>CAVLGL010000126.1:43668543-44280043 GCA_963668995.1 Parnassius mnemosyne
TATGAAAAGAGCGTACTCCTTTTTAAAAGGCCAGCAACGCATCTCCGATTCCCTCCCTGGTGTTACAGTTGTTCATGGGCGGCGATAGTCACTTACCATCAAGTGAGCCGCATGCTCGCTTGCCCCTCTCCTATAAAAAAAAAGTGATCCACGACAGGAGAGGTCAAGATAAGTTGGTGATAATCGACGATTTCTTATAAATTACTTTTCCGTCCAGTGTTAGTAGATCCCTGGGTGGTAACTGTTACTTTAATTCATAGATATTGCATATATGCTGTCTTATGTTGTTGCGAGGTAGTGTACTTATGCTTAAAAGGGTGAGATAGTAGATTGCAAAAGTAACTCACATGCATAACAGTGTATTTATATCTTCTATATCTATGTTGATTCGTCGCACACGCATCCACTTTGCGGTGACGATTTTAGGCTCAATGCTCTTCGAAACGTATGATCTCCTATTATTCCACTAATATTATTTGGCAAGAATTTCAATATAGAACTTTAATTAATAGCGATTTACCAAAATCAAAACACGTCTGGTCTTCTCAAATGTCCGGGTGGAAGGGATTAAAAGTTAGTTTCTATTTGATTGGATGTTGTGAATAAATTATCAGTCATAGGTTATTTTTTTTTATGAAAACGTATTTAGTTATATTCTTAGACGATCGATGTGATTGATACAATTGTTAGTGAATTGGACTACTAAGTCATGTTATGAGCATCGTATAAAATATATTTATGCGGGGAAGGAGGGAATATAAATTTTGTTGATTGCTTATCAGTATGCTTTTGTATAAATAGTATTTTTTTATTGTTTCCAGAATGAAGATTATGAACCTATCCGAGCGGGGATTTTAAAAAGCTACTTATCGTGCCGAAGAGGGTCGGGATATATGCACCGGAGAGAGCCAGCGAAGCGAGGTGAATATTACATCGAAGTGCGCATCTCTAACTTGCGCGCGCTGGAGGCTATTCCATCAACCGACCGCTGGCAGCACTCTCTGATCAGCTTTAAATCAGCCGTCGATGAGAAAACCCCAACGTGGAAGGCTGTAACCCTGTTGGTATTATGCATCAAAGAAGATTATCACAACTTTCGTCCAGTTTTGTATCCAACTAAAGGTTAGAAACTGGTCTATATTTTAGTGTAGTAATATAATAAGTGTTTTATCATTTATTTTTAGAAATGTTTGGTACCCGGCTTAGAATTTTATACTATTCGTAATATCTCTCGATAGAATATAGTCTGGAATAACACCCAGGCGTTTGTTGTAAAAGCGTATATATTGCCTACCCATAAATTAATTACTAATTCTATAAAGTCTAAAAACTGGTATTACAAGCTTATGTTTGTTCCTAGTATTTAGAAATGAACATATTTTTTTGTTATGAAAGCTATTTATGTTTTTATGTACATACATTATATATTCATAAATATATTTCGATGCTAAGTTAATATGTTTATTTCCTTAAAATTTGTCTCTAAGTGACTCTTTCTTTTATTAACATAAACATAAAATCAAAATAAAGCTACAAAACTAAAATTCAAAATCTAACAACCAAAAAACAAACTTTATTTTATTATAATAAACTGATCTGTATTCATAATAATAATAATAATAATAATTTAAAAAAATGTTTTTCTGTAAGCCCTGCGGTGTGCATGTTAAACATTATTCCGCTCATCAAAAGTCCTATATTCACAAGTCCAACTGCTTACTGCAAACCGAGTTCGATAATGTAAATATAATAGCATGTGCTTTCAAGAACAGAATTGTCACTTACAGAATTAGTCCTGAAAAATTAACTATTTCACCTGAAATTTTCTTATCTTATATTTCACACACATCTCTTCACCTAATTAAACAAATGTTGAAGAAACACACAACATTAAAAATTAATTTTAAACTGCTTGTTACATATACTATACCCAAGAATAATGAATCATCTATTAAATCTTTTAATACTAAATATGAAATTATATACCAAAACACTGATCTATCGTCTGTTTACAATAGTTTTGCAGAAAAAATAACGAACAAGTGTTCAGAATTCGAGCTTTGCGAATCAGGTTGAACTATTGAGGCCATAAGACACTTAGAATTAAATATTATAAAATATAATCCGTTAAGATTTGGTTCGTATATACCATTACCTGAAAAAATACATAATACAAAATCAGCTTAAATTTAAAAAACAATAATAAAAACTGCTTTCTTTGGAGTATTTTAGCTCATTTGTATCCAACTACAAGTAATCCTAACAGAGTGAATTCATACCATTACTCAGAAGTTTTAAAAACAGATAATTTGTTATTTCCTCCAAGTTTTAATGATATTAAATTATTCGAGGAAATGAATCCTAATGTGAGCGTTACTATTTACGGTTTAGATAAAACAAAATGTGACCGGACCGCTGTATAAAATTTTAAAAAGAAAGATAATGCATGTTAACTTACTTTACATAAATAAAAATAATAAACATCATTTTTGTTTGATAAAAAGGTTTGATAAACTCGTACACAAGCAATTAAGAAGAATGTTTTTTATATTTTAAAACTTCAAAAATACTTTTAAATTATGATTGTGCGAGGATCCAAACCATTTTACCGGAAGAAAATACTAAACTTTAATTTCAAATTATAAAAAGACTCAAAGAATTCCTATTGTAATATACGGCGACTTTGAGAGTTTATTACATGAGTATTCAGACAAAAATAAAACTACGTATGTGGAAAATATTCAAATCCATGAGGCCAGTTGTTTTGCATATTATATATTTTGTGATTCTAAGCCCGAAATCAATAAATTAGTTTCCTATCGAGGGTCAGAGTATGCTAAAAATTTTATGAATCAATTAGTAAAGATTTTAAACGGTTACATAAATTACTTTCAAATAATACGCCTCTGGTAATCGGTGAAACGGGGCGATACTATTTGAATAATGTAAAAAAATGTCATTTGTGTAAAAAAATATTTAGTAATACAGATATCATAGTTGCATATCATGACTAGAAAATACAGAGGACCTGCTCATAACGAATGTAAATTAAAAGTTAAGACATGCTCATTCATACCTATAATATTTCACAACTTTTCTGGTTATGATTGTCATTGGGGAGTGCTCTGAGGAATTGTTCGGATTAATCCCAGCCGCCAAATTTCACGAACGCACATCGCGGCAGAACTCTCGATACCATCCACACCATCTGGATGATTGGCGGTCCACCACTGTGCGATTTAGAAGATGTTTTCTTCCTCGCACGACTTCCATGTGGAATCGATTACCATCAGCGATTTTTCCGGACCGATACGACTTAGGGACCTTCAAGAAAAGAGCGTACTCCTTTTTAAAAGGCCGGCAACGCATCTGCAATTCCCTCCCTGGTGTTGCAGTTGTTCATGGGCGGCGGTAGTCACTTACCATCAGGTGAGCCGCATGCTCGTTTGCCCCCTCTAATGTGATGTATTACTGTTGTGTGATGTTTTTGAAAAATTCCGAGCTATGAGTATAAAACATTATAGTCTTGACCCATGTTACTATGTCTCATCCCCATCATTAAGTTGGGATGTTATATTGTTTCATACGAACATACTATTAGATTTACTTTCAGATTTTGAAATGTACCAATTTTTAGAGAAAGGGATTCGCGGTGGTCTTGCTCAATGTTCTCAAAGATATGCAAAAGCAAACAATAAATACATGTCCTATTATGACAGCAAGGATAAAAACAATTTTTTAATTTATCTTGATTGTGTAAATTTATATGGTTTTGCTATGATGCAAAAGTTACCAACGGGGAACTTTAATTCCTAAGTGAAAAAGAAATAAATCAATTTGATGTAATGAGTGTTCCTGATGAAAGTGATATTGGGTATATTCTTGAAGTAGACTTGCACTATCCAATTGAAATACATGATGATCATTCAGATTTACCATTTGCAGCAGAAAAGTTTGCTCCGCCAGGAAGCAAACATAAAAAATTAATAGCTAGTTTGTACGATAAATGTAAATATGTTATTCATTATGAGCATTTAAAAGAATGTTTACGTCATGAACTCATTTTGCTCAAAGTTTATAAGATATTGTTATTTAGTCAAAATGCATTTTTAGCACCATATATTTTATTAAATACAACACTTAGACAAAACGCTACTTCAGACTTTGAAAGAGATTTTTTCAAAAACAAAATAATTCTATTTTAGGAAAGACAATTGAGAATAAACGAAAACAAGTCGATGTAAAATTGGTTAATGTATGGAAAGATACATCCAATAAGACTAATAATCTATGTGGAGCTGAAAAATATTTAAGTGCTTCTAATTTTAAAAATTTGCAAATAATTAAGATTCGTTAGTAGCAATCCAGTAAGAACTAATAAAAATTATCCTTGATCGCCCAATTTACATTGGGTTTTCAATTCTGGATTTAGCTAAGCGTCATTTATATCATTTTCATTACTCTATAATGAAACGGATGTATAAAAATTCACTGCAACGTTGTTATACTGATACTGATAGTCTGCTGTATCTAATAAATACAAATTATTTTTATGAAGATATGAAAAAAAAATATAAAATATTTTGATACAAGTAATTTAAAAAAACAATCAGAATGATATGCCCAAAGTAAATTGTGAAATTCTAGGGTTTTTCAAAGACGAAATGGATGGTGATATAATAACTGAATTTGTTGGATTAAGAGCAAAATTATATTGTATTGATCCTAAAACAACCTCAATAAAAGAAGCTAAAAAATTTGTTACTAAAAATCTTAATAATGAAAAATATCGAAATAATTAATTCAAATTCAGATTAAATCGAAAATAGACATAATAAACCATAAATAAAATAATAAAATAAAGAAATTCTAAATCTGAACTATATTTTATTATAATAAACTGAGTTTAATAGTTTAATCAGTGTAACTTATCTATGTACTGTTGCTTTCAGTTAAAATCTAAATAAGAACTAAAACATTTAAATTCAAATACAGCTATAATCGAAAATCGAAATAATTAACCATAAATAAAATAATAAAATAAAGAAATTCTCAATCTGAACTATATTTTATTATAATAAACTGAGTTTAATAGTTTAATCAGTGTTACTTATCTATGTGTTGTTGGTTTCAGTTAAAATCGAAATAAAAACTAAAACGTTTAAATTCAAATACAGCTAAAAACGAAAATCGAAATAATAAACCATAAATAAAATAATAAAATAAAGAAATTCTCAATCTGAACTATATTTTAATATAATAAACTGAGTTTAATAGTTTAATCAGTGTTACTTATCTATGTGTTGTTGCTTTCAGTTAAAATCGAAATAAAAACTAAAACATTTAAATAAAAATTTTGATAAAATCTAAAATCGAAATAATTAGTTTTAATAAATACATTCGTTGTAACAATAAATGTCTTTTTATTTTTTCCTCTACACAACTGAATAATAATGACACATAATAAAACAACAATAAAATTCAATGTATAACTTTTATTATATTTTACAAGCTACGTTATTTAAATTACTAGTTCTCACATAATTTTTCACCTATTATTTTTATAAGACGATTTGGAGCATCTAACACTTCATCATACATTGAATCCACAACATATTGAACACTTATATTAGCACTAAGATCGTGGATGACATTTTCTTCTTGCTCGTTAAGTTCGCAAATGCTGATTTTAATCAGACGATGACCTCGTTTATCTTTATCTCGGCGGATAATGTATAATGATAATGATGATGATGATTCTTGAGAACGGTTTGTCTTCCTGTAACATTTCTTTGATTTAAATTGCTGCTCTTCTTTAATAGCTATTCTATTTGGTGGTAAATCGTGAAGCTGCTCCTTTCGGTTGTAATAATTTAGTGTAAATTTATCCACATCCTGTGCATAGTAATACGGATTAGTGATTGGATTAGATTCACTGTGTTCCTCAGTGTTGGCTATGATCTGCAATTAACAAAAACAAGTATGAAGTCAAAAAGTTGAAGTCAAAAATGGCGGCTGAATTTCTAAATAGTAAAAAAAAATGATTAAATTCACCAATATATATTTGACGAGCGTTGTAATCAACGTGCACTCACTATGAGAATAAAACAATAATGAAACAATTGAGAGAGGGCGGGAGGCGCTTTTCAATCCAAAAAAGACACATCATTGTATTTAGTTAGCGGATGGTTGCAAATTAATTAATATCTTTATTGTAATTGATTTACGATGTTAGGTGTTCGGGTCTCAGGTTTTTTTTTCGTTACGGAATTTCTTGATTCGGTCGCCGAGCACATAGTCGGCGATAAAAGCTATGCAATCGCTTAAAACGTTTATTAGTACTAACCACAATGAAATTAGTCTAAACAAGTTGTATTATTAGAAATTAATCATATAGATGCGGCAATACCATCAGTATCTCGCAAACACTCTGAATATAATTCTCAATAACTCAACTGGAAGTGGAAGTACACTTGTTCCCGCAGGATAGAACTGTGAGTATGTAGACGTTAATTTGCTTAAACTAAAAATGTTGTGCCACTCTGGAGAGAATTGGGGTCTTCAGCGGCATGGCTCGAGCGAATGCGAGAGCAAGTGACGCAGAAGCCCCCAATTCACACCTACTTTGGAGAATAATAAATAGTGAAATGGGCAAGGTCATATCAAGCAATTCGGATTGTCAATTGAAAAGTTATAATTTTACTCGATCTGATCAAGAAGTTGCTATAGCTTTTGAAAAACATTTTACTGACCTTCCTTTTTTGACAACAAAATCATTAAATTATTCTCCTAGTGGAGCCGAATCATTGCTAAAACAAAATGTAAACAAGCAAAATATTGAAATACTTTTAAATTCCATAGACATAGAGTATTGGCAAACGAAAAATATTTTAAAACTATGGATGTTAAGAAAACGGCAGACTTATGGGTATTTCCGATAAAGTTATTTTATCTACGAGTATAATAGATACAATAGCACCTTATTTAGCCACTATTTTTAATACAAGTGTCGAACCCAATGTATTTCCTGAATTAGTGAAACATATAAGAACAATAAATTGCTTCATAAAAATCAATTTGGTTTTATAAAGGGTCGCTTGGCAACTGACGCTGGAGTTGAGCTTATTACACATATTTTTTGCGTATGGGAGAATTCAGAAGATGATGGTAAACTGTGTTCACCAGGAGACATTTATGAGGAAGCTACAGTATTATGGCGTCAAGAACATAGCGCTTAAACTTATTATTTCATATTTAAGTAATAGAATGCAGAAAGTTATTATCAATGGTAAAAGTTCTTCCGGGTCACCTGTACTAATGGGTATCACTCAGGGGCCGATTCTAGGCCCATTCTTATTTCTAGTTTATATTAATGACTTATATTCCCTTGTAGGAGATTACCATGATATATTATTATTTGATGATGATACTTCCATGAGTTTTAAAGTTAAAAGTCAATCATATAAATGTAACGAAATGAATAATGCTATATTAAAATTAGTGCACTGGTTTAATGTTAATAATCTACATTTAAGCGGAAATAAAACTAAATGTATTAAATTAATAACATCGAATGTTAAAAATCTGAATACCATTGTGTTTTTAAATGGGGAAGAACTGGGCGATTTTTTCTTGGCATCACTCTCAACGCAAAGCTTCAGTGGGGCCCCAATATATCCAAACTAGCAAGCAGACTAAGATCTGCAGCCTATGTTGTAAAAAGATTAAGAGGTCTCACTAGTGTTTAAACAGCTGGATTAGTTTATTTCAGTTATTTCCATACAATAATGTCTTATGGGATTTTGCTGTGGGGCAATGCGGCTGATTAAGAAACTATATTTGTTTTACAGAAGAGGGCCATTAGAGCTATATACAATCTAAAACCGAGAGAGTATTTTAGAGATGAATTTAAAGAAATAAATATATTAACTTTGGCCTCTCAGTATATTTACGAAAATTTAATGTATGTTCACAAAAATAAAGGTAGTTTTAATAAACATAGTGATATACATTTTGCAAACACTAGGAACAAACAAGCTAGTGATACCAGTTTCTCGACTCCACAGAGTCAGTAATTCATTCTTGGGGCAATGTTTACGCTATTACAAGAAGGTCTCGGAAAGTATACAGGCTCTCTCTTTTACTAAGATTAAATGTTTTATTAAGCTGAAACTGTATAAAAGGGTTATTATAATTTAAATGAATACATGGTTGATATTAATCCCTGGGAATGAGGTGGTCGCTTCGGATTTTAAAATAGATTTTGTAAATAGTTTATACAACTATTAATATATTTTTTGCTGGTTTTTTGCTGGTTCTTCCCAGGAGTTTTTTCGAACCAGTGGTAAGGTAAATAAATACTTTCTTTATATTTAAACGTTTTATTGAATAAAAATTATTCTATTCTATTCTATTCTACTCTAGTCTAGTCTACTCTACTATACTCTACTCTACTCTACTTTATTCTATTCTATTCTATTGAAAAGTTATAATTTCTACGTAGATCGGACCATAAATTAATATTCAAAAACTGAAGATAGCCGGCTTAAACGGGGAAACTTCAACACTACGGTGTAAAAAGTGATGCTCTTAAATTAAATATTTCATATTTAAGTTATTATAATTGAACGCATAAAGTTGTCATTAACAGTATGTAGCTCATGGAGCTCTTCTGCGTCGATGGTATAAATGGGCGTGCCTCAAGTCTCAATTTTCGGCCCCTTTTTGTTTCTTGTAAAAATTAATAACTTACCTTACATAGTAGGGGATAATCATGATATAGTATTATTTGCTGATGACATTTCTTTAATTTTCAAATTAAGACGACAATAACTAAAATATGACGAAGTAAATAATGCTACATCTAAATTAGTAAATTGGTACAATGTTAATGATTTGCATTTAAATGACACTAAAACGAAATGTATGAAATTCGTGACTCCAAATGTCAAACAATTAAATACTAATACAATTTTAAATGGGGTGGAACGGAGTCTTGTCGATACCACCATTTTTCTTAGAATCACAGTAGATGCAAAGCTTCAATGGAGCCCTCATATATCAAAAATATCAAGCAGACTTAGTTCTGGAGCATATGCTGTAAAAAAGATTAGAAATCTTACCAGTGTTGAAACAGCTAGACTAGTTTACTTTAGCTATTTCCATAGCATAATGTCGTGTGGTATTTTGCTATGGAGACATGCAGCTGACAGTAAAATTATATTTGTTTTACAGAAGAGGGCCATAAGAGCAATAAAAGAATAATTTAAAGCCTAAAGAGTCGCTGTGACAAAAATTTAAGGAAATTAATATATTAACTTTGACCTCTCAATTCATTTATGAAAATGTAATATACGTACACAAAAATAAAAATAGTTTTACAAAAATAAGTGATATTCCAGTTAAGTACTCCATCTTACCAGTTACTCATCTCCACCGAGTCAGTAATTCATTCATGGGGCGATATATATGCTTTTACATCAAAATTCCAGATAATATACAAAATTTGACCTGCTCAAAGTTCAAAAACTTTATTAACCTAAGTTTGTATAAAAAGGGTTATTATAATATTAAGAAATTTATGGATTATAACTTCTGGGAATGAGGTGATCGCTACCAATCTATTTGTTGTGTTGTTAGTTTTGTAACATACATGAATGAAAGCTGTTTTTTTTTTAAAGTCCCGCTAGTTTCTTGATGGTTTTTCCCAAGACAGAGGTATTTTTTTCAAACCAGTGGTAATTAAACAAAAGAGTAACTTTCAATAAGTATTACATATAATCTATATTGAATAAAAATGTTTCTGTTTCTATTTCTATTTCTGCACAATGAACATTTTTTAGACATGTATGACACGTACGCGGCGGTGGACTAATTCCTCCATTTTCCTCTCAGAAACGAGAAGCCGAATAGCCTGTACTCAGTCGTGGGTCGTATACAGGCTATTTTTTATTTTATAAGAAAATGCTTAGGAAGTTCTACAAACAAATTCAAAGTAAGTTTTCGTAAGTCACATAGAAAGTTCTGATGAGGTTTCCCGATGAAATGAGAGTTGAAAAGATTTCCCGACGCGCAACGTGATTCGTTACGAACTTGACTTTCTCACATAACATACATACACATAAAAACTTACGACTGTCACCCAGAGGGATAGGCAAAGTCTATAGACTTCCATTTGGCACGATCCTGACACACCTCTCTTGCCTCCTTAACATTCATTATCTACGCATACATGCTCGTCAGTTAAGGGTACTTCTAATCTGGCCCATTTTCAATATATCGCCAATTTGGTCGATAAACCTTCATCTAGGCCGTCCTTTCCCGAGTCTGCCGTTCACTTCTCCAACATAAATTTGCTTTATCATTCTTTCTACATAACAAAACCACCGAATCATTCGTTTCTTAATCATGGGAACAACGTCATCTTACAAACCACACATGAATTACGCCGCTGAGGGCCGCGGGCTAGAATCCTATAAGAAACAAGTATTTGTACGGCCTATAAGTAATTTTTCCGGGTCTGGTTGTATATTATTGCACAATTTATGTAGGTATATAAACGGTGTAAGAGAAAATTTTAAACACCTAAAACGTTTTTATTAAAAAAAAAGTATCTTCTTGTTAAGTCACTCGCTTACCAAGCATGGCGACTATGGCAAATGTTGATGTATGAGGCAATCTGTGGGGGAGGTCTATGTTCATCAGCGTACTTTTGAATGGCTATAATAAATGAATAAAGGAATAAATAAGATGATATCATGATCATCAGTGGTAAAGTAAAAAAAAATGACTTTCAATAAGAATTACATGTAATCTATATTGAATAAAAAACATTCTATTCTATTCTAAAATCAGCATTATTATCATTACAGGTCTTCACAAGTCCACTGCTGAACAAAGGCCTACCCCAAGGAATGCCTGACAAAGCACGGCCCTGAACCACCTGCATCCATCAAGATGGTATGCCACTATCTATTTCAAAGCCATGAAGATTTTACTGGCAGTCAATAAAATTATTTCATTCGAATTACTTGCTGCGAGTTCTCGGTCTATTAATTTGAGTGCCCTCATCCGTCCACCTATCGTTAAAGTTGCGCAATAGATATATTTTGAAGACTACTTATGAACATACTTATGAACATAATAACGATCGAATATATAGTCTTTTCGGTGTTACCGAGAATAAGTTTTATAGATTGTCAGTATAGAAAATTTGACATAAAAATTAGGTATTTGAAATTGTTGATTGCTTTGCGACTCGATCTTTATTACCCGAGGTGCTTATTTACATTTTAAATTATAATTATAATAATATATCTCAATGACTACAGAAAGCTGTAATCTTATTAAACATCTGCAGAATTAAAAATTGAAAATAAATAACTCCTTTAACATCACTCTTTTAACATAAACTTCACACATCGCACACTGCGTTTTATGTGGCTCCAGTCCATTAATGTAGTTAAAACTAGTGAACGCTCTATGTAAACGTACAGTTACCGAATAGTAATAATAATAATTTAAAATTGGGAGTTTATAATTCCCCAACTTGCCCTGGCCTGGGCGACCCAGAGAGTAGCCTCCCCCAAGAACTTTTACAAAACACGGTCCTGAGCACCTGCATCGACTTTCTACATGTTTTACCAGGTCGCCACACCAACTAGTAGGAGGCGGCCCTACACTACGCTTACAGGTCATAAGCGCGACTGCTGATCATGATGTCAGCGATTCTAATCCCAAGTCGAGCCAAAATCAACCAACGCACCTGCGATTCCCCTAGTGTTGCAGTTGTTCATGGGCGGTGGCAGTCGCTTAAAATGAGATGCCCTCGTTTGCTCACTGTTTTATAAGAAACAGTTATTGGGTTTTTCTTTTTAGATATTCTTCATAGCAGCCCAGTTCAGAGGTTGGTGGTGTTTCTTTGTGCCTCGAAAACCACGTAAAGCCGGTGGTCTTGCGCTTGATCCCTTTCCCGTCGTGTTGGATTGCCTCCCATCGAACTATGAGAGGAGGAAATAAAGAGTGCACTACATTTTTTTCTTTAAAAGAAAACGTTACCCCCACACTAGGATTTTCTCCTGTATCGTGGAGGCAGTTTACAAACACAAATAGCACGAGGACAAACATCCAGACCCTGAACAATTATTTAAAGGCCATACAATACTTTTTCCGTTTCGCTATTTGAACCAGCAGCCCCCAGCGCAACAACTCACTGCTAAGCCCTTGCGCCACGGAGCCGCCATCTCCTGCATTATAATTCTGTGTTAAACGGCTATTATTTCTGTTGAAACTGTCCGACGTGGCTGAAATTTGGTCTAGAGAGCATTATTATCCATTGAGACACAAGGCAGGTGACTTTATCGTCCGAGTTTTACCTCAATAGCCCTGTATTCCAACTCATCGAACATCCCAATCACATAACCTAACACTAAATTTGTTTCTTTTTTTTTTTCAATATTTTGTGCATGCTCCAGGGCTCTTCTTCGGGCACATTTATATTATGAATGTGGCGAGAGTCATGTTAATAATTATGTTGGTTGCGCTACGCTGCAGTGTGTTTTGGCTGCAGTACGAAAGGGTCTGCTCGACCGAGAGGATGTTGATTTATAGACGTTACAAAGATCGCACAGGCCCCAGCGTTTAATAGTAGCTTAATGCTGATGTGTTTCGTACAATGAGTGATGAGAATTTGATGCCCTTTTTATAGGTGATGAGGCTTTCCGCCTTAATCAGTGGATAACAACACATCCGTATTTTGATTTTGCATCAAGGTTAAACGGGCCACATACAGATATTATTATGTACTAGAGAGGCCACAGCATTCACTTACTGTCTGGTGGAGTGTGTGCTCATTTGTCACAGTTACTTCTATAAAAAAATAAACATAGTAAATGGCCGGGCCTTTGCGCAACCAAGTTCATAAACTATAAGTATGGATGTATATTTAACACCACTGTACTCTTATCAAAACTTGCTTATTACGGACTTGTTAATTTAACAGTAAATTGGTTTGCATGTTACCACAATTCATTAAAATAAATGAAGACATTGGATCAGAATTTATATCTACCACGTTGCCAGTTCCAAGAGGTGTACCTCAATGATCCATTTTGGAGCCTATACATTTTATATTGTATAGCTCAGATATAGTGAACACCATAAAAACTATTGTTATCATATATATGCTGACAACCCTCAGTTATACATGTCTTTTAAACCCAGTGACACTAATATAGCAATAACAAAAATCAATCCAGATTTGGACCACAAAGCCAATTGGTGTGATCAAAATAATCTGGTATATAATCCCAATTAGCCCCTGAAATACAGGTATAATATCCTAGTTTAGGGGCTATTGATCATTGTAAATATTTGTTAATGTAATATTTTTATCAATAAGGATTATTATTATTTAATATAAGTATATGTTACTGGGAACGCAAAGCGATACTTAGAATCTTGTACCAGATCAGAGAGTATTTGAAAGTGGACATGCGCATTAAGGTTGTGTGAAACATTCATTCTGTCGAAGCTAACTTATGCGGATATAGTATATGGTAAATGTTTTCTCGGTAGAACGAAAACATTAATACAAAGACTCTAAGACGCCTGCGCACGTTTTTGTTTCACAGTACCAAAAGATCACATATCACCATCGATTTAAAAATGGGGTGACCATTTTTAAATCGACACGACCTGATGAGTATGGTCGCTCGACGTACCCTCCATCTTGCGTCATTGCTCTCGCTCGCGGACATCCGAGGAGTTCGGATGTGTTTTTATAATTTAACGCGCTGCAGTTAATAGACAACTACATATACTGCACCCTAAAGTAAATCGTACAAATTCCACGATAGCTCCCACTTTAAGCTGACTCCGGCTCAAAAATATATAATTTGACATCCTCGATTGCCACCAGTTTTAAGAGATACCTACAGCAACGTGTTACATTACTAAAAAGCTGATAACATTGAACAATAGTCAAAAATCTTCATAAAATGTCCGTACCACGTACGCCGACTAAATCATGCAGCGGTTCTGACCCGAATTTGTCTAAAACCCAGGCCGCAAGTGTAACAAGACAAGAAAAACGGAAGCGAGGTCATGTTCTGGATGAAGAATTTAAAACATTTATGATTAAAGTGAAGAATATGATTTCTACGGCTACGGATGCACAAAATCATAAACTTACCACCTTGCATACCGCAATTGAAGAGATAAAGAAACAAAACAACGACATTTCGAAGGCAACTGAATTCATCTCGAAAAAATATGATGAAATTAGAATTAAGTTAGAAGAGATCGAAATAGAAAGAACAAGACAATTTGCTTACATTAAGAAATTGGAATTGGAGTGTAGTTCTAGAAATTCAAGTATCGAAATACGAAATGCCCCGATAAAGTACCTTGATAATAAGAAAGACTTAATCAACATGATAAAAAACATAGGAACATCAATTAAAACCGATATAAATGACGGTGACATAAAAAATATTTTCCAATATAAATCTTAAACTAACTCACAAATGCCAGTTGTTGTCGAGTTCACCTCGGTTATCAAAAAAGAAGCTGTCTTGAACTCCGTCAGAAAACTTAGACAGGACACAAAAAGTAACTTAACGACTAAACACGCCAAAATTGATGGCCCAGTGGAGCCTCTTTTTATATCGGAAAGCCTGACATCGCAAAACAAGATAATCTATGCCTTGGTACGTAAGTTTACAAATGAAAATAGTTACAAATTCTGTTGGACAAACCACGGTTTTGTATATGTACGGAAGGAAGAAAGCTCAAAAGCAATACGTTTGCTCAGTGAAGAAGATATCAAGACGCTGGTCTCTACGAAATGACTACTTATATCTTGTAAACAGGTTTGCATGCACTGTGGTATGTTGCTTATTTATTCATACATTAACATTAACACTATCATGTACACAACACAAACTAACGCACACACAACTCACTCATCATTATCATCATCATTACAGCCCTTCACAGTCCACTGCTGAACATAGGCCTCCCCCAAAGAATGCCACAAAGCACGGTCCTGAGCCACCTGCATCCATCGACTTCCTGCATATCTTACCAGGTCGTCACTCCATCTAGTGGGGGGACGCCCTACACTTCGCCTGCCGGTACGAGGCTGCCATTCGAGAACCTTTCTTCCCCATCGGTTGTCGGTTCTTCGAGCTATATGGCCGGCCCATTGCCACTTCAGCTTACTGATCCGTTGGGCTATGTCGGTCACTCTAGTTCTACTGCGGATATCCTCATTTCTGAGTTTATCACGCAGAGAAACTCCGAGCATAGCCCTCTCCATAGCTCGCTGAGCGACCTTGAGCTTCCTCATCCGGCCAGCAGTGAAGGACCACGTCTCAGTTCCGTATGTCATCACTGGCAACACGCACTGGGTGTACAGTCTCGTTTTCAAGTTTTGAGGTATACCTGACGAGAAGATATGCCGTAATTTCCCGAACGCTGCCCAACCGAGTTTAATCCGTCGATTGACCTCTCGGTCGAAGTTGGACTTACCTAGTCGGACTATTTGTCCTAGGTAAACATACTCGTCAACAACTTCGAGCTTAGTGTTCCCAACAACTACCGGCATAGGTGTGACATGGACATTAAACATGATCTTTGTTTTGTCCATGTTCATCTTAAGACCTATCCGTTGGGAAACACTATTGAGGTCATTGAGCATAGTGCTTAGGTCCTCCAGCGATTCTGCCATAAGGACTATATCGTCGGCAAATCGAAGGTGAGTGATGTACTCGCCATTGATGTTGATACCGTATCCTTTCCAGTCCAGAAGCTTGAAAACATCTTCCAATGCAGCGGTAAAGAGTTTCGGGGATATGACGTCACCCTGTCTTACACCTCTCTGCAATTGGATAGGTTTCGTACTCTGGTTCTGTACTCGGATAGCCATCGTAGCCCTACTGTACAAGCACTTCAACACTTCGATATACCGACAGTCAACTTGGCATCGCTGAAGGGACTGCAGCACCGCCCAAATTTCGACGGAATCAAAGGCTTTCTCATAGTCCACATACGCCAGACATAGTGGCAAATTGTACTCCTCGGACTTCTGTACAATTTGCCGAAGGGTATGTATGTGGTCTATGGTGCTAAAGCCTTTTCGGAAACCGGCTTGTTCGGGAGGCTGGAAGTCGTCAAGTCTGCGCGCGAGACGATTCGTAATGACTCTCGAAAACAGCACGTAGACGCGGCTCAGAAGGGAAATCGGTCTGTAGTTCTTCAAGAGAGCGTTGTCGCCTTTCTTGAAGAACAAGACCACCGCACTTCTGCTCCACGCCTCCGGTGTAATGCCACCATGAAGGACGGAATTAAAGAGCTTCTGAAGGACTTCAAGTACCGGTTTTCCACCCGCTTTCAGAAGCTCCGCTGTAATTCCATCCTCGCCTGGGGCCTTGCCGTTTTTAAGGTGCTGGAGAGCCATTCTAATCTCGCTCAGACTGACGTCCGGGATATCTTCGGAATAGTGTCGGATGAGACTCGCTCTTGGATCGTTACTCACACTTGCGTGTGGCTCCAACGATGACGTGTACAGCTGCCCATAGAACCTCTCAATCTCACTCAAAATCTCAGGTGCCCCGGAAACGATGCTGCCACATTCTGTCTTCAGCTTTGACAGTTGGCGCTTTCTGGCAGACAGATCTCTGGCAAAGACTTTGGAGCCTTGGTTCCGCTCGATCGCTTCTTCAATACGAGCTGTATTGAATTTGCGTAAGTCCCGCCGCATGCATTTGGAGATCTGTCTGTTCAGTTGCCTGTATGCTGTTAAATCTGTTGAAGAATGTAGCTTCATCTCCCGTCTAACAGCCATGAGATTAAGAGTGTGATCGGAGAGTTTTTGTGTTCTTCTGCGGCGGGTCTTGCAGAACTTAGCTCCGACCGCATGGACAGTTTCCACGAGCTTGTCATTCAAATCGTCCACTTCATTGCAGTCTTCTAGGCACTGAAAACGGTTTTGTAACTCGAGCTGAAAGGTTTCGGGACTTTGGATTAGAACACGAGGAGGACGGAGCGTTGACTTCATTAGACGAGATCTCTCCAACTTAACGTTTAGGTTCAGTGTGCCTCTAACCATTCGGTGATCGCTGCCGGTTTTCACCCTCGCGATCACTGAGACATCACTGAACAGTTGTCGTCTGGTCGTCATAATAAAGTCAATCTCATTTTTTGTCGAACCGTCGGGGCTCGACCAGGTCCACTTCCTGTGGGGCCGCTTCTGGAAGAAAGAGTTCATCATAAAGAGTCCCTCTTTCTCCATGAAGTCGACCAGCTGCTGGCCCCTTGGGTTCCGTTGCCCTATTCCAAATTTCCCTACTTTCAGCTCATCGTTCTCTCTTGTGCCTAGTTTTGCATTGAAGTCTCCCATTAACACCGTATATTGGGTTTTGGAGGAATGCATGGCTCTAGAGATATCCTCATACATTTCCTCCACCTCCTGATCGGGGTGTGCCGAGGTTGGTGCGTAAACCTGTATGACCTTCAGCGAATACCGTTTGGTGATTCTGAGTATAAGGTACGCAACCCTCGTCGACACACTCTCAATCTTTACAACGTTGTTAACGAGAGACTTGTGGACGATAAATCCGACACCTCCTTGGGACAGATGGTCGCCCTCCCGGTAATAGAGCAAGTTGCCGGATTCGAGGATTACCGTGTCCTCCCCCTCTCTTCGGACTTCGGATAATCCTATAATATGCCAGCGTAACTTGTCTATCTCTTCTTCCAGCTCCACAATCTTCTCGTCAGTCCTCAGGGTGCGTGCGTTGTATGTTGCCAGGTCGAGTCGTCGTAGGTGGCAACCGAACCTCCACCGGAGATTCTTAGCACCCCCTGCCCCGCCGTTACCATGGTCGCCACCGTAGCCAGGAATAGCGGGGCCGCCGGGGACTGGGGGCCGTTTATTATTGTCATTGCTCATGGGGGGTATATTGCCCCCCACTCACATACGTTTAAATTTAGTTACTTAAAATATTTAGACATTGTATACCGTAGATTCTCATGTGTAAAAATAATTAAATTTTTTGGATGGATTGTCGCAAAGTTTTTCAGACAAGGGCCCCTGTGTTATGTTTCATAAAATACTTCCTAAATCAAAATAAAATATCTCCTTTACTTATTCTTTCACATAATTATTTTCACAGAAAGCACTAAAATTAATATACAAAATGAGCTAGATAACATCGCCGTCTCAGAATCTGTAGTGATTGAGCCTAATGTCCTCAGAGAGATGAACAAAAATCCCCAAAAAGATTTAAAAATTATGACTCACAACATAAGAAGCATTTACCATAATTTTGACGAATTTCTTATTTTCTTAAAACGTTTAGACCTTAATTGTGATATAATCATACTCACGGAATGCTGGTTGTCTGATCACAAACACCCTCCATTACTAGAAAATTTTAAGCTATACTACTCCTCCGATTGTCATAATCAAAATGATGGTGTAGTTATTTATATTCACAATGACGTTACCCATACTATAGAAGAACCCATATTTTGTGATGCCAACTGCTTACTTATAAAAACTTCAGATATTGCTATTCTCGGTATCTACAGATCTCCATCTTATAAAAACATGGATAATTTTCTTACATCCCTGGACAATAATTTGAAATCTATTCGCGAATTGAAAACAATAATCGTGACAAGAGACATTAATATAAATATCAAATCCATTAACGATGACCGAAAAACCCAAGAGTACCTCAATCTACTTGCTAAACATGGCCTCCTGCCTGCACACGTATTTCCCACACGTACCAACAGTTACCTTGATCATGTCAACATAAAAAGCAATAGACTAGCTCAAACATTTGTGATAAAGACTTATACAACTGACAATTTCCCTGTTTTATTAAAACTAGCGTTACCAAAAAAAGACAATTCCTATAAATTTAAAAAAATAGTCGATTACAATAATGCAGCAAATAATTTAAAGAACTATGATTTATCAAAAATTTTAGATATTAACGATCCTAATGTAGCAATTGAATTACTAGTAAAATATATAAAAGAATCTTTAAATGCAAGTACTATAGTTCGTAAAGCCCCTAATAGGAAATATATCTTAAAGCCTTGGATAACTGTAGGCTTACTTAGATGCATCTCACATCGTGATGCTCTTCACAAAAAGCAAAAAGTCTTGCCGACTAACAAAGTACTAAAGATCTCATATAGCAGATACAGAAATTTCTGTAACGACCTACACAATCTTAAAGAAAAGTACGAAAGTTCGGAGATTTCCAAATGTAAGAACCCCAAACAAACCTGGAAAGCAATTCGTAAAATCACAGATACCGTAGAAAATAAAAATCATACCAATGAACTCCTGAATGTATATCCAGGTAATGCATTGTTATCAGTAAATAAAGTAAATGAGTACTTCGCCAAGACTGACCAAAGGCTCGCTGACAAAATTCACGAAGCTACTGACGTAAATAAAATAAAATGCAATAATAATAGTTCCTCTCATTTAAAATCGTTCATCCTGATAGAAACTAACACAGCGGAAGTCACACACACTCACTCACACACACACACACACACACATAACACCCCCCCCCCCCCCCCCAGATACACACACACACTTTCCGACATACTTGGAAGTAGTCAGCGAGCGAGTGACCTGGAGTCCTGAAATACAGGGACACTCTAGTTTAGGCTCCAGTCCACCGCAAAAAAATATATTAAAATATTTAATATTTCTTATACGTTACGTTTTGTTGGTAGACTTATCTATATACTTTTGTGGTGGAGAAATAAATATAATTTTCATAATTTCATAATTGCTTTTTGGAGTAATAAATACAGGGTAACCATGATACTTGTTCAAAAAGTTCATTTTCTTGTAGCGTGGGGTTAGGACAGCACCACGAATTGACGGTAATAATTACATGTGTATGAAAACAAAAACAAAAAAATTGCAGACTCATAGCAGCTGAAGCATCATAATTATAATCATCATTACAGCCCTTCACAAATCCACTGCTGAACACAGGCCTTGCCCAAAGAATGTCACAGTACACGGTCCTGAGCCACTTGTATCCATCGACTTCCAGCATCTCTTACCATTACCAGGTCGTCACTCTACCTCTAGGAGGGCTGCCTAACACATCACTTACCGGTATGGGGCTGCATCTTGGGAACTTTCTTTTCTTCACCTTACTGTTACGTAGCTGAGAAGAATGTTGAAAAAAAACTTTAATAAATTACCGTTACAGTCTATTATAATTTAAAATGAAAAATTTTGTACAACCGACTTTAATATAATTATTAAGGATAACTCAAAAGTATTAGTCAGACTGTAATCAAATTTATATGGGACCACATGTGAAGCACCAGCTTTCAAATAAAAAAAAAAGAATCATTGAAATCGGTTAACCCAGTACGAAGTTATGAGGTAACACACATAAAAAACGTACAGTCGAATTGAGTACCGGCTCCTTTTTGAAGTCGGTAGATAAGTCCACATCTGAACTTAGGCCTCACCCTTGCCTTACAGGAGGATATTTGCTATTGTTGCAATGCCTGGCAGGCGGGTTGGTTACCGCAGTTTTTTTTTTATTTTTTAGTTCTTATTAGGAAGACGCTGCTGCCTATCTCCTGATTTGTTACCCTCTGTCGTCTCTCACGATACCAATTGGACGATAATATGGGGTAGTAGATATTCTTACATTGCTACTACACGGTTAACTTTTACTTTTAATTACGAGGGAAAGTATTATAATGTTTTTCAGACCGTATTTCGGTCACGGCAGCCAATCGCAACGGAGACTAGTATAGAGACAGTAGAGTAATCGCTTCTGTCTGCGCTTTGTTGAGGGTTATTCTATATTGCACTTATCTTGCACTTTACTTTTGTTATCCAGAGAAACTCCTGAAGCGCAATGAGTGATTATGAATATCCTCAAACAATCATTAGTGTAGTAAGTTCGTTTCTCATCGCTAGTTATATTATTTTATTTTAGATTGAGGAAAAACGAACGGTAAAAATTACAAACAGCAATTAATTAAATATAGGCCGCCGACGTAAGGATGTCTGTCGCGACGCTTCATAATCAAGAGTGACACTTGCTCCACAAGTAATAATCATTGTATCACTAGTACGACAATATATCACGTTGCGTTCGAGCCGCGTTTTTCTAGGAATAAATTACCTTGACAGTATTATTATATCACTTAACGTGGTAGAACCACGTTGCAGCTATATTATGGTTGTAGCACGAATGGGTCGGTTCGACTGCGGTCCAGGCTCTTACAGAATACCAGCGTAAAATAAGTTTAATGGTGCTGTGTTTCGTATGGTGAGTGTCGAGAACCGGAGACCCTTTAACTGGAAACGAGGCATTCTATCTCAGTCCTCAGGACTGACAACGCATCTGTATTTTGATTCCTAATTTAGGATAAATGTAGATTTCTATGGGTCACAGCATTCACTTACCATCAGTGAACTGTGTGCTCGTTTGTCACTCTTATTCTATGAAAAATATCATGGTAAACGCAGGAGCTATTCATATTATAATACCTTATCTTCACGCACAATCCCTGACGGGGTAGCCAGAGAGAACAGATCGCCAAGTGTCACGATCCTTACAAACCTTTTTCGCTTCTTATATATTATAATGTATCAAATATACCTGAGCTAACACCTAACAAGGGCTTGTAACTTTTTTAATGAAAGAGGCAAATGACGATACGGCTCACTTGATGTTTAGTGGTCACCATCGTCCATAATCATCCGCAACACCAGAGGAATTGCAAGTACGTTGCTAGACATAGTCCGACTAGGTAAGTCCAATTTCGACCGAGAGGTCAATCGACGGATTCAACTCGGCTGGGCAGCGTTCGGGAAACTACGACACATCTGCTCGTTAGACATACCTCAAAACCTGAAAACGAAATTGTACAACCAGTGCGTGTTGCCAGTGATGACTTACGGGTCTGAGACGTGGTCCTTCACTACTGGCCGTATGAGGAAGCTCAAGGTCGCTCAGCGAGCTATGGAGAGGGCTATGCTCGGGTTTATATATCGGGATAAACTTAGAAATGAGGATATCCGCAGTAGAACCAGAGTAACTGACATAGCCCAACGGATTAGTAAGCTGAAGTGGCAGTGGGCCGGCCATATAGCTCGAAGAACCGACAACCGATGGGGAAGAAAGGTTCTCAAGTGGCAGCCTCGTACCGGTAGGCGCAGTGTAGGGTGACCCCCACTATATGGAGTGACGACCTGGTGAAACATGCAGGAAGTCGATGGATGCTCAGGACCGTGCTTTGTGGCATTCCTAGGGGGAGGCCTATGTTCAGCAGTGGACTTGTGAAGGGCTATAATGATGATGATGATGATGACGCTAGACATACAAGCCGTGTTAGCTCAGGGATAACAGCATCACCGCCGGCACTAAGGTCAGTCCTTAAAATTTATTATTTGATAACTGCTGATTGAACCTGATTCGCGGTGAATCGTTGAAGTAACATCTTGAGGAACCATGTCTGAGATATGTAAATATTTAAGCACGTGCGAAGCTTGCCAACACGTATTGGATTAGCGCGACGGACTAAACGTGTCGGACGGTATATAAACTTTAGTGTTTTCACAACTTAATCGCGAAAGCGTTGGGCGTTCATTACTTTCAACAAGCCACCATGACGTGATGTCCTTTCGTTTAAGCGTGTCTATCTTTGACAGCGTATTTGGTCTAGTGGTTGTATGCGCGACTGCTGATCAAGCCGTCTCGGGTTCGAATTCCAGGTCAGGCCAAAATTTGTTATTGAGTTTTCCTTTCAAGGAAGTCTCAGTAGCAGGCCGGTGTCAAGAAGCGGAATGTTGGCGGTGTTTCGTTCTTATGAAAGCACGAAGCCAATTGTCCTGCACCTGATGTCCCCCCGATCGTATTGGATTGTACCATCCAATCAGGCTATGAGGGTAAGGGAATAGAAAGTGCACTTGTGCTTGCTAACTCACTCTTGCACTATAATTCTGTTCTGTGCAGATGGCAATCCAATCTAAGTGATTGAAATTCAGCCTGGACGATATTATCATCTATAATAAAACTTAATAAATATTTTAAAATATTGTGAGTTTTTATTAACTATTAATTAAAATTTTTCAATAAGTCGTTTATTGACGTGAACACGTCTTATAATTCGATGAAGCTGGCTGCACGCACGAAAAAACATGACTCATGCGGCGTTACCTCGCCCTGAAGCGTTTCATTTAAGGCTTGAAGTGCAAGCGAGAGCGCGGAACGAGCGACAAAGAGGCACAATCGTCCTCCGCGTTCGGCAGCGTTCGACATCTGTCTCTCTCCTACTTGAGTGAGCGATGCGTCCGCATGGACAGCTGCTATACAATAATACATTTAAATGTTTTTGTCAAGTATGAAGTGCAGTGAAAAGTGAATGTGGTGTCAATTGTTTATAGCAACATTTTCTTATGACGCTGTCACGTTCAACTATCGTCAGTAAACCGACTTTACAGACAACCGATTTTTTTTAATAGGAAAACGGTGACAAGACGTCCAACTGCTGGTAAATGTATGCTGTGACCCATAGATATCTACATCTATCCTCGATTAAGAACCAAAATACTGATGCGTTGTCACCCCTGAGGTATTACCTAAGCCGTTTCCGTTATTATATCAAGGAAGCCTTATTTTTAAAACACTATTGATTAAAAAAATACGTAACGTTAATTTGTTTCTTTAAAAATAATGAGATTTTAATCATTTTTCTTTCTTGCTGGCAGCATTCTTGCAGTAACAATTAAACAGACGTCGTAACTGACATATATTATGTATTATTAATACCGAACTTATATTCTACAGACGTAAGAGTATCAGTGAGTTTCTACCCAAAATAGGCGTGGGTTGCAACTCTTAAGAAAAACAAACGATGGTAGGATTATTTTTCTGCCTAAGAGTCCCGTCTCAGTGAGTACCACCCTCTTACATATTTACAGACTATCAGGGATTCCAACTTAGTACTAGTCTTCATAGGGGACAACGCCTACTTAGCTTAAAATTTGTTTCAGGTGTCCATGGGCTGCAGTAGCTATTTAGCCTCTTAAAAATTAGAATGACACAGTTTAAAGAAGAATACTACGTCCTCAGTATTTTACTTCTTACGTATTCCAAGCACTTACTAACATTGAACTTCATTATATGTACCTCTAAGAGCCATCTAGCGCCAAGAAGTTGTACTATAGTATCTAAATACTAAATTCGTTAATAATATATTTTTAAGCAAAAAATCACTCACATTACAACTAAAAAAATAATGTAAATATTAAATATCCATATTTGCCTTCAGTTTTATGGCAACAATTTGGCTGGAAATAATTTTTATTAATATTACAATAAAAAGTAATGGTATTTGTGGTATTTATTGGTAGAGGCCTATGATAGAAGTGGACTTGTGATGGGCTGTAATGTTGATGATGATTACAATAATACATTTTGTAATATATTACAATGTGATCAAATTTCAACTTCACACATGTGACAGTTCGGTATAATCTCGACAGATGGCGCGGTAGCAAATTATACTAAATTAAAATTATTTTCCATTTTAAAGTTATTAGTTATTATTTAGTTTACGTTTTAGTATAGGTACTATGTATTCTAAAAATAATTCATACAAATTTATAAACAAGTGTAGCGTCTTTCTTGTACAAGTACAAATACAAATACAAATTCTTTATTTGCATAAAACACAGTTGACAGCGTCTTCAGTTAAAAATATTTATAATGTAGGTACATGTGTACAGACGTGCAAATATTTAAATTAAATTAAATCATTAAACTAATTTTTGCATTCTAAATATTCTTTTAGGCTATAGACACAATTTTCCAGTAATTATTTCGTTAAATTATTTTTGAAAGAGGCTCCTTCTTTTTCTTTTAAAATCTTAGACACATTACGTGTTATGTAATGATATGCTCATTTTATATAGATTTCTCTTATACATATCTTTATGATAGGGAAGTTTCTATATTAGGTCTGCATATTTATCAGTGATGACATACGATATGAGACATGGTCCTTCACTGTTGGCTGTATGAAGAAGCTTAAGATCGTTCAGCGGGCTATGGAGAGCACAATGCTCGGAGTTTCTATGTGTCATAGGCTTCGTATCTTCGTAATGAGGATATCCGTAATGGTACCAGAGTAAACAAAACAGCCCAACGTACCAAAGAAATAAGGATAAGGAGGCAGCCTCATACCGGTAAGCGAAATATAGGGTGGCCCTCCACTAGAGTGACGCTCTGGTAAGAGATGGAGGTAGATTATGGATGTTGGTGACTCAGGGTCATGCGTCATCCTTCGTGTAATTAATGTGTAATTCTTATTGAAAGTCATTTTTTACTTCACCACTGATTCGAAAAAAACCCTCTGTCCTGGGAAGAACCAGCAAGAAACCCAGCGGGACTTTTTTTTAAATAAATTTTACAATATAAATAATTACAAACTATTTACAAATTTATTTAAGAAACTGCTTGGAAGCGATCACCTCATTCCCAGGGGTTATTATCAACCATGTATTCTTTTATACTATAATAACCCTTTTTATACAGTTTCAGCTTAACAAAACATTTAAACTTGGTAATAGGGAGAGCCCTTACCCTTACCGGAATTCCATTGCTTGAGGAAGACCTATGCTCAGCAGCGGAGTTATGATTGGCTGTAATGATCATGATGATGATGATGATGATACAATGTACATACTAGTGTAATATAAGTACAACTCTCATCTTAATTTCCAGGTTTCTGACAGTACGATAGTAACGCTTTTTGGACTGCCGGTTGTGGTGAGATAGCAGACTTTGTTCCTGTCGCGTAAAATTTGACAGACCAACATGTGTCTGTCAGCCTATAATATACAACCTACTTCTGGACACAAGCCCAATCTTATTTCGGAGAGCGTTTTATGGCAAGGAAGTGGCCACCGCACTACCCCAATGTGTGTTGGTGGACTTCACGTCTTGGAAATGTTTTTTCTTAATTTCTTAGACATGCAGGTTTCTTCACAATGTTTTCCTTCGCCGACAAGGAAATGATAAATCAGCTCAAAATATTGCAATTTAAAACGTCACTGGTGATCGGCGGGAATCGAACGCGGATTGCTTTTGTACTTTGAAATTACAGAGAGTGCTTAGGTCTTGATCTATCATGCCTCGGCACGTCATTTATTTATATTAACATTAATTTATCATTACATGAAATAATCATTGGTGCGTCTGATAGCGATTTTGAACTTCTGAATGATATGACATCATTGAAGTAATATTTACACAATGTAATTGTTTTTATCTAGGCGATGGTTATGCTAGAATCTGAAAAGTATGTGACGAACGCTTAGCCCCGTGAGCTACCATGACTCATTGACAGATATACTTCTACTAAATTAAATAACGTTAAGAATATTCCGGCCCTCAACGGTACACTTATGTCCTTAACAAAATCTATTAAGTACCTAAAGGTACGGAGGAAGACAAAAAGATAAGATTGTAAAGGCAGGCTGTATAGTGTACCTATAGGCAGCAGCACACCTATCCTGGTTATTACTGATTATGGCATTACTTAAAGAAATAGAGGCTAATGGGTAAAAGAAGCCACGGAAAAGGCGATTTACTCGCTAGCAATCATTTAGTATCTCCTATAGTAAGCTCATTTTATTACTAGGTCTCGTAATATTATAATAAATGTGAATAAATTTAGTAGGCGAAGCTAATAATATATCTTAGTAAGGGCTGACTAACGAAACTTACTTTATATTTTTTTATTTTTCGTCATCAAAATTTTTATAAACAATAAATAGCCTCGAAAATTTATTGTCCATAAAAATTACCTTTTTTGCTGAAGGAATGTACTTATAGCATACTTATACGTAATATATTTAATATTTGTGATCAATAGTCACATAAATGCAGCAATAAAGATTTAAAAGTCTAAAAAAAATATTAATTGTCTCGCCTAACAGCACTTAAAGTCTCTAGTATAATGCTCTGTCAATCAAACGCAATTCTTGTGAATATCATGGGGGTGTCGGTTGTGTCTTGAGTGTAGGGTGGGTTAATTTTCGGGTTGAGTGTCCTCCCAACCGAATTTCTGTTACAGCGGCCAGCCTCGACGGAAGCTAGCCTATCTGCACGGTACAGAATTATAGTGCCTGAAAGTATGCGCAAGGCACAGATGCACTCTCTTTTTCCTCACAATCATGAAATCGCAATCTGACACGTCGCAGGAGCAATTATTTATACATAATTTAATGGATTCTAAACTCTAACCTTAATTCTTCGATACACTTTGCACTGTCTGGACAGCTAAGACCAGGTCGTTTTCTGACTACGACACTAGTTTACATAAATGCGTACGATTTATTTTCATTTATTACATTTTAAAAGTGATATAAAATACCTAATAAAACAAAAAAAAAACTACACAAAAAGAATTAAAATAATAAGATCTATAATTAAATTTATTAGGCCTTAATAACCACCGACCAAGTAAATACTTGGTCGGTGGTTATTAAGTTAAGGTGGTCATATTGAAAAAATCTAATAAAAATAATTTGAAACACGATACGTTTTTCAAATCTTCAAGATAATTAAAACACTTATTCAAAGATAAAGGCTACGATTTTAGATACCTAAGTGTAAAATTACAAAACATATCTATGATTTATTTCGAATGAATTTTACTATCGGTGCAGTGCGATCTTTTATTATGATATCTGTGATCTACAACTGAGTCCGCGTGGAATTTATTACGGTTGGATTTCATGGGTTTTGCGCGGAATCCTAATTGTTTTTTCTGAAACAAATGTAACGTAAGTTACTCCTTATTTTAGTACTTACTACCTTACTCTAAGTGTTTTAGTTTCAGACAATTTTACGTTTAACTCTAAACTATTAATTAAGGACGTAGTTATATTTCGACGAGCTCGAATTTTGATATTCGAATTACAAGCATACGCATGCAAACATTCAAACACTTTCCCGCTATAATGCATGCCTTAAACACAAAGCGCGTGGTTATGTTCTACTAGCGCTTAAAAATCAATATTCCAACGTTTTGTCGCATGAAATCGTATCTAACAAACATATTGAACGTATTGTTACGTTGTTACGATTGTTACGACGATTGGAGTTCGAGACAATTAAAAGCTGCCGAGTGAATCATACTAAATTTCACACTTTAATTTCAGGACACAAATTACAATTTAAAACCACGCTAATAACAAAATGCAATTGTACTACTGATCACTTTAGTTTGCAGTTGTATAGCTTCAAAGTATTTGCTTGTATCGCCAATTCAACACTGACCCGGGAGGAAACCTTCTACTGTAGAAACTGACTAGGTGTCGATAGTTCTAGAAAGTTCTTCCGTGGAAATTTCTAGAAAGATCTTGACTCTTTTAGTTCGATACTAGATGGCGCTAGTGGTAACTAGTGTCACCATGTACCAGGCATTAATTGTGGCGCGCAACAATATAAATGATGTAAAATACACATTGGCAGAAGAATTGGTTTTGGCTTGGTTTTGCATACTTGAAGTATTATTAATTTTAAAAGTATTAAGTAAAATTAGTTGGCGAATCTTTACTATCGCATTTGGTACCTGGCATATAATAATGTTTATATTAAGAGGGGCATTATTAAAAAAAAATATTTTGTACAGGACGCCACGAGTACGTGTGGGTAAGCAGTTATTGCAGAATTTTACTAAAAGGCAATCCACATTTCCCTTCCAGAACGGGTTGTCTCTTTTTATGAATTCAAATTTTCTGGTAAATATACACATATTTTAACCAGTTCGGAATTGGTCCTAAACTAGGTAGTACCACTTTATTTTTGTGTTGACTGTGGAAACGTGAGATTTATACAACCAGAAGTCAATTTTCATTTCTTTGTTTGCTTTTTCGGGTTTCATATTATAATCGCATCAAGGGCATTTCATTTCTAAAGAAATAGGTTGATATTTGCCGTCTGGACTAGTAGACCCAGAAATTAATATTTATTTTTGAAATACATAATATAATATATTTGTAAATTAGTCATATACGGGTCAATAAGTCCGTGACTTTTTGAATTTCTGACCTCTTTACTGAAAAAGCAACACTACTCCTGTCAACAGGCATCTGTCAGTTGATTCCTGTCAAAATTTGAACTTGCTGCGTCAGTTAGTTTGTGTTTGACAGCTATCTTTATCAGACTACCCAGTAATTTGAGGAAAAAATGGAAAAAAGTGAATTTCGTGTGCTTATTAAGCATTATTTTTTGCGAAAAAAAACCATTACTGAGACCAAGGCTAAGCTTGATAAATACTATGGGGAGAGCACCATCGATTTCAATGGTAAAAAAGTGGTTTAATGAATTTCGTTGTGGCCGTACAAGCACTGAAGATGCCGAACGTCCTGGACGCCCAGTTGAGGTCTCTTCACCCAAAACAATCAAAAAAATTCACGATATGGTGTTGGCCGACCGAAGATTGAAAGTGCAAGAGATTGTGGAAGCCGTAGGGATCTCGCATGGCTCAGTGGTTTCAATTTTGAATGATCACTTGGGCATGAGAAAGCTTTCCGCAAGATGGGTGCCGCGTTTGCTCACAGTCGACCACAAACGCAATCGTGTAACAACTTCACAGGAAGGTTTGGCGTTGTTTAATCGCAATATGGAGGAGTTTTTGCGCCGTTTTGTAACCGTGGACGAAACATGGATCCATCACAACACACCAGAGACCAAACAACAGTCAAAACAGTGGGTTTCTAAGGGTGAATCGGCGCCAAAGAAGGCTAAGGTGGGTTTGTCAGCCAATAAAGTTATGGCGACTGTTTTTTGGGATGCACGCGGGATAATCCACATTGACTACCTTCAAAAGGGAAAAACAATCAATGGAGAATATTACGCCAACTTATTGGACCGATTCAATGACAATTTAAAAAAAAAACCGACCTCTTTTGGCCAAGAAAAAAGTTCTTTTCCACCAAGACAATGCAAGGGTGCACACATGTGCAGTTGCCATGGCAAAACTCCATGAATTGGGCTATGAATTGCTCCCTCATCCGCCCTATTCTCCAGATTTGGCTCCGAGTGACTACTTCTTGTTCCCAAACCTGAAGAAATGGTTTGGTGGAAAAAGATTTGACTCCAATGATGAAGTCATCTCGCAAACAATTATTTATTATTAACTCGAACAATTATTTTTTTATTTTATTTAAATAAATATATGGATGCAAATTGTACCTATTTGGTTTTATTACCTCTGCATTGTACGGGGAGTAAGCGGATTGTCAAAGACCCCGCTTTACTTAGCTTTAGCATCGCATCGGCTAGTGTCAGTAAGAGGTAATAAAACCACATAAAATTAAGTTTTTTTTCAATAAAATTAAAAATAATATGGTCGAGTTTTTAAAAAAAAGTTATTTCTATACGTTTGGATAGTGATCCTGATAACGTACTTAACGGGAACCACAGGGTTTTTGTTACATGTTGTATTTATTTATTTATTTTAAATCACTATTGGTTTTTTTTTCGAACCAGTGGTACATAATGTAAAAAAAATAACTTTCAATAAGAATTACTTGTAATCAATATTGAATAAAAATTATTCTATTCTCACAGAATACCAACATAAAATAGCAGCTTAAGGCTACTGTGTTTCGTATGGTGAGTGTAGATAATAGAAGAACCTTTTTACTGGAAACGAGGCATTCCATCTTAGTCCTCAAGGCTGACAACAACTGTTTATTGACCGCAGCACCAGCCATCAGGTGGACTGTGAGCTCGTTTTTCATCCTTACTCTATAAAAAACCCAATAGGAACCTTGAGTGGTCCTATTTAAATATGAAGAAAAAATTTTAAACGACATTCTAGTTGTTGCCAAGTTTGTACTGTATTGCTTATTTCATTCAAAAGGTTAAAAAATTACCATTAGATTACGAAATATAAAATTTGATTTCAATGAACAATAAAATATAGTTTCTGCAATCTTCTACATAAAATAATCAATAATGAAGCTATTAAATTAATTGTTTGAAATTATTTTAATATTTTTAGTTCTTTAAAATCGGTTTTTACTTTTTTAAATTATTAGTTTAATAATATTGTAACAATAATTTTGATCACTAGTGGCATCTACTATTGAATATTGGCACTTAAGACTGTAAAAATATGAATTCAATCGTCTTCACACTTCACACTAGTCATAAAAGATGGCGCTTACGAATATAATGTAAATGTTTTATTTGAAATTAAATAAATACTATAACAAAGTTATATAAAATCAAAACTTCTGAATTAAAAAATTTACCTTTGAATTAATTAGATTTAAATTGAAAATCTTACTCATTAAAGTTGTGAAAAATGTGTAAATGTATAATCAAGCGAATTTGAGACAACTTTACTGTTAGTATTGATAACTTTCCTTGGTATTAGTATTATTTAAAATATTTGTCGCTAAATTCACGTTAAGTTCGTTATATAAATCTACCCAATTTAACCGCGTTAAAACTTTGTTTATGTTATCAAAATCTAATAATACTTTTTTGTTATTTAAGCTTCGCTTTTCGAATTTCGCTCGTTTTACGTATAGAATATAGGAAAGTGATCGGTTAGTTCATCAAAAATAATTGTTTTGATTGCCTTCATGCTTTTTACCTAGTGATTTAAGCACGCGTTTTTCCTTTTTTTATAGGAGAGGGGGCAAACGAACATGCGGCTCACCTAATGGTAAGTGACTACCGCCGCCCATGATCAACTGCAACACCCGGGGAACCAGGAATTGCAGATGCGTGGGTAAATTAACATATTGCAACAGACCATGATATAAGACCATACTATGTATTCAGATGAGTAACGAGATAGGTTGTCAGGTAAAATATTCAAATTAATATCACTATTATGTTATATAATATAGAATTTAGAGCGTCCAAATAGTTTGTGGGATTATTGAAACAGGGAGGTATATACGAACAAACTATAGTGTATTCCGTACCGAAGCTTAAGTTCAATAAATGTCCATCACTTGGAGCAGGTTCGTAGGCATCTACTGCAATCTGCTGTATGACATAAGCAATTATACCATCATTTTGGTTTATTGATTCATTTGTACGGAATGCCTTATAGTTTGTAATTGAGGGTACTACTTCGTCCTCATCTATCCAGCACTCAGTAAGCACAACAGGCTCTTCCAACTTAAACATGAAGGTTTTTTACGTGGTAGAGCCATGCTTCAGCTATATTAGTAGTATAGTTGTAGCACGAATGGGTCGGCTCGACCAGGGAAGGACCACGCTCTCACAGAATACCTGCGTAAAATAGCAGCTTGACACTGCAGTGTTTCGTAAGGTGAGTGTAGAGAACCGGAGACCCATTTTACTGGAAAAGAGGCATTCCATCTTTGTCCTCACGGGTGACGACGCATCTGCATTTTGATTCTTTATTGAGGATAAATGTAGATGTCTATCAAAAAAAAAAAAGGCGACTAGTGACGATTTTGGTATGATTGCGGACATTGCGAATGTGTTTCGCGAATTTCATACCGTGGCCAAATGTGACGCCTAGGTATTTGGCCGTTGATTGCCGGGGGATTCAGGATTTCTTGGGATTTTTTTTTGTCGGTTGAGAGTAGGGGTGGTTTGAAAGTGTATTGGTACACTTTCAGGATTCACTTCGATTCTCCATAAGGGGAACCAGTCGCTTAAGCGGTTGACTGCTGTTCGGAGCATCTCAGTGAGGATTATTTTACTATAATGGGCGACGTAAAGTGCCGTGTCATCGGCGAAAAGAGCACTATTCACTACGGGGTCATTCGGGATATCCACTCGTAAAGAGTTTGAAGAGAATTGGGGAGAGGACGGAGCCCTGTCAGGCTCCAACCTTGAGGGGACGTTTTGTAGAGCGAGTACCCTCTATTTGATAGCGGAAGTGGCGATTGGTAAGAAAGGCTCTGAGGATGCGGGTGAGCCTATCAGGCACATGGAGTTTATACAGCTTATAGCAGTTGAAGTGATTCTACGACTTCATTATATCTACGAGTTAATATTATGGAACCACGCTGAAGTATACGCTATTTCATAGAAATTAATAATTAAATCTGAATATACATTAAAAACACGTTGAATTTAGAAACTCCTTATTTGAAATTGGTTCACAACTTATAAGAAAAAAAATCTCATTCTGTACTTTTACAGCTTTTTTCCGCAAATTAGTGCACTAAGGTTAGTAAGTTTAACTCTGTCCCCGAGTGGCAAATTAAATTAATCTGCCACTTGGAGACAGAAAAATTACTTTTAATAAGAATTATATGTAATCTCTATTTTCATTAAAAAATATTCTATTCTATTCATTCTCAAAAAATTTGTCAGTATTAGCACCTATACATCCTAAATACTCTTACTTACTTACTTACTTATCTTCACGCACAATCCCTGACGGGGTAGCCAGAGAGAACAGATCGCCAAGTGTCACGATCCTTACATATCTCTTTCGCTTCTTTCAGATTCATTATCTTCTTCATACATGCACGTCTAGGTATCCGAGTACTCTTGACCCTACCCTCTTCGAGCAATTTGCTCACATGGTCTTCGAAAGTTAGTCTCGGTCTACCTCGACACCTTTTAATATTAACTTTCGCGCTATATATTTTCTTCACCATTCGGTCTTCACTCATTCGCTCAACGTGCCCAAACCACCGAAGCACGCCCTTATCAATTTTTGTGATAAGGTCATCTTTCAAACCTGCCATATTGCGAATCTCTTCGTTTCGCTTTCGGTCGGCCATAGTAACGCCGCACATTTTACGAAGAGATAAAAAAAATAAATACTATAATAATAATATAAATACTCTTGATATTAGTTATTGCTACGCTAGTTACTACCGCTATTTAGTGCTACGCGAAAAGCGTATTAACGTAACTAGCGGTAAAGATACATTTAAAAATGCATTTAATGTACTATTTATTTTCAACTATATCTGCCCAGAAAATTTTAGCATAATATTATCAGTAGCAAGGAGATTTGCAAGTTTTTTTTACACATGGGTGCATTCAAGTATAATTTTTTTTTATAGGATAAGGATGACAAACGAGCACACAGTCCACCTGATGGTAAGTGGTTGCTGTAGCCCATAGACATCTACACCTATCGTCGATTACGAATGAAAATGCAGATGCGTTGTCACCCGTGAGGACTAAGATGGAATGCCTCGTGTCCAGTAAAAAGGGTCTCCGGTTCTCTACACTCACAATACGAAACACAGCAGCGTTAAGCTGCTATTTGACGCTGGTATTCTGTGAGAGCGTGGTCCTTTTCCGGTCGAGCCGACCCATTCGTGCTACAACCATAATATAGCTGCAGCATGGCTCTACCACGTATAATGTACTCACACTTACGTTACATCATATTACTTCAACTATTGTTTTTCTATCATCTATTTCATTTATTTGGGAATTACCTATATACCACTAGCAAGCGCATGTAGGCGGAAATGTGCTTCCTCTGTGTTACAGTCTCGCATCGTCGTTTACCTCCCCTGATTGAACTGACAACGTCTTTATTTCCTGCTTTGGACAGGGTCATTATATAATAATTTAAGCGTGAAGGTTTATCTTATAATAATAATATACAAGACTGTAGGATTCATAATATGATTATAGCTGTAATAAAAATTGTATGGATGTTTAACTCAACAAGATTCTTGTGCTTAAAGAAAATGTGTTGTTAAGATTAACTTAAATAATAGCTGCTTTTAATAGCCTATAAATACAAGTAATATTATAGTAAAAGTGACAACATTTTACGTCAAAGTGTGGTGTTACCAGTCCAGACGTCTAGTTTACTTGCCCGCATCGTAAAGTAAACTAGACGTTAGAAGAACATGTTTTGGGCTTATGAGGTTTAAGGGATATTGCGAAAAATAAAGAAACTGGTGGAAATTTTTCTTTTAAATTAAATAGTATCGCCCTTGAGGTATAGTCCATTTAATGAACAATAATAATTAATTGTTTAACAATTGGCAAAGATATCGCGTAACATAGATGAAGTTAACATACGAGCATAAATATACAAAAAATGCAGTCGAATTCAGTACTTCAGAGATCCTTCCATTTTGACACCTGTTAAAAGCAAGCAATGAAGTTGCATGGTCTCTGTTGAATCGCCACACATTGCGAAATGCACAAAACAAAGTTTGAAACTCAATTTGAATTTTAGAAACGATTGTATGTACTCAATAGTTCGTACTCAGTATGGAGTATATTAATTCAATACGGACGTGGACATTTTATAAATTTGTTTGTTCCTGAAGTGAAACATTTTACCATTCTCTTTTTTCACTATAATATTTCTAGTTCAAATTTGAATTAAGATAAAATATAAGTAGGTTAAATATATAAATTTTAGCAACGTTCATTAATACATTGGAATATAATACTATTGAAATTTAGGCAAACAGGGGCGGAAAGTCAGCCAAGTTTAGAAAAGAAAAGGGTGACGTGCCTGTACGTTACACGAATATTACGAAACATTTGTAGCCACTTTCGAAACTCCATAATTATTACTTTCGAAATTCCATAATTATTATATTAAACTATTAGACACACACACACACACACACACACACACACACACACACACACACACACACACACACACACAAACACACACACACACACACACACACCCACATACACAAATTACATTTATAATTTTTCATACCTAATATGTACCTAGAATTCATTAACAAACCTATTATAGTCTTTAGTTATTATAGTCTGAGCAGTTTCATTTTTATTATTCTCTGACTCACTCATCAAAAACCTAGAGCACTTCTAGGTTACTTAAAAATATGAAATCAGCATCGAAGTAAATCATTAGGTGTACACGAAAGAAAAAATCTAGAAACTCTAAATTATTGATGTGTGGTGTTGACGATGTTATTGGTGCGGTTAATTACAAGTATGTACTCGAAACTAACCCCACCGATAGGTATGGAACATCGTTAAGTAATTTAAATAAAAGTAGTTTTACGGATTGAATCGCGTATATTAACTAATTTTATATTCCTGACGTTTTGAGTACTTTACAGCACCCATGGTCACGAGGGGCGGGACTGAGTAACGATGCAGAATAATAAAATTTTTTTTTTACCTATAAAAGCCAAAAGGCTAACTGCGCAAACAAACCAGAGTTGACATTTAATTAATATGTGGCATAATTAAAATAAATCTTTTTGGTGACATATGGAACTATGAAATAAAAAGTTATGCCATCAAAAACATAACTTGTAAAAAAAACAAGTCTCGCAACTCGGTTCTTCTACCGTAAAAAGTTGTGAGATCCATGTAATACCAAATCGGTTTATTTATTCAGTCCCTACTTAAGGGTCCTTCTCTCATAAGTTAGTAAGTAATTAGCTAACCTAACAACATCTTATAGTGACCATATCAATATTAAAAATCTTTTATGTTTTAAATAAATAGATTGACTTGGCCATCGCATGAAAACGCAATGTATCTCTTAAGTAATACATATTATATTAAATTAGATTGTTTAGTGCAAGTCAGAATATAATATTTTTTTTAGAATAGAATAGAATAATTTTTTATTCAATATAGATCACGTGTGTAATTCTTATTGAAAGTAATTTTTTATTTTACCACTGGTTCGAAAAAAAACCCAGTCAATTTATTTATTTAAAATATAAAAGATTTTTAATATTGATATGGTCACTATAAGATGTTGTTAGGTTAGTTAATTACGTTATAACTTAAGAGGGAAGGACCCTTAAGTAGGGACTGAATAAATTAACCGACTTGGTATTACATAGATCTCACAACTTTTTACGGTAGAATAACCGAGTTGCGAGACTTGGTTTTTTTACAACTTATGTTTTTGATGGCATCTCATTTCTTTTTGTAGATAGTTATATCTACGTACCTATCTACACCTATTATTCCATTATATTATACAGGTACACTGATTCATTCACTGCAAATGTAACTTTGTAATCCTATATATTTAAATGCAGTTGGTGTTTCTCGAAAACTGGACCGAAATTGCAAGATATTTTAAATTTTCCTTGATTTATATACCAAACAATAGTTGTATTCCAAATTTAAAGCTTCTATGTCTGCTAGAAGTGCCTTAGAGTTTTGATGATCGGTCAGTCAGTGAGTGACAAAATTAAGAAACTTTGACTAGCTCTAATTCTTAAACTACTTGTTCAAATTTGATGATATTTAAAATATACCGAGTTTATACTTTTACTTTTATAATGCCTACTTGGTTACTAAAAATTCAGGCTTCTATTTTTATCCACAACGAAGTTATAGGGTTTCGAAAATGGCCTGAACTGCTTCGAGAAAAGGATGGTACGACCGTGCCGCTTTTTTGCTCGACTGCCGTGCCCCCAGATTTGAGAGCAGTGGATTTAATGGAATAAAAAACATTTGATAAACATAATCGTTGTCGTGTCAAATCTCTAAGCCCTATTTTTTTCTAATACTGGCTACTATATCATATAATTTTAAAGCTTCGAAAATGTTTTTTGTTCTATTTTTGTTCCGTAGATACAGATTATTATTATAGACGTTCGCTCGTCGTGGCGCTACCATATGCAGTATCATAGACGCTACATGATTGACAATAACCCCTAGGAATGAAGTGATCGCTACCATGCTGTTTTCATAATAATTGTATAAATATTATATTAAAAGTCTCGCGGGTTTCTTGCTGCTTATTCCCAGGACAGAGGTTTTTTAACGAACCATTGGTAAAAATAAAAATTGACTTTTAGTAAGAATTACATGTAATCTATTTTGAATAAAAATGTTATATTCTAAATATAAATTCTATTCTATTCTAATATAAGTGACATGTACGAGTATGGTCTATTGTCGCAAATGGAGGCACGGTGCATTTTTAGTTTGGTGATTTCCTTCTTGGAAATGCTGACATTAAAAGTATAATATTTTATCAGTTTTTTCACGGGTTTTTACACCCTATCCTATTAAGCGCTGAACACCAATGTACCCACTGTTATATCTTTTACAGGTCTGTAAGGTATTGGACAAAGAATTTGAAGCTTATTTTTTCTTCTTCCTTTAAAGTTGATTGCTGTCATCTAAGAGATGCAACACAGAACATAGAATTGTTGCAATTACTACTAGCTGTTAGTTCCTTTGTTTAACTAACAATAACAAACTAGAAATGTACCTTTTAAGTACTATCATTAGGTGGACTGATAGCTTGTTTGCTTTCATACATAATAAATTAACTAGAATTCTAGTAAGTTCTAATTACCACTATTAGACTGACTGTAACAGTTCACTAATGGTAGCAGTGGACTGTGATAAAACAACAAACAACAAGCTAACCTCATAGCAACGCATACTATAGTTAACAGTTTACCTGATGGTAGCAGTTATAAACGCTTAGACCTTATCTCGTAATTGACGTGTTGTGGTGGCGTAAGGGAATCCACCACCTCATATTTATAATTTGAAATGTTGCTTACCTACATACAATAAGAACTAGCTGTGCCTGCGACTTCTTTGGAATAAAAACATGCTTGTTTTGAAGTTTTATTACTTTGAGCCTAAATAATTAAATTCTATAAACTAGGGCTTCCGTAACTGTGCGGCTTTATATCAGGGGCGTCGTGAGGCGTCTACAGATTGGCCGTGTCGATCCGACCGAGTTGAATGAGCGCCGTGCTCATTCTTATTCTATTCTGTCGATCACGGGTGGCCAGCCGGCACCGGCGTCGACCTCCCTCCTTGTATCAACTGACAGTCGACATCACCATCAACACTTTCGACAAAGGAAGAAGAACAATTAATAGAATTGTCCTGTGACTCCAGCCTTAAGCTCCAATTCGAGGAAGATAAACTGCTTGAATTTTGGAGCTGTTTCTCATGAATATCGTGCAATCAGCTATGCAGCATTGAGGGTTCTATTACCATTTACGACATCGTACTTGTGCGAAACAGGCTTTTCTGCAGCTGCAGTAATAGAAAACAAGTACAGATCGAAAATAAATGTAGAAAAAGAGATGAGAGTGGGAATTTCAAAACTTGAGCTACGTTTTGAGAAGCCATGCTCAGAAAAGCAAGCACATCCTTCTCATTAGTAGCCAGCCAACAAAGTATCTCTTTTCATTTTTGTCCTTGTTTTTTTTCTTATTATTTAATAAAAATTATAAATGTTAGTTGCAGCTTTTCTGGTATCTTGTTACTAGGCTAGAATTACAACTGGTAAGGTATTTTTTGGCCTGAGGAGGGGCGTCGCAAAAAAGTGGCAAATTCCCAAGGGCGACACAGTAAAATTAAGTTTGGGAAGCCCTGGTATAGAGTATCGTTTGTAATAGTTAAGACAACAACCTAATAGAACAATTTGTAAGGCAACCCTTGTTGTGCAACACAAAGCCGTACAATCAGAGCGCGGCAGACTGTAGAACAATCGGGCATTGTGTAACGTTGAGACCCGAAAATATAGAAAATAATTTTTATGCTCAAAAATAATTATATAGTGAAAATAGTAAACAATGAGGAGGATAGTACGGGGAATGGCAAGTGACTCACTTTACGGTAATGCTTCTACTTAAGCAACTCCGGGGTTCGGTTAAATTGAGGCCGTGACCTACCTTGGATGCCGGATTTACAGGATGCTACGCATGACTGCGCACGTCGACATCATCTTCCGCAATACTAGATGTGCGCGGGCAATGCTACGGCCAGTATTGGCATCCAAGCTTTCAATAAAAACCAAACTGAAGGTCTACAAATTGTATATAATATCAAAGATCACCTATGCTGCTCCGACCTGGTACGCATTCCTACTGCATGGTGCGGTAGCGGCTGCAGGTCCAGCCGAATCTATCATTACGGACCATCGTCGATGCAGGTCGCTACGTCTGGAATAACGTCATCGCAACTAACTTGAGATGGAGAGTATCAAGGAATTTGTGGCCCGGCTGGCGCGCGGTATTTTTGACCGCGCTAACAACGGGCCACACGGACACCTAAACAACCTAGCACCCCTACATGATCGGCCCCTGGACGGGTGATCTATACCAAGAGAACTCCTCTCTAAAAAATTAGAGAGTCTAGTAACAACCCACAAAGACTGATAGACTAACTCAGACAATTTTATTACGTGGTAGAGTCATGCTGTACCTATATTAGTAGTATAGTGAGTCGGCTCGACCGGAGAAGGACCACACTCTCAAAGAATACCAGCGTAAAATAGCAGCTTAACACTGCTGTGTTTCATATGGTGAGTGTAGAGAACCGGAGACCCTTTTTACTGGAAAAGAGGCATTCCATCTTAGTCCTCACGTTGCAAACGAGGATAGATAAAGATGTCTACGGGCCACAGCAACCACTTAAAATCAGGTGGACTGTGTGTTCGTTTGTAGCCCTATCCTATAAAAAAAATTTCACACCAACCTGCAGTGACCAGGAATCAAACTCCCGATCGTTGCCTTGTACCTACAATGCCGAAACGTCTCCCATGGCCGGTATGTAGTTATGTACTGCGAGGAGATTCCGAGTAAAAGGGTATGCCCCGAGGCCCGAGACTTGCGGCTTAGTAATGCACTCACAGACGACAAGGATAGGTAAAATTGTAGAAAATCACTACCGAACAACTGGGAAAAATAGTTAATTAAAGGAATCATCTGAATAAAATCGTGAACGACCGACGGTGAACAACTTAGGGAATAACCGATAGTGAACAAACGCAGTGAACAACCGTAGTGATTAACCATAGTCAACGACCGTAGTCGACAACCGATTGTCAGAGGATTTCCGCCGAACAGTTGAGCCGTCGAACCCCTGGCCACTGCTTTGCCATCCGTATATAGAGTTCATGCATTTTGATTGGACGCCCGTTCATAGTACCCTAGCCGCACCCAACGACACGGCAGTAGACGATCACCGGAACCTATAGGAGTATCTTCGACGACATTTACCATAGAGTATCATTCGTCCAGCACATTCGTTGGTCCTTCGGTGCCGGATATGCCACTATCGTCACATACCTTTGCAGCATCGAAAGCTATAATGATAGTCCCAAGCTTGAGCGCCGTACACAACGAGTGGCTTTCATTCCGTGCCATCTACGAAACAACTCGAGGCTACTTCAATGATATTGAAAACTTAGCAAGACTAATAAGAGTTCTATGAGGATGAAGCCTAGCGCTAGAGCTGCAATTTGGGCGCCCGGTTTCAATCGAACAAGGCGAGACCGAGAAGTACGAGGACTAGCACGCTGTACAGTAGCACTTAGAGATATCTGCATATTCGCAAGCAAAGTGATGGAAGGTATTGTCACAATTCGAGCACTGAAGAGAGACCATTACCTCATCAACGCAGAGCTACTACGACACCTCACCGAAAAGCTGCAGAATCTATACCAAGAAGTACAACTTCAGACAAGTGGCTGTAGTCTCAACGTATATTTATTATGCGATTATTGATTATGCGGATGTGGGTTACCCTGATCTATCTCAATATTTTCTCAATCAAATATCGTTATTCCACTACGAAACAAAGGAGAAGACATAAGTAATAGAAAAGAAACCACAAAAAACCATGGCTTCAGGTACTTCTCCATTACAAAAATATTACACTTTTACTTTCATGTGTATGAACTGCCTGTGCTGAATAAATGTTTTTTCTATTCTATTTTATTCTACAAGCAGAGCTGGAAAAAAATTGTCTGACTAATAATGATTTTTTCTACTTCCATCGGCTTCAGTCAAATCACCCTGCACAGCCATATTCACCAAGAACTGGATTGCTAGAGAGCATATAAAATATCATACAGAAGCCGTAGAAGCGGTTGTCCAAAACCACGATACGGACGACTATCTCGACAGTTTTCAGTCCTTAGAAGAAGCAACATGAATATCGAAGGAAGTACGCGAGAGTCATGAAATGGCGCACTTCAACTTAAGAAAATGGGTTTCCAACGCACCAGAAGTTGTAGAAGAATTAGAACCTGACCGCGATCTAACGGAGTCAGTCAACCTGGGCAACAAGGCAACCGAAGAAAAAATATTCGGACTAATCTGGAAACCGAAAACCAACCAGTTGAGCTTCAACCTCAAGCTCTCTTGACTTCGACTTCTCTTGACTTGAGTTGAACGAAGACCTCACCTAACCAATGGTCTACATAGATTCACTTAGAACGGCTCAAGTCGGTTAGCTTTCCGAGATGCTACCTAGGATTCAGCGAGGCTCGTTCACTCCAACTCCACGTGTTCACCGATCCCAGTGAGAGCATCTACGCAACGGCAGTTTAATGGAGGACAACGACACCCGACAAGACAATACACGTGATCCTCATCATCAATCGACGTCCATACTTCGCCTTGAGTTTCAAGCAGCCGTGATGGGATCCAAGAGTATCGTGTGAAGCCCGAAGCCGTCACCTATTGGACGGAATGACAGCAAGGCAGTCCTCCCATGGACAAAAAATAACTTACAGAATAATGTGGTGTTGTGTGGCAACCAAATTCAACACAGCTGACGTCGCCACGAGGGACTTACCATCAAACTTCAACTCTAATCACGCGTGCAACATCATACTTGTATGAGGAATCGTCAGCATGGCCGACCGAAAGATCCACGTCATCCGGAATCACTGGAGAGGAACGACCCTTGAACATAACAGAATGGCGTCATGCTCCCATCATGGAAAAGCCGTCCCCGATCCAAATAAGTTTTCGAAATGGGAACGTTTATTGTGAGCCATGGAAATAGTGCTACAATTTATAACACTTTGCCGAAAACCCGCAGCTACATCCTAATACAAGAGGACCAGAAGAAATAAAAATAAGTTTCCGACCGGAGGAAATCGACAAATAATCCGCGACATGTCGCCCAACATCCCAGTCGAGTGAAAAATAGAGATGATAAGAAATACATCACACTCGAGGCTGAATTCATGAGAGAGATTGAAACGCTTCTAGTTAGTGTTATTCAAGAAGGCTCAATTCAAGAAGGTAAAGATAACAAGGTCGCCCATGACAGCCATCTACGATCGCTCCAAATATAATGAAAAGACGGGATGGTCGATCTACGACGTCGCATAGCCACAGAAGGGAGTCATAGAAGACATGAAGAGGCCACCTATATTAGACGGCGATCATCACATCACATAACTTTGCATAGACTGGATGCATCGTAGCCTTTTAATACAATCTATGTAGTTATTTAAGTTTTAGTCACGTAAGTTTACAACTGTCTAGTATGTAAGCTTATTAATGTTTTATTGCCTTTTATTTGAAGAATTGATGTATGTCTTTATAGTGTTTGTTATATACTTATTAATTATTGTCTGTATGCCTATAAAGAATTGTTGTATGTTGATAAATTGTGTGACAAATGTATAATTGTAAAATAAATGATAAATCACACTTAACACACACCCCGCAGTCTTTCCTTCCTATCCGCCTATTGGTCGAATAGAGCATGTGTGTCTCACATACGCCCACATGAGTTGTGCAACTAAAGGAACAAAATAAAAGACACGCCACGACCGACCTCTGACATTTTACTCGCTCATCACTCGCTCAACAGTCATCTCTATATAACGCCACGCTGCCCTACAAGCTACACTCCACAAAGCAGCTCTTATTTCTTATACAAAGAATAATTTTATTTAACTTCACATAACACCTATGGTCAAGAAGAAGTCTACGTCTGAACGATACGGAGCCCTGCAGAAAGCTCCCACTTTGTTTACATGCCGTGAACTTTCCATTAAAAAGTTTAAGTATTTTAGGTTATAACGTGATCATCATCATCATTGTCATCATCATTACCTATCAAGTCCACTGCTGAATATAGGTTATTTGATAAACAGGCGGGTTGACAACCGCAGTTTTTATATTATATAAGTATAGGAATTAATTATAAGTTAGTATCAGAATCAGAGTACGAAACCTATCCAACTGCAGAGAGGTGTAACACATATATCGTCGGCAAATCGAAGGCGAGTGATGTACTCGCCTTCGATTTGCCGACGATATAGTCCTTATGGTAGAATCGCTGGAGAACCTAAGCACTATGCTCAATGACCTCAATAGTGTCTCCCAACGGATAGGTCTTAAGATGAACATGGCCAAAACAAAAATCATGTATAACGTCCATGTCACACCTATGCCGGTAGTTGTTGGGTGCATTTAGCTCGAAGTTGTTGACGAGTATGTTTACCTGGGACAAACAGTCCGACTAGGTAAGTCCAACTTCGACCGAGAGGTCAATCGACGGATTCAACTCGGCTGGGTAGCGTTCGGGAAACTACGACATATCTTCTCGTTAGACATACCTCAAAACCTTATTGAAACTAAATTGTACAACCAGTGCGTGTTGCCAGTGATGACTTACGGATCTGAGACCGTATGAGGAAGCTCAAGGTCGCTCAGCGAGCTATGGAGAGAGCTATGCTCGGGGTTTCTCTGCGTGATAAACTTAAAAATGAGGATATCCGCAGTAGAACCAGAGTAACCGACATAGCCCAACGGATTAGTAAGCTGAAGTGGCAGTGGGCCGGCCATATAGCTCGAAGAACCGACAACCGATGGGGAAGAAAGGTTCTCGAGTGGCAGCCTCGTACCGGTAGGCGAAGTGTAGGGCGACCCCCCACTAGATGGAGTGACGACCTGGTAAGACATGCAGGAAGTCGATGGATGCAGGTGGCTCAGGACCGTGCTTTGTGGCATTCCTTGGGGGAGGCCTATGTTCAGCAGTGGACTTGTGAAAGGCTGTAATGATAGTATCAGGCTGATTTCTTATATTTACGCCAAGACTACACATTAAATTAAACTAATTTTTACGGATTTTTTCGCGTTTGTATTTTAGACTTTATGGAATTAAGGTGTTCTAAAAATGCAGTTAAAATTGTGAAAGTGTCGTCTACGTACCGCTTGTAGAGTCTTGAATTTACAGGAGCAGTAAATCCAAAATTCTACATTAAATCCAAACATTCTTACCAAAAACTGCCAAAACCATTGAAAAAAAATTACTTACAATCCAAATAAAAACATTCACAACTATAAATAGCTTCCACTTTTCTTTATATTATATCGCACATCATGTGACAGAGCAAGAATATCCACTACCCCCATATCGTCTCCGTGGGTGCCGTAACAGGCGACAGAGCAAGCAGTAGAGCCATGCTGCTATTATATTATGGTTGCAGCACGAATAGGTTACTCGACTGGGACTGGACCACGCTCTTACAGAATACCAGCGTAAAATAGCAGGTTAATACTGCTGTGTTTCGTATGGTGAGTGTAGAAAACTGGATTTCTTTTATACTGGAAACGTTGCATTCCGTCTCAGTCCTCAGGGGTGACAAGGCATCTGCATTTTGATTTTTAATTGAGACTAAATGTAGATGTCTCTGGGTCACAGAATATACTTACCATCAGGTTAACTGTGTGATCGTTTATCAAGCTTATTCTTTAAAAAAATCAGGAGATGGACGTCAGCATTTCCCTAATAAAGACTAAAAATAAATAAATTGCGGTTGCCAACCCGCTCGCCAAGCGTGGACACTATGGCAAATATCCCACATGAGGCAATCTATGGGCCTATGTTATTAATTGAACTTTAGTAGGCTGTAACGGTAACAGTTTCATTATTTTATTCCTTTACATAAAATGTAGCTTGCATGCTATTATTCAGCTTTACTTGATAAAATCGACATAAATTACAAAAAAAAATACTTTCAATTTTAAGGTACTTGATTACGTGGTAGAGCCAAGGTGCAGCTATATTTATAGTATAGTTGTAGCACGAATGGGTCGGCTCGACTGGGGAAGGACCACGCTCTCACAGAATACCAACGTAAAATAGCAGCTTCATACAGCTAGCTGTGTTTCGTATGGTGAGTGTAGAGAACCGGAGACTCTTTTTACTGGAAAATAGGCATTCTATCTTAGTCCTCAAAGCTGACAACGCATCTTTTCTTTTCTAGGATTTTCTCCTGTACCGTGGAGGCAGTTTACAAACATATATTGCACAAGGACAATACATCCAGACCCGGAACAATTATTTGTAGGCCATACAAATAATTGTTCCGTGCGGGATTCGAACCCGTACGTAGTACAATGTAATATAAATGCTTTAATTAGTAATAAGACGTTTTTAACAGGATGAAAATCACATTCAAAAATTCCGTTACAAATATACATAGATACATACCAAGCTAATAAAAGCATGTTAAAAACATCGATAAGTATTATCGACAAGGAACTCGTCAACTCTATTAAATTCTATTGTTTATCAACAATAAGCAATATAAAGCCAAAGATGGTAGTAATTTCATTTAATAAGATAAGTGACAGATTTTTAAGAGCCTGTATTATCAAATAGTTTTAATTTTTAACATAAACTGTAAATCTCGTTTCTTGTGGAATGTTACAACTCGTTTTCTCGTTTAAAAGTTTAAGATTTTACTCTTAGATGTTTTGAGTACAACAACGGACATTTAAAAATTTTGTCAAATAAAGTTTTAGGTACATTTAATGACGGTGCTTTAAATCAGCACACAAATTTTGTAGTTAGTATTTTTGAGGTCAGTGATAACAGTCTATTAAAAGATCTGCTAATAGAAAAGCTCATGTCTATTACACTTAGTTACGTAAGATCATCGACCTAATCATGCCTCATATGATAATATGGTAAAATAATGGAATACCCATTTTAATGAGTAGGTTCAAAATTTTTCCCCCATAGGATGTCTGTAATGTGTGCTATAAAGCTACAAACACAGCCTTACCCATAGTTTTCAGAGTGTCTTTGTGTTATCTTATGGGGCCAGTCATGAATTAAATAATATAATATATTTCTTAAGTAATCATCGATAACATACTCTGGTACACATTTTAAAAGATACCGTACGAGTAAATACATCACAATTTCTACATCATGTTACCCAATGTAGGTGCATTTACGGGTTGATATATGACTAAATTTCGTTTTTGTAACGGTGCGTACGCATTATATAACATAACATGTAATAAAACGTTGTTATATAATATTATGTTTCAGTAATGTAGAGACTGAATGTTATAAATCGTGTTATATAACGGCAGAACAACAAATGACAATGTGATTCGACAATGTCATATAATATTGTTATATTGCATTGTTACTCTAATGTGTACAGTATTTTTATATGTTGCAATGTTGTAAAACAATGTTACATAGTGAGGAAGTGTTATAAAACAAAAGTTACACAACATGTTACTTGATCTGTACGCACCCTTATAATAATATTTTAATAACTTATTGCTATTTAGTAGCGATGTAAGAGAATACACTACCTCATATTATCCTGTGAGCAGAAGTATTAGATTAGATATCGACTTAATAATTTTATTAATTTCCCTTTCTTCAGATTTTGTAATCATCTATTTTATCAAAAAAGTTCTGAAAGAAATGCAAATAAACTATATTTAAAGCAGAATAACCGGGATTTTCTATACTTGGTAGAGCCACGCTGCAGCTATATTAGTACTCGTAGTATAATTGTGGCACGAATGGGTCAGCTCGACTGGGGAAGGACCACGTTGGCACAGAATACCAGAGTAAAATGGCAGTTTGATATTGCTGTGTTCCATATGGTGAGTGTAGAGAACCGGAGAACCATTTTACTGGAAAAGAGGCATTCCATCTTAGTCGTCACGGGTGCCGACGCATCTGCATTTTGATACTTTACTGAGGATAAATGTAGATGTCTATGGATCACAGCAACCACTTACCATCAGGTGGACTGTGTGCTCGTTTGTCACCCTATCCTATAAAGAAAAATATTTTTTGCTTGTTGCTCACGCATTTTCCGGTTGCGACACAACAAGCGTTCTTCAACAATCTTTAAAAAGGGAAAAAATCATCATCTCTTTATTAAGAAGAAACCGGAGTTACATCAATTGATAACAGTTTTTTACGATACAAATAGCTCAGTTGATACATAATATTCTCTCTTTCTTTTCTTTATTTTTTTTTAAAACGTTATCCCCACACTACGATTTTCTCCTGTATCGCGGAGGCAGTTTACAAACACAAATTGCAAAAGGACAAACATCCAGACCCGGAACAATTATTTGTAGGCCATACAAATACTTGTTCCGTACGGGATTCGAACCCGCGGCCCCAAGCATTGCAACTCATTGCTAAGCTACTACGCCACGGAGCCTTCATATGAAGTTGCCGATAGAATAATTTTACATCTATACGGCAATGGTGATGCTAATAATTTAGAGATTGGTGATTAAAGATATAATTTACTCGTATTTACAGCATCAGCAGCTGCATTTGAAAAAGAAGTTGTATTAGCTTCTCTACCACCAACAGAGTCATCATTGCGTGAACACACAAAACGTGTATATTATCAGATTCATATATGGTTGGGTAATACTTTGAACCCTGAAGTATGGGGATTGAGAAAGCCATTACTTATAATGCTGCCTATTTTGTTAAGTTCAGATCCAGCACCACAGGAACTTATTGAAAAAGTGTGTACACTTCGGTTTATATTTATTACTGTCTTTATTATTCCGTTAATAATTACATGTTCTTATATGAATACATTTTAGGTGTTATGTAGTTGCAAAACTAACTGCACATCAGCTAGATGTAGCTATAAGCTATAAGAAAAGCGGTTTGAAATGTAATCAATTTTGCAAAAGTTGCCATAACCAAAGTTGCGAAAACGCATCAACGACGCAAATAGTTTTAGAAGATGATAATTCATTGAATGATAATGATGATGGTGAAAGGGAATATATTATATTATCGTGAAGAAGAAGAAATAAACTGGATATTATACATTTTCTGAACTAGATGAATCAACCGAGTGATTCATTGAATCCATCTAGTGAAATGGAAATGGAATTTGATCAGTATTAAAAAATGAACATGCTCATGTTTCCAATATTGTAAATGTTGGAAATATATTTTTGCATATATTTTACTATTGGTTATTAATGAATAAACTTTTTTACCGTTTCTTTTATGCCAATTATATTTTTAGCAAGCACATTCTAAAAGCGGCAATTTCTGCTAGTCTACTTTTGAAGTTCCCATAATTTGTAACCTTTCAAATTAATATATATTAATTATTTACTTTTATCTTTGATTAAATTACACAGTAAAATGAACGACTTTTTACAAAAATTGATTATTTTTTAAAATACAAGGACACTTTTACAATAACACCCCTTAAAAGTTTAATTTTGTTTTATTTATTTATTAAGAAGAAACATAATATACAAATCACAAACAAATCAAATCTAACATAGCTTGTCGCAACTTTAAGTTTTTCGTATAATGTAATTTAATTTTAAATTGATTATTTTTTAAAATACAAGGACACTTTTACAATAACACCCCTTAAAAAATTTAATTAAATCAGGATTCTGAATTTATTCAATTTAAGAAAACTTTGAAGAATTGTATCAACTGGGTCTGGGTCGATTCAAAATTGCAAAATTTAAAAAAACTTACTTGGCATGGTCGGGACGATTTTCTTATTATTTGTAAGCCAAATGTGTATAAAAAATGTTAAATTTCAAAATCAATTCCAACATGTCAAGTTATTTTTTGCCAATCATGAAATTTAGAATAATATATAATATATTCACTCTCGTCGGGACGCTTAAAAAATCTTCAATATATTTTTAAACATTATTATTTCTTAAAAATATATTATTTCTTAAAAAAATTAAAAAAAAAATTATTTTCTGGTTTCCGATGATGCCTTCTTACTCTTACTCGTACCTTTTCATTAATTTTTAAGCATAGAAATTTCAATTTGAAAATTTCAATTTGTTATATTTTTTACTAATAAAAAATGAGTATCTCTAAAAACTTAATTTTTAAATTTAAAATCTAAACCTAACCTAGTTTTTGAAGCAATTTAAAAAAAATCGCTTATTTTTCTACGCCCCACGATTTTTTAAAATTTACGTTGATCCCGTAAACTTAAAACCTCCCTAACTAGGTTAAATTTGACCGGAGAAAAAAAATCATTTAACCTTTTTTTATGTAAAATTTTAATATCTACACATTGTAACAAGAACTTTTAGTCTAATTTTTACCGTTTTCGAGTAAATGCGACAAAACACTTTTAACAATTTTTTTAAACCTTGCCGGGGGTTTCGGACACGAAAACCTTTACGTATTGGTTTTGTATCATTAATACTACATTATATAAAAATGCAAAGTTGAGTATAAACATTTTGATTTCAGACCTTATTTGACTGGACTATACATGACAGCAAAAGTTAAAAACAGATTTATATACGTTATAATCTACAAATTCATAACATCTTATCTTAATTTATTCGAGGAATTTGAAACATAGCAGTATTTCAATATTACTTATGTGTAAGACATGATTACATTTACCAAATACAAACTTTGTTTCCCGCGTATTTTGTTATGAACTGATGATAAATTCGATCGAGTGGCCTATGAGTAAGAGATAATTCAAAACGATTGCTATAAATATTTATTCCGCAGTGTTAAGAACTATTGTTTACTTTGTATATTTTATGCGAAAAAAAAATATTTTCAAAGGCATGTAAAGTCCATCAACGCAAGTGCCAATTGAGGCAGCATGGTGGACACTTCCTAGTCAAAAAACCTTTTCAGAAAAGAGAGGAGGCCTTTGCTCAGGAGTGAGACGTATATATAGGCTGTAACTTTACATCCCTTACCTTACTTTATATATTTTGGCGAACGAACTACGCACAAACTGGTGAATTAATCAAATAAATCCAAATTTTAGGAGCACAATCCCTGCTTGCAAAGCAATAGTAAAATCAAATCAAGGCTTATTGTGAATCAATTAATTAAGTTTGAAATTAATCAAACAAATACAATTCTATTTTATAAAATAAACCGAGGCCATAGATATACATATATATAGCAAGTGTTTCAATGACGTTGCAAAAATACAAAATGTCGACTTATCTAACACTTCTAGCAGGCAACTTAAGTGTATTCTGAGTAAAAATAAGTTTTTCGTTTACTGATGGGTTTTACATATACCATGCATTGTTATTTATTTAATTTTACTTCTTAAATAATTTTTTATTGTGTAATTAAACCTTCGTCTACGTTACTTGCCCAATTTTACTCTGTACTTTATTTATAAGTGGAAACTTTTAATTGGCCTTTACTACATTTATTTTCTATTTTTCATACATTTATAACTAGCTGTAAGTTCTCCTAAAATCATAATAAATAAATAAATGTAAACACAGAGATGTTAATATTATGTTCAATATATCCATAATGGTTATGACTTGGTAAATCAGTACATAGAATCGCAATTAACAATTCCACGTAATGTGAAATTAAAAGCGATAGCTTATCCTTTAATATCTAATGGCTCTTTCTAAAGTAACCTGGCCTCCAAAAAAATCGACCCATCTACGTTTTTTCGCAAAAAAGTGTCCTATGGGTTTTTAACACAATCAATAGATATTTCTTATCTTGATAATGTAATAATGAAATTAGAGGGTTGTAAAAAACTAAAAAACGGCGCGTAAAACGGGATATTTTACATACAAATTTGATGAGCCATTGAAACCATAACATTTTACAAAATTTACGATTTTACTGTGAAGATCGATATTTACATATTTTGACATTAAAAAAGTAAACCTTATACTCTAATATGGGGTCTCCTCCTCTTGCTTTTATCACCGCCTGCATACGCTTATTAAGGGAACAGATCAGCTTTTTTATGTCTTCTTGGTGTGCCTTTTCCCATTCTTCTGTTAAGGCGGCATCCAGTTGATCCAACGTCTCGGGAACTCGATTTCGGGCTCTAACCTTTTGTTTTTATCTAGTCCCGGAGATGCGCGATGGGATTTAATTCCGGACTATTAGCTAGCCACTTCATAACAGGAATTCCAACCTCCTGAAGATATCCAGTTACAATTCTAGGGACGTGCAGTCTTACGTTATCAAGCATGAGTTGAAAATTGTCCCCAATATACACAGCGTAACGCATCACATGAGGTTGCAAAATGTACTTAATGTAACTTTTAGCATTAACCACATGATTACGAAAGAAAACCACATTACATCCGGTATATAATACAGTTTTTGAAATTGTTTACTTTGCTATTAAATATGTCGATATTTTTACTATTATTAATCAATAAGTCATTATAGAGGCGACACATTCTTACTAGAGGATTATAATAGGACGTATTATTTCTATAAACTTGCAAAACAAAAGTATTTAGGAAAGTATAGCGTTCATGGGGTTAGTATTAATGTTGACAAATGAATGGAGTATAAAGGTAATTGAGTCAGCACCGTTACATTTTCTGGAACAGGCTGCACATTAATTTTGGCAGTTTTTCATGACTGGATTCAACCCAGTCATGAAAAACGTCTCATACCAACCAAACTTTTCATTATACTAATAAGCGTGCTAGTCGAGGAACTTTATGAACATACTATAGATATTTTTCTAAAAAAGTGATGTCTATGATATCTAAAATTTATCTCCATCTTACAGATAAATGAGCGCAACGAAAATAAGAAATAAATGCTTTAATTCTAGATTTTCATATTCTGACTAACGGAATCCTAAAAAAAACAAAGCTTATGAGTGTAAAATTATAAAATATCATTACTACGTATTTATTTACAAGGGCATACACCGCTCCGTATAATTTATATATGGTAACATTATATACGTTATTTAAAATTAATATTAACATATTTTTATACATATTTCACTTTATTTTATATTATTATTTAAAGGCTACCATATTTTCGGATAATCTGATTTAATTCATCAAAGGTTAAAGTAAAATAGAAAGTTCATATTCGTCTCACTGCTGGCCTAATGCTCAAAAAAGGAGTGAAATATTCCAGGAAATTAAAGCATTTCACATAATTCATTGACATAGTTGAAGTGATTTATTTATGAATAGGAAAGTAAGTAGCATAAAGATAAACAGTGAAAGAATATATAAACTAAATAAAAGAATAGAGAACCTGATAAAAGTGACGGAAAAGTGCTGGATTCAAAACCCTCATATTATAACAGAGGAAAACCGAACTACGGGTCTCTTATTTTAATCAATTAAGAGTGCCATCGAATACACAGTTATTTTATATTCAGAAACACTGGAATTTAACCAGTGAATATAACGATGGCGTAAGGACTGTTAAGTATTTGTATTGTTGCTCCAATATTTTGGATAGCAGACCACTTTCGTTTTGGTAGTAGCAACTGAGTACTGGTGTTATATATTTTAAGAATATGGAGAAAAAATGAGAATCAAAATGAGTAATAAATAAAAAATAAATAATTAGATAAGGACTAATGTCAAACAGCTAAGAGTAACAAATTCACAATAAGGACTTATTCAGGATACGTATTTATGTATGTCTCTATTATAAGCACGATAAATGATCTAAAGCTGGTCGAGAGTTGATCAAAATTATCACTTACATATTCCTTTTCCTGCCTATAGTTCATGTAGTTATTTACTTCAGCATATTCTTATTTAAAATACTACTAATAAACCAATACATTTGTTATATGATTATCTTAGTAAATGGTTAAAAAAAGTATTTTAATTTGCTTAAAATTGTAATAAATTAAGTTAGTTGTATTAGCTCCAAATACTTGTTTACGAAGAATCACCCAACTATAGTCACATAATTTCAGATTTATGGCTATCTGTGTCAATATAAAAATGTGTGTCGTTAGATAATACACACGTCTGTGATAAAAATATAATTGTATACGTTTTAAAATTAAAAATATCGCGTTTCATTTGCTTTTGACCACACAACGTAAATGAACGTAGGTTTATTCACTCAAGCCTAATATGGACTGAGCTAATAAGATATGAATTCACGTTATTTAATTATTCTTTCCCTAAAAGTTTGGATTTTATTAAGTCTCATATTGAATTTGTGTATAAATCAAGAAATATTAATTCATGACAATGATGAGGAATTATCTTCGTGCATTCGGAGTATCATTACACATTGGTTCAAAAAAGGAACAGGAGTTACGTATGTCGATATTGATTCTTTTGACAAAAATATAATTAAAGTAGTTCACGAAATGATATATTCGTCTGTAATATCACGAACAACTAAGAAGAAAGTAGTATATCAAAATGAAGGTTACTTGATAACAGCTAAAGATTTAAGAGTTTTCAAAGATAAATTTATGAAACTATCAATGGAGAAAGGTTGGGAACCGGATGTATATTTTCTGATCATATTCAAAGAACTTGAATTACCACAACTAAGTGATGTATTTAAAATTCTTCTGCATTATCATGTTTTCAAAGTGATAGTAATAAATGGAGCAAGTAATGCAGATGTCTACACGTACAATCCATTTGAAAACTATGGCTGTGGAAAGGTTTTCACTAAGACTACATCATATGGGAAATGTCTTGAAGCAAACATAACAAAATCAGTTTTTTACAAACCTGTAACAGGACTTAGAAAGTGCACATTTAAAACAGCTTTTTGTGACGCGGACCCATACGTTATTGATGCTAATAACGATCATAAGAAAGTTAAAGTTATTGGAATAGAACAATTCGTTTTACAAACTTTAAGCGAATTAGAACAATTCACCGTTATATATACCTACAAATTTAATCGTGACAAGTTTTTTGCGATTGGAGATGATATGAAAACTTCTGGTCCTTTTAATTCCCTTCAGAAAGGTGACATTGACATATTAATAGGAGGATTGCTTTTGATAGAGGAAAGAGCAGAAGCTTTTAGCTACTTATACGGACACCATTATGACAACGACGGATTCATAATCTTAGTCAAAAAAGCAGGCTTAGTATCGAATTTGAAAAATACATATTTAGAGTTTGATGCCGTGGTTTGGATGTTATTAGGCGTAGCATTCATATTATTTTTTATGGTTTTTGTTGTAATATTTCATATAAAAGACAAATGTGGAACAATTCTAGTTATGTGGGACGTTCTTTTTCAACACGGCGCTACATTGGGTAATAAGCTAAAGTATAGGTATTTTATGTTTATTTGGATTGCTTTTGCTTTTTTGATTAACATACATTATCAAACAAATCTCTCGAGCCTTACAACACACCCTAGCTACGAATATCAAATTTCTAACGAGAACGATCTGGCTAACTTTGATATAAAACCATATCTATACCCATATGTAAGAAGTTATTTTCAAGTCGTGTGGGGACTTGAGTCAAAAGAGGAAAACAGTGATGACTGTGAAACTAGATTACAGTGCGTTAAGAAAATCAGCAAAGTCTATGACAAATATACTATAGTTTATTATTCTTTTTATAATCGCTATAAGCTAACCTTCATTGACGAATATGGAAATCCTCAACTGTATGCGTTTAAACAACCAATTTGCAATATTATACCTGCCTTATACTTGTACAAAGGATTCCCTATGCTAAGAAAATTACAATTGAAAGTTTTGCATATTATTGAGAGTGGGTTGTTTGATAAGCATTTGAGAGATTTGTTAAACGAAGATGCCAAAAAACAGTATTTTCCTGAAACCCGCTTTCGGGCTCGTCTAATTATTCCTTGGCAAATTCTTACTTGTGGTCTTAGTTTGGCAACCGGATGTTTCGTAACCGAAATAATAATATATTATATTAGACAAAAGATAAGAAATAAAGTTTTTATTTTCGTAAATTAAATTTTGAACATTTGAGTCGCTTAATACAGTAAATAACACTTATTATATAAAATAATATAGATCTAAAAAACAATGTTACGTATGTAACATTGGAAATACAAAAAGAGGACAAAAATTATTCTAATTTAAGGTTTAACCTCTGGAATGGTATGCGCGAGCCGTCACCTTGAATGAAAGGTTTTAGTGAAATAACTCGACAACTGTTGAACTTCGAGGAAATGACAACTTACTACAATATTTCAATTCTTAACTTTTTTTAGACATGTATTTGTATATCATCAAAGAAAATTAAATAACTTAGAAAATTTTAAAATTATCGTAAAAAGTCATACGATATTTTTTTATATTTATTATTTTTTTATTATTTCGTATTTCATCGAAGAATATAAAAACATATTCTTCATATTTTATTATTTTTCTTTATCTACTTTTAATGAGTCAAAATTATCCGAATTTGGGATTTTTCAAATTTAAAAAAATGCATAATTCTGAAAATACTATTTTTATCGTAAAAAGTCATGAAATCTTTCTTATTCGCATTTCATCAAGTAATATAAAAATATCTTTAATTATTTATACCTTATTCCTTTTCTTTAATTATTTTTAATGGGTTAAAAGTATCCAAATTTGGGATTTTTCAAACCTTTAAATGTTCATAACCAAAAATATCAACTTTATTGTGATAAGTCATGGTACCTTTTTATTCGTGATTTATAAGACTATCCCGTTTGAAAATAACAATTCCTTGGAAATTAAAAAAAAAACAGTTTAAGCAATATGGCACCGAGTTGCATCATGACAACATCTATTTATATTATCCGTAAGAAAATTTGAAGAGAATCGCATAAAAAAACTGAGGTGGAATAGTTTTCGGTACTCATGCGCCGATTCCTCTTGGACTAAGGTATATAAAATAAATAAAGTAATATTGTATTTGTTGATGATGTGTTTTTAATTAACTGACTTCAAAAAGGAGGAGGTCCTCAATTCGATTGTATGTTTTTTTTAATATGTGTTACCTCATACCTTTTTTTAGTTCAATTGATTTAGATGATTCTTTTTTTTATTTGAAAGCTGGTGCTTCTCATGTGCTCCCATATAAATTAGATCAAGGTCTGACCAGTAGTTTTTGAGTTATATTTAATAATTTATATTGAAGTCGGTTGTACAATTTTTTATATTTTACTACTTGTATTTGTTTTAATTTCCATGAAGTAAATGAAAGCTTTTTTATTTCAAAACTTACCAAATTATGCAAGAGTGGCATGTCTATTGTATGTGTTGTTGATGTTGTTTTTTCTCGGAAGCGTCTATATTGAACCATTGTATTTTACCACATTTTTAATAACTCGCTTTCGTGTAATGATTTCCCAATGAGCTCGAAACAGGGCTCAAAATCAGATGTCAATGTAATAATATTTAAAAAAACGTAACTTAAAAAAATAATACATAATTTTTAAAACTTTTACATGCTTTCTAAATACTAACCTAACTTGCTCACTAACTAAGTGTACTACGCTTACAATATTTCAAAGGTGCATTTCAAGAGGCTAATAAACATTTAATTAGTATGTACAGAAGTTTTTTCACTTTAAAAGATATTAAGTAGATTGTTATTAGAACACATGGGACGTTATAGGTCCACGGAATTTGTTCCGAGGCGGCTCTGATATAAGGTGGACTTCGTTTAATCCCTTGCCGCACTCCACACGTCATTCGATTACTTTTAGGCAGTAAAATACACATAAGTAAATGCGTGACTTTTGTGCTTTTATGCGTGACGTTTGTGCACTTATATGTTCGAAATTAAGGACACTCATACCTACAAATATTCAAATATCTAATCTCGTATGTTTTTAGTCATTGTTGTTAGATTTTTTGCGACACTCTTTAAAATTTCTTCAATAGGTTCAATAGTTTCACTAGGTCTTCATTGAGAAACCTTGGATGACAGGCTTCTAAATGAGAGCAAAAATCTCAACTAAAACAGTTGAAGTCATGAAATCTGAAGAGATGGACGGAAGTTACTGCTGCTGTAGCCCTGCGTGCCATCACTTATTTTAAAACCAGAGTAACTGATAAACCTCAATCGATCAGTAAGCTGCACTTGCAATGGCCAGCAGATCTCTATCGTATAGCTCTAACAACGGTTCTCGAGTGCCAGTCTCGTACCGGTGAGCGAGTGTGCGGCATCTCACTAGATGGAGTGATAACCTAGTAAGAGATGCAGGAAGTTGATGGATGCACTTAGCTCAGCACCGTACTGGGCTTTGATAGTGATGATGATGGTGGTGAATGTATTGGTTGAGGTGCTAGTGATGGATTATTTAATATAATAAGGGTGACAGACGAGCACGCAGTCTACATGATCGTAAGTAGTTGCTGTGGCCCATAGACATCTACATTCATCCTCAACTACGAATCAAAATGCAGATGCGTTGCCACCCGTGAGGATTAAGATAGAATGCCTCGTTTCCAGTAAAAAAGGTCTTCGGTTCTCTAAACTCACCATACAAACACTATTTTACGCTGGTATTCTGTGGGAGCGTGGTCCTTCCCCAGACAAGCTGACCCATTCGTGCTACAACTATACTACTTATATAGCTGCAGCATAGCTCTACCACGTATAAAAGTAGTGATAGTAATGATAGTGGTAGTGAGGATGATGATAATTATGTGTGTTTAATGTGAGTTTTGTTGTCTGCTCTTTGTCTAAATTCGCCGAGTAGTGAAGTACGTAAGAATACTTTTTGTTTAATTTATGTACTACAACAGATATTTGCCATATGCTATTGTATTGATTGCTATGCTACTACTTTTCAGCCCACTAAAAACAGAAGGAGGTTTACAATTCGACTGTATGGTTTTTGTATGTATGTTACGCAATATCTCCGTCAATTCTGAACCAATTTTGATTACTTTTTTTTAATTAAATCAGTTATAAATCAGGGGTGGTCCCATATAAATTTTGAGAAAAAAGTTCCTCCTCTATGGGTAGACCGATAGGGGATAAAGTTTTTAATGTAACCTTAGACGATTGTGATATTCCGTAGCCCAAAATGGCGTAGAAAAATTAAATTTATTAAATTATTAAATTAAATTATATTAAAACGAATTAACTATTACATATTCTGACGGTCGAGGCTTTAGATTTTTAATAAAATATGTCTTGACACCACCTTGAGAATGTGAAGTCATATTTTACTTTTTATTAAAAATTAATTTTTTACTCTTATTATCTACGTTATATGCTCCCACAGCTTAGTATTTAAACTGTAATGTTGCTTTGATTTCGATGTATAAACACTTAGTACCATTAAAGTATATCAACATTCTTACGATTATTGGAAAAGAGCGCGTGGTTTTACAAGTCACTGCACTAAAATGGCTTCGCATTTCCGGAAGAGCAAAAGTGATTTATTAACTTCTATGCATTTTAATTATTAGTTTATTATTGACTGACTGTGTAGTGTGTACGTACCGATAAGTGGCGGTGTAAGAATATCCATAAACCCATATCGTAGGTACAAACGAAGAGATGGGAAAATTTACAATAAAAAATTGCGGTGGCCAACCAGCTTGCCAAGCGTGGCATCTATAGCAGTATAGGTATAAAGAAACAGCTCCAGTCTCCGGCGGTCTCGCTATTCCTGGCTACAGCGGCGACCATGGTAACGGCGGGGCAGAAGGTGCTAAAAACTCCGGTGGAGTTTGAGTTTCCACCTAACATGACTCGACCTGGCAGCATTAATCGCATGCACCCTGAGGACTGACGAGAAGATCTTGATGCTGGGGGAAGTGAGAGACAAGTTACTCTGGAATATTACATGATTATCTGAGGTCCACATAAAGAAGGAAGACACGGTAATCCTCGAATCCAGGAACTAATTTTATTACCAGAAGGGTGACCATGTGTTCCAAGGAGGTGCTGTATTTATCGTCCACAAGTCTCTCGTTAACAACCTTGTAAATATTGGGAGTGTGTCGCAGAGGGTTGTCTACATTATACTCAGAACCAACATATTTTTTTTATAAAAAAAAATACTAGTAATTCTATTAAACATGACTAATATTCCCTTTAACCACTTCTGGTAAGCTTAAAATGCTTGTGTTAGAAGTGGTTCACGACAGTAGTCTAATGGTGGATTCAAGCCCACCACCTTTCGAGTTCGCGGTCCACGCCCTGCCATTAGGTTACTGACGCTTCTAAAAATATTCACTCAAATCATACAGGATTACGCAACAACCTCGGAATACCCCGATGCAGAAGCTGAGGAAATGTATAAGTATATCTCGAGAGCTACGAATTCCTCCAAAACCCACTATAAGGTGTTATTGGGAGACTTCAACGCAAAACCAGGCACAAGAGAGAGTAAGGTAAACTGAAGGTAGGGGAATTCGGAATAGGGTTACGGGAACAGTGTGATTTACCATCTAGGGTTTTTTCATCACCTACTACCAGTGTCAACTAGTCTAGTTAAGGACTTATTTTTGTTAAGTTAAGTAAAAGAAAATATCAGCTTCTCATTCAAGCAAGCTCAGCAATAATTTCAAATTCAGTTTGGTGGCGAGAGAACAAACGACAGACCACTTTAGATATGAAGCGAGGCCTACGCCCAGCAATAGTACGTATATATAGGCTGTGACCTTAGCTAGTTTTGGGAAAAAACACGATGTAATGATATCATAATGTGATGTTTTCAGACATCTAAAACCTACAGCATTTTTGTGACGGTACTTTTCCTCTCATCAATATGTGGCTAAGTAATCGTCCGAAAAAATCTTTGCCTATTTTTATAAAACAGTACTAAGGGGAAAAGTTTTTTATGTAGAGTATTGGTGACTAACAAGCACACAGTCCACCTGATGATAATTGGATTTTGTTGCCTATAAACATCTACATCTATACTCGATTAAGAATCAAATGCAGATGCGATGTCACTCCTGAAGAATAAAATGGCATGCTTCGTTTTCAGTAAAAGGGTCTTCGATTCTATAGCCTCACCATTTGAAACACAGCAACATTAAACTGCTATTTTATACTTACCCACTCTTAAATATCTGCAGCATGGCTCTGCACGTCTCGTAATATCTTGACTTTGGTATGCTGCTTGTTCAGCATTGCACTTATGACAAACCTCATCAACTTGGGAGTGGACACTGGCATCTATCCTAAGTGCTAAGCGGTCAACACCCGAAGAGTTTATTTCACCCGATGATGACTAAGATAGAATGCTTCATTTGTAGTAAAAGTGTCTTAAATTCTCTACACTCATCATACAAACCACAGCTACTATAAGCTGCTATTTTATGCTCACCCTTGCGTAAATATCTACAGAATAGCTCTGCCTGCACGTCTCTTAATATCTTGATTTTGGTATCCTTTTAAATTCTAAATACCATACCACAAAATCATTGACGTCATAATTTATTTGTTTTATTTATTTAATCTTTCATGCACAAAGTTGTACATATGGCGGACTTAATGCCATAGGGCATTCTCTCCCAGTCAACCATTAGGCTAAACAGAGATATGCAAACAAGAGGCGGTGCAGAAGTAATTAAAATAGAAAGCGCTAAAAAATATTGTATATACATATAAATATACATATACACACACATGCATAGACATATACATGCATACAATACATATATACACAATATATATAAATATTATCTATGTCAGAACAAATATGAAATATAAATAATTTGTGTATGAAAATAAGAGCTGTGTTAGTTCAAACTTGCAACAATTTTTTCACATGCTTACGGACTTGATTTTTAACTTGTTGGAAGCTTTTTTAATGTCAAGAGGGATGTCGTTTCAGAGTATGATGGCCGTGAGGGCGAAAGATTGAGATAAATAACCATTACGGTGTAAAGGAGTAAGCAACTTAAGATTAGCCGAAGAACGGAGAGAACGATTATGAGAATCTCCCAGGTATTGAAATTCGGATTTCAGATATTTGGGAGCACATGGATCGTTCATAAGTGTAAAGAGGGTGCAGAGTATTCTGACATATCTGCGCTGATAATTAGGCAACCAATTTAGCTGAGCACGAAAAGAAGGTCGTATTTACGGAGACCATAAATGTATCTGATACAGTTGTTAAGTAGACGATCCAATGTATTAAGATAATGTTGAGACAGGTCTGAGCAACACACATCGACATAAACAAAAATCGGTAGGATAAGTGACTGAACAAGTAAAATCTTAGTATTGGTGGAAATAAATTTTTTTAATCGATATAGAGATCGCAAAGTTCCAGTAGTTTTGCGACTCACCTCCTGAATATGTTTGTTCCATATTAAGCAACCATCAAGGTACAGACCAAGGTTCTTTACATGGGGAGAGAATGGTATGACATTATTTTTAAACATAATTGATGGTAGGGTGGAAATATATAGTTTCGATAATAATCGTGGGCTACCTAAGATTATTGTTTAGCACTTAGATGGGTTCACGTTTATGCCATACACAGTGGACCATTCGGAGATGTATTTCAAGTCAACATTTAATAATGAGATAGCATTAGAGATGTTTGAGGGTTCCACTTGCACATATAACTGCAGATCATCAGCATACAGATGGTAAGAGCACTTGAGATTTAATGTGATGAGATTAATAAAAATTGAAAACAGAAGAGGAGAGACTATACCGCCTTCAGGGACGCCAGTAGACACATCACACCAGTCAGATAGTATATGTCCACGCACGGCCTGTTGGCGCCCTCGATGATATGATGAGAACCATTCCTGAGCTAAAGACGAGATATTCAAATGAGAAATGATGGCCAACAAGATATCATGTTCAACGGAATTAAATGCGTTAGAAAAATCAATTAAGATGAGGAAGGTCAGTTTTGATTTTTCCATCCCCTCTCGGATATCTTCCGTCACCTTGAAAAGAGCAGTAGTAGTAGAATAACCAGGGTGGAAACCCGACTGATAAGGGGAAAGAATATTATTTGAGAAAACAAAAGAAGAAATCTGTTTATGAGCAACAGCTTCCAGAACCATAGAGAGAAAAGGCAGAATAGAAATTGGTCTGAAATTGGATATAGCATTGCAATCGCTGGATTTAGGAATGGGTATTATTTAGGCTATACGCCAGAGAGTTGGGAAAACACCATTCATCAATGAAAAGTTAATGATATGAGTTATCACGGGTAAAACAACATCCAACACGTGCATAACCATTACCCTATTCACATCATCACAACCAATGGCTTTCGATTTAATGGATGTGCTTTGCGTATCTCGCCTTTGTCTACAGGAGAAAAAGTGAAAGTTTCATGAGAATAAGGAGGCATGGAAGATATAAATGAGATAGCATTAGCTCTAGAAATATCAGAATCTATTTGAGAAGACAGAAAATGACGATTGAAATCGTCAGGAGAAAAGGTGATGCCATTATAGTCAAATGTCGATTTTCCATATCCAAGTGCTTTGAGAAACTTCCATATATCAGCCGAAGATGAATTAAGTACTTTTTCGTGGTTATATCGGCGTTTAGCAGCTGTAACCATCTGATTACATCGATTTCTCGCAGGTTTATATGCCTGCCACTTTAAATCAGTGCAATTCTTCTTAAAAGCGCGAAACATTCTGTCGCGTTTTGCCATAGCCATTCTTACCCCAGTCGTGATCCATGGAACAGAAGGACGCTTAAGTCGAACGACACGCTTAGGGGCATGTTCATTATACAGTCCTAATATGATGCTGTTAAAGAAGTAGATTTTTACATCAACTGTGGAAGCAGTATACACAGATGACCAGTTAATAGCATCCGCATCACACTTGAGTATGTCTATACTTAGTTTAGCAAGACTTCGAATAGCGATAGACACAGGTAAAGGCTTGGGGGACTTTAATTTATATGACAGGAAAAGCAAGTCATGCCGTGAAAATCCAGAAGAAGGGAATTGTCTATAATTGACAACGTGTTCAACGGAGGAGACGGCTATAATTTCGATCCAGGTGTCAGCAGAATGAGAATTGTGATGTGTTGCATTCAGAGGCAAAATAGTGAAACTACGCGATATCATGGTAGACCTCAGTTTGCAAGATTTGAGAGAAATTCCTAATAGGTCAGTGTTAAAATCTCCCATGGTAATGTGATGTGTGTAGGCAGAACTGAAAGGCAACAAATTTTCTTCCAAACCAATGAGGTGAACAGTACACAACTCAAAGAAACACTTTAACACTCTTGACATTAACTTCGACAAAAATGTATTCCATAGAACCGGAATGTAGAGAAGTAGACGTGTTTAATACTTTATAAGATATATCACTACGCAGATATATAGCGACACCTTCGCCCCTTTTACCAGTGCGGTCGTTACGGAGGAAAATATAACCTGGAAGACTATAAGACGTGGACGAGAGTTCTGGCTTAAGCCAATAATCAATTTAATTTGGACGCTAAATCACAAATTTATGCGTTTTAGTCACAGTTTTAGTATAGAGTCAGTTGAAAACCTGTGAAATAATAAATATTTGAAAATTGTCTGTAATCTGCGACTTTCATTGTTCTAAACAGATATAGGTATAAAAAAAACATCGATAAGTATTTTCAACATGGAACTCGCCAACCCTATTGAATGTTATTGTAAATGAAAATATGTAATATATAAGTTAAACCTCCTGGTAGTAGTAAATTAAATTTATAAATTTTTTTGTCATCGCTAAATACATCACAATTTACACATTAACAATTTTTTTATAGGATGGGGTGACAAACGAGCACACAGTCCACCTGATGGTAAGTGGTTGCTGTAACCCATAGACATCCACATTTATCCTCAATAAAGAATCAAAATGCGTTGTCGCCCGTGAGGAGAAAGACAGAATGCCTCGTTTCCAGTAAAAAGGGTCTCCGGTTCTCTACACTCACCATACGAAACACAGCAGCGTTAAGCTGCTATTTTACGCAGGTTTTCAGCGAGAGCGTGGTCCTTCCCCGGTCGAGCCGACCCATACGTGCTACAGCTATACTACTAATATAGCTGCAGCATGGCTCTACCACGTGTAAAAGTAGTTACCCAATATAGGTGCATTTACGGATTGACTTATGAATGAACTTCAATTTTGTTATAATAATATTTTAATAACTTATTGTCATTTAGTAGCGATGAAAGAGAATACACTACCTCATATTATCCTGTGAGCAGAAGGAAACTGAAACAGCAGCATTTTTCTCAAAACAACTAAAAATTGTAATCGCGCATACGCATGCGTTCCAGCTGGATACGTTAAGTTCAAATTACTCTAAAATAATATTTAAAAATTCATTTTTATAATCGTAGTAGCGAGGGTCTCATGTAAACTCACGGAAGTTCCGCAAAAAAAAGTATTGATGAATAAATGTACCGAAGTTAATTTTTTTATATTATTAAATTTAATTATTTTGTAAAATTACATAATGACATTGGTGTCTATAGACAACAGTAATTATCATTAGGTGGACTAATACTCGTTTTTCCCTTTCAATGCTGCAACATAAATATTTGCGAGAACGACTGTAAAAAGTATAGAATAAAATAAAATATATTGATATGGTTATTTAAGGGCGAACATTATAAGAAGATTGTGTGATGTTTTACTATCGGAACTTTTCATCCATAATGGTTATGACTTGGTAAATCAGTATATAAAATCGCAATTAACAATTCCGCGTAATATGAAATCAAAAGCGATATTTCCATTTTATATATATTATAGTATCACCCCTCATAGCACTTATAGCAAAACTTCGTGCTGTCTTTGAAGCGATGATGGTGTTCATGCTTAAAATTACAATCTTTACTAAACGTAATCTGTGATTGTAGCATATACTAAAGCAGCTACAATTTAGGTAGACTACGACTACTACTAGTCTTTGCTACGTGGTAGAGCCATGCTGGAGCTATATTAGTAGTATACTTGTAGCACAAATGGGACAGCACGACCGGGGAAGAACCACGCTCTCACAGAATACCAGCGTAGATTTTTTTTATAGGATCAGGTGACAAACGAGCACATAGTCCACCTGATGGTAAGTGGCCCATAGACATCTAAATTTATCCTCGTTTGGAAATCAAAATGCAGATGCGTTGTCACCCTTGAGGACTAAGATGGAATACATCTTTTCCAGTAAAAAGGGTCGCCGGTTTTCTACACTCACCATATGAAACACAGCAGTGTCAAGCGGCTATTTTACGCTGGTATACTGTGGTCTTTCCCTGGTCAAGCCGACCCATTCGTGCTACAACTATACTACTAATATAGCTGCAGCATGGCTCTACCAAGATATAAATGGCAGCTTGATACTGCTGTGTTTCGTATGGTGAGTGTAGAGAACCGGATACCCTTTCTACTGGAAATGACGCAATGCACCTTAGTCCTCACGGGTGATGACGCATCTGCATTTTGATTCATCATTGAGGATAAATGTAGATGTATATGGGTCACAACAACCACTTACTAAAGTTAATAAAGTTAGAGCTCGTCAGTGAACTTTGTTTGTAGAGTGTGAGTGTAGAGAATACCGTTGTGAGGGAAGTGTCACTGTTTCGTATATACATATAACTAGATTACCAAAATTGAAAGAAAATTAATTTGATAATTTTTATGTTTCAAATATAAATATCGCGAATACTGTGGCACCGCGGCTAGTTGACCTCTTTCGTGAAAAATACTCTTGTCAACCATAGCTCAAACCCGAAACTATGAAGTTTAAACAATACTGACAAGATTAAATGAAGGTTATCTAAAATTATGTCTATTTTTGGACTTGTCCAAGGCGTTCGATTTTGTAGACTACGACCTCTTATTAAAAGTAAATTTGAAATGATTGGAATAAGAGGACCTACACTACAGTGGCTATAATCCTACTTGAGGAACTGGTGTCATCGCGTCACTGTTAATAAAATCATTAATAGTGAACTGATAACATGTTCTTCTACCCTAAAAATAACACATTCTTCAACAGAGGTAGAGCCACGCGGCAGCTTTTGCTGTCGCACGGATGGGCCGGCTCTAACCGGGGTGGTACCACGACCTCACAGAAAACCAGCGTGAAGTAGAGGTTTACCTCTGCGTTTCGCTTGGTGAGTGCAGGTGGCCGGAGGCCCTCTTTACTGGAAATGAGGCATACCATCTTAGTCCTCACGGGTGACAACGCATCTACATTTTGATTTGTAATAGAGGATAGATGTAGAGGTCTATGGGCCGCAGCAACCACTTACCATCAGGTGGACTGTGTGCTCGTTTCTCACCCTTATCCTATAAAAAAAAACGTGTGGTATCCCTCAGGGAAATGTGCTAGGTCCGCTTATGTTTATAATATAAATAAATGACATAACCAAAGTGACTGCTCATAAATGTATCTTGTTTGTAGATTACATATCAATAATTGTGACATTAGATAAAAATAAATAGAATTCTATACACGACCATAAAATTGGAAGTATTAATTCAATTGACAAGATAATTAAATATCTAGAGGAAAATAATCTAAGATTAAATTTAAATAAATCAAATTTCATACAATTCAATAAATCCAAACATGTTTAATACAATTTTAACCTCAATATCGAAAAGATTAAAGAAATCACACATACTAAATTTTTAGGTGTAACGATAGACCAGGATCTAAACTGGAAATTACACATTGGGGCTTTATGCAATTGTATCAACAGCTTTGTGTATGCTCTTTATAAAACAAGGAGCGTAATTATGTTCTTTGATGCCTCCTGTGTTTGTATACTACGTAGTCATGAATTGCTGGAACAAATCACACGAATTTTAATTTTCCGGGGAAAAAACAAAATTTTAACTGGTATTCCAACCTATATCAGCTCCCACTGGTAACACCTTATGTCATTGTGAATTTTTCGTGCCGATTCAGCGAGTCGCGTTTTCAAATAAATATAAACGTTTTGGACGATTCCAATGTATGTAACTTTTGCATTTAAATAATTTGTAGGGAAGTTTAATAAAAACGCGAAATGTTAAATCTATATATGAGATAGAACGAGCGTCTGTAAGTATGCACATAATTTTCGAATCAACTTATCTATATTGTATTTATATATCTAATATGTATATTGCATATGCTTTTAAATAACGCGTGGGGTAGTTTAATAAAAACATGAAATGTGAAATCTATGTATAAGACAGAACGAGCGTCTGTACAGACCGTTTCTATCAAATTAATATGTATATTAATATAAAATGAATTAATTTATTAAAAATCTTATCACTTACAATCAATGATATTATATACAAAAAAATTGCGAAATACAAAAGTGCACATCTCGAACGCTCATATAATATTTTGATTAATCAACTTAATTTTTTTAACTACCGAAACACGTATTTCATTTAAACCTACAGAAAATGTTTCTAATGAAAATTAACGGGGCGGTTTATAATAGTAAAATACAAAATGCTTCCTAAGGATTAAAATCTAAAGATAACAATTAAACCAAAGCGATCAAAGTTCAGTTTTTCGAAAGATATCTTGTTTACATCGATACTGACCAACAGATTTTCAAGTAAAATCATTTTCAATTAACTTTATTTTAACAATAATCGAAATAAATAATCTTATAACAACGTCAGAAGTATTATTTGAAATCTCTTGCTATGGTGTAATTTTTATTACGTTGCGTACATATTATATAACATAACATGTAATAAAACATTCCAGTAATGTTCCAGTAATGTAGAGACTGAATGTTTTAAAATGTGTTATATAACGTGACACAAATGTTATATTTTTTTTACAGGATAAGGGTGACAAACGAGCACACAGTCCACCTGATGGTAAGTGGTTGCTGCGGCCCATAGACATCTACATCTATCCTCTGTTACAAATCAAAATGTAGATGCGTTGTCACCCGTGAGGACTAAGATGGAATGCCTCATTTCCAGTAAAAAGGGCCTCCGGCTACCTGCACTCACCAAGCGAAACGCAGAGGTAAACCTCTACTTCACGCTGGTTTTCTGTGAGGTCGTGGTACTACCCCGGTTCGAGCCGGCCCATCCGTGCGACAGCAAAAGCTGCCGCGTGGCTCTACCACTGTTAAATATATATAAATCGAAAGTATTTTTCTCTAGTCAATAAACTATGTTAAACTTGTATCTATGTTTTTTTTTTCTTTTGTTATTTAAAAGTACAAGAGTTGCTGAAGCAGCTAGCAAAACGTCTTCTCGTGTTGACATTGTAAAAAGCACTGCAGAACGACAAACGACAATGTCATATAACATTGTTATATTGCATTGTTATTACATTATTTCAGGCATAAAGGACTTAAAAATTAAGAACATTGGCCCATAACAATATATACCTTAACCTAAAAATATATATAAAATATAGACATAACATTATTTAGGGAACTTTTTTCTTTGGCGCGTCCCTGTATCGGCGAAACACTACCCCAGAGGGCCAGAAATCGGGAGCGAGGAATGTCTCTTTGTGTTTTGCAGGAACCTGGAGTACGTAGGATTTGAAGTTCGTTGACCTATTAGACTCCAAACGCTGCAAATGTAAAGAGATCGGATCCTCAATGCGGCATCGGCTTCGTTCTTCCACGAAACGCAGGACGTCTTCTCCCGACGTACTTTTGTCCAAACGGGAGATGTAGAGCTGTATGGCTGGCTCCACAGAACGCAGAGTTGTATTCGCATTTATTTTGGCGGTCCCACGGGTCTCGACCGACGTCTCTTCTCAATAAGAGTAAACCCGTCCTTATCAATCTTGTCTTGGGTCACCACTGGAACTGATTTTATTTCCACATTCTTTCGCTTTCGACCACAAGAGGGTGCCGGTTGTAAAGATTTTCGGGCAACATCCGCAAACGTCTTCCCTTGTTTTGAGGTTAGCTTCGGCGGAGGAGTACTAATGGATTCAGTCAAGGGTTGAGATGGTGATGCAAATACGACCGAGGTCACATCTCTTCGCAGCGCCAATGAATCGAGCTGATCGGAAAGCACTCGGTCGTCGACGATTCAAGCCGCTCTGCACTGGATGCGGTCAAGTGTAAGGATTTGGCTCTGGGGAGTCCCAGCCCAGAGATGGAAACAGTATTCCATGTGAGGCCGAACCTGAGCCTTGTAAAGTTGCAGGCGTTGTGCCGCCATGAAATACTGTCCCGCACACCAAGCTTTTTAGAGGCCAATTTGGCCTTCTCTTCCGAATGACCACGAACCTGCACGTCACTCGATATGTCGACACTGAGGATGCCGATACTGTCTGAAGAAACAAGGGGAGTGCCTTGAAACTGAGGTGATAAGACAAAGGGATTCTTTTTAGCGATAAATGCGCAAACTTTTGCCTTCTGAGGATTAAACTGGACTAGATTCAGTCGCCCCCAATCCGAGAAAAAAAAAAGATTCGACTTCAGGCATAAGTTGTTCCGGTTTCGGGGCAACGATTTCCCGAGAAATATTGGCACGGCCGGTGTATAGAGCATCACCAGTGCTGTCCGCATAGCAATTAATGTTACCGGTTTACAACATATTGTTTTTGCACATCGTAGAGCCATGCTGCAGCTATATTAGTAGGATAGTTGTAGCACAAATGGGTCAGCTCGACCGGGGAAGGATCACGCTCTCACATAATACCAGCGTAAAATAGCAGCTTAACACTTCTGTGTTTTGTATGGTGAGTATAGAAAACCGGAGATTTTTTTTACTGGAAAAGAGGCATTCCATCTTAGTCCTCACGGGTGACAACGCATCTGCATTTTGATTCTTTATTGAGGATAGAAGAAACGGCGTTGGTGATAGCACGCAGCCTTGTGGAACACTAACCTTAATAGGCTTATGCTTTGAGCATGCACCGTCTACAACGACCTTGATGCTTCGATTTGCAAGGAGCGTAGTGATCAAATTGCACAATTTCTCGGGAAGCCCATAGGAAGCGAGCTTCGAAAGAAGCGCTTTGTGCCAAATCCGATCGAAGGCCTTCGCAATGTCCAAATTAACGGCCAATGCCTCCCCCTCGGACTCTTTTGCTTCCGCTCATCTATGGGTCAGGTAGACCAGAAGATCACCACCTAATCGACTCCGACGAAAACCGTATTGGCGGTCACTAATCAGGCGGTGATTCTCAAGATACCGCATGAGCTGGCAGCTTATAATGGATTCCATTATTTTAGAGAACAAGGAGGTGATAGATATGGGCCTAGGCGACGTGGGCCAGTGAGTCGTCCTCCCTGTGCAGAGATGGTAGTGATGGCTTACAGAAATTACCTTGGACAGCCTTGGCGAGAGACCAGAATGCACGGATTCCCGAAGGAATGCGAACTAGTGTCTCGCCAATTCTGCCTATGTGCTCTGATTTTGCCTTGGCAATAACTCTTGTGGAGGACCTGGAGGCGAAGTTTTACTTCTTTCTAAGCATCATGGTATTTACATCCCGTGCCACCGAAGCGTCAGCCCAGCCCTGATAATACTCCTGCTTACTGAGGAATGCAGTCTTACAGGAGCGAAGCCGTGGTTTGGGCTGAGATCTGCCTCCGATGGGTACCACAGATGATGGAACAAATAGTTCTATTCCCTGCAGCACCACATCAGTGACAGAGTCAGCAACAGCGCTGGGATAATTCGGCGAGAAGCAAATCTGCCTCCAAGGGTAGTATGCAAAGATAGACCGCATTCCGTCTCAAACCGCCGATCTGTAATATCAAACACGGCGGCAACCTGCAGAACGCAACCGCAAGGGGAGCTTGAGTGGCACCACACTCTGGATAAAGCAATGGTCCGAAGAGCCGAGAGGGACATCGACGGAAACCTGATATCCGTCCGGAGGAGAGGTGAGCAGAAGGTCCAATAGGGAAGGAGTATGATCCTCCACATCTGGAATCCACGTAGGTGAAGTAGCCATTTGTGTCAGACCATATGATAAGGCAAAGTCATAAACAAACCTCTCCGCATGATCGGTTAAACGTGAACCAAGGCATTCAGCGTGGTAGGCGTTAAAATCGCCAAGGATCACGATCTCTGCGGATGGGTCCTGTTGTAGCAAGGAATCCGTGGCCATTTGAACATGGTCTATGAGTCGGTCTGTTTCAACATTACCGCTATGGGAGCTATAGAGGCATATAGAGGGGGGGGGGGAATTGGGCCTCCGGCCACCTGCAATAATCAGAGAAAATGCGGAAGCCCGTCTAGCTACATTGAATGTATGTGGAGGAATGAATGATAAGATGGATGAAGTATGCGATATGGTGTATGATATACGTGTTATGTGTAAATGAAACGAAACGCAAGGGAAAGGATGCCACTACACATGGCATGTATACCGCGTACTGGTCTGGTGTAGATGAGACCGAGCGGGCATGCCAGGGAGTCGGTATCATCCTTTCAGAAAGAATGGGTCATTGTGTGAAAGAGTATGAATGTGTAAGCCCGAGACTGCTATGGATACGAATGAAAGTGGGCTTAAAGAAGTTGTTTGTTTTAGGGGTCTACGCCCCAGACATGTTTAAACCCACTTATATCCGAGAGCAGTTTTGGGAGTTGGTAAGGATGATAGAGCACTAAATTAGAGAATATTAATGTGATAAGAAATATTTCAGAAAATTGAAATATGCGGAAAAACGAAATTCATTGCTTTCTATAAGAAAAGCGTAAGTAAGTTACTTAAAGTTAATCATTGAAATAATAACAGATAACCTGATAAAGGAGGCGAAAGGGTGCTGGTTGTGAAAAACATCATATTGTAAGAGATGAAAACGAAACTATGTTTCTGATTTTTCTTTAAATATAGAGTGCCAACAAACATAATGCTTTTTCATAATCGGAAACACTGGAAAATAACCCGGATTTCATGAATGTAAAGATGAAGTAAGAACTGTTAATTATTTGTTTACGAACGTCCTTTATTTTGGATCGCAAAGCAATAATATTTTGGTAGCAGTAACTAAGAAGTGGTGTTATATATACGGCGGCACTAAACATAAGTTTAAATTTTTTACTTTATTTAACTACTAAGTTTGAGCACCTGTGGTGAAAAAAAAAACGTATGGGATCTGTGTGGCCAACCATTTAATATATTTTCCTATATCATTAGGATTTTAAAACATAGGCATACCGTGTACTTAATGTCATTACTTACTGAGATATTATAGCCGTTAATGTGTAAAAGTAAGCATTTCATTACAAAATTACAAAATTATTGGCAGATAGTTTTCTTTTTAACATTGCATGTGTTTATTAGGTAAGTACATTTTTGTCTCCTTGATAATTTTATTTTACTACCTGCTCGCCTTGTTTGGACAAATTCTAAGCTATGTGAGCGAGACAAACGGTGCTTAGGATTAATGTGAGTAAAAAGGATCGACAGATTCTCCATTGTATGAATTCGTGTTTGGAATTCGGTTTTGGAATTCGTGTTTGGTTATTGTTAAATGTAGTTAGTGCGTATCTCGACCTTGTCGACATCGCTTGTGCTCTATTATTTCTGACTTTTGGCTCTAAAATGCTATTTCGCATTCTACTGGACTCATGCTTTGTAAATAACAACAGGACTGTGTCATGTCACGAGAAATGTAACACCTCGGCACACGGCATTTATTTAGAGGGGAGAATGCCTGTTGCTGGTATTAGTGGTGCCAGTTGCAGAGTACAATACCTGACATTGACATTGAAGAAATTGTCCATGATATGTTTGAATAATTTAAAATTAAAAGTTATTAAGAATAACTCAAAAACTATTGGTTTGACCTCGATCAAATTCATATGGGACTACACGAGAAGTATCAGCTTTTATATAAAAAAATGATCATCGAAATCGGTTCACCCAGTAAAAAGTTGTGAGGTAACATATAAAAAAAAACCGGAACCGAAGCCACTTCTCCCCGCTAGAATACGTACGTACCAGATTATCCAGCATTACTGGGACAACCTGTATATATTAAGGATACGGAAAAAAACGAGGAACCGAAATCAATGAAAATAAGGAAAATTAAACAAACGAATTCGTAGCAACTAAGAAAAATATGTTCACAATTATGTCTCATTCTGTTTTAAGCTTGATTGATCTAAAGCCTAAGTTCATAAAATTTATTATTTATATATTCCTTAATCTGTATTTGGTATTGTTCGTCTAGTAATCTAGTTGGAAAATGCAGCATATTAAACTTAGTTTAAAAATACTGACAATATTTTTATTATATTATTTGATTAAACTTGGTAAATGCTTAAAATTATTATTTCAATTTCCTTAAAACTATAAAAAAAATTGCCAGTTAAGTTCACGAACCTTCAATGTATTTTCGGTATAACGGTGATCACTATTGCGTACTGTGCAGTCACTGTCTCGTGCACTCTACGAAGTGTGGCGTCGGTTTAAAATTTGTTGTAAGATTTTTCGATTTTTCCATTGCTTTTACATAAACCTTATCTCCTTGTATTATATCTGAGTGAGTTGCTCTGCGTTTCCTATCTCCATACTTTTTTCCTTTTTATTTTTGTATTTTGTCTCTATCCCTGATATCTGAATCATTTAGTTTGTAATTTATTTTACCTATTGATGGAATTTTATCCCTACTTTTTCGTTGAAAAAACAGTTCAGATGGTTACTTACCGGTAACTGTAAGGAGGAGTGCTGTTATACATTAGAAGATACTCCCACAAACATTCTTTTAAATCCTTCCTCTCGATCTGGCTGATACAATGACGTTTCAAAATATCTCTGTTTTGTCTTTCAATTTCGCCGATCATTTGAGGCCAATATGGTACAGTACTAAATAACTTAATGTTACATTCTTTACAGAAAGATCGAAACTCTTCTCTAACGAACTGCTTGCCATCATCTGCTGTAACAGAAATAGGATAATCAAGTCTACTGAACATTTCTTTAACCATTTTGATAATCTGTAAGCTTGTAATAGTTTCTGTAATTTTTACTTCTTTGTATCGACTATAGTAGTCGACCACTACTAACAGATACTCGTTACTTGGCAATGGTCCCATTAGATCAATTGCAAGATCTATCCATGGAGCTATAGGCAGCTCTCGTCTCTTCATTGGTGCAGGTGCATTTGGCAAACCCACTAACGTACAACCTTTACAGGCCTTTACTAATTGTTCTACGTCTTTATCGATACGGGGCCACCATACCTTTGATCTCAAGCATCCCTTCATTGCTACGATACCTGGATGACCCTCGTATGCAGCATCTAATATACTTTTGCGGAGTTGCTGTGGTATTACAATTTTATTTCCACGAAGTAGAATGCTATCATGGAAACACAACTCGTTTTCAAAAAATTTGTAACTCTTAATCGAATCATCCCTGTCGTTCTGATAGACACATTTTTCCACTTTGCAAATCTCTTGGTCTTTTTATGAATATGCTAAAATGGTACTCATTGGTATAGAAACTGGTCTAGAATTTTCTACTATTAGGTACACATGCTGGTGTTCTCATTTTGGTGGGATATCAGGATAGTTACAGAATCGCGATAAGGGATCAGCTATATTTGTCTTTCTCGGCTTCTATACCACCTTGAATGAATTGGACTGTAGCCTCAGTACCCATCGTTCAATACTCGCACATGGTTTTGACTTAGACCCGAACAATATCTCTAGCGGCTTGTGGTCAGTGACTAGATCAAAAGGCTTTCCGAATAAAAAATATTAAAATGTTTGACCCCCCCAAACTAATGCTAGTGCCTTTTTTCCGTTTGGCTATACGTACGCTCGCAGTATGTCAAAGTTTGATTACCGTAGGCAATAATTCTAGAGCCATTTGTATCATATTGTACAAGGACAGCACCATGTCCTACAGGGCTAGCATCTTCTATCACCTGTGTTGCATCTCTGACGTCATAATACCCTAAATACTGTATTTCCGTGAGCATCCGATTGAGTTTTTGGAATGCTTTATCTTGTTCCCCCATAAATAAACAGACCATAGTTTTTCCAAGCTCTCCCTTTTGCCCATCTTCTGTCTTAGCAGGTGCTTCAGAGGTTCTGTCATAGTGGACAAGTTAGGTATCCATTTGTTAATGTAATTTACGAGCCCTTAAAAAGCTTTGGAGTTCTTCTATGGTCTTCGGAACCCTAAATTTCATAATGCTCTCAGCGTACTTGTTGAGGGGTTTTACTCCTTCATTTGTAAGCCTGTGTCCCAGAAAATTCACATCCTGCGTTTTATATATGCATTTATTGCTATTCAGCATAGCGTTGTTTTCACTAAGTACCTGTAGAACCTTCTTTAGTCTTGCGTCATGTTCTTCTTCTCTGTTCCCGAATATCATCAATAAAATTGACGACCCCTTCACAGTTAATCAGCATACTTTCAATGATCTTCTGAAAAATTTTGGGAGCACAGGTAATCCCAAACATTATTTTTTTATATCTATATACTCCTTTAGGGGTTATAAAAGTCGTTATGTGTCTGGATTCAGAGTGAATTTCCACTTGATGGAAGGCGTTTTTTATGTCTCATTTGCTAAAATATTTAGCTTTCTTCATTCTAGGCAAAAAATGGTCCATAGTAGACAAGGGGTGGTTTTCTCGCAAGATAGCGGTGTTCGCACGTCTCATATCTACGCACAAACGCAATATACCATTTCCTTTCATGATTGGAACTATTGGTGAAACCCATTTAGATGAGCCGTTTACTCAGCCGGGTACTCTGCGACATGTTTGGCATACAGGCTTTATAGAATCGTCAATGGGAATCTCTATTAATATGCCTTTGAATTTTAGAAAAGGTGTTACCTCCACTTGATTTATCCCGATACCAAGTTTTAAGACACCCAGACGGACTGCTGTGTTTTTACGCAACAGGTCTCTAGTACCCCCCGAAATCACGTAAATGGTTGTATGTTACTTTCGTCCATCGACTTCGAATATAGTTTTAAATGAACCCTCTATTGCCAAAGGAGAGTTACTACCATATGCTAATGATGTCTTGTCTGGTATTTTAATTTGATTAAAAGCATATACCTTTTTGCTTTTTAACTGTTCCCACGTTTTGTAAGATATAAGGTTCTTGCGCAATTTCGTCGAATTACACTTTTCCCCAATTCGATCTATGAGATGATCATCTTGCTTTTCGAATGCATACTTTTCAGCCTGTTGACGCAATCTTATCAAAGACTTCTCAACTTTTTCTCCCTTTTCCTGTTTTAGCAATCGAAATACATGCCGCCCATAAACTTTTCTCTGTTGAGGTTGAAAATACTCGTCGAGTTTTTCTATGGCTACTTTAAATACATCAACGGTTTCTGATTATTTGAAATTGACACTCGGTAAATTGCAGAATATTTCTTGTATCCCAGAGCCACCAAAATGCAATAGCGTAGCTCGTTTCTTGAGTGCTGATATAACTTCAGCTGCGTCCAGATAGATTAGTAGAGACCATTTTCATTTTTCCCACCTAATAGCCATAGATGTGCTATCACATTCGAGATCTAATTTTTCTAAAGCTGAAAACGGTATCATACTTGCCATTATTATTATTTTAGGGGCAAACTGAAACAGATTCTTATATTTTTATTTCCAATTTAATGCTGGTATTTTAATACCCAAAGTCCAATTTAATGGTTACTCTAAGTACCCAAACTCCAGTTTAATGGTAGTAGCTTAGTACCCAAACTCCAATTTAATGGTGGTACCTTAGTACCCAAACTCCAATTTAATGGTGGTACCTTAGTACCCAAACTCCAATTTAATGGTGGTACCTTAGTACCCCAAACTCCAATTTAATGGTGGTACCTTAGTACCCAAACTCCAATTTAATGGTGGCACCTTAGTACCCAAACTCAATTTAATGATGGTATTTTAGTACCCAAACTCAATTTAATGATGGTATCTTAGTACCCTAACTCAATTTAATGATGGTATCTTAGTACCCAAACTCAATTTAATGATGGTATCTTAGTACCCAAACTCAATTTAATGATGGTATCTTAATACCCAACACCAATTTAATAGTTGATATCTTGGTACCCAAACTCAATATCATGATAGTAATATGTTCCAAAACACTCGCCCTTCTCTTTCGGTTTATTTGTTATACCGAATACTTCCATTGCTGTGCCATTTAGGCTTTGGGTAATTTCAATACCTATAATGCGCATTTACAGTATTAGTAGTTACCTACTATGCAATTTACAGAAGTCGTGAAGTGTCCACGATTTTTTGTAAGACTTATATATGCCATGAAAGCGGTAAAATAGTACATTCATTAAAGGCGATAAATATCACACCTACATGTAAAATGCCACTAAAATTTAGCTAACGACATTGTATTTCGGTTTGAATCGAGAGGAGTGATTAGTTACATCTACATATACTATTTTTCCATCAAAAATCTTTTTAAATAAAAGTTGTGCTAATACACATAATATGTTAAAATAAATCATTATTTTATCATTGCTACATAAATAAAATAAATTTTAACACTCCATAAGCGTGGTCATATGCGAAAATTTAATTTATATAAATTATTAAAATGATCAGAACAGGGTTAAAAACAATAAATCATAATTCATAATCCAAAGTTTTTTTTCCGCGGGTACTCTAGGATTTAGTTTACAATTTGCAATTGCAATGCTAATAGTTGCACATTGCTAACCTATTTTGCTGATATCTTTATACTAAATAGAAACTTACCTTTTTCTCGTCGCCACTTGTATTCTCTGCTATCTTCTCTAATCAGTGTAGTGTAACACAGGCTCAGCACGCACTTAAGGCTTTAACAAGCCTGAATGACCTTGACGAAACGGCGATCGCAGGGACTTTAGTCGACGTCAACACCGTCTAGCAACTACGTTCTGTATTACTTATAAAAGTGCAAATATTAATAGACTGCAGAGATGACAATTATATAAGTGACATACTGCCTGTTATGCTTGCGCATCACCGAGAATTATGTCGCGGTTACGCATCTGCAATTACATTGTGATGTAGCTTTGTCCGGTAGGCGTCACGAGCTATCAAGTGTTCAAGTTTCAAGTACGTAAGAGTTTTTTATTATATATGTTAAATCGTATTTATTTGTGTCGTATTAGTAGATCTGGGTCAAAGCGTTCGCTGTAAATTTTTCCCGGGTTTGATCTCCGACAACACGAATGAAATTTGTAATTGCAATTTTCGTCAACTCGCATTGGATCAGCGCGGCGGGCATTTCCTTGCCCTAAAATCCTCTCAGAAATAAAAAGAATCCTGTGCCCAGTAGAGGGACTTGTATAGCCTATTACTATACTTTGTAGCAATATTCATATTCGTTTCAGATACAGAAGGGTACCTTATGTTGACAAAAATATCATGTGGAGAGGACGAAAACATAAAACATCTTTGTACCTAGATAAAACGTTCGAATGATTGTCAGTCATGTGATAAGCTACATTTTCTATAGTGCGTAGAACATTGCAGATAGGTCAAAACAAAAAATAATACAAAATATTATGGGAGTTATTTATTAACAATAGTATTTATTGTTAGTAAATAACTTCATATAAAATATATTTAATTAAAATTGACACATGACCTATTTGGCCTTCTACTTACAACTCGGTGGAAATTTGAAAAGAAGATTTTGTCTGTTCTTAATTATCTTGTGTTTACCATTCTTCACACAGGTATTGTTTACAACTGGCGTGGTTTCGAAAAGTGTGATTAAGTGTCAGCGGTATATAATCAATTAAATACTGAACTTTTTTGAAATATATTTTTTTGTTTATTTTTGTTATTTCTTTTTAAAAACTGACGCCATCTTACTATTTTATTGTTTTTTTTTGTAACGCATAAGGATAAGTTAGACTAACTTAGATTAACTTGGATAAGTTTGTAATTGTTTTAATTTTATGACAATATTTCCGCAATAAATTATTCCTTTTCTACAGTGATTCTCTCCCCTAAATTTCGGCGTGACTGTAGGATGTTATACTGAGTCACCGTCAGTTACTAAGCGGCCATAAATCATTATATTTATGTATAGACATACATATATAAATTTTTTGATTTTAATATTTATGTTTTTTTAATTTTGATTGATTTTTTCTAACCTGGTAAAATTATTTTTTTTCATAACAATTGATGGGCCTGAGTATAATGCCAGTTGTGCTCTTTGGCTGAAGTTATTTTTTTTATGCTCATTTGCAGACAAAACAATATTGATTGCGCATCTCTAAAACAAAATTTTACCTCTTCTCCTTCTAATAATAGCTCCTGCACCTGACACGGCGGAATAGTTATTATTATCTATAAGACCATTTGCAGAAACAGTTTTTGTTAACAGTTATGAGTGTAACATTTTTATCAGCCGGTTTGTTTATAGTGACTTGAGCAACACTTTGCCGGTTTCTGTACAGAAAATGATGCTGGCTTTGCAAATATGGATGGCCGCTAACATTGAATATAATAACCGCTATGTTACACTTATTTACATAGAAAATTAAATTATCATTTGCATAAAATTCTAAATAGCACTTTTTACACAAGAAAGTAAACTTTTAGATCAGTCCATCTTGTTTTTCACTAAATAAGTGAAAAGTAAAACAAACCAATAGGTCCGTGATTTAAAATTTCTTGCAACTTTTTATAGAAAAGCATGACCTTATCATAATATAATAGTCAATAATTTAGTCATGTGGTAAAACTTTTAAGTGTGCCAGTCAAACATTAATGATGATATTCGAGTCATTATACTAGAAATAGTCTTTTAAATATTTTGTAGTACAATTGTAACCGCCGCTTTGTTAGGAAAAGTCCTCATTATTTTCAACGAATTGGGGATAGACCCAATCGATATGGCGCACGTCACCGTGGTTATAACCTGGTCGCTCCTACCGCACATCTAACAATATTTAAAAATGGTCCCTACTACATGGCAATAAGGGTTTACAACCATTTACCAAATAATATAAAAGCCCTCCAGTGTCGTAAATTTGAAATAGTACTTAAGAAAATGCTTATTGTAAAAAGCTATTATAACTTAAATGAATATTTTAATGACAAATTATAAATTTAAATTATTTTGACAAAATTTATTATTTCTATTTACTTAAATGACATTATTAATATTTTCATCAAAGTTTTAAATCTTATTTATATGAATTAAAATGACCAATAGTTAAGATGAAATATTTATTGACATTTCATTTTAAATAAATGTGTGTATTATTTATTTAGTTTGATATTTAATAAATAAATTAATAATAATGTATAATTATGTACCTTAAAAATTGTAATTTAATTTGATTTCATATTAATTAACAATTAAAATAGATCTTAATATGCTACGCCCGTACAGGGTTGTCACATGCTCTGTAGACATATTGTAACAACTTTATACTTTGTGACATGCAATAAATGAATTATGAATTATGAATTATGAATTATGAATTATGTGTGAAGAAAAGCGTATGAGAATACGTAAAGAGGAATAAAGGTTGAGTGCTACTTCCCTTACCTGTACGAGGTTGCCACTCGAGAACCTTTCTTCCTATTTTTTATTTTCCAAGTTATATAGCCAGCCCATTGCCATTTCACTTTAATATTCCGTTGGGCTATGTCAGTTACTCTGGTTCTACTGCAAATATCTTCATTTCTAACTTTATCACGTAGAGAAACCCCTTCTCCAATTTTAAATTTTTACATTTTTTAGATGATAGTTTGTCTAACATTAAAAAAAAACCATAAACCCAAAAATGTCTTTATATAGTTATTTATACTTAGGGAAGCATCATTTTTTTTATTTAAATTGTTTGATTTAATTTCATAACAGTGTACCTAAATGTAAGTATCTGTATCTACATTTCCCTCCCCAATAATATTTTATAAAGTCATACTCATAAAAACGGCGTTTTATTGTTAACCATAATTATAAAATTCAGTATCAACTAATTAATAAAAATATGCAACAATAAATTACATAGGTATTAAAAACTATCGAAATCTAAGTATCGAGAGCATGTTCGTCGTTCCACATCTAAATTATATAAAAATGCATTTTTCAATTTCACTAATAAACGTCGCAGCGAAACTTTCTTCTTCTTTGGGCACTTTAAAAATTAATTTATTTAGAAAATAATATTTACAGTTACCAGTGTATAGACATTAACTAAATTAAGTATTTCGAGTCATAAAAATATTTATAATTGAGTATAAACTTTTAAAAAACTAATATATATTTGAACGATGTCGCTCCAACACCGACGCGCAGTCCAACCTCGACGATGTCCGAAAACGGACTATGACGGACTGCGATAGTGCGACGGAGCATGCCGCTCGCGTAAATATATTCAGTTTCAGGGAAAATGATATATTCTCTTATAAAACGGGGAATAAAAATAAAACTCTCAATTAAAAATATTAATATTTTTAAGACCTTTTTTTTAATGTAAGAACTATATAAAAAGCTTGTGCCGTTTTGGAGAAATATTGCAAAATATGACAAAGATAGGTACTCTTTGAGGATTTTTTTTCTAATAAGGGGTTGACAAAAATACAATTTTAAAAACATTAACCAAATCCTCTTCTGTTACCCTGTATTTTTTTAATGTGAATTAAATGAACAGTTATTGAGATTTTTTTGCTTAAATGTCCAAGATTTAGGCATTTCAACCACTGTTAAGGCCTTAACTAAACACGTCCACTCTCGCCCGAGGCTCTCGTGTAACTGACGCGGTGCGCTCGAGACAGTGAATTATATATAAATGTATATTTGTGTATTTGTGCATGGTAAATTATTAGTAAATAAAACAAATAACAATATTTACTTTATACTATATATATGCAAACACTACAGTTCTGATACTGCTGAGCAGCCAGTACTTTCATCTCATGAAAGCCGTTGTTAATCGTGCTCCTCCTTGATAAGTGAGCTCGTGTGCTTCATCTATGATAAAACTGGCTAATCTTTAGTATCTCGGAATGATAGCTGGATGTTTAGTTTCGGGATCGAGATTAGCATTTATAAGTCCCCCTCTAACTCGAAGTACTCCGTCCTTATCCAAAATTGGGTTCAAATGATATTGTTTGCTCCTGCTATTCACGCTATTTCTTGCTTGAAAATCTTTTATTTCTTTATAAAACTCCTGTTCCTGTTGTTTAATAATTAAAACTTTCGCAACTGGCAACTCTGATACTGATAAATATTTTTCTTTTGACTTTCTGTAAATAAACCTTAAAATCCTACCCAATACTTTGATGCATGTTGATAATGCACGACAACTTGTTAATAATCGCTGTATAATTACATGCTTAAAGGCTACCTGTGTAACGCTTACCGATTTTATTTTTCTTATCTCTTTACTAGTGGTATATTCTGCTTATTTTTCATTTTTTTGACGAAATGAAGTCAACCAGTTAGGCACTTGTACACTACAAAGTATGATCTTTGAGTTGAGTGGCGCTTAGACCCTGGCTGGCAATCGGATGGGTTTTCCTTTGACTTGCGTAACGCCAGCATTCAGGTGGCATTGAAGCTGTTATTTATTTCGAGCGGTTAGCTACAAACGGCTTCTATCGGTTTGGGTCACTATGAAGCCAACCCAGCACCGCCATCATGTCAACCCAACCGTAGATCTTGATTTGATAGCTAGACAGGTTTGATGTAATTTTTACCATTAACTTGGATAGCAGCACTGCTCCGCTTAACTCTAGGCGAGGCAGAGATACTGTTTTTTTGAGCGGGACAAGATTTTTGTTTTGGCAGCTACCAATGTAATTGATGATGAGTTCTCCCGCTGGATTTTACAGTGCACGGTACAAGCATAGGCCTTAGTGCTTGCATCACAAAACCCGTGCAATTCGATGCTGCCTTTCTCCATTATTCCTAGCCATCTGGGCACGTGATGACAGTTGATCTGCTCGATATCTTCTCTAATCTCATTTCATTGTATGTTAATTTCGTTAGGTGCGTATTCGTCCCATTTAATATCTACTCTCCAAGTCTCTTGAAATAAAGTCTTAAGTTTTGTGGTGAGTGGAGCGATCCATTCCACATGGGATCATATTGTATAGATATCTCTGATAGCAATATTCTTTTGGTCGGTCTTGATAACGACGTAGTTAATTTTGAATTGAACGTAAAACAGTCTCCTTGTGGATTCCACCCGAAACCTAAAGTTTTCGTTGACTCTGCTTGCTTGAAGTAAAAATTTCCTTGATTATTCTTCTTAGATATCGCCTTTTCTAGTAATTCAGATAAGTTAGACTTCCACTTTCTTAAGTTAAATTCACCGGAACTCAATAAACTGCTCAGATCATTTTTAACTGCTTTGCTGAATCAGTAGAATGAGCTCCGTGAATTAAGTCATCCATGTAAAATGACTCGTCCAGTACCCGTGGAGCCGAACTTATTTGATAATTCGGCATCTCATCTCGAGCTAATTGTCTGATAGTACACATGGCCAAAAAGGAGCCGCTTTAATGCCATATGTAACTGTTGCTGACTGATAACTGGTAATGAAACTGTCTCCACTTGATAATGAAACTTTGGAAATCTTGTTGCAGGTTAGGCCACCTGTACATGAGATCATTTAGGCTAAACCAAATGGATGTTTTTGATTTGCCATTAAGTAAGTATCACACCTAATTGTGTTGTCTCGGATTCGGGGTGCTCGACACAATGGTGAGGTAAAAAGCATTCAGGGGTCATATTACCGTCGTTACCTACGAGTATCATGTGTTAAGGCTTTAACTGGCCTGAATGACCTTGACGAAACGGCGATCGCAGAGATTTTAGCCGATGTCAACACCGTCTAGCAACTAAGTTCTGTATTACTTATAAAAGTGCAAAGATTAATAGACTGCAGAGATGACAATTATATAAGTGACATACTGCCTGTTATGCTTGCGCATCACTGAGAATTATGTCGCGGTTACGAATCTTCAATTACATTGTGCTGTAGCTTTGTCCGGTAGGCGTCACGAACTATCAAGTGTTCAAGTTTCAAGTACGTAAGAGTTTTTTATTATATATGTTAAATCGTATTTATTTGTATCGTATTAATAGATCTGGGTCAAAGCGTTCGCTGTAAATTTTCCCGGGTTTGATCCCCGACAGCACGAATGAAATTTGTAATTGCAATTTTCGTCAACACGCATTGGGGAAGCACGGCGGGAATTTCCTTGCCCTAAAACCCTCTCAGAAATAAAAAAAGAGTCCTGTGCCCAGAAGAGGGACTTGTATAGCCTATTACTTTACTTTGTAGCAATAATTATATTCGTTTCAGATATAGAAGGGTACCTTATGCTGATAAAATATCACGTGGAGGCGACGAAAACGTAAAACATCTTTGTACCTAGATAAAACGTTCGAATGATTGTCAGTCATGTCATACGCCACATTTTCTATAGAGCGTAGAACATTGCAGATAGGGCAAAATAAAAAATAATCCAAAATATTTGGGGAACTATTTATTAATAATATATAAATTTATAGGTATTTATAATAAACATAATGAACAAGCTGCAATGTTCAACTAATAATGTTTTTTTGTAAACACAATCGTAAAATTCCTGTTACAATTTTTACCAATGGTTAAATGATGAAACGTAGTCAAGATCACTTCATATAAAATATATTTAATTAAAATTGACACGTGACCTATTTGGCCATCTACATACAACTCGGCGAAAATTTGAAAAGAAGATTTTGTCTTTTCACACAAGTATTGTTTACAATTTAAAATTATATAATAAAATTATATTAAAATTATATTTTACCTATCAAAATATAATTTAAGACAGATAGCAAATGTGCTATCTTATTATTTATATATTAACTCAGCCAAGAACATGGCTACACAGACATCTGCTTCTTTTGAGCAGTGTAATGACTTAATATGCCATTTGGAATCAGTTCCAAGTAATTTAAATTAGAAAATGAGACAATAGTGGTAATCTCTAGCAGTTATAATAACTTAAATAATTTAGAATGTAGCTTACATATCTTTAATTGTATGACTCCACAGAGTAATAATGAAAATTGTTTACACCTGGTGCATCAAAATATACAAGGCATGATAGGCAAAGAGCTAGAAATTGAGTTGTTCTTAAATAGCAACAATATTCATATCTTATGTATTACTGAACATTGGTTAAAAGCTTATAATTTAATGTTTAACTTCAGTAATCACCAGGTGGTCAGTTCTTTCAATAGAGATACGGTTTTAAGAGGTGGCTCCTTAATGTTAGTTAGTAAATTATTATCATGTAAAGAACGTAAAGACATTGTGAGCCTCTCTGTTGAGCGAACTGTAGAAATGGCATGTGTTGAGTTTGAGCACCTCATTGTTGTGAGTGTCTACAGACCCCCATGTTGTACATATGATACTTTTGAAAACATTATGGAGGAAGTTTTTGCTAAGCTTAATAAACAGAATAAATCTGTTGTAATATGTGGAGACTTTAATATCAATCTCCTAGAAGCTTCCTCCATCAATATTAAATTTAGATAATTGTTTAAATCATATGGTCTTTTTAATTTATTTATAGAGCCAACGCGTATTTTTAAGTCTAGTGCAACATGTATAGATAACATTTTTACAAATGTGCAGCCGTTGCATAAATGTATAATTCAAAAATTAAGTTCTGATCACTGTGGATAAGTAGTTTCGTTACCTTATGTTCACAAAAAGCAAGTAGATGAGAAAGTTGTGTCTGTTCCAGTAAATGCACGTCGCTTGGAGAAATTTAGAAGTAACATAGTGAAAAAACTTCCATCACTTTCATACCAAAATGATCCTAATTTTTTGTATGGAACATTATTTAAGCTTATTTGCAATGAATTTAATAATACTTTTACTTCTAAAACATTCTCCTTGAACAGTCGGAAGTCATTCAATGAATGGGCGACAGTAGGAGTCCATAAGAGCAGGCATAGGTTATATGATCTTTACCATGAAAGGTCTCATATCATAGCGTCGAATTTAGGGAATATGTAAAAAAAAATATTCAAAAATATTAAAAAGAGTGTGCTCCATAGCCAAGTCTTTGCATTTGAGCAACAAAATTAAGACGGCTTCCAATAAAATTAAAATGACATGGAGTATAATTAATAGCGAAACTGGTAAGATCAACTCTCGCAATTCAAATTACCAGTTAAGTGTTAACAACAAATTAACTGTATCAGATCAGGACGTAGCAATGGTTTTTGAGAAATATTTTACTGATATTCCGATCTTGACCACTAAGTCACTGAATTCTTCTCCTGCCTTCGCCGAATCATTACTTAAACAAAATGTAAATGTGTGTACAAAGAATTTTACATTTCATAAAGTGTCATCAAAAGATATTGTAAAATATTTTAAAACTATTGATGTTAAGAAAACTGCGGATCTGTGGGGGATTTCCGTTAAAGTAATTGCGTCTATAATAGATACAATCGCGCCTCATTTAGCTATTATTTTTAATACTAGTATCGAATCTGGTGTGTTTCCTGATTTAATGAAGCATAGTAAAGTAATACCTTTATTTAAATCTGGTAGTACATTAGACCCCGCCAATTTTAGACCTATTTCTGTACTACCAACACTTATTAAGATTTTTGAAAAAATTGTTCTTGTTCAAATGTTAAATTTTTTTAATATAAATAATTTACTTCATAAAAATCAATTTGGTTTCACAAGGGGTCGCTCGACAACTGATGCCGGTGTTGAGCTGATTAAATATATCTTTAATGCATGGGAGAATTCACAGGATGCTTTGGGTATATTTTGTGACCTATCCAAGGCCTTCGATTGTGTTCACCATGAAACATTAATCAGGAAAATTCAACACTACGGTGTAAGAAGTGATGCCCTTAAATTAATTATTTCATATTTAAGTAAGAGAACGCAAAAAGTTGTCATTAACAATATGAGCTCTTCCGGATCGATGGTACAAATGGGCGTGCCTCAAGGCTCAATTCTCGGCCCCTTTCTGTTTCTTGTATACATTAATGACTTACCTTACATAGTAGGGGATAACCATGATATAGTATTATTTGCAGTATAGTATTATTTCTTTAATTTTCAAATTAAGTCGACAGTTACTAAAATATGACGAAGTAAATAATGCTATCTCTAAATTAGTAAATTGGTTCGATGTTAATAATTTGCATTTAAATGGCACTAAAACAAAATGTATGAAATTCATGACTCCAAATGTCAAACAATTAAATACTAATGTAATTTTAAATGGGGAGAAACTGAGTCTTGTAGATACCACCATTTTTCTTGGAATCACACTAGACGCGAAGCTTCAATGGAGCCCCCATATATCAAAACTAGCAAGCAGACTTAGTTCTGCAGCATATGCTGTAAAAAAGATTAGAAGTTTAACCAGTTTTGAAACAGCTAGACAAGTTTACTTCAGCTACTTCCATAGCATAATGTCGTATGGTATTTTGCTATGGGGACACGCAGCTGACACTGAAATTATATTTGTTTTGCAGAAGAGGGCCATAAGAGCAATTTATGATTTAAAGCCTAAAGAGTCGCTGCGACAAAAATTTAAGGAAATTAATATATTAACTTTGGCCTCTCAATACATTTATGAAAATGTAATGTACGTACACAAAAATAAAAGTAGTTTTACAAAAATAAGTGATATTCATTCTGTAAATACTAGGAACAGACACAAGCTAGTAGAACCAGTTACTCGACTCCATCGAGTCAGTAATTCATTCTTGGGGCGATGTATACGCTTTTATAACAAAATTCCAGAAAATATACAAAACAGGTCAACTGTTCAAAGTTCAAAAACTTTATTAAACTAAGTTTGTATAAAAAGGGTTATAATAATATTAAGGAATTTATGGATGATAATAGCCCCTGGAAATGAGGTGATCGCTACCAAGCTGTTTCTAATTTGTTGTGTTGTTAATTTGTGTAACATCATGATTGTAAGCTGCTATTTAAATAAAAAGTCCCGCTGGGTTTCTTGCTGGTTCTTCCCAGGACAGAGGCTTTTTCCGAACCAGTGGTAATCAAACAAAAGAGTGACTTTCAATAAGTATTATTTATAATCTATATTGAATTAAAAAGTTTCTGTTTCTGTTTCTATTGGCTTGGTTTCCAAAAGCGTGATTAAGTGTCAGCGGTATATAATCGATTGAATACTGAACTTTTTTGAAATTTATTTTTTTGTTTATTTTTGTTATATCTTCTTAAAAACTGACGCCATCTTACTATTTTATTATTTGTTTTTTTTTTGTAACTCATAAGGATAAGTTAGACTATGTTAAATTAACTTGGATAAGTTTGTAATTTTTTTAATTTTATTACAAAATTTCCGCAATAAATTATTACCTTTCCTACAGTGATGATACAGTCACGCTGAAACTAAGAGGAGAGCTCTTAGTTTCGGCGTGACTGTAGGATGTTATAGTAAGTCACCGTCAGTTACTAAGCGGCTATAAATCATTATATGTATGTATAGACACACATATATACATTTTTTGATTTTAATATTTATGTTTTTTTGAATTTTGATTGATTTTTTGAAACCTGGTAAAATTATTTTTTTCCATACCAATTGATGGCCCCGAGTATAATGCCAGTTATGCTCTTTGGCTGAATTTATTTTTTATTTTATGCTCAATTGCAGACAAAACAATATTGATTGCGCATTTCTAAAACAAAATTTTACCTCTTTTCCTTCTAATAATAGCTCCTGCACCTAACACGGCGGAATAGATATTATTATCTATAAGACCATTTGCGGAAACAGTTTTTGTTAACAATTATGAGTGTAACATTTTATCAGCTGCTTTGTTTATAGTGCCTTGAGCAACACTTTGCCGGTTTCTGTACAGAAAATGATGCTGGCTTTGCAAATATGGATGGCCGCTACCATTGAATATAATACCCGCTATGTTACACTTATTTACATAGAAAATTAAATTATCATTTGCATAAAATTCTAAATAGCACTTTTTACACAAGAAAGTAAACTTTTAGATCAGTCCATCTTGTTTTTCACTAAATAAGTGAAAAGTAAAACAAACCAATAGGTCCGTGATTTAAAATTTCTTGCAACTTTTTATAGAAAAGCATGACCTTATCATAATATAATAGTCGATAATTTAGTCATGTGGTAAAACTTTTAAGTGTGCCAGTCAAACATTAATGATGATATTCGAGTCATTATACTAGAAATAGTCTTTTAAATATTTTGTAGTACAATTGTAATTCAGTAATATTGTAAGTATGATTGACTGTGTATATGACTTTTATAAGTCTATGTTATTTTTGATGAAAATTATTATTGCAGATAAAAGCCCTTTCACATTTATTTTAGTGTCGAATTAAATTAATCCAAATGAATATAAGAACTTTGGTACTTTGTAACTGATCTTTAAATGTAAAACTCTAACTTGAAATTATATAATTATCAGCAGTTTTTAATTCATTGAACTTTTTAAGATTGTATTGAAACTCTACTGGTAAAAAAAACATATATATATATATATATATATATATATTATAGTTCTTGATGAAAATAAAGTATGCGCGTTTCATCGTATCCCATCAAGAATTTCTAATGTAATTCTTGGTGTAAAGCTAAGACGTGATAATAACTGTGAACAACTAATAACAAAATAATGTAAACATTTGTAAATACTTGCTTAATAACACAATAAATATTATTTGACCGTAATAAAATAAAACGAGGTAGTCTTCGGCATTAAAGTAAAAATAAATATTTTCGATTATTTTTGCAATATCTAACAGCCGGATCAGCGCGCAATTCTGATCCATCTAAAGATACTTAATTTCAGCAAACACTGTCAAATTCAATAGGAGTGACAGAAAAAAAACGGTTCTTGATATAAAAGGGTAAATAAATTATTTAACCTATAAAGTAAAATCACTTTATTAAAAATCAAAATAGCCCAATAGCTTTATTAACATGAGACACATAATTGTACGATTGCTAACAATACTTAACATTATTTTACTGAAATCTCAGAAAGTTTTTTTTAATAGAATAAGGGTGACAAACGAGCACACAGTCCACCTGATGGTAAGTGGTTGCTACGGCCCATAGACATCTATTCTCGATTACGTATCAAAATGTAGATGCGTTGTCACCCGTGAGGACTAAGATGTAATGCCTCGTTTCCAGTAAAAAGGTTCTCCGGTTCTCTACACTCACCATACTAAACACAGCAGGGTTAAACTGCTATTTTACATGGTATTCTGTGAAAGCGTGGCCCTTCCCCGGTCGAGCCGACCCATTCGTGCTACAACTATACCTACTACTAATATAGCTGCAGCATGGCTCTACTACGTAAGAAAAAATTGACGTTGAAAATTTAAGTATTTTCAGAAGCAACTATGTAATTATTTTCTATTGAGTGAATTTTTGTGGAATCGTGTTTTACAAACCGCCTCCTGAAATACGTACAATTTTTTTCGATAACAACGTGAAATTACAAAACGATCCCCATGCTTATCAATGTGGCTCTATTCAACCTCTTAATATGCACATACCTCGGGATTGAGAGATTTTAAAAGTTTTCATGCGTAGATAATGGAAGATATAATATTATATTATTACTGTACCGTGTGAGGCAACCTTTATACTTATATACATATTCTTATCATATTTTTATGGTTGGTTAGAAAAGTTATATCTAAATGCAAACTTTCACAGGGTAATTTTTTTTTACTATTTTTACCCAGCAAGTAGTAAAGCAACTACAATCCCACCGCTGGTTATGTAGCCTAAGATGGTGAATTGCACTGACTTAACAAAAACCTATTCACTCTTGCCTAATACTCGTAGTACTAGGTAAGTATTATTTGCAATCTATTTGTGACCTATTTGTGTGTGTGTATGTGTGTGTGTGTGTGTGTGTGTGTGTGTGTGTGTGTGTGTGTGTGTGTGTGTGTGTGTGTGTGTGTGTATGTGTGTGTGTGTGTGTGTGTGTGTGTGTGTGTGTGTGTGTGTGTGTGTGTGTGTGTGTGTGTGTGTGAAGAAAAGCGTATGAGAATACGTGAAGAGGAATAAAGGTTGAGTACTACTTCGCTTACCTATACGAGGTTGCCACTCGAGAACCTTTCTTCCTATTTTCTATCAGTTTTCCAAGTTATATAGCCAGCCCATTGCCATTTCACTTTAATATTCCGTTGGGCTATGTCAGTTACTCTGGTTCTACTGCGAATATCTTCATTTCTAACTTTATCACGTAGGGAAACCCCTCTCCAATTTAAAATTTTTACATTTTTAGATGATAGTTTGTGTAACATAAAAAAAAACCATAAACCCAAGAATGTCTTTATATAGTTATTTATACTGAGGGAAGCACCATTTTTATTATTTATTTAAATTGTTTGATTTAATTTGATAAGAATGTACCTAAATGTAAGTATTTGTATCTATATTTACCTCCCCGACTATATTTTATAAAGTCATACTCATAAAAACGGCGTTTTATTGTTATACATAATTATAAAATTCAGTATCAACTAATTAATAAAAATATGCAACAATAAAATTACATAGGTATTAAAAACTATCGAAATCTAAGTAACGAGAGCATGTTCGTCGTTCCACATCTAAATTATATAAATATGCATTTGTCAATTTCACTAATCAAATTCGCCGCGAAAATTTCTTCTTCTTTGGGCACTTTAAAAATTCATTTATTTAGAAAATAATATTTACAGTTACCAGTGTACAGATATTAACTAAATTAAGTATTTATAGTCATAAAAATATTTATAGTTGAGTATAAACTTATAAAAAACTAATATATATTTGAACGAAGTCGCTCCAACACCGTCGTGCGGTCCAGCCTCGACGATGTCCGAAAACGGACTGTGACAGAGCTTACATAGCGACGGAGCATGCACGCTCGCGTAAATATATTCAATTTCAGGGAAAAATGATATATTCTCTTATAAAACGGGTAATAAAAATAAAACTCTCAATTAAAAATATTAATATTTTTAAGACCTTTTTTTTAGTGTAAGAACTATTTAAAAAGCTTGTGCCGTTTTGGAGAAATTTTGCAATATATGACAAAGATAGGTACTCTTTTGGGATTTTTTTTCTAATAAGGGGTTGACAAAAATACAATTTTGTTAAATTAAAAACATTTACCAAATCCTCTTCTATTACCCTGTATTTTTTTTTGTGGATTAAATGAACAGTTATTGAGATTTTTTTACTTAAATATCCTAGATTTAGGCATTTCAACCACTGTTAAGGCCTTAAATATTCATTAATAAATAATTTGTACTGTTGTGAAATATCCAGCTGTTTTTGAAATTTTTGTTCTAATTTAAAAAATTGTCCAATCGATTCGTATTAGAGTGTCCCAAATTTTCTTGACAGTTGGGTTTCATCGGCAGCCTGACTTCATACCGGCCATCTTCCTGGCGTTTGGTAGTGGCTTGATAATATTTAAGGCAACGTTGATCTTATGATGAGGTTTCTGCTAGTTCTAATTTATCTTAAAGCTCACAAAGCTTGTAGATATCTTCATAATTATGTAGTACATTACATTGAAAAGTTTTCACGTTGCCACTTAATATTCATCCCAACTGCGTTTGTTGAGCCGTCGGGAGGGTTGAGTTTACTCTGCAAATGCCATCCGACAACATAGCAGAGTATACATCAGCGCCTAATAGAATGTCTACTGGATGAGTGACGTAAAACTCGGGGTCTGCTAACTTGATATGGTCTAGGTATGTCCAATCTGTCACCAACGTCCAATCTCGTTTTGAAAATGTGTTACTAGGCAAGTTTTTGATAAGGCTTTTCATAATAAGTACCTCCGTCTCAAACTTGAAGTCTGTAATAAGTGATGAACATTTAATGGTAATTAACGCTTTACAATTGTTTTCTTTTTGCCCACACCTAATATTAAACCCTTGCAGCTTCTTTTTAGCAATCTTAATAACCGGGCAGCCCGTTCCGTTACCAAAAATGTTTGGGAACCCTGGTCCAAAATGCAACGCATTTTATGAAGGGTTCCATCTGCTGATTCCACCTTGATAATCGCAGTTGGTAACAATACTTCGATCGGTTTATTCGGAAGCGACACGTGGGAACTATTTTTGACGTATTTCCCGAAGTATGCATTTGAACTACAGGCGCAGCTCGGACCTCACCGCCTCCGGCCGCTGTTTCCGGTGTCGCAATACTTTTATTTGATTGTTTCATGTAGAAGGCTATTATGATCCTTATTGCATTCACGACCACGTCTATCTGAAATACTCGCTTTCCCATAGTGGTTATATAGGCAATTAGGACAAAGATTTAATTTTGTGACCATTTTTCTTCTACTGCTTCGCGACATATCTAAAAAATTTTGACAGAAATAAATCCCATGCTTATCGCTGTTGCACAAAGAACATGATATTTTTGCTGCTTGATTGTTTCAGCGTCATCCGTATACTTGAAGAAAATGAATTTTTGTATTAATTTGATTTATGATTAATGTTGTTAAAAGCTTTTAATTTTCCTTAGTATTTTTGTAGGGTTATTTTGCTTCCTAAGAGCTGATTCCAACGTAGTGAATTTGGTTTTCAAAAAATCCAAAAATTTGTTCATCATAGGTGATTGGGTGTCTAATTTTTGCGACAAAATGTACACAATCAGAGAGTCTCATGAGCTTACTTCTACCCCTAGATTCTTGATAGCATTCAGACACTCAATTGTAGTATCATGAATGCGCTTGATATGATTGAAGGACTGATGTTGCCTAAGAAGATATTTAAAAGTAAACTGATATGTGATGAAAATATAAGCCTCTTGATATTAAATCAAATGTCCCAACACACGTCGTAATTGTCCGAGCAAATGCTGAGATGCTGGATTAGTCTCTCGGCTTCTCCTTTGACCTTGGTCTTGAGATACTGCATCTTCTACGCAACGCGTAGGAGATGCAGTATAGACATAGATGGATTATTATGGATTGTTTCAGTGAAAAGGTCCTTGAAAGAAGTCCAGGTATAATAATTTCCACTGAAAGTCGGAATCTTCATTTGCGGCGTAGACTTTTCCCTGTGAGCCACTGACCATATTTTCTTGTTAATGGCTTTCTTGATTCTACTATATTCTGATCCGTAGCTGTTAAAAGTAACTTCATATTCCTTTTTCGACCCTTCCAGCTCTATATCTAAGTCCCAGTGCAGCGCATCGATTGCTGCCCACTGGGTTTGAATCATTCGTAATAAATTATCAAATTCCCACATTTCTGACACGGAATTAAGATCAATGTTTACTGTAGTACGCTGGAAAGCTTTAAAATTACTAAACTGTTTTTTCAGCATATCGTCGGTCTTGATCGTCGTGCCTGTTGCTTGCCTTGATGGTCGAGACGATTCGCCTTCTCTCATAACAAATGTTGGTGGCTTCAGAAGAGGCATTCTGGGCCTTTCGCCTGTAAGCGGCTGATAGTTCTGTATATGAAGTCTAATAGACCCGTGTCTTTCGGTTACTCGTTCATATTCTTGATTCGTGAAGTAGCTATTAGACTCAATACTGAACTCTGATAATCTTGCATGATTATTTTAAACTCTATCCAATACTTATGCAACATATCCAATCTACGCTGTATATAGAATAGAATAGAATAATTTTTTAGTCAATATTGATTATTACATAATTCTTATTGAACGTCATTTTTTATTTACCACTGGTTCGGAAAATACCTCTATCCTAGGAAGAACCAACAAAAAACCCAGCGGGACTTTATTTTTCCAAAAATATTTCAGTTATCAATAATTTCGTTTATACAATTTTTAAATGATTTTTCATAGAATCAACATGGTGGCGATCACCTTATTCCCAGGGGTTATTTTCATTCATGTATTCCTTGATATTATAATAACCCTTTTTGTACAGTTTTTCTTTAATAAAACTTTTAAACTTGTTTATTGACAAACTTTGAACATGTTCTGGGATTTTGTTGTAAAAGCGTATACATTGCCCCATAAATGAATTACTGATTCTGTGGAGTCTAGTAACTGGTATTACAAGCTTATGTTTGTTCCTAGTGTTTAAAGTATGCACATCCTTTTTCTTATTAAAGCTATTTATGTTTTTATGTACCTTCAAGAAAAGAGCGTACTCCTTTTTAAAAGGCCGGCAACACATCTGCAATTCCCTCCCTGGTGTTGCAGTTGTTCATGGGCGGCGGTAGTCACTTACCATCAGGTGAGCCGCATGCTCGTTTGCCCCCTCTCCTATAAAAAAAATATGTACATCATAAATATATTACGATGCCAAAGTAAATATGTTTATTTCTTTAAATTTTTGTCTGAGGGACTCTTTACAATTTAGGTTATAAATCGCCCGAACGGCTCTCTTTTGCCAAACAAACATAGCTTCAATATTAGTCGCATTACCCCATAGCAAAATTCCATAAGACATTACGCTATGAAGGTAACTAAAATACACTAATCTAGCTGTCTCAACATTTGTGAGACTTCTAATCTTTCTTACAACATATGCTGCAGAACTAAGTCTGCTTGCTAATTTAGATATATGGGGGCCCCATTGAAGTTTCGAGTCAATAGTAATACCGAGAAAAACAGTGGTATCCACAAGACTCAACTCCTCCCCATTTAATAATATAATCTGATGACTTCCTTTCGGAACTGTCTTTTTCTAAATTGGAAAGGACATGCTCTATCGCCTGAGCGATTTGCTATGGAATAGCCAGGAAGTTTTCCATTATCGACATGATAAAGAAGAGAAAAAAGGGCTGATTTTACTTGATATCTGCTGAACGACGAATGTGAGCAGACACGTTCACCGACTGATGATGACCAGAGACTTCGTTCTCCAGACGCAGGCGTGCACCTTGATCGCGCACCGCCTTGATACTTGTTGCGTCACTCGTTTCTTGAGAGCCCAGTAGCAATCACGCAACTATGCGTCACGTATTCTAAAAAATCCGATAGGTTACTGCGCGGAAACACCGACGCGTCCACACCGCAGCACACGTGTGAAGATCACGCTTTTTCGAAAAGCTCGAAGGACCAATGTTCGGGGTTGCATCGACTCTAAGGGGATGACAAACTGATAACGATTGATAAGTCTGATAATTAATTGCCGTGTAGTGACGTTCAAGAATATCCACTACCCCATATCTTCCCGTGGGTGTTGTTTAAGGCGACAAAGGGAAACAGGCAGGAGATGGGCAGCACCATCTTCCTAATAATAGCCAAAATTACAATAAAAAAACTGCGGTTGCCAACCCGCTCGCCAAGCGTGGCAACTATGGCAAATACCCTCCAAAGATTAGAGCAACAAACAGACGGCCCCCAGTCCCCGGCGGCCCCGCTATTCCTGGCTACGGTGGCGACCATGGTAACGGCGGGGCAGGGGGTGCTAAGAATCTCCGGTGGAGGTTCGGTTGCCACCTTAGACGACTCGACCTGGCAACGTACAACGCACGAACCCTGAGAACTGATGTGAAGATCGTGGAGCTGGAGGAAGAGATAGACAAGTTGCGCTGGCATATTATAGGATTATCCGAAGTCCGAAGAGAGGGGGAGGACACGGTATTCCTGGAATCCGGCAACTTGCTCTCTCACCGGGAGGACGACCATCTGTCCCAAGGAGGTGTTGGATTTATCGTCCACAAGTCTCTCGTTAACAACGTTGTAAAGATCGGGAGTGTGTCGACGAGGGTTGCGTACCTTATACTCAGAATCACCAAACGGTATTCGCTGAATGTCAACAGGTTTACGCACCAACCGCAGCACACACCGATGAGGAGGTCGATGAAATGTATGAGGATATCTCTAGAGCCATGGATTCCTCCAAAACCCAATATACGGTGTTAATGGGAGACTTCAATGCAAAACTAGGCACAAGAGAGAACGGTGAGCTGAAAGTGGGGATATTTGAAATAGGGCAACGGAACCCAAGGGGCCAGCAGCTGGCCGACTTCATGGAGAAAGAGGGACTCTTTATGATGAACTATTTCTTCCAGAAGCGGCCTCACAGGAAGTGGACCTGGTCGAGCCCCGACGGTTCCACAAAAAATGAGATTGACTTCATTATGACAACCAGACGACAACTGTTCAGTGATGTCTCCGTGATCGCGAGGGTGAAAACTGGTAGCGATCACCAAATGGTTAGAGGCACACTGAACCTAAATGTTAAGTTGGATAGGTCTCATCTTATGAAGTCAACGCTCCGTCCCCCTCGTGCTCTGTTCCAAAGTCCCGAAACATTTCAGTTCGAGTTACAAAACCGTTTTCAGTGCCTAGAAGACTGCAATGAAGTGGACAATATGAATGACAAGCTCGTGGAAACTGTCCATGCGGTCAGAGCTAAGTTCTGCAAGACCCCCCGCAGAAGAACACAAAAACTCTCCGATCACATTCTTAATCTCATGGCTGTTAGACGGGAGATGAAGCTACATTCTTCAACAGATTTGACAGCATACAGGCAACTGAACAGACAGATTTCCAAATGCATGCGGCGGGAGTTACGCAACTTCACTTTAACAGTGGTAGAACCACGCGGCAGCTTTTGCTGTCGCACGGGTGGGTCGGCTCGAACCGGGGTGGTACCACGACCTCACAGAATACCAGCGTGAAGTAGAGGTTTACCTTTGCGTTTCGCTTGGTGAGTGCAGGTGGCTGGAGGCCCTTTTGACTGGGAATGAGGCATTCCATCTTAGTCCTCACGGGTGACAACGCATCTGCATTTTGATTCGCAAACGAGGATAGATGTAGATGTCTATGGGCCGCAGCAGCCACTTACCATCGGGTGGACTGTGTGCTCGTTATTCACCCTTATCCTATAAAAAAAAACTTCAATACAGCTTGTATTGAAAAAGCAATCGAGCGGAACCAAGGCTCCAAAGTTGCCAGAGATCTGTCTGCCAGGAAGAGCCAACTGTCAAAGCTGAAGACTGAATGTGGCAGCATCGTTTCCGGGGCACCTGATATTTTGAGTGATGTTGAGAGGTTCTATGGGCAGCTTGACACGTCGTCGTTGGAGCCGCACGCAAGTGTGAGTAACGATCCTAGAGCGAGTCTTATCCGACATTATTCCGATGATATCCCGGACGTCAGTCTGAGCGAGATTAGAATGGCTCTCCAGCACCTTAAAAACGGCAAGGCCCCAGGCGAGGATGGAATTACAGCGGAGCTTCTGAATGGCGAGTACATCACTCACCTTCGATTTTCCGACGATATAGTCCTTATGGCAGAATCGCTGGAGGACCTAAGCACTATGCTCAATGACCTCAATAGTGTATCCCAACGGATAGGTCTTAAGATGAACACGGACAAACGAAAGATTATGTTTAATGTCAATGTCAAACCTATGCCGGTAGTTGTTGGGAGCACTAAACTCGAAGTTGTTGACGAGTATGTTTACCTGGGACAAATAGTCCGACTAGGTTAGTCCAACTTTGAACGAGAGGTCAATCGACGGATTAAATTCGGCTGTGCAGCGTTCGGGAAGCTACGACACATTTTCTCGTCAGACATACCTCAAAACCTTAAAACGAAATTGTACAAACAGTGCGTGTTGCCAGTGATGACTTACGGAACTGAGACGTGGTCCTTCACTGCTGGCCGTATGAGGAAACTCAAGGTCGCTCAGCGAGCTATGGAGAGGGCTATGCTCGGAGTTTCTCTGCGTGATATACTTAGAAATGAGGATATCCGCAGTAGAACCAGAGTATCCGACATAGCCCAACGGATTAGTAAGCTGAAGTGTCGGTGGGCCGGCCATATAGCTCGAAGAACCGACAACCGATGGGGAAGAAAGGTTCTTGAGTGGCAGCGTCGTACCGGTAGGCGAAGTGTAGGGCGACCCCCCACTAGACTGACTGGACTGACGACCTGGTAAGACATGCAGGAAGTCGATGTTTGCATGTGGCTAAGGACCGTGTTTTGTGGAATTCCTTGGGGGCGACCTATGTTCAGCAGTGGACTTATGAAAGGCTGTAGTGATGATGATGATGATAAAGTACATGTTTGTACAAGCATGAAATGCAACGTGCAATTGTCAAGTCATCATTTCACAACTTGACCTCTTTTACATATTTCCGCGGCAAATGAATAAAATTTGGTGTTAATGTTTTGTACACTTCCTATTGATATACATATCAGTGAGCCTGTTACTATAATCTAGTGTTAAAATATGTATATTGTAAGTGTGCTTATAAAATAAAATAAAATAACGGGGAATGATTTACCAAAATAATGAAAAGTTACCAAAAACAGCCGGACGTTCACCATATATCTGGATGACTGGTCTCGTACATCGAAATTTCTGCTAGCGTAAAGAAAAAATTTTGCTACATTCAAATTTAAACTGTTAACATTGAATAAAACTATTTTTACGGATTTTGTCGCGTTTACTTAACTTATTTTATATTGCCGACGTTTCGGTTGCTTTCCAGCAACCGTGGTCACGGGGGACTGAGGTGATTGACGTCCCGATGTCAGAGTTAAACCGGAGTACCTTCAGCTTTTTAATTATTAATTTTGGTCCGATCTACGCAAAGTGAACTAACTGTCTTGAAGTCTTGCAGTGGTATGCTTGGGTTTAGTTTTAATTTTATGAATTACAGGATACTAAGCAGGTGGTAGTACCCAGCCTCCCTCTCTATTGAAATTAGGATGTTTTTTTAATTTCAATAGCCTCACGTATCATCCTTGGCAGGAATCGATGTTCTTTCGCGAGAATTTGTGGTTTATCAAGTCTAATGTAATGGCAGGGGCCGTCTAGGATATGATCACAAACTGCAGACATCTTGATCTTATCCTATCCTATCCTATCCTATCCTGATTACAAATTTTTTGGTTTTAATATTGAATCTAATAAAATACAACATTTATAAAACTTAAAAGTCTAAAATAAAACAACTCGCTTAGCCTGTCCGATTGTTACTTTCAGCGTGTCCTGGGATAGAATGATGATTATATAAAAAAAAGACAATTCGTCAGTCTCTTCAAGGTGACTTTCACTGGTGGTGAGGACAGTAGATAACTCTGATCGCAAGATCAGAGACGATAGTTATTACATTGAAATATTTTTTGGTACCTCAACTACGGGTTAAGAAACATCCGCATTATCTACTGATCAAGCACTTGGAAGAAGAGACTGCAGGTCCAACATAACATAGCATCCAGAATGACGTGATAGCGTGCGACCTGGGAATCGAGACAATCGAAAAGTTTGTGTCCATCTGACGCGCGGTTCTTTCAAACGCGCTGATAATGGACCACATCATCATCTAAACACGATTTTGATCTTAAGTAGCGGAAAGTTGTCAGGAGAATAATGCATCATGCATATTAGCTATTTAGGGCTACTAGCAGCAAGGATATTTTAGTTTAGTGTTTGCAAAAGATTTGCAAGGTGGTCCAATGTTACTGTGCATCGATAACTCTACGAAAATGAATAAAATAACCGAACGTGTTGTGTTTTTTTTATAGGAGAGGGGGCAAACGAGCATGCGGCTCATCTGATGGTAAGTGACTACCGCCGCCCATGAACAACTGCAACACCAGGGAGGGAATTGCAGATGCGTTGCCGGCCTTTTAAAAAGGAGTACGCTCTTTTCTTGAAGGTCCCTAAGTCGTATCGGTCCGAAAAAATCGCTGATGGTAATCGACTCCACAAGGAAGTCGTGCGAGGAAGAAAACATCTTCTAAATCTCACAGTGATGGACCGCCAATCATCCAGATAGTGTGGATGGTATCAGGAGTTCTGCCGCGATGTGCGTTCGTGAAATTTGGCAGCTGGGATTAATCCAAACAATTCCTCAGAGCACTCCCCATGGTAGATGCGAAATAAAATGCAAAGGAATGCAACATCTCTTCGCAGTGCCAAAGAATTGAGCCGATCGGAAAGGGCTCGGTCGTCGACGATTCGAGCCGCTCAGCGTTGGATGCGGTCAAGTGGAAGGAGCTGGCACTGGGGAGCCCTTGCCCAGAGATGAGAACAGTATTCCATGTGAGGCCGAACCTGCGCCTTGTAAAGTTGCAGGCGGTGTGCCGGCATGAAATACTGTCCCGCTCTGCTGACCACGCCAAGCTTTTAAGAGGCCGATTTGGCCTTCTCTTCCAAGTGACCACGAAACTGCACGTCACTCGATATGTCGACTCCGAGGATACCGATACTGGCTGAGGCAAGAAGGGGAGTGCCTTGAAGCTAAGGAGATACGACAAAGGGGTTCTTTTAAGCGGTTAACGCGCAAACTTGTGTCTTCTGAGGATTAAACTGGACTAGATTTAGTCGCCCCCAATCCGAGACTTCGTTCAGCAAAGACTCGACTTCAGACACAAGTTTGTTCCGGTACTTGGCGACGTTTTCCCGAGAAATATTGGCACGGCCGGTGTATAGAGCATCACCAGTGCTTTCATCCGCATAGCAATGAATGTTACCTGTTAGCAACATATCATTGATATGCAGAAGAAACAGCGTCGGTGATAGCACACACCCTTGTGGAACATCAGCGTTAATAGGCTTGTAGTCGGAGCATGCACCGTCTACAAAGACCTTGACGCTCCGATCTACAAGGAAGCTGGTGATCCAATTGCACAATTTCTCGGAAAGCCCATAGGAACGGAGCTTCGAAAGAAGCGCTTTGTACCAAAACCCGATCTAAGGCCTTCGCAATGTCCAAACTAACGGCCAACGCCTCCCCCTTGGGCTCTATTGCCTCCGCCCATCTATGGGTCAGGTAGACCAGAAGATCACCAGCTGATTGACCCCGACGAAAACCGTATTGGCGGTCACTAATCAGCTGGTGATCCTCAAGGTACCGGATGAGCTGGCAGTTAATAATGGATTCCATTATTTTGGAGAACAAGGAGGTGATCGCGATAGGCCTATATTTGGATCGGCTGAAAAGGTCGGCTTTGTCTTTTGCGTCTTGGGCCAGTGAGTCATCCTCCCTGTGCAGAGATGGTAGTGATGGCTTACAGAAATTCCCTTGGACAGCCTTGGCGAGAGATCAGAATGCACGGGTTCCCGAAGGAAGGCGAACTAGTTTCTCGCCAATTCTGCCTATGTGCTCTGACTTTGCCTCGGCAATAACTCTTTTGAAGGACCTGGAGGCGAAGTTATACTTCTTTTTAAGTGTGCTGGTGTTTACATCCCGAGTCGCCGAAGACGCAGCCCAGGCTTGATAACACTCCTGCTTACTGCGTAATGCAGTCTTACAGGAGCGACCAAACCAAGGCTTAGGTCTGCCTCCGATGGGTACCACAGATGATGGAATAAATAGTTCCATTCCCTGTAGCACCACATCAGTGAAAGAGTCAGCAACAGCGCTGGGATCATCCGGCGAGAAGCAAACCCACCCCCATGGGTAGGATGCAAAGAAAGACCGCATTCCGTCCCAATCCGCCGACCTGTAATGCCAAACACGGCGGCAACCTGCAGAACGCAACCGCGAAGGGAGCGTGAGTGGCACCATACTCCGGATCAGACAATGGTCCGAAGAGCCGAGAGGGGCATCGACGGAAACCTGATATCCGTCCGGATGAGAGGTCAGCAGAAGGTCCAACAGGGATGGTGTATGATCCTCCACATCTGGAATCCGCATAGGCAAAGTAACCAGTTGTGTCAAACCATATGCCAAGGCAAAGTCATAAACAGATCTCCCCGCATGATCGGTTAAACGTGAACCGAGCCATTGGGCATGGTGGGCGTTAAAATCGCCAAGGATCACGATCTCTGCGGATGGGACCTGTTGTAGCAAGGAATCTGTAGCCATTTGGACGTGGTCGATGAGTCGGTCTGTTTCGGCATTACCGCTATGGGACCTATAGAGGCACCTGTAGACGCGCGGATGGTCGTCGCTGTCTACGCGTGGCCAAAGGATGGACAGGTCCGAACCTTCAAGACTGCCGAGGCGTTGAGAACAGATGTCCTCTCTGACATACACGCAAACTCCAGCCCGAGGCACAAAGGAATGCCCCAATTTGTACTCCGGGTAGGAGAGATACGAAATATCAGCTAGAAAGGAAACCTGCGTCTCGGTCAGAAAGAGCGAGGCCGGCTTCGCCGTCTCGAGATGGTAGTGGACGGCGTTTAGGTTAGAGTGAAGTCCCCTGATGTTGCTGTTGATGAGCGGAATTTTGCCCCCCCCCCCCCACCCCCAGAATACGCGGGGTAGCCTGAGCACCCACGCTCAGGATCGGAATAACATGGTCGTGGGTGCTCAGCGAGGGATTCTCCAGGGGTACTGGTACCCTCCTGGGGTAGTCTATCGTGTAATTCCGCTACCATGTTGATGGGGGGGGGGGGGGAATTGGGCCTTTGGCCACCTGCACTCACCAGACGAAACGCAGAAGCAGAGCTTCTACTTCACGCCGGTATTCTGTGAATTGTGTACAATATCCTCGACAATTGTGTTAGTCCAAAAATGATACTTATGCATACTTTATTAAATCTTAAACTCTACCCATCACTGGAGAAACACTATTACTGCACTGGGGACCGGAAGGACCCCAACATATTTTGGTATATTTTTAAGAAATAAAATAACATTCTAATAGCATGTATTCTTCATTGAAATTAGTAGTTGATCAGTCGTATTTTAACATAAAAAACAAAAATCAAATTTTCTTCGTCAGATATTCCTGGCATATATTTTGGTGGTATTCCCTGCACAAGGGGTTTCGGCACATACCACACCTGAATTTGCTTTTCCAGTCCTTTTTGCTTGGACAGGCCACAATTTTTTTTCGTGGGCGGAATAAGGTTCTGTTCTACCAATCGATGTTTTTTTCTTCAAGATACCTCCCAGGAGAACCTGAAGATGGGTGGGAAAGGTTAGCCATGTGAATATTCATTTGAGGGGTTATAAGATTCATGGCAAGGTCGTTTATAAAATTACATCTTCTCTGGGCTTGATTGGTTGCCACTTTCAGCAGAATTAATGAATTGACGTCCACTTTATTCAGAAGAGAGTAAAAAATGGTCAAAAAATCTTTCGGTCCGCCTAGACACGCTATATCGATGACATACTTGCTAAACCAATTCGTCGCCGCATTTTGTCTTGTTATAAAATCTACCATCTCTTGTATTTGGCTCCTTGCATCAAGATCCGCATCTGTATGCATAGTTGACTTTAGAGAGAGAGATTATTTGACTGCCTTGTTGGTCTAGTGGTTGTAGTAGTACGATTGCTGATCATGAGGTCCCGGGTTCGAATCCCGAGTCGGGCTAAAAAATCAGTTACTGAGTTTTTCTATCAAATAATTTCTTATTTGACTGCCTTGTTGGTCTAGTGGTTGTAGTAGTACGATTGCTGATCATGAGGTCCCGGGTTCGAATCCCGAGTCGGGCCAAAAAAATCAGTTGTTGAGTTTTTCTATCAAGAAATTCTCAATAGCTGCCTGGAGTCAGGAAGTTGGTGGTGTCTCACCCCTCGGAAAGCACGTAAAGCCGTTGGTCCTGCGCCTGATCTCTCTCCGGTCGTGTCGGTTTTCCGTCCCATCGGACTATGAGAGTAAGGGAATAGAGAGTGCACCTGTGCTTGCGCATGCACTTGGGTACTATAATCCTGTCCTGCGCCGATGGCTAGTCTCCGTTGAGATTGGCCGCCGTGACCGAAATTCGGTCTGGAGGACATTATTTGACAACAAGGGAACAATTTTCTACTGTTTGGATTTTGGCGGGCAGTATGACGAAAAAGTAAGCTCATCCGAATAAGCTAATTTTGTTGTATTGCGTAAAAAATAACCACACTGCGAATGAACTGATCACGAGCGAGGGGGGATGGGGGGAGGGGGGCATAGATGGAAGAACAACTTCGAGAATATTTCGCTCTAGAAGATCAGAATCCGATTCCGAGAAGAAGGCTGAGGACATACTCAATAGCAGCACCCGACAGTTAGAAGACGGGCTCATAGAAACAGCACTCCTCTGTAATAATACATTTTAGCTAGTTACTTAAATTACTCGTCAAAATATCTCACGTAAACACCTGGTAACATTCATAACGCTAACCTAACAAAAAATTCAAAATAGTACACTATTACTACCCAGGAGTCCAGGAGGATCCAAATGTAGCTGTAAATCAGACTGTGTTTCAACAGTGGGGGACAAATGACCAATAGCTGGCCGGTGTCAACTTAACGTAAGAAAACGCCATTGTGCATTTTGTTTTTGCAGAATTATTAACGAAAATGTTATTTCCAGATCGTACAGCACCCCAGGGGAGGGTCCACCAAAGATGTGCGAGATAGCTAGGCGGTGCGAGAATGCGTAGCGAGGCTGTAAAACGGTGTGAGCGTTTCCACCAGAAATGTGCTAGGCCACTGAACGGTGCGAGGATGCGTAGCGTTGCTGTGAAACGGTACGCAGATGAGCGATGCGAGGATGTATAGCGGGCTAAAATGTAATTATATCTATGGCTGTTGTGAAAAGAAGTAAAAAGTTTCAAAGTTCAATTTTACAAAGAGATATTATTTTAAACCGGAATTTTTTAAATCATTTTCAAATTGAATTTAGATCGTTGTGTTCAACCTCGCAACACATCGCTCGCACACATCCCTCGCAACACATCCCTCGCACTCATCTTTGCCTTGTTTTGTATGTATAAAAAACTCGCTCCGTTGAGCCGTTTCCACTAGAGCTGTGCTGAGTGAGGCTAGCTAAATGAAGTGATTCTATTGGTTCTTAACAAACACATCTCTCGCTACGCATCCTCGCACATCTCTGTTGGAAACGTAGCCTTAGGATTAAATTTAGTCATAACAATGTACCGAAATCCGAATCGCCCATCTAATGAATAGGCACTAACAAGTTGGCCTTTCAAAAATTTGTACATATACATTTTTATACGTGGTAGAGCCATGCTGCAGCTATATTCATTTATACGTGGTAGAGCCATGCTGCAGCTATATTTATACTATAGTTGTAGCACGAATGGGTCGGCTCGACCGGGGAAGGACCACGCTCTCACAGAATACCAGCGTAAAATAGCAGCTTAATGCTGCTGTGTTTTGTATGGTGAGTGTAGAGAACCGGAGACCCATTTTACTGGAAAAGAGGCATTCCATCTTAGTACTCACGGCTGACAACGTATCTGCATTTTAATTCGCAAACGAAGATATGTGTAGATGTCTATGGGCCACAGCAACCACTTACCATCAGGTGGACTGTGTCCTCGTTTGTCACCCGTATTCTATAAAAAAAAAAACATTAATTTTGTGTACCACAGACTAATCTTTTCAATAGTCTTTTAAATAAAAAGTGCGCAATACGCCATAAATGCTTTCACCATCTGCTAGAATAAATATTTTTCCCACACATTTTCTCCATTTTCGGTAATAATGATAATGATTAGGAAAGTTATATCAGATAAAGCCAACGGCATTGTTGTGTTGTTGTGTAACTATGTGAACAACTCAGCCTTAAATATATATTGGAACAAATTGTTAACTTCAGAAATAGTCCGCTTTTCTCGCAACCTTTTTTTTATGGATACTTAATTCCAGCATATCGAACACTTAGAACAACCGCAGCAGATATCAAGGCAAAATCGATAGCAGATAGTTTTGTAAGGTTATGCGATGTGTACCGAAAAAAAAACTAACGGAGTTTTTTACAAATAATTTAAGTAATTAATTTTAGATTTCAATTCCTAAACATAGTCGTTCTCATATTATATGTAATTTGAAATTGGCGCAGAGTATAGTACTTTTAATTCATACATACAGCATCGACATTTGTATTCTCTACCAAAATACGAACATTTAAGTAATTTAGAACAACTGATAACACCAATTGTTCCAAATTACTTGAATGGTTTAAGCAACATTAACTCGTTTGCCAAAATTTACGTATAAAATGTAACACGTAACATTTTGGCTCTTATAATTAATAATAAATATATATAAAAGTTAAAGCTACAGCCTATATAACACCCACTGCTGGGCACAGGCCTCCCCTCATTCCTAAGAAGGTTTAAGGACAAAGAACTCTCCGCCGCGCTGCCCCAAAGTGTGTTGGCGAACTTCAAATGTCTTCGTTTTTTTCTTTTTCTCAGACATGCAGGTTTCCTTACGATATTTTTCTTCACCGTCGAGCACGTAGTAAATCAGCACTTAAAATTGCAATTAACAATTTTAATTGCTCCTGGCGGGGATCAAATCGGGGTCCCTCGTGTACTGTGAAATTTACAGTAATTACAATAATTGTTAATGAAAGTCAATAAAATTTTTAACAAAATGTCTTATGCATCCTATTCCATTTAAACCTCTATTTTCTGCATCGTTCTGTTTCATAACGTTTAATATCACATGTATATCAAAAAATAATCAAAGTTAAAACGTTAAGTGATTTGTTTTTTGTTAAATTTAATCTGTTAAAAATGTTCCTGCCATTCTCCATCAAACTTTCGTTACTAATAAGCGTTACAATTGAGAAACTGTAAACATACTTTAGATATAAAAAAAAAGCATTGTAAATCTACGACATCGACAATATTTCTCCACCTTACAGAGAAATGGGCGCAGCGACGATAAGGAATAAATGTTTGAATTGTTGATTTAATGATGGATTGTTACATTCTAAAGATCAGAATCTAAAAAAAAATAATGCTTTTGTAACATCACAACATACAATTACGTGGTATTTACAAGGGCCTTGAGGAGTAGTGCCTTGTGAATAGCATGTAATTATATGTATTATTATCTAAATGATAATATCATAGGTGTTGATACAAATATATAGGCTGACATATTGAAACACATTTTATGAGAAAGTACTTTAGTTTTTAATATTAATATTTAAAGACATGAATGTTTTTAAATAATTTAATTTCATTCACAAAATATTAAAGTAAACGAGTAAGACCATGGGTGCTGTATAATAACTCTAATCGTCAGGAATATAAAATAAGTTAATATACGCGATAAAATCCGTAATAACTAGTTTTATTTAAATGTGTAGTGTTCGCGTAAATATAAGATCTCATTATAGTTAAAACAAGTTCTATAAAAGAATAGTAGAAAAGGAAGCTAGTTCATAATTATCATCATTACGGCCCTTCCACTGCTGAACACGATCTTGATCTACCAACATCTATCGACTTCCTGTCAACAATGGACAATTTGCAATAGGCCGGCTTAGGATAAGTGTATCCTTTCCTGGAATCGCAAGTGAATATGTTCATTAAGTGATATATCTAAAACTAATCTGTTATCACACCTATGCCAGTAGTTGTTACGAGCACTAAGCTCGAAGTCGTTGACGAGTATATTTACCTAGGACAAATAGTCCGATTAGGTAAGTCCAACTTCAACCGAGAGGTCAATCGACGGATTCAACTCGACTGGGAAGCGTTCGGAAAATTACGACATAATATCTTCTCGTAAGTTATACCTCAAAATCTGAAAACGAGATTGTGCAACCAGTGCGTGTTACCAGTAATAACTTATGGATATGAGACGTGGTCTTTCACTGCTGGCCGTATAAGGACGCTCGTCGATCATCGAGCTATGGAGAGAGCAGGGTTTCTCTGCGTGATAAGCTTAGAAATGAGAATATTCGCAGTAGAACCAGACTGACTGTGACATAGCCCAACGGAGAAGTGGTAATGGGCCGGCCATATAACTCGAAGAACCGAAAACCGTTGGGGAAAAAGGTTTCTCGAGTGGCAGCCTCGTACTGGTAGGGAAAGTGTAGGGCGACCCCTCACTAGATGGAGTGACGACCTGGTAAGACATGCAGGAAGTCGATGGATGTAGGTAGCTCAGGACCGTGCTCCGTGGCATTTCTTGACTTATGCTCAGCAGTGGACTTGTGAAGGGCTGTAATGATGATGATTAATGCTATACTAACCGAAAACGATATAAGTACATTATTAAAATCACAAGGAGGTAGACTTTCAAGCCATGATTCCGCAATTACACCGACATCTGCTAATTCGACACATCATATTCTTGAGATTTCAGTTCATAGGCGTAGCGGTGAAATCGTTGAAAATATTAAAAAGACTTAACTGAGGGCTACCTCATCGTAGCAGGTCATTACCACAAACAATAATTGAAGTTGAAAATAAATCAACATCACCTTCGCCACTATCTAGTAAACCATCACAATCAGGGGGATGAAACTGCCATACAAATTTACAAGAATAAAACATGCATTGAAAGTTATGCCCTCTAGTGAACTAGGTACATAAACATGTAGTTATAGGATAGTTTTCTTCATCGTTGTAGAGATGGCGTTAATTAGACCAAAACCCCAGAAAAACCTAAATCTCTGGCAGTTTTGGTCTATGGTTATGGTTGACACATCATAATATATAACTTATAATATATACATAACTCGGATGACAGTTCGTTCAAATAAATATGAATATTATGCATTCGATAATTCAGATAACGAAAATATTTAAATATTTTGCAACGATTCGTTCTTCTCCTGTGAAAGTCATAAGATTTTATGATTATTTACTAAATTTAACAATAAATGTAATTGTTCACAGTTTATGCACGAATGTTAATAGGCTGCTAAACGGAAAATTATTAACTATATTGATTGTGAAAATGATAATTCAAAGCTCTAGCTATTAAATATAAAAAAAAATTAAAATAAAAGAAATACATAATTCAAATTATATTCAGTCTTTGATATTAATATTAAAAAAATCTAATCTGAAATAGGGAAAGTTTTCTTAGTGTTAATGTTATCTACAAAATTACCATTTGGAGATTTAAGATAATAATTGGAAGTATCCAATAGAGATGGAAATTGATGTAGAAATCCCACAACAGCAAGATATCGTCTTAAAATTTCATTGTTCATCAGAGGAATTAACAACACAAGAGGAAACTAACGCGAAACCGCGTAAGTTGACTCAGCGACGCGTCAGTGCGCTACGTCACGTCTTACGGAGAAGAGCTCGCGAAAAATTGCAAAAATTACTGTTTGTGTTGTAAAATATTGTCACAGCGGTATAAACATAAAAGAAGTGATGGTATTACATTTCACATATAAGTTTATACATTTAATTCATTATAAGTACGTAAAACTAAAAAAATACTTACCTAAGCTCTCATAATACAAATGTTGCTAGTTGTGGGGAAAAAATCACAATTTTCTTTTAAAAATATTTATTTTCTATTTGTGTTTAAAACGTTTATTCGCAACGCTCTGTGTAAAACTCAAATGTTTATATATAGATACCTACTTCTCTAAGTGTTAACATTATATTAACAATGGGTGCCTATTTAAAACTAATACGGAGTGATCAGCTAATCGCGATTCGTCGACGCCATTTTAACGCAACTATTTTATTTTAATTGCTTTTTTTATTGACTAAGGCTACGTTTTAGAGTATAGAATAAAAACTTTCATTTACAACATCATGAGATTATTAATAAGAACGCCTCTACTAACCAGATGTCAATTTACACCCAAACATTAACCAGATGTTACGTTAGACCCAAACATAGCCTATTTTAACCGACTCCCAAAAAGAAAGGTTATCAATATGTATGTACACTGATTTCTAAGCTTGATCAATTCGTATATACATGCTGAAATTTTAGTGGTTGTTGTCCCGCAGCCAAATTATACTGTCTCGATAGTAGAATCAATTTATTAAATTAAAAAATATTACAATTAAAAAAGTGCAGATTTACAATAGTAATACCTCACAAGCTATTCGGGCGTTCAAACTAGTTTATGTCGTATCACTACGCTTGAGAGTTCATGTTATGAACATTTATTAGTAGCCCTTCACTATGTAGGTAGCACGTGCAATAGACGTAACACTACATTACGTCCAGCGAATTTTTTTTCAGACTTTATTATAGTAATTCGGTATAAGCTAGCCTGTACGCCCGACCTACTTGCGAGATATTGCTATTGGTTTGAGATCGCATTCGAGTTTTGTTTTTCTCGATTGTAAATCTGCCATTTTTACATCCTAATAATTTTATTTTAATAAATCTATTGTACTACTAAGGCAAAATCATTTTACTTCGGGAAAATAACCACTAAAATTTCAGTGTGTGTATTGGATCAATCTGTGTGTATTATCCTTTCAAATAAAAAAATCTAAATCGGTTTAGAAATTGTAGAATTCTGAGGTAAAAAACATTAAAAAATACACGGAATTGATAACCTCCTCCCTTTTTGAAGTCGGTTAAAATTAAACATTACACGATGTGCTTATTGTATTCGAGCAAATTAATTGTGTTTAATAATATTCTTAAATTTTATTACGACTGCATTTTTTACCATTAATATATGTATAATAAAGTTATATTAGTAACATCATTATCGTGTTTATTTTATTCCATTTTATATTCTCATAAAATACTTCTACTAAATAATTTTCGAACGTAATACGTAATCTTTATTATATCGATTTTTTAAATATAATCAAAAATTAGTGATTTGCAGAATTTGATTGCAAACGCCAGAAACTGGTATCACTGAATGGCGTGTATGTGTGCGTGTGACGAGCGTAGGCACATTCGACTCGCGCCCACTAACATAATGACTTTGCATCATTTTAACGCTCGTGTTTTGTACTGGACTGCGTTTCTATGCATAATAATTCTATGCAAGATTTATATGTAAAACGAAGGCTACCGATATGATTTCTTAAAAAGTTCAAATTTCATTTTGTTTAATTTAATTCAAGACTAAAGTAAATGTGAAAGGTATTTTATCTGCAATATTAATTCGCATCAAATAACATAGACTTATAAAATCATACTGGAGTTGATCAATTATATTTCCAGTATAATGACCAAAATATAATCATGAATGTATGACTGGCACACTTAAAAGATTTATCGGATGGCTAAATGATTTACTATAATTTTATAATAAGGTCAGGTTTTGCTATAAAAATCTGCAAGAAATTTTAAATCACGCACCTCTTGTTTTGTTTTACTATTCACTTAATTAGCGGAAAATAAAATGGACTGATTTCAATGTTTAGTTTCTTGTGTAAAAAGTGCCATTTAGAATTTTATGCAGCTGATTATCTGCCGTGTAGTGGCGGTTAAGAATATCCACTACCCCATATCTTCCCGTGGGTGTCGTAAAAGGCGACAAAGGGAAACAGGCAGGAGATGGGCAGCAGCATCTTCCTGGTAGCGGCAAAAATACAATAAAAAACTGCGGTTGCCAACCCGCTCGCCAAGCGTGGCAACTATGGCAATATACCCACCATGATGAAAGTTCCGAAGAGGCGGCCCCCAGTCCCCGGCGGCCCCGCTATTCCTGGCTACGGTGGCGACCATGGTAACGGCGGGGCAGGGGGTGCTAAGAATCTCCGGTGGAGGTTCGGTTGCCACCTTAGACGACTCGACCTGGCAACATACAACGCACGCACCCTGAGGCCTGACGAGAAGATTGTGGAGCTGGAAGAAGAGATAGACAAGTTGCGCTGGCATATTATAGAATTATCCGAAGTCCGAAGAGAGGGGGAGGACACGGTAATCCTCGAATCCGGCAACTTGCTCTATTACCGGGAGGGCGACTATCTGTCCCAAGGAGGTGTCGGATTTATCGTCCACAAGTCTCTCATTAACAACGTTGTAAAGATTGAGTGTGTCGACGAGGGTTGCGTACCTTATACTCAGAATCACCAAACGGTATTCGCTGAAGGTCATACAGGTTTACGCACCAACCTCGGCACACCCCGATCAGGAGGTGGAGGAAATGTATGAGGATATCTCTAGAGCCTCCATGCATTCCTCCAAAACCCAATATACGTTGTTAACGGGAGACTTCAATGCAAAACTAGGCACAAGAGAGAACGGTGAGCTGAAAGTGGGGAAATTTGGAATAGGGCAACGGAACCCAAGGGGCCAGCAGCTGGCCGACTTCATGGAGAAAGAGGAACTCTTTCTTCCAGAAGCGGCCCCACAGGAAGTGGACCTGGTCGAGCCCCGACGGTTCGACAAAAAATGAGATTGACTTCATTATGACGACCAGACGACAACTGTTCAGTGATGTCTCAGTGATCGCGAGGGTGAAAACCGGCAGCGATCACCGAATGGTTAGAGGCACACTGAACCTAAACGTTAAGTTGAAGAGGTCTCGTCTAATAAAGTCAACGCTCCGTCCCCCTCGTGCTCTTACCAAAGTCCCAAAACCTTTCAGCTCGAGTTACAAAACCGTTTTCAGTGCCTAGAAGACTGCAATGAAGTGGACGATTTGAATGACAAGATCGTGGAAACTGTCCATGCGGTCGGAGCTAAGTTCTGCAAGACCCGCCGCAGAAGAACACAAAAACTCTCCGATCACACTCTTAATCTCATGGCTGTTAGACGGGAGGTAAGGCTACATTCTTCAACAGATTTGACATCATACAGGCAACTGAACAGACAGATCTCCAAATGCATGCAACGGGACTTACGCAACTTCAATACAGCTTGTATTGAAGAAGCGATCGAGCGGAACCAAGGCTCCAAAGTCTTTGCCAGAGATCTGTCTGCCAGGAAGAGCCAACTGTCAAAGCTGAAGACCGAATGTGGCAGCATCGTTTCCGGGGCACCTGAGATTTTGAGTGAGATTGAGAGAACAAGACCACCGCACTACTGCTCCACGCCTCCGGTGTAATGCCACTATGTGGCGGGTCTCAGGTTGATGTGATTTACACGGATTTTGAGAAGGCGTTTCACAGTGTAGATCACATTATTCTTTTACGTAAACTTTATGAACTTGGTATCCGGGGTAACTAGCTTAGATGGATGGAATCTAATTAACGCAATCGATCTCAAGTTGTTATTATATGAGGATTTCGCTCAGATTTTAAACAGTGGTAGAGCCACGCGGCAGCTTTTGCTGTCGCACGGATGGGCCGGCTCGAACCGGGGTGGTAACACGACCTACTAACCCACTACCTAACTAGCGTGAAGTAGAGGTTTACCTCTGACTTTCGCTTGGTGAGTGCAGGTGGCTTGAGGGCCTTTTCACTGGAAATAAGGCATTCCATTTTAGTCCTCACGGGTGACAACACATCTACATTTTGATTTGTAATATATATTGATTTGTAATATATAATGTAATAGAGGATAGATGTAGATGACTATGGGCCGCAGAAAACACTTACCATCAGACTGTGTGCTCGTTTGTCACCCTTATCCTATAAAAAAAAAGATTTTATTGCGATACCTTCCGGCGTCCCACAAGGATCCATTCTGGGACCACTTCTGTACGCTTCATATTTGTACGACGTAGGTACTTGCTTCAATCACGCTCGATTCCTTATGTACGCTGATGACACCAAAATATTTATGAAAATTAAAAATGATATGAATTGTACTGTCCTACAAGCTGATCTTAACCGTCTAGAACAATATTATTCTGATAATCGAATTGGAATAAATATAAATAAATGTTCTTTTCCTTTACTCGCAAGAAACATTCAATCAATTTTGAAAACTATATTAGTAATGTTAAAATTGCAAAATGGGATCCCTATCTCGGTTTTCACATTGGTTGCAAGTTGACATTTTCTGATCATACAGAAATTATTAAAAACAAAGCGTACAGAAGCCTGGGTTTCGTATTGCGTGTTAGTCATCCCTTCTCAGACATAGGTTGCCTAAAAGTACTATATTACGCTTATGTTAGGAGCATCCTAGAATACTGTAGCATAGTTTGGAACCCTCAATATATGATTTATACACAAGATTTGGAGAAAATGCAAGAAAAATTCATAAAACACTTAAATTATCGGTCGCATTGCCTTTTTAAAAATTATGATGAATCCTGTCATTATCATAATCTCACGACTCTCAAAAATAGGCGTTTACTTGCTGACATGTACTTTTTATATGGATTATGCAACGGATATATAGATAACCCTGAACTATCAACCAAAATACTGAGTTTCTGCGCCCCGAAAGTTAGAACGAGAAACAAAATTATTTGCTGTAACACGATCAAAATCAAATTACACACAAAACGCATTAGTCAGTCGATTGCATAGAACTTTTAATAACCAATTTAATGTTACTGACATTTTTCATTGTAGTAGGCATGTGTTTAAGACGGAAGTTCTTGAAGTACTTGAAGGAAATGGTTAATATGTATATTGAACACACACACACACACATTTAAGTTAAGAAATGTATAAAGTAGATCCGTTATTGGCTGTAAGTTTATTTCTTAAGTTCATTTACATTGTAATTAGGGCTGTGGATCTTGTAATAAATAAATAAAACTATGTGGTGATCGTCTTAGTAAGGACCCTCATTTACGTTGTGTTTGTATAGTAACTTAGTTCTTTTAGGTGTTCCTTGGAAGAACGAATATTCACGAGTGCAATCGAAGGCTGTTAGTAGCGTCTTATAAGCTAAAGAACCCCGTTCACAAAGACAGAGCTCAAAAAAGTTAAGAACAATAAATTGTCCATATTTCACTTGTATCAGGTTAACAACAGTCAATTCCTTATTAATTAATACCTTCCCGCTTGGAAAAGGTACAAAGGAAATATTTATATCAAATATTAGACACAAAGGCATCGCGCTCCCACATTTTGAAAAACTATGGAGGAGGCACACGGCTCCACACCAACTGAGTGAGCGCCAACTATTTAACGCGCTTCCCCCGAAGGGACCATTAAGTTGGGAACTGGACCGTAGTCCACAGCAAAATAACTGGCGAACCAGTAAAAGAGGGCTTGTCTTCTTGGTAGGGCGTAAGCACAAGCATCGACCGAAGTTGCGCATGTCAATGCGTGTAAACGCCACACAGAATACGATCAAATCCAGTCACAAGGAATATAAGTCACACGAGTTAGGCAACAATAGACACACTGGCCATAAAAAGCCCTCCGTGAGCGTAACCATCTATTAGACCGCCGTTCCTGCAGACGTGATGTAAGTGTAAGGCATCACCACCAATTGCATGATCAGCACAGCCATTTGGCCGCCGAGCATGTCATGAGTCTACCGCTCACCTCAAGGGAATGGGCACCCACGTTGCGCGGCTTTCGGCTGCAGCCTTCAGAGCCTCCTCGGATTCTCCCTTCAGCTCCGCATGAGGTCTACACATATGCTCCACCAACCAATACAATGGCAGATATAGCTAATAGGTAGTTATAAGATAATAGTAATAATTCTGCGTCAGAAAGGGTTTGTGTCACTGACGTTGTGTATATGCATTTTTCGATCATGTTTGTCTCACCCACCAACAAGTTGCCTTCATTCATTGAAAGATAGGAAATTTATAGAGATATATTATTATGTTGTTATATAAAACATCATGGAGGTCAGACAGTCTGCAGCCCCGCAATGAAGGGACCCGACTTGGGAAAATCTACTTAGGTTTTGAATCAAACCAAGACACAGAGAGCGCCATTGAGAACAGCGACCCGTCAAACAACGATCGCAGAGACGCAATGCTGCAAAACGCAACAAGCATCAATACGACTATCGTCAGCTTACACCATCCCAAGATCTCCCATACAGCCCCAGCAGAAATACCACCCTTAAACCTCTATCGACCAGAACCACAAGATGCGTCAAATCAAGCACAGCTCACCCGCAGATGCGTCACAAGACGCAATACTGCAAGTAGCAGTAAGTATCAATGCAACTATCATGCGAATGGCGACCCATCACAACACACCCATATGATCCCTGTCGCCTTTGGTAACAACATTGATAATGTTGTTTACTAAATATCTAAGTATCATAGCGCTATTGCACTTGCTTGCTGCACTTAAAAGTACTACCGAACACACTCACCCTAATCCGAAAGATAGCCGACGTGTCATAACTTATACGCTAAGACGCTGCACACAAACGGTAGGGATGTACGATGTCCACGGGCAAGTCGTATTGCTACAACAAACCTGCTTACAACCGGCACTAAGATGATATGTCTAGGACACATCGGTTAGCGAGTCCAAATTTACCTCGGTCTCGGACACTGTGAAGCAATCTACACGCCACTATAAGAATCCTTTTCAAGTCCCATTTCTTTCAATATAATGCTTTTACATATTTGAGACTTTACACATATTTGCTTTATTCATAGACCATATTATTATATGTCATATATATATGGGGGACTTCAAGTCATAACTCTGCTATCATAATGTTTATGCATCATGGGGACCTTCTATATTAATGCTTTGGTTCCATAGACCTTACTATCTTAAGTCCCTAATATAGGACTAGTCATTGTGCAACAATACTAGTAGCATTCGGTCACCCGACCACCCCATATATGTACAACCTTGGGTATGTGTCTCCGGAAACGCCCTTTTTCGGCTTATATATATATATATATTACATGAACACCCTCATTAACTTCCGAGTAATACAGAAGACCTTCATCAACTTAAGACAATTTTTGATCCATTTTTTAATTTTTTTATATAGGATCGGGTGACAAACGAGCACACAGTTCACCTGAGGGTAAGTGGTTACTGTGACCCATAGACATCTACATCTATACATTGCAGATAGGGCAACATAAAAAAATAATCCAAAATATTATGGGAACTATTTATTAATATCAAAATACATTTATAGGTATTTATAATAAAAATAATGAAAAAGCTGCAAACTTCAACTAAAAATGTTTCTTGTAAACACAATTGTAAAATTCCTGTTTTAATTTTTACCAATGGTTAATTGATGAAACGCAGTCAAGATCACTTCATATAAAATATATTTAATTAAAATTGACACATGACCTATTTGGCCTTCTACTTACAACTCGGCGGAAGTTGAAAAGAAGAATTTTATCTTTTCACACAAGTATTGTTTACAACTGGCGTGGTTTCGAAAAGCGTGATTAAGTGTCAGCGGTATATAAGAGTTGAGTACTACTTCGCTTACATGTACGAGGTTGCTACTCGAGAACTTTTCTTCCTATTTTTATCTGTTTTCCAAGTTATATAGCCAGCCCATTGCATTTCACTGTAATATTCCGTTGGGCTATGTCAGTTGCTCTAGTTCTACTGCGAATATCTTTATTTCTAACTTTATCACGTAGAGAAACCCTTCTCCAATTTAAAATTTTTACATTTTTTAGATGATAGTTTGTCTAACATAAAAAAAAAACATAAACCCAAGAATGTCTTTATATAGTTATTGATACTTAGGTAAGCACCATTCTTTTATTTATTTAAATTGTTTGATTTAATTTAATAACAGTGTACCTAAATGTAAGTATCTGTATCTATATTTCCCTCCCCAATAATATTTTATAATGTCATACTCATAAAAACAGCATTTTATTGTAATACATAATTTTAAAATTCAGTATCAACTAATTAATAAAAATATACAACAATAAAATTACATAGGTATTAAAAACTATCGAAATCTAAATAACAAGAGCATGTTCGTTGTTCCACATCTAAATTATATAAAAATGCATTTTTCAATTTCACTTATCAACGTCGCCGCCAAAATTTCTTCTTCTTTGGCACTTTAAAAATTCGTTTATTTAGAAAATAATATTTACAGTTACCAGTGTACAGATATTAACTAAATTGAGTATTTCTAGTCATAAAAATATTTATAATTGTGTATAAACTTTTAAAAAGCTAATATATATTTGAACGAAGTCGCTCCAACACCAACGCGCAGTCCACCCTCGACGATGTCCGAAAACGGACTGCCACAGATAACTGTATACTAGTCAGAGACGGACTGCGACAGGGCGACGGAGCATGCGCGCTCGCGTAAATATATTCAATTTCAGGGAAAAATGATATATTCTCTTATAAAACGGGGAATAAAAATAAAACTCTCAATTAAAAATATTAATATTTTTAAGACCTTTTTTTTAGTGTATGAACTATTTAAATATCTTGTGCCGTTTTGGAGAAATTTTGCAAAATATGACAAAAATAGGTACTCTTTGGGGATGTTTTTCTAATGAAGGGTTAACAAAAATACAATTTTGTATATACAATACATAAAATCGCACCACTTTTACATGTCAAAATCCACTTCAAACTATTATTTAAACTATAATACAGGAACAGCAAACCGCCGCCGGTCAAGTTCCCTCCAAAACTCTTTATAGAACTATGATAAGATATGATATCCACAGATTGTTGTTGTTGTTTTTATTATTCGCTCGAAACAGCAGGCAAAGAAACTATGCCATACAGCCTTGTCTTTTTTATTTTGAGTATATAGAATTTCACTGCTTCACAATATGTTGATGCGTCACATTGTGCAGCCCTTGGGAGATTTTGACGGTAACTGAGCCAGCAGACAGCTGACAGTTGGCGATGGTATCTAAAGGCACCTATGCAAACAAACAGCTTATCTTGAGAATCCATCACCATCAGAGCACTTGTTTCACCGTTTCCACTAATAGTTCACATGCGTAGACAGTTAATACATAAAATCGCACCACTTTTACTTATCAAATTCTACTTCAAACTATTATATAAACTATAAAACAGGAGAAGTAAACCGCCGCCGGTCAAGTTCCCGCCAAAACCGATATCCACAGATGTCAGATGACATTGACAGCTTTTTATTTTTTTGGCTTTGGTTACATGGCCTTTTGCCATACTTCACTATATTATTATTGATAGCACATGTAACCTACATATATTTGAAATAACTTTATTTTAGCTACATGTAATAATCTAGTTTAATAATTAGTTATTCAATAATTAATTTAATAATAATTTAGTACTTTGGTTTTTTTGTTTTTGTTTACTTTTAACTGCTCTGCAAGTTTATTGTTTTTTGTTCTTCTATTTTGTTGTAACTTTGTATTTGTTTCCTTTTCTGGTGTTACTGCTAATATTGTGAACAGTTAGCCAGAGGGTGATGTATGGAGATAAACATATATTTCTTTTAATATTCGGTTAGTTATATATTAGTGTAGTTATATATTTAATAATTAGTATCAATATTATATTATTAAATATATTAGTGTAGTTATATATTTAATAATTAGTATCAATATTATATTATTATTTTAAATGTTTTTTTTTCTAATGTCAGACGATGAATCTTTTTATTCTTCTTGCAACAGTTCCTCTTCTCTTTCACTTGCTTCGGATGAGTGTACTACGCTACGTACATTAATACATGAAGAATCTTAAAAATCCTTAAACTGTTTTTACATTTGCCATGTAAATGCACAAGGTATTTCTCAACATCATACGGAGCTCCTGGATACTTCTAGTGCAGTTCATGCTATACTCATATCGGAAAGCTGGCTTAAGCCAGAACTCTCTTCCACGTCTTATAGTCTTCCGGGTTATATTTTACTCCGTAACAACCGCACTGGTAAAAGAGGCGGAGGTGTTGCTATAGATCTGCCTAGTGATATACCTTATAAAATATTAAACACGTCTTCTTCTCTATATTCCGGTTCTATGGAATACATTTTTGTCGAAGTTAATGTCAAGAGTGTTAAAGTGTTTCTTGGAGTTATCAACTTTTCACCTCAAATGGACTATTTCTCCGATTTGGATGAAAATTTGTTGCCTTTCAGCTCTGCCTACACACATCACATTACCATGGGAGATTTTAACACTGACCTATTAGGAATTTCTCTCAAATCTTAAAAAAACTGAGGTCTACCATGATATCGCGTAGTTTCACTATTTTGCCTCTGAATGCAACACATCACAATTCTCATTCTGCTGACACCTGGATCGAAATTATAGCCGTCTCCTCCGTTGAACACGTTGTCAATTATAGACAATTCCCTGCTTCTGGATTTTCACGGCATGACTTGCTTTTCCTGTCATATAAATTAAAGTCCCCCAAGCCTTTACCTGTGTCTATCGCTATTCGAAGTCTTGCTAGACTAGGTATAGACATACTCAAGTGTGATGCGGATGCTATTAACTGGTCATCTGTGTATACTGCTTCCACAGTTGATGTAAAAATCGACTTCTTTAACAGCATCATATTAGGACTGTATAATGAACATGCCCCTAAGCGTGTCGTTCGACTTAAGCGTCCTTCTGTTCCATGGATCACGACTGGGGTAAGAATGGCTATGGCAAAACGCGACAGAATGTTTCGCGCTTTTAAGAAGAATTGCACTGATTTAAAGTGGCAGGCATATAAACCTGCGAGAAATCGATGTAATCAGATGGTTACAGCTGCTAAACGCCGATATATCCACGAAAAAGTACTTAATTCATCTTTGGCTGATATATGGAAGTTTCTCAAAGCACTTGGATATGGAAAATCCACATTTGACTATAATGGCATCACCTTTTCTCCTGACGATTTCAATCGTCATTTTCTGTCTTCTCAAATAATTTCTGATATTTCTAGAGCTAATGCTATCGCATTTATATCTTCCATGCCTCCTTATTCTCACCTAATCTTCACTTTTTCTCCTGTAGACAAAGGCGAGATAGGCAAAGCTCTTTCTACTATTAAATCGAAAGCCATTGGTTGTAATGATGTGAGTAGGGTAATGGTTATAAACGTGTTGGATGCAGTTTTACAAGTGATAATTCATATCATTAACTTTTCGCTGATGAATGGTGTTTTCCCAACTCTCTGGCGTAAAGCCTTTATTATTCCCATTCTTAAATCCAGCGATTGCAATGCTGTATCCAATTTTAGACCAATTTCTATTCTGCCTTTTCTCTCTAAGGTTCTGGAGGCTGTTGCTCATAAATAGATTTATTCTTTTGTTTTCTCAAATAATATTCTTTCCCCATATCAGTTTGGTTTCCGCTCTGATCATTCTACTACTACTGCTCTTCTCAAGGTGACGGAAGATATCCGAGAGGGGATGGAAAAATCAAAACTGACCTTTCTCATCTTAGTTGATTTTTCTAACGCATTTAATTCTGTTGATCATGATACCTTGTTGGCCCTTCTTTCTCATTTGAATATCTCGTCTTCAGCTCAGAAATGGTTCTCATCATATCTTCGAGGGCGCCAACAGGCCGTGCGCACTAGACATATACTGTTTGTCTGAAATGTACAAAATATCTGGACCTCGCTCACGAGGTGACCGACATGTGGGGCGGACTGCCGACCGAAATTATACCTGTAGTCGTTTCTGCGAACGGGTTAATCCCAGTCAACCTCTCGGGCCATCTGAGGCGGCTGGGACTCCGTGACGAACCGCTCCAAGCTGAAATGCAGAAGGCGGTGCTCCTCGATACCGCACGCATCGTCCGCCGGTTTCTTTCCCTTTCCCCCTAACCCTCGGCCGTCTGGTCTCCCCTGCCGAGGGCTTCCATCTGGTTGGGTTTTTATTTATTTATGTATTTTTTATGTATTTATTTTATTTTGTTGATATTTATGTATGTTTATCATTTTTAGTTACAATTATATAATTATACAGCCCAACCAGATAAGAAAACTTTATAAATATCCTCCATAAAAAATGTGTGTCTGTAGCCTCCTTTGTTTAAATGTCTTTTGTTTGCATCGTGACCATGAACTACAATAAACACTTACAATCAAATTAGCTTTTGTGATTCTATCACACAGAAAATACGAAATGTTTAATATGACTATAATTGCGACGTTACTCGACAACTCGTAAACATTCAAACCATTTCATTCACTTCTGTAGAGCATATCTTAAGGAAAATGAACGGTGTACCTTGTTTAATTAAACTTTAGCGAGAGACTACGGAATAAATACACTTCCAGTTTCATAAAAGCAAAGTGAGATAATTTACTTCAAATTCAGTTCTTATTATGTTATAAAAACGAAAAACTTTTTAAACAGGGTTACTTCTTTTATTAAAAATTTTCGCCTTACCTATATATTCATTTAGCTAACGTAAACAAATATTATAAAGTGAAAAATATTAAAATATTGTAATAATATAAATCACTAGTTGTTTCCAGCACGCGGATGTCTCATTTTTACACGCTTTATTAGCTTGGTATGTATCTATGTAACGGAATTTTGGAATGTGATTTTCTGCCCCTTTAAAACGTTGGATTGATTTGAAACTTCGCACACTTATCAAGGAGCGATGCCAAAGTATTAATTTAAATAGTTTGTCCCATTATCCTTGCCAGGATCCTTAGAATTAGCGACTTTTTCCATCTCTGATACCCAATAGTGTCTTTGATCCAAGTGCACGTATAGAATAAAACTTTCAGGAGAGCGAACCTGAGAAACGGCTGTTAAGTCCAAGAAGGCAGCAGGTGTGCAAATTTTTCGTCTTCCACATAAGTTACAGACTTTGAATACAATAATAAAAAAAAAAAACAAAAAACACGCTTTTGTAGTTAGCCGCACTATGAAATAGAAAATAAATAATAGTTTAAACAAATATAAAAATCACGCTTTTGTAGATAACCGAACTAAAAAGTAGAAAATAATTTTCAATAAGTTTAAAATAAGAAAATAGTGATTAACATAAAAATTTATTTTATTGTTAAAAAGCGTGGGGTGCTTGACGTCATTTGTTGTAATAGTGTAGTCAACATGTTCAAAAACGTGTTAATTCTTGTTCCCGCTCTTAAAAATATGTGCGATAGCTCGTTTGATTCTTAATGACGTCTAGAAAAATGTATCTCGACGATTTACTAGCCCATAAAAATTGCAATTATTATTGACAAAATAAGATGAAAAAAAAAAGATGTTTAGTTTTTCTTAATAACGCAAAACTATTAATATTTTAGAACTTTTGAAATAACTTTTGAACCAGCAAATCATCTCTATTACGGGAGAGGCCCATGTCATGTAGTCTTATTTTATACGTTATAAAATACATGTACAGATTAGAAGCAACGAACTACGTGATCTCAAAATCTATAAGTATAGTCTTCTATAAGTAATTTCGACATGTGTGCTTACTTAAAAGCATACATGTCGAAATTTGACCATATAAATGGGAAGTTAAAAAGTAATTTTAGCATCGGGCGTCCACGGAAAGCAAAGGAGAGATCAAAGTACGTTTGTTACATAACACGCTTACATATTTGTATGTATACTTAATGTTGCCTGTGACGCTGCTTTTATCAAGCATTAATTACTATGCGAGCGCTTTGTTGGTGTATTTTCATTACAAAAAATTTCCATTACAAAGCTGCATTATATTGTTTAAATGGTTTTACACTTTTTAATTTTCGTTTGAAAATCGAATCGTGTTTATGTTTTACTACGAAGTTTACATTTAAGTAAACTTAGCATACATTATTGGTTTCTGATTGAAAATTGTAACTTTATATAAGTTTAGGTTTCAGAACAGCGTTAAACAAATTACAAGCCGCAAGCCGTCTATTACTACTATGGGTACCCGCCTTCCAATTACGTGTACGTGTCCAGCCATCCAAAAGCATTGTTGGCATAGTGAGCGATTTTAGAATTAGGGAGACATAGGCCTCCCCCATAGATTGCCTTATAGGGAGGATTTTTTCACAGTTGCCAGGCTTGGAAATCAGGCTGGCAACCTCAGATATTTATTATTTGCGGTTGTTATCAAAAAACTTTGCTTCCTATTTTCTGTTTCAGTTTCCCTCTGTACTGTGTGTAGTTTCAGCTGTACGTGTGGCGCAGTGTCTTGAGTTGCGGCTCCGACGACCGCCGGTTAGAATCTCGCAGGGAGCAATTATTTGTACTCATTACCTACAAATATTTTTTCTGGTCTGTTTGCCATTGAGATATTTATGTACGTAAAACACCTGAAAATCCATATAGCAATTTTTGGAGTATTTTTTTAAAACATGAAATAAATCAATGTTGCAAGTTGAAGGTAAATAAGGCCAATAATATATTTATCTACTACAGTGTGTACAGTTTTATCAGAAGTAGGGCATCTTCTTGTATCTTCTCGTTAAAATATTTTCAATTTGTATGAAACCGTACTGGTGCTGGCGTCATATGGTCTGCGTATAGATAATATATAATATAAAAATGAATCGCTGATTGTGTTGCTATGCGCAAATCTCGAGAGCAGCTGAACCGATTTCGTTAATTCTTTTTTTATAATGTTCCTTGAAGTACGAAGATGGTTCTTACGAAGAGAAACCTTTAAAAAATTGCCTGAAAAAGTCTAAAATAAAAAACCACTTCTCTATATTCCCATATAAAGATTCCAAAGATTCGTAATAATACTTAAAAGTCAATTTGAACTTTAATACCACACCATAAAGTTAAAGTGTTAGTGGAGGGGTTCCGGGAAGACAAAACCATTGAGTGACACGTTAGTATCGTATAAATATTAATGTCAATATTTGTCAATATTTATACACACTGGTGTATAGCTGATGTTATAAGGAGTAACTTGAACTGCTTTTATTTTAGGGTTCCGCGAAAAATAACTCCACGCGGGTGAAGTTACGGGGAACAGCTAGTTACATAATAAAGAAGACATGACAGCTATAATATGCTTGCCGAAAAGTACTAATTTCGGTTACCACACGTTTGGAAATGCATATTGACATACTCCTTACACGGTAAGATGGGCATCTGCTGGACACGATTTTCATTTTTATCTTGAATTATTTTCATTTTATTTTATTAGAAAGAAAGAATGCCAAGGTCAGGGGAATGAAGGAAACCTTTGCAAACTGTTGCATTCACTCCCCCTGTATATCTGCATATGTATATCTGTTTTCTTCTTATTCCTTTAATAATTTTAAATAAATCAATAACTAAAAAACACAAGTCCAACCTAACTGAAACACACATAATTGAAGTTCCTTTATTATAACGCGAATAAGATTGTAGTTAAACGAGGTTCACGTTGTTAACCAAGGCATAACAACCATTCAAATCTTTTGCAACCATTACAGCAAATACGTAACTGGTAAAATCTTTAAAAATTGTTAAGAGACACGATATTTTTTACCAAATAAATTAAAGTATGCGTGAGAATGATCAAGAAATGAGCTGCAGGATCAGAAATGCATAGGTACTGTTAATAATGTGTTAAAAATGAGCGTAGGTATGTTTTATTACCGCCCAAAAATCAAGATTCCAACGTTTTGTCGCATGAAATCGTATCTAACAATCACATTTAACATATTAATAAGCTATATAAAAAGCACATTGTCAGAAAGATAAATGATCGTTGAACTTATTTTTTTATCTCATCAATTGCTATTTTTACATTAAAAATGGTTTTTAGTGGCTTATGGTGTAGATTTATTAAGTCCGCAAGGAGGGGTAAACACGATAACTTTTGAAAATAACAATTTTTCAACTCAATCTTTTTTTTTTTTAATTCTTCATCTATCATGTGGGAAGCCATTGAAATGTTGTAAATAGCAGTTTAATTTTGTTTTGTTTTGTTATAATTATTTTTTACCTGCTGAGAAATCCCGAAATTTTCAGTGTTTTGAGCAGCCTTTAATTAATTAATTATACTAAATACACTTTGTGTCACTGTAGAAATACAAAATATTCCAAAACCCAAATTTGATACATACTTTATTATTTAACAGTGGTAGAGTCACGCAGCAGTTTTTGCTGTTGCACGTATGGGCCGGCTCGAGCCGGGTTGGTACCACGACCTCACAGAATACCGGCGGCGTGAAGTAGAAGCTCTGCTTCTACGTTTCGTCTGGTGAGTGCACCTGCAGGTGGCCCAATTCTCCCCCCCCCCCCCCATTAACATGGTAGCGGAATAACACGAAAGACTACCCCAGGAGGGTACCAGCACCCCTGGAGAATCCCTCGCTGAGCATCCACGACCATGTTATTCCACTCCTGAGCGTGGGTGCTCAGACTGCCCCGCGTATTCTGGGGTGGGGGAGTGGGGGGCAAAATTCCGCTCAAAAACATAACTGCTCGGGGCAAACTGAGCAACAATACCAAGGCGACCCCTGCCACGCTATCCGTGAATTTCTGCAACATCAGGAGACTTCACTCGAACCTAAACGCCGTCCACTACTATCTCAAGACGGCGAAGCCGGCCTTGCTCTTTCTAACCGAGACGCTGGTGTCCTCTCCGGCTGATACTTCGTATCTCTCCTACCCGGGGCGCAAATTGGAGCACTCCTTTGTGCCTCGGGCTGGAGTTTGCGTATACGTCAGAGAGGACATCTGTTCTCGACGCCTCGGCAGTCTTGAAGGTTCGGACCTGTCCATCCTTTGACTACGCGTAGACAGCGACGACCATCCGCGCGTCTGCGGGTGCCTCTATAGATCCCATAGCGGTAATGCCAAAACAGACCGACTCATTGACCACGTCCAAATGGCTACAGATTTCTTGCTACAACAGGTCCCATCCGCAGAGATCGTGATCCTTGGCGATTTTAACGCCCACCATGCCGAATGGCTCGGTTCACGTTTAACCGATCATGCGGGGAGATCTGTTTATGACTTTGCTTTGGCATATGGTCTGACACAGCTGGTTACTTCGCCTACGCGGATTCCAGATGTGGAGGATCATACACCTTCCCTGTTTGAACTTCTGCTGACCTCTCATCCGGACGGATATCAGGTTTCCGTCGATGCCCCTCTCGGCTCTTCGGGCTATTGTCTGATCCGGAGTGTGGTGCCACTCACGCTCCCCTCGCGATTGCGTTCTGCAGGTTGCCGCCGTGTTTGGCATTATAGGTCGGCGGATTGGGACGGAATGCGATCTTTCTTTGCATGCTACCCATAAGGGCGGGTTTGCTTCTCGCCAGATGATCCCAGCGCTTGGACATTGCGAAGGCCTTAGATCGGGTTTGGTACAAAGCGCTTCTTTCAAAGCTCCGTTCCTATGGGCTTTCCGAGAAATTGTGCAATTGGATCACCAGCTTCCTTGCAGATCGGAGCATCAAGGTCGTTGTAGACGGTGCATGCTCCGACTACAAGCCTATTAACGCTGGTGTTCCACAAGGCTGTGTGCTATCACCAACGCTGTTTCTTCTGCATATAAATGATATGTTGCTAATTAGTAGCATTCATTGCTATGCGGATGACAGCACTGGTGATTCTCTATATACCGGCCGTGCCAATATTTCTCGGGAAAATGTCGCCCAGTACCGGAACAAACTTGTGTCTGAAGTCGAGTCTTTGCTGAACAAAGTCTCGGATTGGGGGCGACTAAATCTAGTCCAAATTAATCCTCAGAATGCACAAGTTTGCGCGTTTACCGCTAAAAAGAACCCCTTTGTCGTGTCTCCTCAGTTTCAAGGCACTCCCCTTGTTGCCTCAGCCAGGATTGGAATCTTCGGAGTCGACATATCGAGTGACGTGCAGTTTCGTGGTCACTTGGAAGAGAAGGCCAAATTGGCCTTTAAAAAGCTTGGCGTGCTCAGCAGAGCGGGACAGTATTTCATGCCGGCATACCACCTGCAACTTTACAAGGCGCAGGTTCGGCCTCACATGGAATACTGTTCCCATCTCTGGGCAGGGGCTCCCCAGTGCCAGCTCCTTCCACTTGACCGCATCCAGCGCAGAGCAGCTCGAATCATTGACGACCGAGTCCTTTCCGATCGGCTCGATTCGTTGGCACTACAAAGAGATGTTGCATCCCTTTGCATTTTCTTTCGCATCTACCACGGGGAGTGCTATGAGGAATTTTTCGGACTAATCACAGCCGCACAATTTCACCATCGCACATCGCGACAAATCTTGCGTTACCATCCATACCACCTGGATTATTGGCGGTCCACCACTGTGCGATTTAGAAGATGTGTTCTTCCTCGCACGAATTCCTTGTAGAATCGATTAGCATCAGCGATTTTTCCGGACCGATACGACTTAGGGACCTTCAAGAAAAGAGCGTACTCCTTTTTAAGAGGCCGGCAACGCATCTACAATTCCCTCCCTGGTGTTGCAAATGTTCATGGGCGGCGGTAGTCACTTACCATCAGGTGAGCCACATGCTCGTTTGCCCCCTCTCTTATAATAAAATAAAAAACTTGCCCAAGGTAAGATATTATTATTATTTTCTTTATAATCACAGATTTTTATTACAATATTTTCTATACGTATACGTCTTGGACTTTATGGAGACTTAAAGGTGTACAGCGGTATCTGCTATTAGAACTCCTCGAACAGTAGAACTAGGTGTGTTGAGATTATGCTTGTTATGTTATTTGGGATGAGACCTTACCCCCGGACTTGATGGAGCGACTTAAAAGTGTACTTCGGTAAATGCTACTGGAAGTCCCCGAAGAGTATTTAGTAATAGTAACAAGTGTGCTGAGTTAGACCTCGTTTGATTACTTATCATAAGACCTTACCTACAGACAGGTGCGCATTATTTTAAAGGCAAACTAGTCACGTGCCTAGGGGCGCAAGGTTGAAAAGGCGCGAGCGGAAGTTTTCAAACGAAAAAACAAAGTCATATTTGCTTATTCCTAAATCGCTCTTACTCTCTCATCACATTTTTCATTTATGTCCCCTATTAGGGTACTCGTATCCTAATTATTTTGCAATTAGTCAACTAAATTATAAATTAAAATATAGTTTATTTGCAAAATGAGCAGATTTCATTTTTATAACAGATATAACATGGCCCCTAGAGGGGTGCTGATGAGGTGCTAGGCTAGCCTAGAGTGCAGTCTACATTTAATCATCAAATCAATACAAAATTTAGTATTCTTTTTCTTGTTATCTAAATTCGGTATTCGACGCTGCTCGCTTTTGGTAAATTTTAACGAAGCGTGTAAATTTCTGTACCTACTAATTTTTTCACAAATCACAGCGCGTTGCGCTTTCGTGCACCTTCGAGTTATGTTTCGGACTACATTTTAGCCGCTCAGCAGTCAGATGGCGTGACGCGTTTGGAACTTGTGGACATATAAAGTGTGCGTGGGTGTTTTTCACCCCTATCAATAATTCTTGCTACGTAATTTTTGAGTTTTATTTTTGTTATTACGAATAATAATGTCGCGTCAAAGAGTGACCGATGAAGAAATAGAACAATAATTTCAGTTGGACGATAGCAGTTGTTCTGAAATTGAAGACTTTGAACTGTTTAGTGAACGTGATACGGATTTTGAACAAGAAGGTACGGTTTTTCAAGAGCCATTAACAGAAATTTGTAAATGGACGGCTTTCGTAGATTTTGCGCAGTTGCCTCCTTCGCTTCGAAATATGTTGTGGTATCTGTCTCTACACATAGTTTCCATTTTTTTGCAATGTTTTCAAATGTCATACAGTTGCCGTTTCTTAAGAGAATATGTGATGAATTTTGGAAGCTCGGAATTCCATGGTTCGCAATACATTTATCTCGATTTCTTTTAATTTTGCAAGGCAGTGCGACGATTCGCTAGCGCTAGTATGGCGCGACGGCTTGCTGGCGCGAATGTGGCACGAACGCAGCAGAACGAAAAGCTGTAGTGCGTTTGCCTGGAGGTAGCCATATCGGCGCGTTCCAGACTTAAATGAAGTCTGGGATGGTCGACCGTTGTAATATTTAAGAAGAGTTAATATCTGTTAGCAGGTGGTGATAACTGATAGACCGTATGCTGTTCACTGTCAACCGCACGAGGACGTGCGATAGTCAGAGGTAGCTGTGTCTGTGTATCTAGAAAATACTAGAGACGTTGCAACACTCTAGCGAAGTAATTATTCTAGTGCAGGAAAGGAACATGAAGTAGCAGGGAGGGTGGTCTGTGCTGCACTGGGATATGTGTCGTGTTGCTGTTGGTTTACATACTTAGGTGTTATCGTGTCACTACGTCCCTCACGATACACTTTTGTGTGATTGTGACGGGGACATGTTTGCGGTATGGTTGGTCTGTAACTGTTCTATAGTGAATTGAAAAAAAAGAGAGTAAGAAAAAAAATGTGGTTCTTACTATCATTGCAGGGCGTTTGCCAGTCCAATGATATAGCTACAGGGCATAGTGATTCCGGATTAGCGAAAATAGTACAAGGAAAAAAAAGAGAAAATAGAAAAAGCTACAGACTAATCATTCCGATCTAAAATAAAGATGATTAAAGTTTTGTAGGGCTTACTGCCGGAACAAAACTGACTGTCACCCGAGTCTGAAGGGTCAATATAGACCGGACCAGACGCTGTTTTGTCAGGAGAACCGAAGGATGTTTTTCTGTCTACAGGTAACTAAGATTAAGATGGAGCGCGTGCGAGGACGGACACATGTCAGTATGGCCGTGACGGCACGTGCACCATTGCACGTGCGGCGGCGTCGGTGTAGCTAGACATAATTCTTGTAAATAACACGTCCGCCGCACACCTGTACCATTGCACCTGCGGTGGCGCCTGTTTAGCTTGTATAAAACGGACGGAGCTGCCGCCGTTAGGACAGTCTTGGCTCTGACGTGGGAAGGTGCGCTTGTCGTATTCCGTTACTAGTTTATCCTCGACTCGTTGGATAATTAATTCGTGTAAACGAGTTAATTATTATTCCTAACTACAAAATCAGTCTCTGTACTATACCCACTATACTTCCTACACACATATATATATGTAACCCCCCGTTTGCCCGCTGAAAGACAACGCGGACGAAAGTTGTAACGAGGCCAAAGGTAGAGCGGATATCCTACTTCGAGGAGCAATTTATTCTGAACACAGCAAGTGCGGAGTTCATGGAGCTTCATACCCGGAAGCTTCATAACGTGAGAGTGGTGTATATCCCCCGCCGTACTGCGGAGGACAGTAGCCCGCTTGCAACCGAGGAAGGCTCTGGGGCACGACGGGATAACCAACGCAGCACTCCGACAACTGCTCAATAGAGTACTTGTAGAGCTAGGTCGACTCTACGACGGTATACTGCGGACATCTCACTTCCCGGAGGATTGGAAAATAGGCAAAGTGATCACTCCGCCGAAACCCGGGAAGGAAAGACGTAGAGCAGCCAGTTATAGGCCGATCACGCTGCTACCGCACTTAGCTAAACTATTTGAAAGATTGCTTATAAGAAGTTTTCGCTCCTGCGTACAACTTTGGGCGGAAAAGCACGGATTCAGCAGGGCCCACTCTACAGTAACACAGCTAACCAGGGTGCTGCACTACCTTGCGGCCGAGCACTACCGCGGCCGCACATCGTTGGGCGTCTTTCTCGACATAGAGAAGGCGTTCGACAGGGCACAGACAAGTACCCTTCCTGCTATGTTGCGGCTAGTGGCGTCATTCCTCACAGATACGAAGTTCTACGTACGTAGAGAGGACGCCGAGTCCGCAGCAAGACCAATAAGAGCCGGCGAGCCACAGGGCAGCTGTCTATCGCCTATCCTGTACGCGGCTTATACTAATGACTTGCCCACCCTGGCAGACCACCTACTCAAATGGGAAGACGATGTTAAACTGGCGCTATACGTGGACGATAGTGCCTACTTCACCTCGTCTAGAAGAGCCCACATAGCCACTGCCAGGATGCAGCGCCTGCTGGACCTGCTGCCACCATGGCCGGACGAGTGGAGGATGGCCATCAATGTTGGCAAGACGACCGCTCTGCTCACTCGCCGTTTCAGGAACTTTCCACCACCTTCGATGCTCAAGGGCCTGGAAATCAAGTACGAGAAGGCCGTGACTTACCTTGGATGCCGGATCGACAGGATGTTGCGCATGACCGCGCACGTCGATCTCGTTGTTCGCAACGCCTGATGTGCGTGACTTGTTACGGGCGGCGCTCCGTCCCGTCCTGGTATCCAAGCTATCGCTGAAGACCAACCTGAAACTCTACAAGATGTATATAAGATCCAAATTTACACATGCTGCTCCGGCCTGGTACGTGCTCCTGAGCGATCGACAGAAGCGGCGACTACAGGTTCAGCAGAATTTATCACTACGGACCATTGTCGGTGCAGGTCGCTACTTCTGGAATGACGTCATCGCGGCCGATCTGAAAATGGAGAGCATCGAAGAATTCGTGGCCCGAATGCCGCACAACATGTTCGACCGCGCCGACAACGGGCCCCTTGACAACCTAAACAACTTCACACCACTACATGCTCGGATCCCGGACGGGCGATCTCTACTCTGTTTTTAAATGGGGAGGAATTGAGCCCTGTTGTATCCACTGTTTTTCTTGGCATCACTCTTGACGCAAAGCTCCAGTGGGGCCCCCATATATCCAAATTAGCAAGCAGACTAAGTTCTGCAGCCTATGCTGTAAAAAAGATTAGAGGTCTCACTAGTGTCGAGACAGCTAGATTAGTTTATTTTAGTTATTTTCATAGCATAATGTCTTATGGGATTTTGCTATGGGGAAATGCGGCTGATTCAGAAACTATTTTTGTTTTACAGAAGAGGGCCATTAGAGCTATTTACAATCTAAAACCGAGAGAGTCTCTTAGAGATAAATTTAAAGAAATTAATATATTAACTTTGGCCTCTCAGTATATTTACGAAAATTTAATGTATGTTCACAAAAACAAAGATAGTTTTAGTAAAAGAAGTGATATACATTCTGTAAACACTAGGAACAAACACAAGCTAGTGATACCAGTTTCTCGACTCCACAGAGTCAGTAATTCATTCTTGGGGCAATGTATACGCTATTACAACAAGGTCCCGGAAAGTGTACAGGTTCTCTCTATTACCAAGTTTAAATGTTTTATTAAGCTGAAGCTGTATAAAAAGGGTTATTATAGTATAAATGAATACATGGTTGATAATAACCCCTGGGAATGAGGTGATCGCTTCCAAGCAGTTTCTAAAATTAATTTTGTAAATAGTTCGTAATCATGTATATTGTAAAATATATTTTAAAAAAAGTCCCGCTGGGTTTCTTGCTGGTTCTTCCCAGGACAGAGGGTTTTTTTCGAACCAGTGGTAAAGTAAAAAATGACTTATAATAAGAATTACACATGTAATGTATATTGAATAAAACATATTCTATTCTATTCTATTCTACCAAGAGGACTCCTCCCTATAGCGATTAGAGAGTACAATCCACAATGCCGTGAATAGGACAACTTTGACACCTTATAATTACCAACTCACAGCGACCGGGGACCAGAATCCCGGACGCAGCTACTATACACAATGCCATGATGGCTCTCACGACCAGTAGCATTCCGGGGAAAGGGGGATGCCCCGAGACCCGATACCTGCTGTGTGCTAAAATAGCATACATGCAGACGATAACGTAGTGTATTATTTGACCTAAGGACCTAAGGATCCTCTAAGTGCGCGATGTTTGATTATTAGCAGTGGTCGCAAGCAACCGCCGGTACGACATACTCCGCCAATCGTTGAGTCCACATACTCCGAGAGGCGTCGAGGTCACCGGCCCTTAGGTAGATTTTTAGGCACTTCATTGAGTGCCATCTAGCACTTCCCCCAACTCTGCTGCCGTCAGACACGATACGTAGGCACTTAGATAGATGTAACAGTGTAACAATATAAAACAGTTATATAACCACCATCATGACGAGTATGGGGAAGGGGAGCCCCCCCCCCCCCCCCGCAAAAAAACCCTCGGATCGCCCGGACATTTTGATCATCCACTAATGTGAAGGACCTATCTAACCCAGAACATTCCAGGGTAGTAGAACTCTACAGCCACATACCAAAAAGGAAGACTGTATCGCCGTACAAGGAGGCCGCGCCAAGCGCCGAGCTCACACCCACCGTATCTGAGCATACGAGTGGGTTGGAAACGACGCCCAAACCACAGCGGCCGATGAAATCAGCTAGGAGGCACACCCTACCGGAGACCGAAAGCTCACTTTTCTAGAAGAGGCAGTGTATCAGCTCAACAGAACCAGCGTCATCATCATCTTCATCCTCGTCCTCTTCGTTGTCAGAAGAGGAACAAGAACATTCAGAAGCGAAAGGGAGGAAGAGGGTACACAATACCCCTCCTAAGTCATCATCGCCACCCCAACCATCCACCTACATTTCACCGGACCGACGTAGCCAAATGGATTCGCCCCATGAAGAGCAGGGAGGTGAAGAATCTTTCAGCTGGGGGTCCACTACCTATGCGACCCTAGCTGCATCTGCTGGACACTCATCTCCTGTGCCCATTACCAACCCATCTGGTCTGCTGCAAGATGACGGACAAAGACCCTCGACAAGCTATGCCCAGCTGGTAGCAGCACCTGCAATGCCAAGAACTAAGGTGGCGGAAGAGCCAACACCGGCTAAAGAGGCCGAAAGGGCAAGATACCCGCCCATCGCCGTCGAATGCCTCCCCAATTGGACGGGGCAATTAAGACAACGAAGAATTTGGCCACGCTCCCAATGCCCGTCCGTTCGGGAAAGGAGTTAGACTCACCCCGCAGAGCCCAGATAATTTTCGTACAATACAGAATTACATGGTGGAACTCTCTGAAACATCACCAGAACTGTCCTGGTATAGCTTCACCCCGGAGGAAGAGAAGCCCACAAAGGTGGGCATCCGGGGGCTGCCAGTATGCACAGACACAAAATCAATAGAGGAGGCTGTCAAGGCCGGCAGAGGCTGGTCAAAAGGGCTTTCCGATCCAGTTTGTTAAGGCAATTCCACCCAGTAGAGGTAGACCAGGATGCCCCTATTTCGCACAACTCGATCACCTGAGCCTGGAGCAGTTAAATCAACTTTACCAAATCAACGAACTCCTCTTAATGACAGGAGTAGTCATCGAAGCCTGACAGAGACGAACGGGACCAGCAAAATTCCATCGCTGCGAGGCTTTCGGGCACCAATTGCTACAGACCAGTGAAGTGCGCTCGCTGTGCCGGGGAGCATATTGCCATCCTTTGCACTCGGGGTAGAGAGGAAGAGCCAAAATGCTCAAATTGCGCTCAGAACCATACAACAGGAGATCACTCTTCAGGACCTAGTCGCGGAGGAAACGAAGAAGATCCCCCAAAGTCGCCCGAGAGCGGTCACAATACAGGACGACGGGTGGGCCACCGTGAGAGGAAAAGGAAGGCAATCGCCCCCCCCCCCCCCATAACACCAATGCAACCGGTGAAACCCACAGTACCGAAGGCAACCATCGTGGCAACTGTCCAGCCCCCCGCTAACGACGCCACAGAACACCAGCCCTCAAAGAAGACGAAGTGGGTGAGGCGGAAGAAGAACAAGGAACAGCCTCCTCCTCCTTAGGCTGTGACCTCTACCCCGATACTACTAGTAAAGATAGCCAAAGCGCAGGTTACTAGGAGCAAAACCAACGTGGGTAGGGCGCCGAAAAGGGCTCTTTCAGAAAATAGAACCCGCTCGACACATAGAGCGCACTCTACACAAATGAAAGAATCAAGAACCAATGTTCCGAGACCAGTACTAACAAAATCAACTCAACCACCATCAACCGACCTCGAGACAGCTTATGCCATTCAAAGATTGGTAGGCATAGCTATCGAGGTCGGTAGCCAAGTCCTGGCTGATATTAGAGCAAGGACAGATCCCATAACCGCCGTAATGAAGGCGCTGGCAACCTTACTGGCTCGGCATTACGGAGAAGAGTAACTGTAACCTGCGCATCTTCTATTGGAACCCGGACGGGATACAACATAGGATCCATGAACTCCGTACAGTCGACCAACCACAGGAATCCAGGTGATCTTGCTGGGAGAGACGGAACTAAGACCATCGACGCATCTGAAGCTGCCAAATTTCCATATCTACAGGTGGGACGAGGTCAATCCTCAAGGGACCGCCTATAGAGGCACGGCGGTTCTTGTGACGAGAGACGCGTCCACCAAGAACTAGACTTGCCAGACTACCGAACGATGTGCTCTATCGGCATAAAAATAGAGGCGGCGGGCGAGGAACTAAGGATATTTGCAGCATACCGCCCGCCAGGGACTCTATTTCACTCCTCAGACGTCCGGAGGTAATGGAAGGCACAACACTCACCATCATCGCCGGGGACCTAATCGCCAAACACGTGGCGTGGGGATCTATATTGATCAACCCGCCGGGTCGTGTACTATACGAAGATGCGGAAGAAAATAACTACGACGTTTTAGGTCCCGAGGAACCATCTCATGTTGCGACAGATACACGCAGAAGTCCGGAAGTACTGATCATCGTACTCTCTACATCAACTGCCCGATAGTGGTAAAGGTGCTGTACGGTCTGAACACACAACACCTCCCGATTCGAATTACCCTTGGCCTCAAAGCAGTGACTACGCCACCCTGAGCTCTACCATCAACATTTGCAGGAGAGACCTCCAGTATATACACCAATTAATACAGCGGACGACGTAGAGGCCGCTGCAACCAAGATGACAAAACACATCCAAGTAGCCCTCAACGCGGCCTCTACGTTCGTCCCATTAACCGCAAGAAAGGACGTTTTACCGCGAGACATATGTGCACAAATAAAGCGCAAGAGGGCGCTGAGGAAGCTCTGGGTGCGTACTCACTGCCCAAGACTAAAGACGAAACTCAAACAACTTACGGATGAACTGCCGGTTGCAATCCAGGCCCACAGAGGAGAGGCCTGGGAGCGACGCATCGTGAAAGCGGAAGATCAAGATGCGTCGCTTTATAAATTGAACCGACAGTTAACTAAAACAAGACCCGCCGTATGCTCGCTGACCAAAAATGCGGGCGATCGTTATTATGATGCCAAGGGTAGAGCGGATATCCTAGTATAGCACTTCAAGGCGCAATTTATGCCGAACCCAGCAAGTTCGGAGTTCATGGATCTTCATACCCGGAAGAAGAGCCATGTACAGAACTTTCGTCCCTATCATCGCCCGCGCCATCACTTGCAGAAGAGTAGTACATCTCCCCCGCTGAATTGCGGAGGACAGTGACCCGCCTGCAACCCAGGAAGGCGCGGGGGCACGACGGGATTACCAACCACAGGATTACTTCGACAGCTGCCCAACAAGAAAATAGTAGAGATAGGTCGTCTCTAAAATGGAATACTGTGGACATCCCACTTCCCGGAGCCGATTACGCTACTGCCGCACATAGCTAATTTGCTTGAAAGATTACTGCTCAGACGCCTCCACCCTTTCATACAACGGCCGAGAACAATCACGGCCGCACATCGTTGAGCATCCTTCTCGATATAGAGAAGGCCTTCGACAGCGTGTGGCACTCTGGATTACTCTACAAGCTAGAAGATCAGAGTATCCCTATTGTCATGTTGCGGCTAGTAGCGTCATTCCTGTATAACATGAAGTTCTACATCTGTGTAGAGGACGCCATGTCCGAAGCAAGACCCATCAGGGCCGGCGTACCACAGGGCAGCTGTCTGTCTCCAGTCCTGTACGCGGCTTACATCAACGACATCCCAACGCTGGCAGGACGCGAGTGGGAGAACGACGTAAAGCTGGCGCTATACGTGGACGATAGTGCCCACTTCACCTCGTCCAGAAGAGCCCACATCACCACTGCCAGGATGCAAAGTCCGCAGGACCTGCTGCTGCCATGGCTGTGTGGGATGAGTGGAGGATGGCCGTTAACGTTGGTAAGACAACCGCTCTGCTCACTCGCTGCTTCAGAAACCTATCTCCGCCACTGACGCTGAGATCCAGGACATCAGATACGAAAAGGCCGTGACGTATCTTGGATGCCTGATCGACAGGATGCTACGCATGAACGCGCACGTCGATCTCGTCGATATTAATATTTCTATTTTCGATAACTTTACTGTGTTAATTAGGGAGATATAAAATTATTGAATATATAATATCTACAAAATAATAATTAAAAAATACATAATATCAATATTCAAACAACTCACAGTAACAACAAAAATTCAAGTAATCGATCTCAGATCGATATTCCTAATATTCACGTCATTTAGTTGTTGTTGTTTTAACTTTCGTTAATCTTTTCACAATTTCCTTTCCTAATGAATCACAGCTTTTCTTTACTGATTTAATACTGATCCTGCTTTTACGATATCTGATTCAGATTCAATACCCAGACTGAGTTTTAAGTCATCTGCAAAGAGGAGGCATTCAAAAAAACAAACGATGTTTGTCAGATCATTTATAAAGAGCAGGAAGAGGGTTGGACCCAACGTACTGCCCTGACTTACCTCTGACCTCGTGAAGTAATCACTGGAGTTATAGCCATTCACCCGCATATATTGACATCTACTATTCAGATAGGATGCGAAAAACTGAATGAGTTTGGGGGTAAAGCCAATAAATGCCAACTTTTCTAACAATTTGTCATTGTCGACGAGGTCAAAGGACTTTCTAAAATCGAAGTATGCCGTGTCCACTTGTTTGTAATTGTCTATCTCCTTATATATGTAGTCTAAATGCGCAATTAAGTTCGTAGTAGTAGAACGCGCCTTACGGAAACCATGCTGGTTATTGTGTAACAAATGGCCTACCTGATTATTAATGTGTTAGGTGAGAATGTACTCAAATATCTTGGCAAACACTGATAAAACAGCAATTGGTCTAAATGCTGACACGTCTATACTCCCATACCCTTTCGGCACAGGGGTAAACCTGGAATGTTTCCAAATTTGAGGGTATCTAGCATTAGTTAGTGATAGGTTAAAAAGATGCAAAAGAGGCCCCTCCAGTATACATGTACAATTTTGTAAAGTATACAATCTTTAGTCAAGAAACCAGAAATGCCATCAGGCCCACTAGATGATAGCGGTTTAAGATGTTTCACAGCCTCCTTCAAATCCCTCCCATTGATTGCGTTTATAGATACGGAAGTAAAGTCCTGGTTAATATGTGCAGCTTGAGCAGCCTTATTAGGATCCAAAAAGGGTATGTTCGGATGAAACACAGAGCTGAAAAATTCTGCAAAGGCATCAGCAGCAGCCTGTCCCTCCACCTTAGTATCCTTATAAATATAAGTATCCGCACGTCTTCTGCCACCAGACTTTTTGTCTTTAATGTAATCTCAAAATTAAACTGGGTCGTTAAAAATATTCCGTTGTATCGTTTTTAAATATTGCCTATACTCCCTGTCAATCAGTTTTTTTTTTACAGTTTAATACTTACAACATTTGCCGATTTAATTCTTTACCTTCCTTTTAATACTTCTTAAGATGATAGTGTTTATTAAAAATGTTATTTATAATTTGAGCAGTATACCATTTAGGATATACATAACAGTGAATACTGGTAGTGCATAAAGAAACAGGTACAAAGAGATTTACATAGTCGTACAATTTCTCGTAGTACAACTGAACAGCACAGTCAATATCAATCTCTTTCAGTAAATCCGACCAATCTAATTTGGATAAAGCCGCATATAGACCTTGATAATCAGTTTTACGCAAGTTCCAGCTGTTGCTTTGAGTATTGGAAAGAGGTGACGTAGGCGAAGCAGGAGTAGAAATCAATGTTAGACAAGCGAATGGAAGCTTAATTATAGTTTCAAGCGCGGGATGATACTCATTAATTTCTACCAGAGGGTCTAAATTTAGAGAAATATTTAAACAATTACACACGATCTAAGCTTTAACCATGCAAGTTCTAAACAGTAAACTCATCATTAGTTTCCTGTACCATTTCAGTTCCTTTTTCGTAGACAAATAGTATGATTTTATTTCTCCCTACTATAGTCGACCCCCATTTCATTCATATTTTACATGATTACACAATCTGGTTTTAAAACAGGTTCACCTGTAATCCTTCTTTTCTTAACTGTATCTGTCAAGACATTCTTGTGATCTTTACAAGACGTTATCATAGTTACAGGCCATTACTTTAACGCCATTTTTATCCATTTTGCTACTCGAGAACTCTTTTTCCCCATCGGTTTTCGGATGGCCGGCCCATTGCTACTTCTCAGTTAGGCTATGTCAGTCACTCTGGTTCTACTACGAATATTCTCATTTCTAATTTTATCACGCAGAGAAACCCAGCCCTCTCCATAGAGCCTGCCACTCGAGAACCTTTTTTCCTCATCGGTTGTCGGTTCTTTGAGCCATAAAGTTTATCACGCAGAGAAATCCCGAGTATAGCCCTGTCCATAGCTCTCTGAGAATCCTGTGTGAAGAATGAGAAGAAATAAGAAGAAAAATATCTGAAATCTCTGAAAATCTAAGCTTCCTTTAACAGCCAGCAGTAGAGGACCACGTCTCATATCCATTAGTCATCACTGGTAACACGCACTGGTTGTACAATCTCGTTTTCAGATTTTGAGGTATAACTAACGTGAAGATATGTCGTAATTTTCAGTAAACAGTCGAGTTGAAGCCGTCGATTGACCTCTCTATTGAAGTTGGACTTACCTAGTCGGGTTTTTGTCCCAGGTAAATATACTCGTCAACAACTTTGAGCTTATTGCTCCTAACAACTACTGGCATAGGTGTGATAACATATTAGTTGTAGATATATCACTTAATGAACATATTCACTTGCAACTCCAGGAAAGGATACATTATCTAGCAAAAAGTATTTATTTCCCGTTGATGGGCTTAAATAATTGGATAAGTTTGTAACTGCAGCCCGCGCTGTGAATCTACTAGGCATCTGTCCTACACTTTTCTTACCGGGACGAGGTTGCCATTTGAGAACCTTTCTTCCCTATCAGTTGTCGGTTCTTAGAGCTATATGGCCGGCCCATTGCAAATTGCCCATTGTCGATAGGAAGTCGATAGATGTTGTTGGGTCAGGACCGTGTTCAGCAGTGAAAGGGCTGTTATGATGATAGTTATGAATTAGCTTCCTTTCCTTTCTGTACGTAAGTACTATTATTTATTCTGTGCCGGTACGAGGTTGCCATTTTAGAACCTTTCTTTCCCATCAGTTGTCGGTTCTTAGAGTTAGATGGTCGGGCCATTGCAAATTCCCCATTGTCGACAGGAAGTCGATAGATGTTGGTGGGTTTGGACCGTGTTTAGCAATAGAAAGGTAATGATGATAGTTATGAACTAGCTTCCTTTTCTCCTATTCTTTTATAGAAATCGCTTTAACGATAATGATTTCTTATATTTACGCCAACACTACACTTTTAAATAAAACTAAATTTTACGGATTTCATCGCGTATATTAACTTATTTTATATACCCGACGATTCGAGTACTATACAGCAGCCCTGTTCACAGGCGATGAAGGTGACGTGGGATATCAAAAACTAGTTTCACTTTAATTATTCTAATTAATTCGTTTTTGTATTTCGTATTCTTCGTATTTGAATCTTTTACTTTACTTTACATGTCTTTAAATAATATTAAAAAATAAAGTACTTACTCGTATAATGTGTTTCAATATATGAGCCTATATAATATTTGTATCAATACTAATGATATTATCATTTAGATAATAATACATATAATTACATACTATTCACAAGGCACTACACCTCAAGGCCCATGTAAATACCACGTAATTGTATGTTATGATGTTACAAAAGCTTTGTTTTTTTTACGATTATGATCTTTAGAATGTAAAAAACCATCATTAAATCAACAATTAAAACATTTATTCCTTATCTTCGCTGCGCTCACTTCTCTGTAAGGTGGAGAAATATTGTCGATGTCGTAGATTTACTATCCCTTTTTTATATGTAAAGTATGTTTACAGTATCTCAATTGTGACGCTTATTAGTAACGAAAGTTTGGTTGAGAATGGCAGGAACGTTTTTAACAGATTAAATTTAAAAAAAAATCACATAACGTTTGAACTTTGATTATATTTTAATATACATGTGGAGGCTGCTCGTATCTAACTCCCACTGGCGTAGTAGCACTGGTCGTATTGTTTGGTTATAAACCAGCGCCTCGTTTAACTGCCATTTTCCATTCGTATTCACCCTTTTACTCAAGAGAAAAGCTAAAAGGATAAGTATGGTTAAACAACGGTTGTACGTCCTCTCATTAAAAATGCATCTCTGTGTATTTGAAGATTATACTCCAATCTTAGGGCAGTCCATTGGTATCACGAGACTGAGAAGCAACACCGTATTCTTCTTGACGGTGATGTACATTGGGTATCGCGCACACAAAATTAAATATATCTAAATTATACCTGAATAAGTGAATTTTAAGAAAAATAGCAAAATGTATCCCACAATCAATTAAAAGATTAATATATAATACTATTGTAATGGCGCATTTAGAATATCTAATACAAGTATGGGGAAGTGCCGCAAAAAACCAACCTAGATATATTATAGCGTAGTCAAAATATGGCTATTAAAGTACTATTTAACTACCATTATTTAACAACAACTGATAAAATCAATAAAATTACTAAAGTAATTAATATTAATAAACTTTATATATACAGTAAATGCGTACTAGTTAAAAATACTATTAAAATCAAGCCTTTCCCTAACTACTTTTTCTAAAAGATCACACCGATATTTTACTCGAAATAGACCCAATCTATATAACTGACATAGGAAGGAAAAGCATTAAGTTTGTGGGAGTGCAACTTTACAACTAGCTGCCTAATTATGTGAGAGATGTAGCATTAAAGTAATTTAACAGGTGTCTTTTGAAAAATGCAATATTATTCAAAAGACACCTGTTAAATTACTTCTAATTTATACTTGTTTTGGACCGCAGATTTTTTTAAAATATTTTAATTCTATGTATTTACTATTTATTACTGTAAAGCGAACTGTATATTGTATTTGTGTGATAAGTAAATGTCTTTGACCTGAACTTAGCTTAACCGCTTGCTTGTTTCGAGTCCGTGGGGCCCGAGGTGGTCGCTTGCTCGCTTGCTTTGGGGTTTTGCGCGCCAATGGTACACATACAATGAATTATCTGTTGAATGACCCATGGTAGCTCAGATGGTTAGCTGTAAATTTCACAGTACGCGAGTAACCCAATTTCGATCCCCGCCAGCAGCAATGAATTGTTAATTGCAATTTTAAGTATTGATTGGCCACGTGCTCGGCGGGGAAGGAAAACATCGTGACGAAACCTGCATGTCTGAGAAAAAGAAAAAAATTCGAAGAAATGTGAAGTTCGCCAACAGACATTGGGGCAGCGCGGCGGACAGTTCTTTGTCCTAAAACCTTCCCAAAAATGAGGGGAGGCCTGTGCCCAGCAGTGGGACGAATATAGACTGTAACTTTAACTTTTATATATATTTATTATTAATTATAAGAGTCAAAATGTAACACATATTATTTTGTATATTTATGCAAACGATTTAATGTTGTTTACAGCATTTATGTAATTTAGAACAACTTAAAAAGTTGTTTTAAATTACTTAAATGCACTACAAATTCAATACACTTTAAGTAATTTAAAACAAACTTAAATGTTCGTATTTTGGTCAGGTAGTCTTCATCTGTAGACACCCTTAAAAATTCGCATTACTATAATTTTTGCGTATTTCATGGACTTATAACAAAGAGAATACAAATGCCGATGCTGTATGTATGAATTAAAAGTACTATAATCTACGCCATTCTCACATTACATATTATAATAAGAGAACGACTAATATTAGGAATTGAAATCTAAAATTAAATGCTTAAATTATTTGTACAAAACTCCGTAAGTTTTCTTAGGTACACATCGGATAACCTTACATAAGTATCTGCTAACGATTTTGCCTTGATATCTGCCGCGGTTGTTTTAAGTATTCCATCTGCTGGAATGAAGTATCCATAAAAAAAGGTTGCGAGAAAAGCGGACTAATTCTGAAGTTAACAATTTTGTACGTGGTAGAGTCATGCTGCAGCTATATTAGTAGTATAGTTGTAGCAAGAATGGGTCGGATCGACCGGGGAAGGACCACGCTGTCACAGAATACCAGCCTAAAATGGCAGCTTGACACTGCTGTGTTTCATAGAAAAGGCATTCCATCTTTGTCCTCACGGGTAACGACGCATCTGCATGATTTTTTATTGAGGATAAATGTAGATGTCTATGGGTCACAGCAACCACTTACCATCAGGTGGACTGTGTGCTCGTTTCTTACCCTTATTCTATAAAAAAATGTTCCAATATATATTTAAGACTGATTCAGCCACATAGTGGTACGTGGTAGAGCCATGCTGCAGCTATATTTGTAGTATAGTTGTAGCACGAATGGGTCGGCTCGACCGGGGAAGGACAACGCTCTCACAGAATACCAGCGTAAAATAGCAGCTTAACACTGCTGTGTTTCGTATGGTGAGTGTAGAGAACCGGAGACCCTTTTTACTGGATAAGAGACATTCCATCTTAGTCCTCACGAGTAACAACGCATCTGCATGTTGATTCGCAAACGAGGATAGATGTAGATGTCTATGGGCCACAGCAACCACTTACCATCAAGTGGACTGTGTGCTCGTTTGTCACTCGAACCTATAAAAAATAAATAGTTACAACAAAAATGCCGTTGGCTGTGTCTGATATAATTTTACGATTAGCGTTATCATTATCACCGAAAATGGAGGAAATGAGTGGGAAAAATATTAAGTATAGCAGATGGTGCACTATTTTGAATTTTTTATTAAGGTTAGCGTTGTGAATGTTGTCAGGTGTTTACGCGATATATTTTTGACGGGTAATTTAAGTAACTAGCTGAAATGTACTATTACAGAGGAGTGCTGATTGTTTGTGCTCTTCTTCTAACCGATTTAATTCTGGTCTTCTCGGGTTGATAATGCTCTCATTCTAGAGCATCTTATTCAGATTCTAGAGCGCAATATTCTCGAAGTTGTTTTTCCATCTTCGCCCCACCTCCTCCTTACTCGTGATCAGTTCATTGGCAGTGTGGTGATTTATTACGCAATGCAGCGAAATTGGCTTATTTGGATGAGCTTACTTTTTTGTCATACTACCCCCCAAAATCCAAACAGAAGAAAATCGTTCCATTGTTGTCAACTAGGCATACAGATGCGGATCCTGATGTGAAGAGCCAAATACCAAAGATGGTAGATTTTATAACAAGACAAAACGCGGCGTCGAATTGTTTTAGCAATTATGTCACCAATATAACGTATCTAGACGGAACAAAAGATAGTGTTTGGCCATTTTTTGTCCTCTTTTGAATATAGTGGACGTCAATTCATATATTCTGCTGAAAGTGGCAACCAATCCAGCCCAGAAATGATGCCATTTTCTAAACAAGCTTGCTTTTTAACAGTGGTAGAGCGAGGCGGCAGCTTTTGCTGTCGCATGGATGGACCGGCTCGAACCGGGGTGGTACCACGACCTCACAGAATACCAGCGTAAAGTAGAGGTTTACCTCTGCGTTTCGCTTGGTGACTGCAGGTGGCCGGAGGCCCTTTTTACTGTAAATGAGGCATTCCATCCTAGTGCTCACGGGTAAAAACGCATCTGCATTTTGATCTGTAACAGAGGATAGATGTAGATGTCTATGGGCCGCAGCAACCACTTACCATCAGGTGGATTGTGTGCTCGTTTTTCACCCTTATCCTATAAAAAAAATGAATCTTATTACCTCTCAAATGAAAGAAAGATTCGCATGGCTAAACTTTCCACCCATCGTCAGGTTCTCCTGAGAGGTATCTTGAAAAAGAAATATCCATTGGTAGAAAAGAACCCTATTCCGCCCACGACAAAAAAAAAAGATTTGCCTGTCCCAGCAAAAAGAACTGGAAAAGCAAATTCAGGTGTGGTATGTGCCGAAACTCATTGTGCAGGGAACATACCCAGAATATATGCTCGGATTATCTGACGAAGAAAGTTCGATTTTTGTTTTTTGTGTTAAAATAAGGCTGATCAACTACAGATTTCAATAAAGAATAGATGCTATGAAAATGTTATTTTATTTTTTAAATATAAACCAAAATATATTGGGGTCCTAATAGTACTAACAATGTAATAATAGTGTTTCTCCGGTGATGGGTAGGACTTAAGGTTTAATAAAGTATGCATAAGTATCATACCCGTTATTGTTTTTTATAGGAGACTGGGCAAACGAGCATGCAGCTCACCCGATGGTAAGTGACTACCGCCGCCAGTGAACAACCGCATCACCAGGGGAACCAGGGGAATTGCAGATGCGTTGCCGGCCTTTTAAAAAGGAGTAGGCTCTTTTATTGAAGGTCTCTAAGTCGTATCTATCCAGAAAAATCGCTGATGGTAATCGATTCCACAAGGAAGTCGTGCAAGGAAGAAAACATCTTCTAAATCGCACAGTGGTGGACCGCCAATCATCCAGATGGTGCGGATGGTATCGGGAGTTCTACCGCGATTTGCGTTCGTGAAATTTGGCGGCTGATGCGATACGAAAGAAAATGCAAAGGGATGCAACATCTGTTCGTAGTACCAATGAATCGAGCCGATCAGAGAGGGCTCGGTCGTCGACGATTCGAGCCGCTCTGCGCTGGAGGCGGTCAAGTGGAAGGAGCTGGCACTGGGGAGCCCCTGCCCAGAGATGGGAACAGTATTCCATGTGAGGCCGAACCTGCGCCTTGTAAAGTTGCAGGCGGTGTGCCGGTATGAAATACTGTCCTGCTCTGCTGAGCACGCCAAGCTTTTTAGAGGCCAATTTGGCCTTCTCTTCCAAGTGACCACGAAACTGCACGTCACTCGATATGTCGACGCCGAGGATTCCGATACTGGCTGATGCAAGAAGGGGAGTGCCTTGAAACTGAAGACATACGGCAAAGAGGTTCTTTTTAGCGGTACACGTGCAAACTTGTGTCTTCTGAGGATTAAACTGGACTAGATTTAGTCGCCCCCAATCCGAGACTTTGTTGAGCAAAGATTCGACTTCAGACACAAGTTTGTTCCGGTACTCGGCGACGTTTTCCCGAGAAATATTGGCGCGGCCGGTGTATAGAGCGTCACCAGTGCTGTCATCTGCATAGCAATGAATGTTACCAGTTAGCAACATATCATTGATATGCAGAAGCAACAGCGTTGGTGATAGCACACAGCCTTGTAGAACACCAGTGTTAATAGGCTTGTCGTCTGAGCATGCACCGTCTACAACGACCTTGATGCTCCGATCTGCAAGGAAGCTAGTGATCCAGTTGCGCAATTTCTCGGGAAGCCCATAGGAAGGGAGCTTCGAAATAAGCGCTTTGTGCCAAACCCGATCAAAGGCCTTCGCAATGTTCAAACTAACGGCCAACGCCTCCCCCTTGGACTCTACTGCCTCCGCCCATCTATGTGTCAGGTAGACCAGAAGATCACCAGCTGATTGACCCCGACGAAAACCGTATTGGCGGTCACTAATTAGCTGGTGATCCTCAAGGTACCGCATGAGCTGGCAGTTTATAATGGATTCCATTATTTTGGAGATAGGCCTATAGTTGGACGGGTCTGACGGTCACCTTTTTTAGGGATTGAGTGGACAAAAGCTGTCTTCCATGAATTCGGGACTACGCCTTGAGAGTAGGAGTACCGAAAAAGACGCGTTAGGACAGGTGCCAACTCCGGAGCGCACATACTCGGCACAATTGGGGGGATTCCGTCAGGCCCACTCGACTTCTGGATGTCCAGGAAGAGGAGTGCTTTGCGAACCGAGCGCTGTGAGAAAAGCACATCCCGCATGGAGCACTCACACCGCGGGATGGTCAGCGGTGTTTTCCCCCCGTCATTAAGAGTCAAGTTGGACGCAAAAAGGGAGCCTAAAAGGTCGGCTTTGTCTTTTGCGGCTTGGGCCAGTGAGTCTTCCTCCTTTTGCAGAAATGGTAGTGATGGCTTACAGAGACCAGTATGCACGGGTTCCCGAAGGAAGGCGAACTAGTTTCTCGCCAATTCTGCCTATGTGCTTTGCCTTGGTAATAACTCTTTTCAAGGACCTGGAGGCGAAGTTATACTTCTTTTTAAGTGTGCTGGTGTTTACATCCCGAGTCGCCGAAGCCGCAGCCCAGGCTTGATAACACTCCTGCTTACTGCGTAATGCAGTCTTACAGGAGCGACCAAACCAAGGCTGAGATCTGCCCCCGATGGGTACCACAGATGATGGAATAAATAGTTCCATTCCCTGTAGCACCACATCAGTGACATAGTCAGCAACAGCGCTAAGATCATCCGGCGGGAAGCAAACCCGCCCCCATGGGTAGGATGCAAAGAAAGACCGCATTCTGTTCCAATCCGCCGACCTGTAATGCCAAACACTGCGGCAACCTGCAGAACGCAACCGCAAGGGGAGCATGAGTGGCACCGTAGTCCGAATGAGTCAATGGTCCGAAGAGCCGAGAGGGGCATCGACGGAAACCTGATATCCGTCCGGATGAGAGGTCAGCAGAAGGTCCAACAGGGAAGGTGTATGATCCTCCACATCTGGAATCCGCGTAGGCGAAGTAACTAATTGTGTCAGACCATATGCCAAGGCAAAGTCGTAAACAGATCTCCCCTCATGAACGGTTACACGTGAGCCGAACCTTTCAGCGTGGTGCGCGTTAAAATCGCCAAGGATCACGATTTCTGCGGATAGGACCTGTTGTAACAAGGAATCTGAAGCCATTTGGACGTAGTCGATGAGTCGGTCTGTTTCGGCATTACCGCTATGGGACCTATAGAGGCACCCATGGAACACGCGGATGGTCGTTGCTGTCTACGCGTAGCCAAAGGATTGACAGGTCCGAACCTTCAAGACTGCCGAGGCGTCGAGAACAGATGTCAGTGGAATGCGGATGTTTCTTAATCCGTAGTTAGGTAACAAAAAATATTTCAATGTAATAACTATCGTCTCTGATCTTGCGGACAGAGTTATCTACTGTCCTCACTACCAGTGAAAGTCACCTTGAAGAGACTGAGGAATTGTCTTATTTCATATATAATTATCATAACCACATAAGTAAAAATATTTGTACGAGGTATACCATATTCTATCCCAGGACAAGCTGAAAGCAACAACCGGACAAGCTCCGCGAGTTGTTTTATTTTACACTTTTAAGTTTTATAATGGAAAAATTTGTAATGCGCTTTTTTAAATTAATTTTGGTAACAAGCAAAGTTAAGGCTTTAACTAGCCTGAATGACCTCGACGAAACGGCGATCGCAGAGATTTTAGCCGATGTCAACACCGTCTAGCAACTACGTTCTATATTACTTATAAAAGTGCAAAGATTAATAGACTGCAGAGATGACAATTATATAAGTGACATACTGCCTGTTATGCTTGCGCGTCACTGAGAATTATGTCGCGGTTACGCATCTTCAATTACATTGCACGGTGTGGTGCTGTAGCTTTGTCCGGTAGGCATCACGAGCTATCAAGTGTTCAAGTTTCAAGTACGTAAGAATTTTTATTATATATGTTAAATCGTATTTATTTGTGTCGTATTAAAAATATGTCGTCAAAGCATTCGCTGTAAATTTTTCCGGGTTTGATCCCCGACAGCACGAATGAAATTTGTAATTTCAATTTTCGTCAACACGCATTGGGGAAGCACGGCGGGCATTTCCTTGCCCTAAAACCCTCTCAGAAATAAAAAAAGAGTCCTGTGCCCAGTAGAGGGAATTGTATAGCCTATTACTTTACTTTGTAGCAATATTTATATTCGTTTCAGATATAGAAGGGTACCTTATGCTGATAAAAATATCATGTGCAGGCGACGAAAACGTAAAACATCTTTGTACCTAGATAAAACGTTCGAAAGATTGTCAGTCATGTCATACGCCACATTTTCTATAGAGCGTAGAACATTGCAGATAGGGCAAAATAAAAAATAATCCAATATATTGTGGAAACTATTTATTAATAATATATACATTTATAGGTATTTATAATAAAAATAATGAACAAGCTGCAAGGTTCAACTAATAATGTTTTTTGTAAACACAATCGTAAAATTCCTGTTTTAATTTTTACCAATGGTTAATTGATGAAACGTAGTCAAGATCACTTCATATAAAATATATTTAATTAAAATTGACACGTGACCTATTTGGCCTTCTACTTACAACTCGGCGGAAATTTGAAAAGAAATTTTGTCTTTTCACACAAGTATTGTTTACAACTGGCGTGGTTTCGAAAAGCGCGATTAAGTGTCAGCGGTATATAATCAATTAAATACTGAACTTTTTTGAAATATATTTTTTTGTTTATTTTTGTTATATCTTCTTAAAAACTGACGCCATCTCACTATTTTATTATTTGTTTTTTTTTTGTACGCATAAGGATAAGTTAAACTAAGTTAGATTAACTTGGATAAGTTTATATTTTTTTTTAATTTTATCACAAAATTTCCGCAATAAATTATTACCTTTTCTACAGTGATTCTCTCCTCTTAGTTTCGGCGTGACTGTAGGATGTTATAGTGAGTCACCGTCAGTTACTAAGCGGCCATAAATCATTATATGTATGTATAGACATACATATATACATTTTTTGATTTTAATATTTATGTTTTTTGAATTTTGATTGATTTTTTGAGACCTGGTAAAATTATTTTTTTCCATACCAATTGATGGGCCTGAGTATAATGCCAGATATGCTCTTTGGCTGAAGTTATTTTTTAATTTATGCTCAATTGCAGACAAAACAATATTGATTGCGCATTTCTAAAACAAAATTTTACCTCTTCTCCTTCTAATAATAGCTCCTGCACCTAACACAGCGGAATAGTTATTATTATCTATAAGACCATTTGCGAAAACAGTTTTTGTTAACAGTTATGAGTGTAACATTTTACCAGCTGCTTTGTTTATAGTGCCTTGAGCAACACTTTGCCAGTTTCTGTACAGAAAATGATGCTGGCTTTGCCAATACGGATGGCCGCTACCATTGAATATAATACCCGCTATGTTACATTTATTTACATAGAAACTTTAATTATCATTTGCATAAAATTCTAAATAGCACTTTTTACAAAAGAAAGTAAACTTTTAGATCAGTCCATTTTGTTTTTCACTAATTAAGTAAAAAGTAAAACAAACCAATAGGGTCGAGAATTAAAATTTCTTGCATTTTTTTATAGAAAAGCATGACCTTATCATACTATAAAAGTCAATCATTTAGCCATGTGATAAAACTTTTAAGTGTGCCAGTCAAACATTAATGATGATATTCGGGTCATTATACTGGAAATAGTCTTTTAAATATTTTGTAGTACAATTGATAATCTTCAGTATGATTGACCGTGTATATGACTTTTATAAGTCTATGTTATTTTTGATGAAAATTATTATTGCAGATAAAAGCCCTTTCACATTTATTTTAGTCTCGAATTAAATTAATCAAAATGAAAATAATAACATTGGCTCTTTATAACTGATCTTTAAATGTAAAACACTGACTTGAAATTATATAATTATTAGCATTTTTTTAATTCATTGAACTTTTTTAAGATTTTGTTGAAACTCTACTGGTAAAAAAAAACACAAATATATATATATATATATATATATACATTATAGTTCTTGATGAAAATAATGTATGCGCGTTACATCGCATCCCATCAAAAATTTCTAATGTAATTCTTGGTGTAAAGCTAAGACGTGATAATAACTGTAAACAATAGAATAACAAAATAATGAAAACATTTACATTTACATACAAAACATTTACAAAAATACTTGCTTTATAACCTAATAAAAATTATTTGACCGTAATAAAATAAAACAAGGTAGTCTTGGGCATGAAAGTAAAAATAAATATTTTCGATTATTTTTGCAATATCTAACAGCCGGATCAGCGGGCGATTTTGATCCATCTAAAGATGCTAAATTTCAGTAAGCACTGTCAAATTCAACAGGAGTGACAGAAAAATGGTTCTTGATATAGAAAGGTAAATAAATTATTTAACCTATAAAGTAAAATCACTTTATTACAAATCAAAATAGCCCAATAGCTTTAACTTTAACATGAGACATAATTTTTTTTTATAGGATAAGGTGACAAACGAGCACACAGTCCACCTGATGGTAAGTGGTTACTGTGACCCATAGACATCTACATCTATCCTCAATAAAGACTCAAGATGCGGATGCGTTGTCACCCGTGAGGACTAAGATGGAATGCCTCTTTGCCAGTAAAAGAGGTCTCCGGTTCTCTACACTCACCATACGAAACACAGCAGCATTAAGCTGCTATTTTACGCTGGTTTTCTGTGAGAGCGTGGTCCTTCCCCGGTCGAGCCGACCCATTCGTGCTACAACAATACTACTAATATAGCTGCAGCATGGCTCTACCACGTATATCTAATATATATAATTATACGTTTAATATTATAAATTATAATTAACGTATATATAATTGTACGAGTGCTTACAATATTTAACATTATTTTACTGAAATCTCAGAAACTTTTTTTTTAAATAGAATAAGGGTGACAAACGAGCACACAGTCCACCTGATGATAAGTGGTTGCTACGGCCCATACACATCTACATCTATTCTCGATTACGTATCAAAATGTAGATGCGTTGTCACCCGTGAGGACTAAGATGTAATGCCTCGTTTCCAGTAAAAAGGTTTTCCGGTTCTCTACACTTACCACACGAAACACAGCAGGGTTAAACTGCTATTTTACATGTTATTCCGTGAGAGCGTGGCCCTTCCCCGGTCGAGCCGACCCATTCGTGCTACAACTATACCTAATAAATATAGCTGTAGCATGGCTCTACCACGTAAAAAAAATTGACGTTGAAAATTTAAGTATTTTTAGAAGCAACTTTGAAATTATTTTCTATTGAGTTAATTTTTGTGGAATCGTGTTTTGCAAACCACCACCTAAAATACGTACAATTTTTTTCCGATAATGACGTGAAATTACAAAACGATCCCCATGCATTTCAATGTGGCTCTATTTAGCCTCTTAATATGAACATACCTCGGATTTTAGAGATAATGGAAGATATAATATTATATTATTACTGTTCCGTGTGAGGAAACCTTTATACTTATATACATATTCTCATCATATTTTTATGGTTGGTTAGAAAAATTATATCTAAATGCAAACTTTCACAGGGTAAATTTTTTTTTACTATTTTTACCCAGCAAGTAATAAAGCAACTACAATCCCATCGGTAAGTGGTTATGTAGTCTAAGATGGTGAATTGCACTGACTTAACAAAAACCTATTCACTCTTGTGTGTGTGTAAGTATTATTTGCGACCTATTTGTGTGTGTTTGTGTGTGTTTGTGTGTGTGTGCGCGTTCGTGCTTGCGCGCGTGTGCGTGTGTGTGTGTGTGTGTATGTGTGAAGAAAAGTGTATGAGAATACGTGAAGAGGAATAAAGGTTGAGTACTAATTCGCTTACCTGTACGAGGTTGCCACTCGAGGACCTTTCTTCCTATTTTTTATATGTTTTCCAAGTTATATAGCTAGCCCATTGCCATTTCACTGTAATATTCCGTTGAGCTATGTCAGTTACTCTGATTCTAATGCAAATACCTTCATTTCTAACTTTATCACGTAGAGAAACCCCTCTCCAATTTAAAATTTTTACATTTATAGATGATAGTTTGTCTAACATAAAAATACTATAAACCCAAGAATGTCTTTATATAGTTATTTATACTTAGGTAAGCACCATTCTTTTATTTATTTAAATTGTTTGATTTAATTTGATAACAGTGTACCTAAATGTAAGTATCTGTATATTTATTACTCTCCCCAATAATATTTTATAAAGTCATACTTATAAAAACAGCGTTTTATTGTAATACATAATTATAAAATTCATTATCAACTAATTAATAAAAATATGCAACAATAAAATTACATAGGTATTAAAAACTATCGAAATCTAAGTAACGAGAGCATGTTCGTCGTTCCACATCTAAATTATATAAAAATGCATTTTTCAATTTCACTAATCAACGTCGCCGCAAAAATTTCTTCTTCTTTGGGCACTTTAAAAATTCATTTATTTAGAAAATAATATTTATTTTACAGTTACCAGTGTACAGATATTAACTAAATTAAGTATTTCTAGTCATTAAAATATTTATAATTAAGTATAAACTTTTAAAAAACTAATATATATTTGAACGAAGTCGCTCCAACACCGACGTGCGGTCCACCCTCGACAATGTCCGAAAACGGACTGTGACAGAGCTTACATGGCGACGGAGCATGATAATGATGGGAAAAATGATATATTCTCTTATAAAACGGATAATAAAAATAAAATTCTCAATTAAAAATATTAATATTTTTAAGACCTTTTTTTTAGTGTAAGAACTATTTAAAAAGCTTGTGCCGTTTTGGAGAAATTTTGCAAAATATGACAAAGATAGGTACTCTTTGGGGATTTTTTTTCTAATAAGGGGTTGACAAAAATACAATTTTGTTAAATTAAAAACATTTACCTAATCTTCTTCTGTTACCTTGTATTTTTTCTTTGTGGATTAAATGAACAGTTATTGAGATTTTTTTACTTAAATATCCTAGATTTAGGCATTTCAACCACTGTTAAGGCCTTAACAGTTTAAATTTTATTGTAACAATATTTTTTCTTTACTCTCGCAGTAATTTCGATGTACGAGACCAGTCATCCAGATATACGGTGAACGTATGGCTGTTCTTGGTAACTTAGTTACGAGTTTCTCTATTTTCGTAAATCATTCCCCATTATTAAAAAAACGAAGTAACTTACGAAATTATTTTACATTTTTATTGGTAAAATAAGCGTCTTTAAGAAAAGATCCGAGCGTATTGGCCCAGCACAAGCCGCGGCGCAGAGAGCTGCTGGCTAGAATTCCGCACGGAACAAATATTTTGGATAATCCACAATTATTTTAAAGTTGGTAAAAATTACCTCGCGTAAATCTGCTCAATAATATTCGATCGAGTTATTGAGTGGATGTACGCGAGGTAATTTTTACCAACTTTAATATAATGGATATCCGCAAAATAACTCCTGATTGTATTAATTATAACCCACAATTAATTGTTCCCGGTCCAGACGCTTGTCCTTGCTGAATTCATGCATGTAAACTGCCTCCACGATACAGGAGAAAATTCTAGTGTGGGGGCAATGTTATTTAATATATAAAAAAAATATATTGTAATGATAAAAATATTAAGGTCATTTAACAGTTCCTTAATGAAATTGAAATACGTTTTCCAAATATGTAATATTATTATTTAAAATGGCTCGTTATATCTTAATTTAAGTTTTTAAACTTAAAAATAATTTTGTGTGCGAAGCCGTGTAACTCCTCATTGCTTTTCAAAAGTGGGAGAGCGTAGCCCTTGTATCGGGTATTTTTATATAAATATTGTGGAAGGGAAGGAGGAATTAATTATAAGGAGTTGATTGTTGTAAACCTGATATAAGTGCAATGAAAGAAAGTAGGGAGATTTAACGTTCTTAAGCTTTTTTAAGCCCTATGCGAACGGAGTTCTTAAGCTTAAAATAATTAAAAGGCACTGTCAACGGCTTCCCAGTGCTCTATATTGTGAATATTCATTATTCCAAAAGACACCAAATAGAACTAAGTTACTCAACAAACTAAAAATATAAATAATAACGTAAATATGGATCCTATTTAAAACGATCACGCCATAAATATAACAAACAATTATATTAACGGTAAAGACGTTGTGATGTCTAACAGTGGTAGAGCCACGCGGCAGCTTTTGCTGTCGCACGGATGGGCTGGCTCGAACCGGGGTGGTACCACGACCTCACAGAATACCAGCGTGAAGTAGAGGTTTACCTCTGCGTTTCGCTTGGTGAGTGCAGGTGGCCGGAGGCCCTTTTTACTGGAAATGAGGCATTCCATCTTAGTCCTCACGGGTGGCAACGCATCTACATTTTGATTCGCCCAACGAGGATAGATGTAGATGTCTATGGGCCGCAGCAACCACTTACCATGGTGGACTGTGTGCTCGTTTGTCACCCTTATCCTATAAAAAAAATGTAGAGCTAGGATGCTTATTACAGTCCAACTCTCCGTGGTATCATGCCAAAAACACTGGCTGCAGTTTCCTCGCTAAATGGCAATACTTTTGAGCGAGAAAAAACTAGCTCTCTTATCACCAGCAGCAATGATTAGTCTCGAAAAGAGTTCCTTTAGAAACGTCACCACCCGTGGACCCCACGGATCGATAGTCTCTACAGCAAATCCCACAAATATGTAGTTATCTCTCAGAGACTCATATTTGCGCCACTAACTTAGTTCAGCTGTCTCTGATGCTGCCCCTGCTCTAAACAAGGTATCCTTGAGATGAGAGGCTGCCGTACTGTTTACGCAAGTAGCATTTCACACTAGTGCTTCTCTAGGCAATATTACATCGTCGGGTCTTCTGCTATCGTCTCTAAATATTCCACAAGGGTCTTAAAACGAGGGAACATTTATAGAGACTAGCCGAGATAGCTTTATGGTAAAGCTTAAAGCCAGTGACTAGATTACTTAGTCAAAACAGCTAGAAGCCGTGTCGTATTTTGGTCACTATGGAAATAATTATCTTTTTATAAATCTTTTTTTTAATATGATAAGGGTGACACGAAACAGGCCACCTGATGGTAAGTGGTTGCTTTGGACCATAGACATCTACATCTATTCTCGATTGCAGATGCGTTGTCATCCGTGAAGACTAAGACTCGTTTCCAGTAAAAAGGGTGTCTAGTTCTCTGTACTCACCATACGAAACACAGCAGCTGCTATTTTACGCTAGTATTCTGTGAGAGCGTGGTCTTTCCCCGGTCGAGCCCACCCATTCGTGCTACAACTACACCAGTAATATAGCTGTAGCATGGCTCTACCACTTAAAGCCATGCTTTAAGTAATATTTCTGCACACTGTGTACCAACGGAATATCCCAATGTGTTTGTTGGTTTACTTCCAGTTGAACATTCTTGCCGGGACAGAGCGTTTGGCTATGTCTACCCTACCTCCGTAGCAAAGCATAGGTCTACTTTATTATTTAAAATTAGAATGTGGTTGTTATAAACTATTTTGCTTAATTCCGCGTAAAGACAGAAAATGATGTGTCCTGCCCAGTTTTAAGGGGACCTCAACCCTGATCAATCACCACCTGACGTACGCCGATTTTTCTGTGAAGTTAACAACAAACTACTGCGAAACGTCAGCCTACCCTACAACCACGTAACCAATCGATGATCACCGCACCGTGAGGGTGTCAAACAACCATGTTGCGAGGCTGTATATCATCAAGGAGCAGGCTTTAACATGTTTAAGAGAGGCGAGTTGGAAACATTTCATTATTCATTCAGCAGTGCAAAGTTACCGTTATTATTTTTTAATATCTCTAACTATTCCAGCCCACACAGTCGTAGCCCTTTATTACAAGTATGTAAGACTTTAAAGAAGTGGTCACTGGCTAGGCCGTCGCCGTGAATCCTAGCACTACCACTCCCAGCATCACCACACTACCCTAACCCTATAGAGGCACTCGTAGACGCGGGGATGGAAGTCGCTGTCTACGCGGAGCCAGTTGTTGCGCAGTTGTTCAAAATTACTTAAATGCTGTAAACAACATTAACTCGTTTGCAAATATTTACAAAATATGTGTTGCATTTTGGTTCGTACAATTAATATATATATATATATATATATATATATTACAATTATATATATATATATATATATATATATATATATATGTATATTAATTGTCTATCAATCACACAGAAAATGTATAATCTGTGTAATAAAAGGTTGACTGGACTAGGGCCCATCAGTAATCCAATCGATGGGCAGCAGAGGACGGGGCCTAACGGCCTATGGATAATTGTACAAAAAACTGCTGACAAATAAGCAAGCACTTACCTATTTCAGGGGGTAGGGTTGACCACAGGGTACCAGTCAGGTGATCAGTAAGGTGCATGTAAGTAGTGTGTAGGAAGTGTATATATGTTTAACCTGAATTAGCCCTTTTTATACAACAGCAACCCTGACTCCAGCACCGCCACCCTATGTGGTATCACTCCAGCGGCGTCACTCGGTGTCACTCAAAGTCTAGCGGTTTTAACCGACACAGGAAAATATCTCCGAGTTAAATCAAATGGCACAAAGCAACTCGTCGACGCGAATTAATATTATCAGAATGCACTTATGCATACAACCACTAAACCACTTGACGCTAATTAATTGAAACTACGTTAATTAATCGCTCAAACTCAAAATTCAGCCTCGTTGACACGTAAAACAAACAAAAAAAAAACAACGCAAAAATGAGAGGCACTTAAATCGACGTTATAATTCCACACGCGTCGACTTCAAATGGAATGCGAGCGCGCGGAGGGCGGCGGTGAACATGCTCCGGTGCTATGCACGCTCCGAGCGTGCGTTATGAATTAAATTTTCAAACGGTTAATATTTTGCCTAAACAAACCCCCGTCCCGGAGATAAGGACTTATGTACGCGAGTAGATTGGCAAAAGGGATAGGGTCGCGACGGCACGTTGCAAGACCGAATCTCCGACCTAAACCTCGGCCATCCTAGGCACCCCATCCGATCCATACGACAACTTAACAATGCGCCCACGGCGCCAATACAAAGGCAAAGCGTTGGGTTCTTTAACTAACACGAGGTCTCGAACCCGAGGAAGATCCGTCTTGTCAGACCACTTAATGCGCTGCTGCAAAAGATGTAGGTACTCCAGAGACCATCGGTGCCAAAAACTCTGAGTCATATTTTGCAGCAGGTCAAATCTGCTCAGCCGCGAAGAATTTACTACCCTGAAGGGGTACTCGGGCAGGGCGTTAAGCGGCTGGCCGATCAGGAAGTGTCCCGGGGTTAGAACCTCCAAATCATTCGGATCGGACGAGAGGGGACAGAGGGGCCGAGAGTTGAGTACCGCCTCAATTTTACAGAACACAGTGGCAAGCTCCTCAAACGTCAAAATAGTTTCGCCAATAACGCGACGGAGATGCGTTTTTGCAACCTTAACCGCCGCCTCAAAAATACTGCCTCAGTGTGGGCAAGCCGGAGGGTCGAATTTCCACTGGATGCCCTTCTTGGACATCGCAGTACATAAATACATCCTGTTGTTGGACAGAAATTCGACGACCTCTTTCAGATATCTATCCGTGCCCTTATAATTCGTTCCGCAATCAGACCGGATCAGGTCCGGCAAATCGCGACGCGATACGGAGCGGCCCAGCGTGGCCAAAAAGGCTTCAGTGCTGATGGCACTTACCAGTTCTAAGTGAAAGGCCTTAGTGGAGAGGCACACGAAAACGCACATATAGGCCTTATGTGAACGCGCGTTACGAAGTTTGGAGGACTTGACGAGGAAGTGGCCAGCAAAGTCTTTTCCAACTTCAGCGAATGGTCAGATGGCCCTGACGCGGTCGGGTGGTAAGTCACCCATCATAGGTTGCGATATGGTGACCTTCAGTTTATAACAAGGTATGCACTTAAATAGGACGCTCCTAATGGTGCGTCGGCCAGCCAAAATCCAAAACTCCTGCTGCGAAATAGCCAAAAGAGCGTTACACCTAGCGTGGGCATTCTTAACATGATGGTGGGTTACCAGCAACCGGACAAAGGCGCCGTCCTTAGTGAGCAGTAACGGGTGTCGAGCCCCGTACGGCAGTTGTGAATTTTCAAACGTCCGCCAACGCGCAGCATCCCAGCGTCGTCCAGGAAGAGGTTCAGACGGGCCAGAGCGCCCTTGACAACGGAGCCTCGCTTCAAGTTTTCAATCACGGGCTCAAAATGCTCCGCTTGGATCATACGGGTCCAATGCATCAAAGCTACACGACGCTCGCTAGGGGACAAAACGGAAATAGAGATTCGGTTGGACGGATCTCTCGAATTGCGGACAAATCGGCGCAACCAAGCAGTCACTCCAAAGAGCTTTTCAAGAGATCTGTACCGTTCTAGAAGGGAGAGATCCCGAGTGGGCTTATCCTTGCCCACTCCTACTCGGGTTCGGGTTCAATCGGTTCGGAGTATTTACCCTGGGGCCAGAATGACTGAGACTCAGTCAACCAACTGGGACGCCACCACAGCGGGTGGTCAACCAACGAGGGGGCTTCATAGCTGCGAGAAGCGCAGTCTGCGGAATTCAACTCCCCTGGGACATGTCTCCAATTTAGAGAAGTCTCATAACTCTGGATTTGAGACACGCGGTTCGCCACAAAGACCTTATGATTGTGAGGTGCAGCTCTGAGCCAACAAAGTACTATCTCACTGTCCGACCAAGCGTAGACGTCCGTAATGTCGATTACAACCGTCAAAGACGAGTGAACGTGGTTGAGGAGTCGCGTGAGAAGAGCAGCTCCGGACAGTTCCAATTTAGGGATAGTTAAGCGGGACCTAATGGGAGCAACCATGATTTTAGCAAGTACGAGATGGACTTCAGTATGACCAGAAGAGCTCATAGTCCGCAAATATACGACAGCAGCATAGCCTTTCTCAGAAGCGTCGCAAAACCCATGTAGGGTAGCCCTGCATTTCCCTGAAGGGAGTAAGCACCTTGGCATGGAGACCGGAGGAGACAATGGAGAGCCACTCTCGCAAGAGAGTTCCGCTAATAGGCTCGTCCCAACCCAACCTGGATATGCAGAGCTTTTGAAGAAAGCACTTACCCAAAAATATGACCGGAGTGATCCATCCATTAGGATCGAAGGTGTGGGCTACTCTAGACAGTACGAAGCGCTTGGTCCATTCTTTAGGATGGGGATCGAGTATGACTCGATACGTGAATGTATCCTCAAATTAGTCAACAAATTAGGATTTTTAGGGTGCTCGAATAGATGAGGGTCTTGTTGATCCTCTCCTGGGAGGTCCTTCAAAATACGAGGGGAGTTCGACATCCATTTTCGCAACTCATAACCTCCAGACTTCAGGATGGCAATCATATCGTCTCGTAATACAAGAGCCTCCTCGACGGTTGAGCCGCCCGTGCAAATGTCGTCCATGAAGACCGAAGTCTCCAAAATAGAAGCTCCCCGAGCGTGTCTTAGACGCTCTTTCTCAGCGAGTTCAAGGAGGGTTCGCATCGCGATATACGGGCTGGATCGGAATCCATAGGTGGTGGTGTTCAACTCAAACAACTGTACCGGATCGCTGGGCTTCTCGCGCAACAATATCAGCTGATATCGACGGTCATCTCGATTTACCACTGATTGTCGAAACATCATCCGAATGTCGGCTACAAAAACAACTTGGTGCCGACGGAAGTGGGTCAAAATGTCGGATATGTCCTTGATCAATTTGGGACCAGCGTGGGGACACTGGTTCAGGGACACACCATTTGACTAAAGAGCGGAGCCGTCCAAAACTACCCGAATCTTACTCTCAGGGGTCCTCAAGACCGCATGACCGCATGACGTTTTGGTTCTTACAATTAATATATATATAATTGTAAGAACCAAAATGCAACACATATTTTGTAAATATTTGCAAACGAGTTAATGTTGTTTACAGCATTTAAGTAATTTAGAACAACTGCGCAACAATTGACGGCTCGGTGGCGCAGTGGCTTAGCAATCAGTTGTTGCGCTGGGGGCCGCGGGTTTGAATCCCGCACGGAACAAATATTTGTATGGCCTACAAATAATTGTTCCGGGTCTGGATGTTTGTCCTTGTGCAATTTATGTTTGCCACGACACGGGAGAAAATCCTAGTGTGGGGGAAACGTTTTTTAAAAAAAAACTGGCTGCGCGTAGACAGTGACTTCCATCCCCGCGTCTACGGGTGCCTCTATAGGTCCCATAGCGGTAATGCCGACACAGACCGACTCATCGACCATGTCCAAATGGCTGCAGATTCCGTGCTACAACAGGTCCCATCGGCAGAGATCGTGATACTCGGTGATTTTAACGCCCACCACGTTGAATGGCTTGGTTCCCGTTTAACCGATCATGCGGGTAGATCTGTGTATGATTTTGCCTTGGCATATGGTCTAACACAACTGGTGACTTCGCCTACGCGGATCCCAGATGTGGAGGATCATGTACTTTCCCTGTTGGACCTTCTGCTGACCTCTCATACGGACGGATATCAGGTCTCCGTCGATGTCCCTCTGGGCTCTTCGGACCATTGTCTGATCCGGAATACGGTACCACTCACGCTCCCATCGCAGTTGCGATCTGCAGCTTGCCGCCGTGTTTGGCACTATAGGTCAGCCGATTGGGACGGGATGCGGTCTTTTTTTGCATCCTACCCTTGAGGGCGGGTTTGCTTCTCGCCGGAAGGTCTCAGCATTGTTGCCGATTCTGTTGCTGATGTGGTACTTCAGGGTATGTGACTTTTTATTCCATCCTCTGTGGTGCTCATCGGAGGCAGATACCAGCCATGGTTTGGTCGCTCCTGTAAAATAGCATCACGCTATAAGCAGGAGTGCTGCCAGGCCTGGGCTGACGCAGCAACGTTCTGGGATGTAAACACCAGCGATCTTAAAAGGAAGTACAATTCCGCCACCAGGTCCTTCAAAAGTCTCATTGCCAAGGGTAAGTCAGAGCACATCGGCAGAATTGGCGAGAAACTAGACACGTGCATTCTGACCTCACGCCAAGACTGTCCAAGGGAACTTCTGTCAGCCATCTCTGCCATCTCTGCACAGGGTGGACGACTCACTGGCTCATGACGCAAAGGAGAAAGCTGATCTGCTAGGCCCTCTTTTTGCTTCAACTCGACTCTAAATGACGGGGGGAACACACCGCCGACAATCCCGTGGTGTGAGTGCTCCATGCGGGAAGTGATGTTTACACAGCACTGGGTGCGTTAAGCACTCCTCTCCATGGACGTCACCAAGTCTAGTGGGTCTGATAGATTTCCGCCTATTGTGCTGAAGACGCTCTGGAGTTGGCACTGGTTTTAACGCGTCTTTTTCGGTACTCCTACTCCAAAGGCGTTGTCCCGAACTCACGGAAGACAGCTTTGGTGCACCTAATCCCTAAAAAAAGCGATCACATCTATCCAATTACATGCCTATCACTATCACCTTCTTTTCTCCAAAGTAATGGAAACCATTATTAAAAGCCAGCTCATGCAGTACCTTGAGGATCACCAGCTGATTAGTGACCGCCAGTACGGTTTCCGTCGAGGTCGCTCAGCTGGTGATCTTCTAGGTTACCTAACTTATAGATCGGCGGAGGCAGTGGAGTCTAAGGGGGAGGCGATGGCCGTTAGTTTGGACATAGCGAAGGCTTTCGATCGGGTTTGGCACAAAGCGCTTCTTTCGAAGCTGCCTTCCTATGGACTTTCGGAGAAATTGTGCAATTGGATCACCAGTTTTCTTACAGATTGGAGCATCAAGGTCGTAGTAGATAGTGAATGCTCCGATTACAAGCCCATTTACGCTGGTGTTCCACAAGGCTGCGTGCTATCACCAACGCTGTTTCTTCTGCATATCAATGATATGTTGCAAACCAGTAACATTCATTGCTTTGCAGACGACGGCACTAGTGATGCTTTATACACCGGCCGTGCCAATATTTCCCGGGAAAACGTCGCCGAGTACCGTAACAAACTTGTGTCTGAAGTCGAGACTTTGTTGAGCAAAGTTTCAGACTGGGGGCCACTAAATCTAGTCAAGTTCAATCTTCAGAAGACATAAGTTTGCGCGTTTACCGCTAAAAAGAACCCCTTTGTCGTATCTCCTCAGTTTCAAGGCACTCCCCTTGTTGCCTCATCCAGTATCGGAATTGTCGGAGTTGACATATCGAGTGAAGTGCAATTTCGTGGTCACTTGAAAGAGAAGGCCAAATTGGCCTCTTAAAAGCTTGGCGTACTCAGCAGAGTGGGGCAGTATTCCATGCGGGCACACCACTTGAAACTTTACAAGGCTCAGGTTTGGCCTCACATGGAATACTGTTGCCATCTCTGGGCAGGGGCTCCCCAGTTCCAGCTCCTTCCACTTGACCGCATCCAGCGCAGAGCGGTTCGAATCGTCGACGACCAAGTTCTTTCGGTCGACTTGACTCACTGGCACTGCGACCAAGAGATGTTGCATTTTTGATGATGTATTTTATCGCATCTACCACGGGGAGTGCTCTGAGGAATTGTTCGGACTTATTCCAGCCGCTCAATTTCACCATCGCACATCGCGACAAAACTCGCGATACTATCCATATCATCTGGATGATTGGCGGTCCACCACTGTGCGTTTTAGAAGAAGTTTTCTCCCTCCCACAACCACCTTGTGGAATCGATTACCACTAGCGATTTTTCCGGACCGATACGACTTAGGGACCTTCAAGAAAAGAGCCTACTCCTTTTTAAAAGGCCGTCAACGCATCTCTGATTCCCCTGGTGTTGCAGTTGTTCATGGGCGGCGGTAGTCACTTATCATTATGTGAGCCGCAAGCTCGTAAGCCCCTCTTATTAAAAAAAACTGATGTTATCATCGTATTTGGATAGAAATGGCCTTTATCTGTAGACACCCTAAAAATCTTGCATTACTATAATTTTTGCGTAAGTCATGGCCTTATAACAAAGAGAATACAAATGCCGAAACTGTATATATGAATTAAAAGTACTCTGCGTCATTTTCTCATTACATATAATACATACAAACATACATATAATCACGCCTCTTTCCCTTAGGGGTAGTCAGAGACCACTTCTTTCCACTTGCTACGATGCTTACATACTTGTTTCGGTTCGTCCACTTTCATTATTCCCTTTATACATGATCTTCGGTTTAGGGTACTCTTGCCTTTTTTCAAGACGTCCCTGATTTGGTCTAGAAACATCCGCCTAGGTCTATCCTTTCCAAAACTTTCATTCACACTCGCTTTATACACTTTTTGCGTCAATCGTTCTTCATTCATTCTCTCGACATTGTCAAACCATCTCAGCATACCTTTCTCAATTTTTGTCACAACATCTTCTTTCAGACCTCAACGTTTCCTTATCTCACTATTACTTTTCCTGTCACTTAGTTTAACTCCTATCATATTTCCTAACGCTCTCATCTTAACTGCATTTATTTTGCTTTCATGTTTCTTCTGCCATACCCATATAATAAGAGAATGAAAAATTTTAGGGATTGAAATCTTTTGTTTATAGGATAGGGTGACAAACGAGCACACAGTCCACATCTCTCCTCGCTTGCAAATCAAAATGCAGATGCGTTTTCACCCGTGAGGACTAAGATGGAATGCCTCTTTTTCAGTAAATAGGGTCTCCGGTTCTCTACACTCACCATACGAAACAATGCAGTTTTAAGCTGCTATTTTACGCTGGTATTCTATGAGAGCGTGGTCCTTCCCCGGTCGAGCCGACCCATTCATGCTACAACTATACTACTAATATAGCTGCAGCATGGCTCTACCACGTATATTATTTAAAATTAATTACTTAAATTATTGGTACAAAACTGTTAGATTTCTTAGGTACACATCGCATAATCTTACAGAACTATCTGCTAACGATTTTGCCTTGATACTGCTGCGGTTGTTCTAAGTATTCCATCTGCTGGAATGAAGTATCCGTAAATAAAGGTTGCGAGAAAAGAGGTCTAATTCTGAAGTTAACAATTTGTTCTAATATGTATTTAAGGCTGAATTCGCCACATAGTTAAAACAACAATGTCGTTGGCCTTTTCTGATATAATTTTCCTAATCGCTATCATTACCACCGAAAATGGAGGTAATGATTGGGAAAAATATTTAGTCTAGCGGGTGGTGAAAGCATTTATGGCATAGTAATGGCACTTTTTATTAAAAAGACTGTGATTTTTTGAAAGGCCAACTTGTAAGTGCCTATTCATTATATGGGCGATTCGGAGTTTGCTACTTTGTTCTCACGAAATTTATCCCTGAGGCTGCGTTTCCACCAGCGATGTGTTTGTTAAGAATCAATAGAATTACTTCATTTATCTAGCCTCACTCAGCACAGCTCTAGTGGAAACGGCTCTACGGAGCGTGGTTTTTTGTATACAAAACAAGGGAAAGGTGTGTGCGAGGGATGTGTTGCGAGGGATGCGTGCAAGGGATGTGTTACGTGGTGAAACAAAACAAACTACATTCAATTTGAAAATGATTTAAAACATTTCTTGTTTATAATAATATCTCTTTGTGTAATTTTGAACTTTTTACTTTTTTTCACCACACCCATATATATTTTAGCCCGCCACACATCCTCGCACCGCTCATCTGCGCACCGTTTCACAGCATCGCTACGAATCTTCGCACCGCCTAGCTACCTCGCACATCTCTGGTGTAAACGCAAAATTAAACCCTACCCTGGGGTCCTGTGCGATTTCGATATAACATTTTCGTTAATAAGTTTGCAAAAACAAAACGCACGTCGGTGTTTTTTACGTAATGCCTTAAGTTGACACCGGCCAGCTATTAGTCAGTTGTGCGCATGCACTGTTGAAGCACAGTCGGATTTACAGCTACTTTTGGTCCTCCAGGGTAGTAATAGTGTACTATTTTGAATTTTTTTGGTAGTTCAGCGTTGTGAATGTTATTAGGTGTTTACGCGAGATATTTTTGACGGGCACTTTTTTTTTTTATAGAATAAGGGTGACAAACGAGCAGACAGTCCACCTGATGTGGTTGCTGCGGCCCATAGACATCTACATCTATCCTCGTTTGCGAATCAAAATGCAGATGCGTTGTCACCCGTGAGGACTAAGATGGAATGCCTCATTTCCAGTAAAAAGGGCCTCCGGCCACCTGCACTCACCAAGCGAAACGCAGAGGTAAACCTCTACTTCACGCTGGTTTTCTGTGAGGTCGTGGTACCACCCCGGTTCGAGCCGGCCCATCCGTGCGACAGCAAAAGCTGCCGCGTGGCTCTACCACTGTTAAAACTTTAAGTAACAAGCTGAATTTATCATTACAGATAAGTGATATTTCTATGTGCCCGTCTTCTAACTGTCGGGTGCTGCTATTGAGTATGTCCTCAGCTTTCTTCTTTGGATTGGATTCTGGTCTTCTCGGGTTGATAATGAGAGATTCTGGAGCGAAATATTCTCGAAGTTGTTCTCCCATCTTTGCCCCCCTCCCCCTCACTCATGATCAGTTCATTCAGAGTATGGTTATTTATTACGCAACACAGCAAAATTGGATTATTCGGATGAGCATACTTTTTTGTCACACTGCCCGTCAAACAGAAGAAAATCGTTTCGTTGTTATCAATTATGCATACAAATAGTAGATTATACAGATAGTAGATTTTATAACAAGACCAAATGCGGCGTCGATTTGATTTAACAATTATATCATCGAAATAGCGTGTCTAGACGGACCAAAAGAGGACCGTTGGCCATTTTTTATTGTCTTCTGAATTTAGTGGACGTCAATTCATATACCCTGCTGAAAGTGACCAGACCAGAAAAGATGCCATTTTCTAAACAAGCTTGACCATGAATCTTATTAACCCTCAAATTAAGGAAATATTCACATGGCTAAAATTTCCCACCCCTGTTCAGGTTCTCCTAGGAAGTATATTGAAAAAGAAATATCCATTGATAGAAAAAAACCTATTCTGCCCACGAAAAACAAAAAAAATATGTGGCCTATCCAAGCAAATTCAGGTGTGGTTTATGCCGAAACCCCTTTTGAAGGGAACATACCCAGAATATAAGCCAGGAATGTCTGACGATGAAAGTTTGATTTTTGTTTTTTTGTGTTAAAATAAGACTGATTCATCGAAATCAGTTCAATAAAGAATAGATGTTATTAAAATGTTAGTTTATTTCCTAAACATAAACCAAAATATAATTTTTTCAGTAATGGGTACCCTACCCAAAATAGTGATTACAAAATTTTTGAACTCGTTGATTAAACAGTTTGGAGCATCATTCATCGCTGAAAACGTGCCTGAAAAACGGAAATGTCCTGAAATCAGTGGAAATCAGAAGAAATAGAAGTTTTATGACCGCCTACGAAGAGGGAGATAACAGACGCCGTGAAGTCAGTTTTCGATCCATTAGGACTCTGATCACCCATAACGGTGCAAAGAAAGCCGCTGATTCAGCAAGCATGGAGATTAGTCACTTCTTGGGATAATGAAGTTCCACACGAAATGGAGGTGTTATGGTGCACATGGTTAACGGAAGTTAAGAAATTAGGTCATCTAGAAGTACCTAGACCCATTGCTGAAGGCATGGGGGAAGTTACATAGGTTCACGAACGCTAGTGAAAAAGCGTACGCTGCCGTGGTATATTATGTCATCACGGACGAGCGAGAAGAGAGGCGAATTACCCTAATCACCACTAAGGCAAGAGTAGCACCGTTAAAACCGGTTTCGATTCCAAGGCTTGAACTGCAAGCAGCTCTTATGGGCAGCCGACTAGCTGCATCGGTCAAAGAAGAGAGCAGAAATACGAAATATCCGAACGAGTATTCAGGACGGATTCACGTACAGTGTTGGCGTGGATTAAGTCAGACCCTTGTACTTTCAAACCGGTCATTGCTCATCGACTGACTAAAGATCGAAGATCACAGTACATCTGTAGTTAGCAGCATCATTGACACCAGCGTCAATGATAATGGTGTTAAGGCGACTTATCATCAGAAGAGGAAAACTCGCCGTTACATATAGTGATAACTGAACGAATTTCTAGGCTGCGAATAAGGAATTAACTCAAGCATGTGAAGAGTGCTATAATAGCATGAAAAATAAGTACTGTAAGAAATACATTAATTGGAAATTCATACCGCCCGGAGCACCACATATGGGCGCTCATGTGGAGATCGTCCACTGGGTTATTTATGGAGCGCCACCTGACAGGTCAACTAAGCTAGAAAACCGCTCAGAGGTTAGCCGATCATTTTTTGACGAAATGGTTAAAAAAGTACATGCCTGCTTTGATATCTCGAACGGGCGACAACGGAAAGTTCATAGAACAATAGTGGGCGATATTGCCTTGATAACAAATCATTCGTTAACACGTAATACATGGCCACTAGCCAAGATTCACAGGACATTACCAGGAAAAGACGGTCACCCTAGGGGGTTGACGTCATTACTAACAAAAAAAAACTTAAAGAGAGCTACGTTCAGATTAGTAGTCGTGGTACCAGCGACGCCTCCCAAATAATGGCGCTGACGTACAGGGTAGATTGTTAGCGACGCGCTTAGAAAATAGTTTATCATTTTGCGTTTCACAAAAATTTAAAATTTCATGTTTTGGAGATTTTGCTGTTCATGGAGTCTTTATATATTTTGTTTTATTTTAGTTTTTTAAATAATTTGTAAAAAATAAAAAGACAGATATCACGCTTATTGGGAATTTTTTCTAAAGAATTTATTTATGTGCTACCCTTAGGGGTGGAATTTTTCTTTCCAAATTTACCGGGGAACACCCTTGAAGTGAACCTATTTAATAAAAACGAATCATCAAAATTAGTTCACAATCTGCGAAGATGTCGAGAAACATACATACAAAAAAAAACGTGTACAGTTTACACGCGGTAGACGTCTTACTATGAAACCTTTAGAAATCTAAACTTCGCGGGAATGAGATGAATTCAGAGTATCAGGAGTAGGATATATCAGCCAATAACGTAACACCAAAGTAAAATTAACTTCAACTCATGGGGAGTAGAGTTCCATAGTAAGACATTTGGCCATAGAAAGTAACGCCGCAAGTATATGGAACGGGCCATTTACGAGTAGTTAATACGAGATAACTGATTTATTAGCGCCGTTTTAGTAAATCGAATTAAGTGTTACTAAAAACGATGTGTCCTAAGATGTCTCCTTAATCATCTATAAATGACGGCTCAAGTATATTTTAAATTTAGCCAATAGCGTTACAACTATGAGTAAAAAATATCATTTCGTACGATTAAATAAAAATAACACTTCAAAAGATTTAACGACAAACACTTTATTTAATATAATAATTTTTAACCACAATTCCAGCATGAAATATATAGTCAAACTTTAATTTTATACCAAATATATGTTACAATCCTTATTTTTAGACAAAATTTTAGTGTAATAAAAAGAACAATTATCTTACGAGTAAAGTGCTATCGATCTACATAATTCTTTCTACAACTGTTAGTAAAAACGTTGTGTCCTAAGAAGTATCCTTAATTATCTAAAAATGACTGTCCAACTATATTTTAAATTCAGCCAATAGAGTTACACCCATGAGTAAAAAATATCATTTCGTACGGTTAAATAAAAATAACACTTCAAAAGATTTAACGGCAAATGATTTATTTAATATTAGCGTTTTACCCGCGGCTTCGCTTTTGTGGTCTTCAATTTAGAAGCATCATTAAATGCCATTCCGCGACAAATTTAGCAAAATTCGATCACCTTTAGATTCACTTCGGTATCTGTGTATCTACGTCAGTTTTTCAAAGACTTTTTTTTTGAATTCCCAAAGACTATTGGACCTAGATGCTTTAGGAACACGTGAATAAATAAGTTTTTCAGAATTGCATTAATATCATATGTCTAGAAACATCTATTGCACGTGTCTTCTGATGTATCCATAAGAAAGATAAATTGTCACAGAATCAAAATTTACTATTCTTATTTACTATTTACATTCAATCATAATTAAAGTTAATTTACATAGTTATAACAAAATAATGATGAATTTCGTGGTCTTATATGCGATATTTGATTCATGTCATTGTTCCTTTTTAATATTGATTGGCACCATAATATAGATCCTGGTATCTTTTCTACGTTCGAGTAGACTTAAAAATTTAATAAATGCAGTTCTGATAATCATAAAAACTACACATGTAATAAAACAAATTTTAATAAATCGCGTTACATTTTAACTTTTATTTAAGCGGGTTGTACAAAACACATCTTTGGAAGAAAGTTTCATAAAATTTGCGTAAAAGAAAATTTTACTGATGTGAAGCACCGACGATCCGAGAAGTCTAAAGTATGTCAATATTCAGTATCACCCTAACCATTATATCAGATCTGATAGACAACAAATACTCGCAATATAACACCGAGTTCTACCAAGGATGAGGCTTCCCGAGGCTATTTAAATTAAAAACATCCTAACTTCAAACCCAAGCATACTACTGCACGACTTCAAGGTACTGTATGCTCATCCTGTGTAGATCGCTACAAATATTATTAGTTAAAAGTTGATTGTAGTCTTCATAAACTATGACATCATGACGTTAAACAACTCAGCTACCCCCATCCATGGATTTTTTATATTGCCCAAAACGTCAGGAATTAAAAATATCAAAATTAAACACGATAGAATACTCAATATTACTTTAATTGCAAATTAAGTTCTATTTGCAGTGAACGTGGGAACGCTACACTCATGATCGGAAGCAGAAAAATGTTCGCCTTGTTGTGGCGGCGAAATATTATCCACCACCTTATATCGTTACGTGTGTGTTCTAAGAGGCGATAGAGAAAAACAAACAGCAGATGGGCAACATCATCCTGACCACACTTCAAAATAATAAAATTTGCGGTTGGCAACCTGCCTACCCAGCGTGGGAACTCTAGTAAATATCCAGCCTATTTGACAATTTATAGGGGAGACCTATGTTCGGTTCAGTGGACTTTTGATAGGTTGTAATGATAACGAAGATGAGTTCTATTCTTACGAATCTTTGCTACCGATAATATTTACGGTAGTAAGAAAACAAAAATGTAACATTTCCGAAAATATGAAGGAAACAAAAACTGCACAATTGTTCCATTAAAACTAAAAAAGTAGCAGCCTAAATACATGTCACTACTGGGCACAGCCCACAGAGCTTTTGGCCAAAAAAGTACCAATCCGCGATCACTTCCACTGTGGAACTTCTCAATTTGCAAGTTTTCATTCACCGCCGTGGTAAATCGACACTTCCAATAGCAATTAAAATATATCCAAAATTATATAATAATGCTCATGTACTATGAAATGTACGTTTGAATCAGTTTGATTACCGCCTTTGACAAGTAAAATAAAATAAATAAATAAAAAAACAAACATAATAAATAAATAAAATAAATAAAATAAAATAAATCTGAGTGAGCTCAGTAAAATGGCATATCATACTGTATCGTTGGCTACACTGTCGAATTAGGGTACTCACCCAGTAATGATTGTGTATGTTGTATGTGTGTGTAAATAAAATAAATAAAAAATATTTTTTTAAATAAAATGCGCTATCTTTGATATTTATAGTATTTTTTCGCAACAGCCTGTTCTTTGACATATCTCATGTGAGATATGAAACCAGGACTGTCACAAAAATCTTGATTTGTCTGATAATATGAAAACTCAAAAATGTAATAATCTTAAATGACAAACTGATTTATAAGTCTCATTAAATATATAAAAATTAAAGTAGCAGCTTACATACGTCTCCCTACAGTGCACTTCAACGGATACGTGATAAGTCAGAACGTAAAATTTCCCTTAACAGATTCATTTGTCCTCAACTCGTTCACGTTTTGCTCCCATGCCGTGATGAAATTTCACGGCGAGCTACGCGGCTCTCATATTTGCTTAAATAAAAGCCGAAATAAAGCTTTAGTACGACTGTTACCATATCTACCTAGTAATCAGAAACCTGAAGATGCCACGAACTATTCCATCAAATAGGGAAAATTGACACGGTGCACTTAATTTTCTATTATTTACATCAGATAACGTGATAACATATGAGGTTGGTAAAATGAAACCTATGCCGACAGACACCCAATATTATATTCAAGTAAATTACTTCTCTCCGTGTACACGGTATCACAGAATAAATAATATTACTACGTAACAGTACTGGATACTGTGCATGCAAAACACAGGTGTTGAAAAGATGAATAATAAATATAAAATAGATGATTTTACTAAATATATTCCATTTATTCTATTAACTTGCAACCCCCCTAAGGTAGGGAGTAGAAATAAATATCCAAATTTATTGTTCCTTTTCTATATATTCACCTGCTACCATAATACATTTTCGGAACTTTCAATTAACTTATGTATGCCCTCATAAAAATGATTAGTCTTTGTCTAAAAAATACGCCGAAACTGCTTCCTTCACCTCTTCATCACTCAAAAACTTTTTCCTACGAAGTTATTTTTTTAAGTTTGGAAATAGATAATAATTACTGGTGGCTAGGTCAGGACCATGAGATGAGTGTGGCAAAATGTCAAAGACCACCTTCTGCAAGGCAGCCATCGTAACATGGCACTTGTGAAGAGGCGCATTGTCGTATAGAAGAAGTATCCCTTTGGTCAAATTTTCTCTTCATTTCTCCCTTATGGCTTTCTTAAGTTATTCTAGGATTGTAGCATAGTAACATCCGGTTATGGATTGTGCTAGCTTGAGTTTATTGGGTGGTGCTGCGCCTTTTTGTGCCACTACATATAGTCCTATTTGGATTCAGGTTCATAATGGTGAACCCAAGTTTCGTTATTAGTAACAATTCAAGCCAACACTCTATCTTTGTCTTTCATACGGAGGTCAAAAATGCACGAGAACACTTTCGAGAATAATTTCCGAAGTGGTCGCCTTGATCAGCCTTCCTGGTCGTGGGTCGTCTTCAAGTGACTCTCTACCTTATCTTAAGAAGGGTATGCCACTTGTAAACCATAGGTTTACTTGGAAAAGAGTTTCCGTAAATGGATGACATCTCTTGCAGTATAGTGTAACTGATGTTCCGCGCTTGGTAAAGAACTATATAACGGCACGGAACTCGATTTTCTCCATACTTCACAATTTCTTTCCGATTGACTTGTTTGGTTGACGATAACTCAAAGACTAATGATCTTATTACAATAAAACCCGGTATTTATACAAATAATGAGTGGCTAAATTAGCACGTAATTCAGCGATGTCTCCACTTATTACGTACATACCCATGTCGCGAACTTAAAAAAGTATAATCATTATTGCTTATTTACTAAAATTATGATGTGTTTGTTTCCACCTTCCACAGTCTCTCAATTCATTCAAGGTTGGCTGGTAGATAGTGCGTTATGGCATTAAATCCGCTCTTTATATTCCTTATTATAAAATGGATAAAATATAGAGAAAAATTAATAGAGAAAATGTCTAGGTCATATCAGCTGTTTGAGGTCCTATAATTAATAAAATTAAATCCCAACCCAACTTTAAAACTGCATGGTTGAATAAAACTAGATTTTACGGATTTTATCGCGTATATTTATATTCCCGATGTTTCGAGCACTGTTCATTGTTCGCGAAAATATAAGAAATCATTATAAAACTGCAAGACTTCAAGATAGTATAAGTTAATGCTGCGAAGATCGGACCAAAAATTAATAAACTTAATCTGAAGTTAGCCGTGGTTAAAAATGATATGTGCTTGAAACGTCGGATATATAAAATATATTGCGTATGTTAATCCGTACAAACTAGTTATTTTTTTAAACTATAGTGTTTGCGTAAACATAAGAAATCATTGAAAATTATTTTATATATCGTATAAGGGTGACAAACGAACACACAATCAACCTGATGGTAGGTGTATGCTGTGAACCATAGATATTTACATCTATCATGGTTTGCGAATCAAAATGCAAATGCGTTGCTAGCATTGAGGGAATGCCCCTTTTTTCAGTAAAAAGTGTCTCCAGTTCACCACACTCACCATTAGTATCATAGCAGCATTAAGCTGCTATATTACGATGGTATTTCGTGAAAGCGTGGTACTTCCCCAGTCAAGCCAACCTATATCATCAACCTAATACCACGGAAATTTAAAACATTTTTAAACTTTCACTCCACAACGTTGTTTTTGTTATTTTACTGTTGTTAGCCTTTTGAATTTTACAGTTTCATCAGACTCAGGTATATTAAAAAACGGATGGCATTAATAACCTATTATTTTCAACGTAAAAAAGAAATTCAGGGAGGTGATTACCTCCCAGGCACGCTGCTGTCTGTGGGCGCAATGCCTACTTTCCGTTGTCCTGTGTTTGTGTATGATGGGCCGGCGAAGTTCGTGTCGTCGAAATCTAGTGGAACTGGGGGTTGTATTAAAGCGTTACGAAAACTCCAGAGACTGTCCATGACGTTTGTAAGTACTTTTTGCAGTAGCGGGATGAGATGAGACTCGGTGCTTTCAAAATAGTTGTCAGACATTTATTGAAAGTATTCATAGATTGACGGATGTTTGTAATCCCTAGCCAGGTCGGAGTTCTGATGATACCACCAGGCTCCAATAGCTGTGCGAACGAAGCTATTTTGGATGACTTGGTCGTACAAACTTTGTTTGGCCGCGTAAACGAAGGTTACGCTTGAGTTGGACATGATAGGTCTACATTGAAAAATAGAGTTTTAATCTCATTTCAAAATACATTACATTTTTTTAGATATCAAAAAAAGTTAAAATAAATATTTTTTCGCGCTGATCAAAGTAAATTCTGTAGTTTTTATGACAAAATAACTTTATTATGTAATCTCAATTTTATTTAGCTGGACTGATGATGTGTTAAATATGACCTGACATGGCCATGGATTAAATTAGAAGTCGATATCCTACAGCTTACAATCAAATAAATATTCTAAAAATTGAAATGAAAAATAAATATCCTATTGTAACCCAATTAGCTAGCAACCCTCTTTTAATGCATACTTCTAGGAATGTTCATTTTTACGAGGACGTGATACAATCCCAATCATCGAAATTGATACATTAAAAAAGTTCATGCTTCACGCAAGACTAAATGGCGACTCGTTGTTAACGTTAGAAAACTGAACGAAGAAACCATTAACGACAAATATCCAATCCCCAAAATATATCGGATGTACTGAAAAAGTTAGGAAATTTCCAATATTTCACAACTCAGGACTTAGGCAGTGGATGTGCCCAAGTCGAACTGAATCCTAGTAAAATCCCGAATGGTCTACGATATCGACAATTTCTCTTAATCTTATAGACAAATGGGTGGAACAACAATAAGAAATAAATGAATTAAAGGTTGTATTTTATTTTTTCGTGTACGGAATCCTAAAAACACAAAACATTATGAGTGTAATTCTACAACATATCATTACTGGATACACCTACCCTACACCGTTAAGTATAATTATATAAACGATAACATCATAAGCGTTGATGTAAATATAAAGGCACATATTATGTTTATGCACATTTGACTTTACTTTTGACACATTAGACCGTGTAGTGGCAGGTAAGAATACGCACTACTCCATTCCTTCCCGTGGGTGTTGTAAGAGGCGACAGAGGAAAACTGAGGCACAAGATGGGCAGCAGCATCTTTCTGATAATAGTAAAACAAAAATAAAAAAAAACTGCGGTTATCAACCCGCTCGCCAAGCGTAGCAAGTATGGCAATATTTCCTCCATGATCAATGACACTAATAAATGGCCCCCAGTCCCCGGCGGCCCCGCTATTGCTGGCTACGGTGACGACCGTGGTAACGGCGGGGCAAGGGGTGCTAAGAATCTCCGGTGGAGGTTCGGTTGCCACCTACGATGGCTCGACCTGGCAACTTATTACGCACGCACCTTGAGGACTGACGAGAAGGCCCTGGAGCTGGAAGAAGAGATAGACAAGTTGCGCTGAAATATTATAAGATTATCCAAGGTCCGAAGAGAAGGGGAGGACATGGTAATCCTTGAATCCGGCGATTTAGTCTATTACCATTTTGCCAATAGTTTCACAACACTGATTTATTGACGGTCGTGCCGGTCTCAACAAGTGCATCAGCTGAAATAAACTGTTAGCTACCTTGTTTAAGCATTGCATCGACAGTCAATCGCCTGGCTTCACTTTTTGAGGCATGCGTATGATACGAAAATACAAAGGGCTAGAATTGGGTGACAAACGGTACCGCTAGGTTTTAATGGGTGTAAAATATCCAACTTTCCGTAAGAATTATAAAATTACATTCAAATTCTAGTCTAGAGAGAAGGACTCCAAATTGAGGTAAGTTTTTGTGAATACTTCGGATATTAAGAGTAATAAGTTTCAAACAAGAGCTATGGCTGCTTAATTTAGCAATACATTCCTCTGCGTTTATTGACATAGATTCTGCAATGCTGACATTGTCTCTATCAGATTGAAATTCAAGTAAATTAGCCATTTCTATCCTATAGTCGGGAAGTAAATTTAGGCTTAAGATTTCTACCACTAATAAAGATGTTGCTTATTCTAATATTGTAGATTAAGCTGATGGAGTGGTAATTTTGAAAATATGTGTAGTGTAAAATGATTGATGGTTCATTGTTAATATTAAAATAAGGAGTGGATTTGCAATAGTGCGAGTGTATAGATAACGCAGTAATTTTTTTGTTACTGGTGTAAAGTAATGATAACGTAAATTGGTGGATGTAACAAAGAGCACTAGGATGTGGGTGACATATATGATCGTTCTTAATGAGAAATATAAGTTGACACAATAGAGATAAAATAATTACTTTGATAAATATTTTTCCAAAGATGGATATAATATTAGTGATATTTTAATAGTAAGGTTGAATTACACATAAAGCTTTACTTCTGCAAGAGTTATTTTTTTTAAAATGTTACACAATTCAAGCTCAATTTAGTAAGACTATGAAAGTCATAGACAGTATCATTTAATTGTTGGACTAGAGTGTGATTTAGAACATAATATGGTTTTAGAACTGTAGAGTGAGAAGCGAACATATTATATATAATGAGAATTATATTGTATATAAAATATATAGGTCTATTAAACGGAGATCTAGTTATTAATTTACGAACGCACTTACTGAAACGTATAAAATATAGACCAAGACGTGTATGGTTGTTTGCTAGTCACGGTTCTACTTTCAGAGCCTCGATATGATCTTCACTTCTTATCTGGATAGCAGGTTTTCCATCGGACTTTCTTATATATAAGAGTATATATATTTGAAATCCAACAAAATTTGAAGATATTTTCTTTGGAGAGGGTGCGGGTAAGATAAAATATGTTTTTCGCATTACTTGTGAGATGCTAGGAGATATATATATATATATTATTTAAAGTATGTTTTAAGCCAATATGTGACGTATAAAACCTGTTATTGGGATTGTTTCTATTGAAGTTCCTGTGTGATATAAGAAGATTGTTTTTAGCGATGTACTAATTAAATCAACCACTATGGGTTTTGGCGACATTTTTCCTGGGCCCCGATAGACATTACGGATATCTGCAGCTTTTATTTCCACATCCAATGCTTTAAATGTACTTAACACCTGTCCAGTTAGTTGTTCTTTATTTTCTTTATCCTGTAGTGGAACATAACGTAACTTTACTGGATTTGAATGTTTACTCATGTGCAAATTATATATTATGTAAAAAAAATATTAACGATATAGAAGAAAGTCCTTGTGTCCTTTAAAAAATATAAAGATATTTTATATGCGTGCTTGTTAATTGATTTTAATTTTTTAATAAGAAAGAAGACTATCTGGTTGAAGAAATATCTGTGGCTGTTTACCTTACCCTTTCAGAACGACAAAAAATAATTTTATTTTTGGTGTTATTGTAGGTGGTCTTAAGTGTCTGGTAAAAATAATTAAGAAATTCCCCTCCTTGCGTACCCAGCCAGGGACCCTGCACGTTCGTGCGTTGAAGTTTTCAAGTGTTGTAAAACACGATCGCGCTTTACGAAGAAAGGCAAAAATCAAAATCATCAAAATTATTGTTTATCTAAATTCGTCAATATTATTTTTGTTATTACAGTATATAGTATAGTAATTTATATGTTCAAAACAATATTGTGCGCTTAGTAATCAAAGAAAATAAATATAGTAAGTACTTTTAAAGTATTTCTAATCTATCTAATCACTTTTTATGAAATTTTAAAAAACAATTTTGACTTCTCATTAAACAAGACACGTTTTGTGCATCTTATTTGTGTGGTCTGGTCTTTAGCTTTTATCAGGCCTTTTGTCAGATGATGAAGGCTCTTCTTTCTCCGTAATATTGTAAAAAGTAACTGCGGAACAGTCCATAAGAGCATCTGTAAAATTGACTCTGAACCATAGCAAATTCTTGGCCTAGACTGTTTTCGCGTTACAAGCCATCTGCAAGCTTTCAAAATGGCAAGGTCTAAGAAAAGGATCAGTAATGATTTCATATATTTACGCGAACACTACACATTAAACAATACTACTTTTACGTATTCTATCGCGTTTCATTAACTTATTTTTTAATTAATTCCCGATGTTTCGGGTGCATTACAGCACCCATGGTCACGGGGAACTGAGGTGATTGACGTCCCGATGTCAGAGTAAACCCGGAGTACCTTCAGCTTTTTTAATTATAAATTTTGGTCCGATCTACGCAGAATGAACTTACTGTGTCTTAAAAGTCTTGCAGTGGTATGCTTGGATTAAGTTTTAATTTAATTAATTACAGGAACCCAAGTAGGTGGTAGTACCCAGCCTCCTTCTCTATTAAAATTAGGATGTTTTTTTTTTAATTTTAAAAGCCTTACATGATACGTGATACTTTTGAACGTGGCAGGAATCGATGTTCTTTCGCAAACATTTGTGGTTTATCAAAAGCTAATGTAATGGCGGGGGCCGCCTAGGATCTCATCACAAAATGCAGACTTTCCGGAACGTTGGTATTTCACGTCAACTATATATATGTGTTCTCTTACCCGGGTTTTGATAGATCACTTTGTTTCCCCTATATATGAGAGACCACATTCACACTTAAGCTTGTACACTTCTGCATCTTGTAGAGAAATATTTCACTTGACGGATGGTAAGAACTGACTAATCTTTTTCCGTGGCTTCTTCTACCAACTCTGACATTGGGATGTCAATCACCTCAGTCCCCCGTGAACATGGTTGTAAATCACCCGAAACATCGGGAAATAATGAAAAAATATGTTGACTAAACGCGTTAGAATCCGTAAACGTAGTTATATTCGAAATGGATCAGCACTTTTACTTTCCATTTGTTTGGTTTTTTTTTTGTATTAAAATATCTATCAAAATACAAGCAGCTATTTGGAGAAACTAGTATTAGCTTGCATTAGGCCATCACTTGTTGTGATAACGTAATTCTTAAGTCCAAAAAGCCTAGGTTTGTTTTTAACTAAGACTGGTAGTTTGCATTTACCTGTAAAGGGTATAATTTGTTTGTCAATTGAGTATGTCCCAGGAATCCTTTTAATTGCACTACAAGCATTTTTGACAGCATCAAGAACCGGCTGTAATTATTAATTACGAGATTGTTAAAAAAACTCGATCATAATATCTTTCAAAATACTGTGATTTAGTCTTCAATTCTTCTGCTCCTATTCGAGGAGGATACTCGTGGGGTACGTCATTAAAAATAGTAGCTTGATCTTTTATTTAGTGATACTCAGCGGTTGTTGATTCCAATGGCGTTTTTCTTTATAAGTAATATGTTTTCTTGATCCTCACATTATAGTAACTCAGCACAGCAACATTTATGTCTGAGTCATTGCCGCTCCCTTTGTCACTCGGTGCCTATTTTACAGGATTCTCATTCAGGAGTCGGGGAATACAAGCAAGTGGTTCCACTTCCTCTTTGAATATATCAAGATACAATTGACACCCACCTTCGAATCAAATCTTGCAACAAATCGTCGTCTAAAAGCCACCCTGTTGAAAATATTACATGTGTTAAGTATATATGAATTTTACGACTTATGATTAGAAATGTAAATGACAACGCACAATCGCGCGTTTTAATATTGTAGACCTGTTATGAAATCTAATAGTTTTAATTTCAAAAATGTTTTTAATTATTAATGTAGGTAAATATCTAAACTAAATATTTAAATACAAGCAAAGGTACAACATAACATTAAACTTGAATACAATATACTTACGTCGACAGCTGACGTCCGAAATCTTCATGTCCATCTTAAACACTCACAGACACGTCGCTACCCTCTTTGAGCACCGTGATGCATTTTACGCTGTATAGTTAACCCTTTAATTGACACTGTACGTCTCAATATACACAATATTAATTAAATCTATGTTCATAAACACAATTGATGATAATTACTGATGATAATAATTTTATCATTCCTTAAATAAAATACGGTTTTTTTTTAATTTACAGTTTTATTTTAACTTATTTGTCACTCCCGTATATTGGCGAAGTATGCCGCAAGATACATCAAAATGATTAATTTATCTCAGTTTTTTTTTTATTATATAGTTAAATTATATATTTTTTGTATTCGATATCAATGGCTAACACAAAAATATTGCCTTATGTTTTTGTTCAGGCGTTACTCTAAAAAAATACAAAATGCCTTATTATCTAAAAAATTCGTAAATGCATGTAACTAAATGACGATACAATAGTTATGGGATGTATCTAAGTGACCTTTATCCGAACGTTAAATGTGAATAGCGTTTATTGGTTTCAGTGCGAGAAGTTATCGAATCCGAGTCGATTTCGCTTTCCGAGACGATTGTGAATAGCCCGGCTGAATAACCTTGACGAAACGGCGATCGCAGAGATTTTAGCTGACGCCAACAACATCTAGTGACTACTTTCAGTATTACTTATAAAAGTGCAATGATAAATAGATTGTAGAGATGACAAGTATAAAAGTGATATACTGCCTAATATGCTTGCGCATCACTGAGAATTATGTCGCGGTTAAGCATCTTCGATAATATTGTATGGTGTGCTGCTGTAGCTTCGTCTGATACGCATTACGCGTTATCAAATGTTTAAGTTTTAGGTACGTAAGAATTTTTATTATATTTGTTGAATCGCATTTATTTTTGTCGTATTAATAGCTCTGGGTCTTAGTGTTCGCTATAAATTTTCCCGGGTTTGATCCCCGGCAGCACCAATGAAATTTGTAATTGCAATTTTCGCCAACACGCATTGGGGCAGTGAGAGCACTAACACCCTCTCAGAAATAAGAAAAGTCCTGTGCCCAGTAGAGGGACTTGTATAGCTTTACTTTTGTAGCAATATTTAAATTTATTTCAGTTACAGAATGATACCTTATGCTGACAAAAATATAATGTGGAGGCCACGAAAATGTAAAACATTTTTGTACCTAGATAAAATGTTCGAGAGAGTGTCAGTCATTTCATACGCCAAATTTTCTTTAGAGCGTAGAACGTTTCAGATAGGGCAAAATAAAAAATATTACAAAATATTATGGGAATTATTTATTAGTAATATATACATTTATAGGAATTTATAATAAAAATAATGTAGAAGCTGCAATGTTCAACTAATAGTGTTTCTTGTAAACACAATTGTAAAATTCCTGCTTTCATTTTTACCAATGGTTAATTGATGAAACGTAGTCAAAATCACTTCATATAAAATATATTTAATTAAAATTGACACATGACCTATATGGCCTTTCAATTACAACTCGGCGGAAATTTGAATAGAAAGATTTTGTATGTTCTTTATTATCTTGTGTACACCATTTTTCACAAAAGTATTGTTTACAACTGGCGTGGTTTCTAAAAGCGTGATTAAGTGTCAGCTGTATATTGTCAATTAGATCCTGAACTTTTTTGAAAATCTTTTTTTGTTTCATTTTGTTATATCTTCTTAAAAACTGACGGCATCTCATTATTTATTATTAGTTTTTTTTTGTAACGCATAGTAAATCTTGGATAAGCTTGTAATTTTTTTTTATTTTATCACAAAATTTCCGAAATAAATTGTTTTTTATAGGATAAGGGTGACAAACGAGCACACAGTCTACCTGATGGTAAGTGGTTGCTGTGGCCCATAGACATCTATCAAATTCAATAGTGGTGACAGAAAAAACGCTTTGATATAGAAGGGCAAATAAACTATTTAACCTTAATTAAAATCACTTTATTAAAAATCAAAATAGCACAATAGTGTTATTAACACGTGACACATATTTATACGAGTACTTACAATACTCAAAATTATTATACGGAAATTTCAGAAAGTTTTTTTTTGTAGAATAAGGGTGACAAACGAGAACATAGTCCACCTAATGGTAAGTGGTTGCTACGACCCATAGACATATACATCTATTCTCAATTACGAATCAAATTGCAGATGCGTTCTCATCCGTGAAGACTAAGATGTAATGCCTCGTTTCCAGTAAAAAGGGTCTCCGGTTCTTTCCACTCACCATACGAAACACAGCTGCATCAAGCTGCTATTTTACAATGGTATTCTGTGAGAGCGTGGTCTTTCCCCGGTCGAGCCCGACCCATTCGTGCTACAACTATGCCAGAAATATAGCTGCAGCATGGCTCTACCACGTATAAAATTCTTTTCTACAGTGATTCTCTCCTCTTAGTTTCGGCGTGACTGTAAGATGTTATACAGAGTCACCGTCAGTTACTAAACGGCCATAAATCATTATAATATGTATGTTTAGACATACAGATATATACATTTTCGGATTTTTTTTTTTTTTAAATTTTGATTGTTTATTTGAAACCTGATAAAATTATTTTTTTCCATACCAATTGATGACCCTGAGTATAATGCAGTTGTGCTCTTTGGCTGAAGTAATTTTATTGCAGAAAAAAATGTTATTTGCGCATCTCTTAAACAAAATTTTACCTCTTCTCCTTATAATAATAACTCCTGCACTTGACACGGCGGAGTAGTTATTATCTATAAGACCATTTACAGTAACAATTTTTGTTAACAGTTATGAGTGTAACATTTTTATCAGCTACTTTGTTTATAGTGCCTTGAGCAACAATTTGCAGATTTCTGTACAGAAAATGATGCTGGCTTTGCTACTTCTTACTTGAAATAATTCGTAGGCATAGTGCTGCAGAAAACTGTTCCAAATATGGATGGCCGCCACCAATGAATAAAGTACCTGCTATGTTACACTTATTTACATAGAAACTTTAATTATCATTTGCATAAAATTCTAAATAGTACTTCTTACACAAGAAAGTAAACTTTTAGATCAGTCCATCTTATTTTTCACTAATTAAGTTAATAGTAAAACAAACCAATAGGTTCGTGACTTAAAACTTCTTGCAGCTTTTTATAGAAAAGCATGACCTTATCATAATATAATAGTCAATCATTTAGCTATCTGATAAAACTTTTAAGTGTGCTAGTTAAACATTAATGATGATATTTGGGTCATTATACTGGAAATATTCTTTTAAATATTTTGTAGTACAATTGATCATCTTCAGTATGATTGACCGTGTGTATAAATTTAAAAAGTCTTTTTTGATGAAAATTATTATTGTAGATAAAAGCCCTTTCACATTTATTTTAGTCTCGAATTAAATTAATTAAAATGAAAATTTTAACTTATTTATAAGCCATCGCTATAGGTAGGTCATCGGTAGCCTTTGTTCTACATAAAAATATTGTTAAGAAGTGCAACGACGTATAACGACGTTTCTTTCAATATGGACTAAGTAGTGTTTCTTTAAAATTGATAAGGTTTGTTTTATCCAACACTAAGAATGTTGCTGATGAAACGTCGTACAAATTAACTAGGATAGGTTTAGCTTTTTCAAAATGTCCCTTTAATGGCGCTTTATAACTGATCTGTGTTGAAGCTCCACTGTTAAAAAAAAAACAAATATATATAATATTATAGTACTTGACAAAAATGAGGTATCCGCGTTACATCGCATCCCACCAAGAATATCTAATGTAAGCTTAGATGTGATAATAACTGTAAACAATAGAAAAACAAAATAATTAAAACATTTGTAAATACTTGCTTTAAAACCATATTAAATATTATTTTACCGTAATAAAATAAAACAAGACAGTCTTTGGCATGAAAGTAAAAATAAATATTTTCGATTATTTTTGCAATATCTAACAGCTGGATCAGAGCGGGATTCAGATCCTTCTAAAGACGCTAAATTTCAGCAAGCACTGTCAAATTCAATAGTGGTGACAGAAAAAACGCTTTGATATAGAAGGGCAAATAAACTATTTAACCTTAATTAAAATCACTTTATTAAAAATCAAAATAGCCCAAAAGTGTTATTAACACGTGACACATATTTATACGAGTACTTACCATACTCAACATTATTATACGGAAATTGCAGAAAGGTTTTTTTTGTAGAATAAGGGTGACAAACGAGCACATAGTCCACTTGATGGTAAGTGGTTGCTACGGCCCATAGACATATACATCTATTGTCAATTACGAATCAAATTGCAGATGCGTTCTCATCCGTGAAGAATAAGATTCTCTACACTCACCATACGAAAAACAGCAGCATTAAGCTGATATTTTTCAATGGTATTCTGTGAGAGCGTGGTCCTTACCCGGTTGAGCCTACCTATTTGTGCTACAACTATACCTACTACTAATATAGCTGTAACATGGATGTACCACGTAAGAAATAATTGACGTTGAAAATTTAAGTATATTCAGAAGCTACTTTGCAATTATTTTCTATTGAATGAATTTTATGGAATCGTGTTTTACAAATTGCCACCTGAAATACTTACAATTTATTTCAATAACGATGTGAAATCACAAAAGGATCCCCATGCATATCAATGGTTTAAATCAAATCAATGGCTCAATTCAGGCTATTAATATGGATATACCTCGGGATTCAGATATTTTAAGAGTTTCCATGCTCAGATAATGGAAGATATAATATTATATTATTAGTTTCCCGTGTGAGACAACCTTTATACTTATATGCATATTCTTATCATACGTAATACATTTTTATAGTTGGATAAAAAATTATATCTACATGCAAACTTTCACAGGGTAAATTTCTTTTTTTTTAATATTCTTACCCAGAAAGTAGTAAAGCAACTACAATCCCACCGGTAAGTGGTTATGAAGCCTAAGATGGTGAAGTACACTAACTCAACAAAAACCTATTCACTCTTGCCTAATTGTAGTAAGTAAGTATTAATTGCGACCTTTTTTTTGTGTGTGTATGTGAAAAGAAAAGCGTATGTGTATAAGTGAAGAAGAATAAAGGTTGAGTAACCGTAGTAAGTACACAAGTGCACTTCGCTTACCAGTACGAGGTTGCCACTCGAGAACCTTTCTTTCTATTGTTTATCGGTTTTTCAAGTTATATAGCCAGCCCATTGCCATTTCACTTTAATAATCCGTTGAGTCAGTCAGTCAGATACTCAAATTCTACTGCGAATATATTCATTTCTAACGTTATCACACCTCTCCAATTTGATATTTAAACATTTTATGATGATAGTTTGTCTAACATTAAAAAAACTTATAAGCTTAAGAATTTCTTTATATAGCACTTAGGGAAACACAATTTTTTTTAATTTAAATTGTTTGATTTATTTTGATAACAATGTACCTAAATTTAAATATCTGAATCTATATTTTAATCCCCAACAATATTCTGTTAAAGTCATAGTCATACAAACAGGTGATTTATTGTTATACATAATTATAAAATTCAGTATCAACTAATTAATAAAAATTTGCAACAATAAAACTACATAGGTATTAAAAACTATCAAAATCTAAGTAACAAGAGAATGTTGGTCGTTCCACATCTAAATTATATAAAAATGCATGTTAAATTTCACTAATAAAGCCGTGAAAATTTCTTCTTATTTAGGTACCTTAAAAATTAATTTATTTAGAAAACAATATTTACAGTTATCAGTGTACACATACTCGTAGTAATTTATTTTATAGAATAGGGTGAAAAACGAGCACACAGTCCACCTGATGGTAAATGGTTGCTGTGGCCCATAGACATCTACATTTATCCTCGTTTGCGAACTAGTACAGAGTAACTAAATTGGGTATTTCCAGTCATAAAAATATTTATGAGTGAGTATAAACTTTTAAAGAACTAAAATATATTTGAATGAAGTCGCTCCAACACCGACGCGCGGTCCACCCTCGACGATGTCCGACAACGGACTGCGACAGAGCTCGAGGGTGATTACAGGGCGACGTAGTATGCACGCTCGCGCGATTATATTCAATTTCGGGAAAAAATGATATTTTCTCGAGTAAAACTGGGAATAAAAATAAGTGTCTCAATTAAAAATATTAATATTTTTAAGACCTTTTTTAGTGTAAGGACTATTAAAAAAGCTTGTGCCGTTTTGGAGAAATTTTGCAAAATATGACTAAGATAGACACTCTTTGGGGATTTTTTTTTATAAGGGGTGCGCAAAAATACAATTTTGTTCAATTAAAAACATTAATTAAATCCTGTTTTGTTAACCTGTATTTTTTTGTGGGTTAAATGAACAGTTATTGTGATTTTGTTACTTAAATGTCCAAGAATTTAGGCATTTCAACCTTCTTCATTTTTATATACATATTTGCCATAATTGCCACGCTTGGCAGGTGGATTGGCAACCACAGGTTTTTAACTTGTTATTATGAAGATACTGCTGCCCTTCTCCTTGTTTGTTTCCCTCCAACGCCTCTTACGAAACCCCCTGTTATAGTAATTTACGTTGGATGGAGGCTGGCGACACAGAACATTGCTTGTGCAAGTACAGCTTGCACTTTATTTTTTTTAATAGCATTTAACTACTGTATTTAAACTAACTGCAATAAACACTCAACAAATGTGTTCTTATCTCTGAAAACTAAGGTGAAGTTTTTGACAGCCTTTAATTATATTGGCCCTCTGAACTTCAAGCCGTAATAAAACAGGTAAGAGGGTAGTACCAAATATTAGATACATAGAATGTTAGTACGTGATGTATTCACCAACAAACTGTCCCGCAGTTTGGCGTAAGTAGTTTATGAAATAACCGACTGTATTTTAAAGTAATATAATATTTTAAAAAATCGGATAGGTTTCATCACATAAAAAGCCCAACACTTTTCCTGAGAATTTCTCATCTGCTGCTGCCTATTAAAGTTACTAAAATGTAACTACTTGAGTGCTACAACTAATAATCTTATTATGTAATACCTTGCCATATTTTAAGAACGTATCCTTTTTTCTTTATTTAATATTCATTTTTATGACGTCAAAGTCTATATCAAATTATCCGTATAAATTTATCTCCGTATAATCTAATAGATCAAGATTACGGTAGTAATGAGTTCATGCCACAACTTCAAGGTAAACGGAACTAATTACGAAATTTGTCTTCTTCGTTTAATTAACTCTAAAAACAAGGTACCTTTTTAGGATATTTTAATTAATATCATAAAATAAAGTAGAATTTTAACACAATTTAAATAATTACACTTAATTACTTCAGGTGTATCACAAAATAAAAATAACATTTTTGAACCTAATTATCTATTTTTATATGTGTATTAATATTCACAAACAGAATTCTTGAACTTCCGTGAATGAATTTATGTGTGTAAAAATTTAAAAAATATCAACTTAAATATTTAAATAGAGATTATTGTGGTGACGAATACGATATACTTACAAAAAGTAAAATTTTTAATCATTTTCACCATTAGTGAACGAGTTGCCAAAGTATTATAGTTGTTAAAATGTCGCCCAGTTTTAATTATCATGGTAGTCACGCTCTAGCTATATTATGGTTTAAGCATAAATAGGTCGGCTCTACCGAGGATGGACTACGCTTTCACAGAATGACAACGCGTTAGAATTTCGATTCTCAATCGAGGCTAGATGAAGATGTCTATGGCTTACAGCATTGACTTACCATCATGTCGACTATGTGCTCGTATGTCAATCTCTTTTTTTTTAAATAAACTCATCTAAGTTCTAGTTAAGAGTTGCTCTTCTTTTTTTAAATTTTCTAGTTACAAGCCTGTGGCGTAACTTTCTCATAATCACTTGATTTGACGGATTATATTTAAAAAATATTGCGCTTACCGGTGGTAGGCTGCCACATGAGAAGCTTTCCTCCCCACCAGCAAGTACATTTCTTTTACTTTTATAATGGATTCGTACTGTTGTAGTTTTGTCAGTATCAAGTCATAAAGAGTTATTCCTAATCATAATATGTTTTCAAACATCTTCACCAAATATTAATGCGTCACATTGTAAACTTTTTGTAAGATTTTGACGCCAGCTTGAGTCAGTCGACAGTCGATGACGATAGTATATCAAAGCGTAAGGCGCCGCTAAGTGAGCGGCGATCCAAAACAAGTGCCTTTTAGACAGACCGCTGACGCAACCGCTCTCTACTTAAGGAGCGAGCGACTGCGTCGCTCCGTAGAGTCTCTATATCACCTGAGGATGCCTCGTGTAGAGGCGAAACACGTGTCGTATTATCGTCAGTGGTGTGTCTTGCCTGGTGTGGTGGTGTTGGGGGTGACGGTGCTGGAATTGGTGGTGACGGGGATAGTGCACGCAATTGAGGGAGGGCGGGAGGTGCTCTTCATACTAGGTAAGACACATCATTTTATTTTATAACGCGGATATTTCCGAAGTAAATTTTTGTAAAAGCTTTTATATAATGGATTTCTGCAAAGTAACGCCTGATTCTATTAATTATCTTTCATTGTTTCCACTAATATTTCACGTTTTATAAACACAAAATGGCACAACTTTTACGTATTAAAATACATTTTAAACCATTATTTCATCTACAGTATATAGGACCATGCATACAGCAAAAACATATAGGAACGGAAATCTACCGGCGGTCAAATTCCCAAAACTAGAGCAAACACATTATTTTTTTTTTAATTTAAATTACTTTTTTATATATGGTACTTCATTAAATTTTACTGTAATTTTATATTTGAATTTGTATAATCAGTCATTTTGTTTATTTTTTCCTTTCTTTGATATCTGAAATAAAGTATTATTATTATTATATAACCTTTATCTTTTATATACAAAATTTTATTATATACAATATCAAAAATTATAATAAATGCGGAATCGTGCCAGCCAGCGGCTGCGTTTCCCCGCTTAATGGCTATACTTAGCCTTTGAGCGAGAATAGAAGCCTGCCTTCTTATCACCAGCAGCAACGACCAGTCGCGGATGGTCTTCCTTTAGGAAGTTCACCGCTCGTGGACCCGACGAACCGATATTATGTAGTCATCTCTCAGAGACTTATATTTTCGCCTCTTATTCAGTTCAGCTGCCTCTGATGCTGCCCCGGCTCTAAATGAGGTATCACTGAAATGAGAGGCCGGGAAAGTGTCCATGCAAGTAGCATTCCACACTAGGGCTTTACCTCTCTCCTATAGGACCAATGTCATACCGTCGGGTCTCTTACCATCGTCTCTAAATATTCCATAAGGCTCCTAAACGAAGGGAATATTTATAGAGACAAGAGCATTTATAATAATTGTTTTTTTTTTTATATAGAATAAGGGTGACAAACGAGCACACAGTCCACCTGATGGTAAGTTGTTGCTGTGGCCCATAGACATCTTCATCTATCTTCGTTTGCGAAACTAAATGCAGATCAAGCTTCATAATGTCAGCCGTAAGGATTAAGATGTAATGTCTCTTTTCCAGTAAAAAGGGTCTCCGGTTCTCTACACTCACCATAGGAAACACAGGAGAATTAAGCTGCTATTTTACGCTGGTATTCTGTAAGAGCGTGGTCCTTCCCCGGTCGAGCCGACCCATTCGTGCTGCAACTATACTACTAGTATAGCTGCAGCATAGCTATATAGAATATACCACGTATAGAGTTGTGTTATTTGAATCGCATTTCTATATTTGAATATAAAAATTGAACCAAATTCTCTGACAAGTAATGAAATAGATATAAAATTTCCAAATACCTTTTTACCAACAAATGTGTTATTATCCCCAAATATTCGAATTTTTATTTATTTTGCCATTACTTTGTTTGAAACAGACTATTTTCGGCACTGCTTAGCTCGGCGTTGGTCGCACCCCTTTCAGCTACATCAATGCTCGCTACGGGTGAAAAATACCCAGATACAAAATTACGTATTTATCAAAGTTTATTGCCATTTTTGTTATAAATATTCGATAAAAATACGAAATATGTATCAAGGATGTAAATAAAACCAAGAAGACATACTTCAATGCGTATTTTATATAAAAACTACGTATCATAAATTCTTACCAAAATATTCTCTTGATTTTCAGTAATTTGCAATAAATCACAGAAAAAGTAACTTATAAAGTTTAAAATTTAAATTTGCTTTTCTTATGTGCAAAAAAAAATACCTATTTTTTTACTTTACTACAATTACTAACGTAAGTCAATATGTTTTAAGTAATAAATCAACTTCGAATTAACATTATAAAGACTAAGAAAAAATACAAATGTTCAGACTTATATAAATAGGATTTTGAGTGATAGTTACTTAAATTTTGAATACAATCAAAACAAATGGGCAATGCATGTTCCCGATATAGCATTTTGTCACAATTTTGATAACTAGAGTTGGTATTTCGATCCTTTTTAGGAGGACATGCTTGACATCTAGACGTAGCACATCATTTTCTTGAAGTCGATACTATGGATTCGTTGTTTAGCTGCCCTCCATCCCTGTTTTCATTCGGAAGCATAAGCTTTATCTTTTCTTTCAGATATAGTGGAAAATTAGGTATACTTAATCGCCTTTTGATCTGGGGAGTGATAAGATCTAATGATATATTTTCGTTTGAGCACATTCTGAGACGATTCGTTCGTTCGCTTTCGAAATGGTATAAGTTTTTATGCCTCCTATATTCAGCAGTCCATAAAACACCACTAATGGCCATTTTTGGTGATAAGAGACACAGAATAACTGCCACACATTTCATCGACAACATCAACTCCATATTTGTTGACATTATAATCAGTTATCATTTCTGGTTTACTTTGGTCACCAGTAAGAGAGTCGATTTTTGCATTATGGTACATTGTAGAGACTAATAAAATAAATTTGCCTCTATTTGGCACATAAGAAACTAGTGTGCAGTTTTCTTGGTAACCAAACATATAGCTATATGTTCGGTATAATTTTTTTTATTCTTGCTTAATACGAATATTGGAGGTATTTATTTTTTGTTCTTGCGAACTGTTCCCAAAGCTGTCAATCCGTAATCATTGTATAAATCCTGAAGCAATTCAAATGTCGTAAACAAATCATCCATCACAACATTGCGATGTGTGTTTTTTATTGGTTCTACCAAACGTTTTACCAGATCAATTGCTGCATTACTTATTTCGTAAGGTCCTGGGTTCTTCCCTAAATATTAGATATAATTTCCAAATTAAAAACATAGTATGTTTTTGCATCAGCCAACACTTCAATTTCTAAGCCATACTTTCCTGGCTTGCTTGGTAAATACTGCCGAAAAGGGCAACGTCCACAAAATTTCTCTAATTTTTCATCAGTAGTGATCTGGTCATGCAAAGAGTAATACAATTTTATTCTGGTACAAAAATTGTTAAAAACTTCTCTTATCGCTGTTAGTTTATCATGCTCACGTCTTTCCATGCGTGTATGAATATTATCAAATCTTATGCATGCAAGAAGAAAACGAAACCGAGATCGAGACATTGTAACTTAGCAAACATCAGAACCAGTGCCACCAGTAGCACAAAGATCTTCAATATTCAAATGGGCTCCTCGAAGTCTCTCAATGAAGTACAGTAAGTCAAATAAAGCTCTGATCTCCGTTACGTCGGTATGTTTACAGTCTCACTCTTTGGTAATTTTTTTGCGCTTATCGATATATAGATTGGTGCTGTCAACGATAAGTTATAAGGCTTCACTAGGAAAAATTAAATTCCATGCATCAATAATTTTCAGGCACTGTCTGACAGCGCCTTTTAGTCCTGGAGCTTCTAAAGAACTCTAAGAAACTCGTTCACACAATATCGTGTATTGTGTGAACGAGTTCGAACACGCTGAGATGATTTATGACAGCCCACTTCATCATACCGTCTTTTCCTAAATAATATCCGCGTTGCAAGCTACTTACAAGAACGTCGTCCAAATAGTCAGGCACAATGTCAAGTGACGATGACGGGACTGTACCGAAATTTCTGGTAATGGCTCTTGAAAAACCTCACCTTCTTGTTTAAAATCCGTATCAAGTTCACTAAACTCTTCAAAGTCTTTAATTTCAGAATAACTGCTATCGTCCAACTAAAAATACTGTTCCATTTCGTCCTCGGTCACTCTTTGACGCGGCATTATTATTCCTAATAACAAAAATAAAACTTAAAAATAACGTAACAAGAATTATCGCTAGGAAAGAAAAACGCACAATTTATGCGTCTACTTCCAAGCGCGTCACGCCAACTGACTGCTGAGCGGCTAAAATGTAGTCCGAAACATAACTCGAAGGTGCACGAAAGCGCAACGCGCTGTGATTTGTGAAAAAATAAATTGGTACAGAAATGTACACGCTTCGGTAAAATTTACCCATAGCGAGCAGCGCCTAGTTAGTAGACTACCAAATTTAGATAACAAGTAAAAGAAAATTGAATTTTGTACGGCATCCGTAGTTAAATATTAAGTCATATGATATTTAAAAAAAATATTTTGCCCATGCCTTAAGTGCAGTAAAAAAATTATTAATTATTTAGGTCTTATCAAAACTAACAAAACGAGGCCCAATTCGGCACAACTAGTTCTACTCTTCGACGAGTTTCAGTAGCATTCATCAAAGTACACTATCAAGTCTGGAGGCAGAGGCGGATTAAATGTCGACTGCACCCTAGGCTAGCTTAGCACCTCATCAGCGCCCCTCTAGGGGCCATATTATAACTATTATAAATAAAATCTGCTCATTTTGCAAATAAACTATATTTTAATTTATAATATAGTTGACTAATTTCAAAATAATTAGGATACGAGTACTCTTAATAAGGGACATAAATGAAAAATGTGACGAGAGAGTAAGAGCAATTTAGAAGTAACCAAATACGACGATTTTTTTTTCGTTTAAAAACTTCCGCGCGCGGCTTTTTAACCTTGTGCCTCTAGGAACGTGACTAGTTTGCCTTAAAGATAATCCGCCACTGACCGGAGGTAAGGTCTTATCATAACTAACAAAACGAGCTCCAACTCAGCACACCTATTACTATTACTAATTACTCTTCGGGGATTTCCAGTAGCATTTACCGAAGTACACTTTCAAGTCGCTCCGTCAAGTCTGGGGGCAAGGTCTAATCCCAAATAACATAACGAGCTCTATCTCAATACACCTAGTTCTACTCGACGAGGAGTTCCAGTAGCAGATAACGAAGTACACCTTCAGGTCTCCATAAAGTCCAAGACGTAGAAGTATATTTATATATAAATCCTGTGTACATTTTAGAGAAACAAAATATTGTAAGAAAATCTGTGATTATAAATAAAATAATAATAATATCTTACCTTGGGCAAGTTTGTATCAAATTGGGTTTTTGGAATATTTTGTATTTCTACATTGATCGATGTTTTTCCGCATTAATCGCTGTAAACACCCGACCACTTACGACGGCAGCTGAACCCTGAGTAAAAAATTATTCTGTAGCCCGGCGTGATAGTGAGCAAAAGCAAAGTGTATTAAGTAGAATAAATTAATAAAAGGCTGCTCAAAACACCGAAAATATCGAGATTTCTCAGCAGGTAAAAAATAATTATAACTAAACAAAACAAAATTAAACTGCCATTTACATTCAATGGCTTCCCACGTGATAGATGTAAAGTTAAAAAAAAGATTGAGTTGAAAAATTGTTATTTTTAAAAGCTATCGTGTTTATCCCTCTATGAGGACTTGATAAATCTACACCATAAGCCACTAAAACCACTTTTTAATGTAAAAATAGCAAATGATCGATTTAAAAAAAAATAAGTTCAACATTCATTTATCTTTCTGACAATGTGCTTTTTATATCATTTATAATATATTTAATGTGATTGTTAGATACGATTTCATGCGACAAAACGTTGGTATCTTGATTTTTGGGCGCTAATAAAACATACCTACGCTTATTTTTAACACATTATTAACAGTACCTATGCATTTCTGATCCTGCAGCCCTTTTGTTGATCATTCTCACGCATACTTTAATTTATTTGGTAAAAAATATCGCGTCTCTCAACAATTTTTGAAAATTTATCAGTTACGTATTTGCTGTAATGATTGCAAAAGATTTGAATGATTGTTGTGCCTTGGTTAACAACGTGAACCTCGTTTAAATACAATCTTATTCGTGTTATAATAAAAGAACTTCAATTATGTGAGTTTTAGTTAGGTTGGACTTATTTTTTAGTTATTGCATAAAGCAATTAAATTTAATAATTTTAAATAAATTAAAATTATTAAAGGAATAAGAAGAAAACAGATAAACATATACAGATATACAGGGAGAGTGAATGAAACACTTTTCAAAGGTTTCCTTCATTCCCCCAATCTTGGTATTCTTACTTTTTAATAAAATAAAATAAAAATAATTCAAGATAGAAATGAAAATCCTGTCAAGCCCATCTTCACGTGTAAGGAGTATGTCAATATGCATTTCCAATCGCGTGGTAAGTGAAATTAGTAATTTTCGCCAAGAATATTACAGCTGTCATGTCTTCTTTATTATGTAATTATTTATATGCAGACAATATGAGGCCAGCACCAGTACGGTTTCACAGAAATTGGAAAAAAAAATTGCGAGCAGATGCAAGAAGATGCCCTGCTCCTGATAAAACTGCTCTTGATAAAACTGTACACAGTATACTGTAGAAGATAAATATATTATTAGCCTTACTTACCTTCAACTTGCAACATAGATTTTTTTCATATTTAAAAAAAATTACTCCAACAATCGGTATATGGATTTTCTGATGTTTTAAATACATAAATATCTCAAGGGCAAACAGACCAGACAAAATATTTGTAGGTGAGGAGTACAAATAATTATTGCTCCCTGTGAGATTCTAACCGGCGGTCGTCGGAGCCGTAACTCAAGACACTGCGCCGCACGTACAGCTGAAATTACACACAGTACAGAGGGAAACTGAAACAGAAAATCGGAAGCAAATGTTTTTGATAACAACCGCAAATAATAAATAAGTGAGGTTGCCAGCCTGTTTTCCAAGCCTGGCAACCGTGAAAAAACCCTCCCTATTAGGCAATCTATGGGGAGGCCTATGTCTCCCTAACTCTAAAGTTCCTCACTATGCCAACAATGCACTTTTATTGGATGGATGGATGGATGGACACGTACACGTAATTGGAAGGCGGGTACCCATAGTTGTACTAGACGGCTTGCGGCATGTAATTTGTTTGACGCTGTTCTGAAACCTAAGCTTATATATAGTAACAATATTCAATCAGAAACCAATGATGTATGCTAAGTTTACTTAAATATAACCTTCGTAGTAAAACATAAACACGATTCGATTTTCAAACGAAAATTAAAAAGTTTAAAACCATTTAAACCATGCGAATATAATGCAGCTTTGTAATGGAAAATTTTTAATGAAAATACACCAACAAAGCGCTCGCATTGTAATTAATCCTTGATAAAAGCAACGTCACAGGCAACATAAGTATACATACAAATATGTAGGCGTGTTATGTAACAAACGTACTTTGATCTCTCCTTTGCTTTCCGTGGACACCCGATGCTAAAATTACTTTTTAACTTCCCATTTATATATGATCAAATTTCGACATGTGTGCTATTAAGTTAGCACACACGTTGAAATTATTTATAGAAGACTATACTTATAGATATTGAGATCACGTAGTCCGTTGTTTCTACTCTGTACATGTATTTTCATAGCGCATAAAATAAGACTACATGACATGGGCCTCTCCCGTAATAGAGATGATTTGCTGGTTTGGTCGTCTCTAAAAGGGCCACTAGCTAATTAATTAAATTAAATTAATTGCGGGATTTCAACCACAAATTTTGTAAGAACCTGCAGCTCGTGAAAAATAGCAGGAGTGTTATGCGTGGTGATCAGAAAACCTATGCCCGTTTTCTGATCGAAATTTGATCATATATAAATGGGAAGTTAAAAAGTAATTTTAGCATCGGGTGTCCACGGAAAGCAAAGGAGAGATCAAAGTACGTTTGTTACATAACACGCCTACATATTTGTATGTATACTTATGTTGCCTGTGACGCCTGTGTGTCTACACCTCCCATAGGTTAGGTATGCCTATGCCATGCCATAGTATGCCTATGTGTAGACAACGTGGCGTTCACGCGGTGGGGGCTTTTTCAGCAATTTCCTACGATAGATCAGGCCCCCTGTTAGAGGATGATTCAATTAAGTAGATAAATTCGAAAGACCAGCGAGTAATTGCATGTTCATAAGACCAAATAAGGTCACCTGCGATCTTCGCATGCGGGGCGGCACGGTGATCTCCTTACTCCAAAAACTGCGATGCGGTTATCTTCAGCACGATTGGCTAATTAATACGAATAGATCTTGCAGTATCAAATAGTATTGCTGGCGCCAGTTCTATAGGTTTTCGTTGTTGCGACACGTGCACGGCATGTTTCTCTACCGAGCGGGAGGCGACGAACACGTAAACATGCGACTATCGTTGCGCGATAAAAATTACGCGTGTGCGGGTGCCCACGTGCGTGTGATATTTCACTTTTTGTTCATTTATAAATATTATAACAAACGAAATATAAAACTTTGATAAAATTTTATCGTGTGTTCTTGTTAACTCCTGAAGTGACTCCAAGAAGAAAAAAATATGTCAATTATTTAAACTTTTATGTCGACTTTTGTAAAAACAGAGATTGGAAAAAAATAGTTAATTAACAATCGTATAACATTTTAAAAAATTGACTTTAAAATTTATTTGTAAGAGGATTTATTTATTCAAATGTTTTAATGAGGAAGCCAATGGATGCAGGTGGCTCGGGACCGTACTTTGTGGCATTCTTTGGCCTTCGCTCAGCAGTGGACTTGTGAAGGACTGTAATGATGATGAAGATGAGATGATGATATAGTACTATAAAAATATTTTATGTGATATACTGTGTTCTGTGGCGATGCGCTCTAGCCGTAACGAGCGCGCGGAGTCCTATTTTCGGCAATAAATAAAAATAATAAATAATGGAGATAGAATTCCGGGAATTGAGACTTTTATATATATATATATGTATTTATATTTATATTTATTGGAAATTTTCTCCTTTTTAAGGACCCTTTTTCCAAAGTTCTAAAATATTAATAGTTTTTAGGTTATAAAAAACGAAACACTTTTTTTTTCATCTTATTTTGTCAATAATAATTGAATTTTTTTATGGGCTAACAAATCGTCGAGAAACATTTTTCTAGACGTCATTAAGAATCGAATGAGCTATCGCACATATTTTAAAGAGCGGGAAGAATTAACACGTTTTTGAACATGTTGATTAGAATATTATAACAAATGACATCAAGTACCCCACGCTTTTTTACCATAAAATTAATTTTTATGTAAATCACTATTATCTTATTTTAAACATATTGAAAATTATTTTTTACTTTTTGTTTCCGTTATCTGCAAAAGCGTATATTTTTATATTTTTTTTTAAACTATTATTTATTTTCTATTTTTAGTGCAGCTAACTAGAAAAGCCTTTTTTTGTTTTTTTTTGTTTTTTTATTGTATTCAAAGTGTTAAGCACCTGCTGCCTTCTTGGACGTAGTAGTCGTTTCTTAGGTTCCCTCTCCGGAAAGTTTTATTCTATACGTGCAATTGGCCTAAAGACACTATTTGGTATCAGAGATGGAAAAATTCGCTAATTCTAAGGATCCTGGCAAGGATAATAGGACAAACTATTTAAATTAATGCATTATCATTGGTCCTTGATAAGTGTGCAAATTTTAAAATCAATCCAACGTTTTAAAGGGGCAGAAAATCACATTCCAAAATTCCGTTACATACGAGTAGATACATACCAACCTAAAAAAAAAGCGTGTAAATATGAGACATAGCACAACGCGTGCTGGGCACAACTAGTGATCTATATTATTACAATATTTTAATATTTTTCAATTTATAATATTTGCTCAATGAATATATAGGTAAGGCGAAAATTTTAAATACAAGAAGTTTTCCAGTTTAAAAAGTTTTTCGTTTTTATAACATGATAAGAACTGAATTTGAAGTAAATTATCTCTCTTTGCCTTTATGAAACTGGAAGTGTATTTATTCCGTAGTCTCTCGCTAAGGTTTAATTAAACAAGGTACACCGTTCATTTTCCTTAAGCTATGCTCTACAGAAATAAATGAAATGCTTTGAATGTTTACGAGTTGTTGAGTATTGTACGAGCTATTATAGTCATATTAAGCATTTCGTATTTCGTCTGTGATAGAATCACAAAAACCGTGGCCGTGTTTTGGCGGTTAAGAATAACCACTACCCTATATCTTTCCGTGGGTGTCGTAAAAGGCGACAAAGGAAAACAGGCAGGAGATGGACAGCAGCATCTTCCTGATAACAGCAAAATTACAATAAAAAAACTCCGGTTGCCAACCCGCTCGCCAAGCGGGGCAACTATGGCAAATACCCCCAAATGATGAGAGCAACAAAGCGACGGCTCCCAGTCCTCAACGGCCCCGCTACGGTGGCGGTGGCGACCATGATAACGGCGGGGCAGGGGGTGCTAAGAATCTCCGGTGGAGGTTCGGTTGCCACCTAAGACGACTCAACTTGGCAACATACAACGCATGTACCCTGAGGACTGACGAGAAGATCTTGGAGCTAGAAGAGAAGATAGACAAGTTACGCTGGCTAATTATAGAATTATACAAAGCCCGAAGAGAGGGGGAGGGCACGGTAATCCTCGAGTCCGGCAACTTCCTCTATCACCGGGAGGGCGACCATCTGTCCCAAGGAGGTGTCGGATTTATTATCCACAAGTCTCTCGTTAACAACGTTGTAAAGATTGAGAGTGTGTCGACGAGGGTTGCGTACCTTATACTCAGAATCATCAAACGGTATTCGCTGAAGGTCATACAGGTTAACGCGCCAACCTCGGCACATCCCGATGAGGAGATGGAGGAAATGTATGAGGATATCTCTAGAGCCATGATTTCCTCCAAAACCCACTATACGGTGTTAATGGGAGACTTCAATGCAAAACTAGGCACAAGAGAGAACGGTGAGCTGAAAGTAGGGAAATTTGGAATAGGTCAATGAAATCCAAGGGGCCAGCAGCTGGCTGACTTCATGGAAAAGGAGGGACTCTTTATGATGAACTCTTTCTTCCAGAAGCGGCCCCACAGGAAGTGGACCTGGTCGAGCCCCGACGGTACGACAAAAATGAGATTGACTTGAAAAAACTTGTTAAAAATGAGAGGCACACTGAACTTAAACGTTAAGTTGGAGAGGTCTCGTCTAATGAAGTCAACGCTCCGTCCCCCTCGTGCTCTAGTCAAAAGTCTCGAAACCTTTCAGTTTGAGTTATAAAACCGTTTTCAGTGCGTAGAAGACTGCAATGACGTGGACGATATGAATGACAAGCTCGTGGAAACTGTCTATGCGGTCGGAGCTAAGTTCTGCAAGACCCGCCGCAGAAGAACACATAAACTCTCCGATCACACTCTTAATCTCATGGCTGTTAGACGGGAGATCAAGCTACATTCTTCAACGGATTTGACAGCACACAGGCAACTGAACAGATAGATCTCCAAATGCATGCGGCGGGACTATGCTATTCATAAGGTGGATTGTAAATAAACACTTTATTAAAAATTCCTCTTCATTCTACAATGTCCATTTTGGTTATGCAGCCAAAGATACGTGCTTTGTAATCCACTAGCTGATTTTGACTACGGCGACAATTTTCGAATAGTATCTAACTACGAATCATAAATAACAGTGGCACGAGAATTCTAAATTAACGGGTTCTCAATAACATTAGAATCATTATATATTACTGTAATCTATCGATTAAATTTAGGTTAGAAATACAAAATCGGAGACCCGAGAACATTCCCAATACAAAATACCTCTAGATGCGAACCAGTGTTCGAGTAATCCGGCCTAGGACACAAATGGAAAAATACTTATTAATAATTTATATTTCTACTCATTTGACAAAAAATTACGAACATTCGGTGTGTTTAGTTTAAAACATCAAGCTTTTAGTTGTTGACAAGCAAATTCATCCAAAGATGTCGAATTATTTACGCTAAGCTGCATAACTTTCATGCGAGTGATTAATTTCCATGGCACCGTTTAAATATTTTTGTTTAAATATTCATTGTCTAAGATATTTTTATAAGTGAGCAAAATAAATAATACTTGAAGCATGAAATTAACTTTAAGTTTAAATTCCAACAAGCACACATTTAATAATTAATAAAAACAATACACTCAAAATAAAAACTAATAAAAAATATTATGACATTTTATGATAAGTAATAAAACATTTTTCGACGTATTTAAATCTGTTAGATAATAGCGAACTTGTAGGTATCTTGAATATCAATTATAATATTTGCATGGAGGTATATAATAAAGACAGTCTTGTCTCAACTCCCGTGTTTGATTGCCGCATCCAAACAATACAAAATAAACATGGCGCAGCCGGTACACAGATTTTACAAATAATATAATATATAAGTACTTTCCATTGAATTGGATGAACTGTGAAAGTGAGAGTGAATTTTAGGAAGAAGTTGAAGATTCTAACGTAACTGCAATTGAATCAATCGTCCGAACAATGGAATCTGTATTACAACCACCGCCACCTTTTATTTTCTAAAATAATTTAGTAAATGTGACTTCGGGAAATTTATGCAAAGAATAGGAAAAATGGAAAAAAGCATTCTTGATATATTACGAGCCATGTGAACAACTTAACATTTTATTACATATTATCGAAAACAAATGTCACGAAGTGTACGAACAACTATTATTGGAAAATGATAAAAAGGAATTTAAATCGATTAATGAAGTATTTTTAAAATTTGATACATTTTTCTTCCACAAAAGAATGTGACGATGACACGACACATATTTTTCACTCGTTATCAACGGGAGATGGAGACAACCGAGCAATATTTTTTCGAATTAAACAAGATGGCGGCAAGATGCGAATTTAAAGATTTATGTCAAGATTTGGTACGAGATAGACTCATATGTGGTATACGAGATGGATATATGAGAGGAAGGCTGTTAAGGGAGCCTGACTTAACGTTGCAATGTAGCCGAAATGTCGCGAGCCCAGGCCATCAATATAAAGTCAGAGAAGTAGGACCACCACGTGCATGAAATAAAACGTAATTCCGAGCAAGATGAACGTGACGCAGAAATTAATTGGGTGAACCGACAACGTGTTACGCCCCTGCACCACCAGCGCCCGCAGCGAGCACGTGGCGCCGGCAGCGGAGGTGTGCGGATGCTGCGATCCTCTAAGTCCTCAACCCACCCTCGGGATGAAGGTGGGCACGCGCAAGTGCATCGTCCCGTCCCGTCCAGGTACGATCGCAGTTGTTGGAACTGCGGTTTGTTACACGAGAAATACAGTTGTCCCGCCTATGGTCAGCAGTGCCGTAAATGTCATCGCATGAATCATTATTCGCGGATGTGCAGAGTTTATGAAGTAAAGGAGGACTCCACCGATCAGGTAAATATCAATTACGGTAAGGACTGGTTGGTGAAGTTAAAGATAAATAATAATTTTCTAATGTTCAAGCTGGATACTGGGGCCGATGTGAACGTTTTGCCTAAGAAGTATATTCAAAAAATTAATATTACTGAATCAGAGTTAGCATGTACCTCAATAAAATTACAAGGTTATTCAGGCAGTAATATTGAAGTTATTGGTAAATGTCACTTAAAAGTTAATTATAAAAATGATGTTTACATATTAAAATTCATTGTTGTTGATGTAGACTCACCTCCTATTTTAGGCAGAACCTCGTGTGAGGAATTAAAGTTACTAAAGAGAGTTTTTTCTATTAGGGAGAAAAAAGAAAATGAAATAATAAATGAATTTTCCGACGAATTCGTAGGTATGGGATGTTTGCCAGGAAATTACAAAATTCAGGTGAGAAAACTACCGCTAGCCCTTAAAGACAAAATTAAAAATAAATTAATGGAAATGCAAAAAGAGGGCATCATTGCAAAAGTAGAGGGACGATGTCGGGAAATTAATATTAAATTAAATTTAAAAAAATGTAAAATTGGGTTAACGGAACTCACATATTTGGGCCATAAAATAACAAAGGATGGGACGTATCCGGATGATTCGCACATACTAGCTATAAGAAATATGCCCAAACCGAACATAGTAAAAGACGTCTATATATGTATATTATATATATATATATATGTATGTGAGTAAGTTCATACCGAATTTTTCGGAAAAAACGTCTGTGTTGCGTGAACTGTTAAAGAAAGAAGTAGCATGGCATTGGGATAGTAATCACGATCAATGTTTTAAAGAAATAAAGGAAAGTCTAAGTAAACCTCCGCTTTTAAAATATTATAGCTTACAGACACCAGTAAAAATTTCAGTGGACACAAGTAAAAATGGATTGGGAGCCTGTTTGATGCAAGACGAGTTACCAGTGTGTTATGCTTCTGTGCACGACGCAAACAAAGTAATACGTCGAACGAAATAACTGATTGCTTGTCGTAACCATCGCTAGTTGAACAACCTATGGGCGGTGGGCGGAGCCATGAGAATGTTATGATCATCGGGCCGCGCTCACGGTTCCACAACTAGCGGTGGTTGCACACAGCAACGCGGGAAACGCCGTAGCAATAATATTGGAAAATATAGCTTTTAATTTTAATAAATAGTATTGTAACTATGTACTAACTCTCGCAATAAAGGCACCAAACAACTGGCGAGAGTTAACATAGATTTAGAATATAGAAATTAATTAATGCCAAATTATGGAGTAAGTATTATATGTAAATTGTATTCTTTTATATAGTGCAATTTAATTTCTTATATATTAAGCCTTTAGGCACGAAACATAATAAACAGGGCATGTTACCGTGACGCGGCCGCGGAGCGAATGAGGCTACGCGCGCCGCGCCACGACGTTTTATATTTATAGTACTGAGGCGGGGGGCAGGGTTCTCAGCTCAAAATTGCTGGAAAAACAACCTTTTAACCATTAGTATATAGAAAAATTGTTATGTAAATATTAGTTTAATAAGTAGTTGTAAGAATGTTATATATTTAAGTCTGTTCGTTAGTATGTAAGAAATCTAACCAATAAAGAAAGGCGCGGGGGTGAGGCAAGGGTCCGCTGGCCAGCAACGGCCAAGTCATATATAAGACGGGCCGGCCGGAAAGGTCGGCACATTCCGCCCGTGGCACCGCTCTCGAGCGGTCGTATCCAGGTAGTCCGCGCATCCGTCCCCGTACGGTAGTGCTCTCTCGCTCTCGCGCCTCCGCTGTCCTACTCGCGCTGTACAGCGTCGACGCTTTGGTGAGTCATTTCTGCTAACAGTTCTTGCCCCCCTGTCTTTGGGCAGGGAGGTTTGACTGACCTCTGCTTGTTATTGTTATTTTTATTGTTAATTCTTATTGTTAACTATTTCTAATTTTGTTTTCGTTATTTATTTGTATAACGTGTACGTGTATATACTGTTTCTAGGGAGTTACTTGCTCTTTTCAGAGCAAGGCCCTGCTCTTTTTAGAGCAGGGGCACTTACTCCTTGAATAAAGAACGTCCCGTTCTTTTGAGAACGGTGATCCCCCGCCCTTACTGTTTAGGTACAGAACGTCTCTGTTCTTTTCAGAACAGCACCCCCTAGCCCCTTCCGTTTCAAATACAAACTGATTCGTAGGCCCTCAACATGTCCACAGTTACCCAAGTTAAGTCCCTCGTCACCGCCCTAAACCAAACTCTTGGTCTGGGCCTAAACCTCGATGAGACGGCCCTCGCCGCCCTTGTTACTCCACCTGCCCGTCAGACACTCCAACCGCCGCCCGTACTCGCGGCCTACCTAGAGACCAAGAACTCTTTCGCCCCATTAGAAATGGATTACGCATGCTCCGAGTCCTCTGCGTCGGCCTCCCGGAAGAGGCCCGCCACCAATTCTGGCACCGGTTCATCGGAGTCCTGTGACTCCGACGGAACCGGGGATTCTTCGTTCACCGCGGTGAACTCCAAGCGCAGCGGTAAACGCGCCGCGAAAAACCGCACCGTCTCAGCGGCCCCTGCCGCTCCTTCAACCTCCGCAGCTCCCGCTGCCGCCTCTGCCCCCGCAGCCCCCGTCGCTGCCTCGGCCCCACTTATGTCACTAGACATCCCCGCTCCGACCAAGCCAGCCTCTCGCTGTGCTCCAGTCCTTGCCAAGAAGCAAGTCCCGCCCCCTGTCTTCCTAAGGGACAAGGCCAAATTCACAGAACTCTCCAAAACCTGCTACAACGCAGGCATAAAATACGACCACGCCATTAACCTCGGGGAGGCTATTAAGATCATCCCCCAATCAATCGACGACTTCCGGCGTCTCACTATTCCGGCGTCGGCTATTCACAGCCGAACGAGTTTCTTATCATACGTACGCTCTCCCGGAAGAGCGCAAAGTCAGGGCCGTCATCCGCGGCGTCCCCTTCGAATTTTCCAACGAAGAAATCCTTGAGGACCTTAAGTCCCAAGGTTTCCCAGTTGAAGCCGTGCACAAAATGCACAGTAGAACGGGCCAGAGGTTCTCTCTTGCCCTAGTTATTTTAACCAACGTGCCGGAGGCAAAAGCCATCTTCCGGCAGGTACGCACAGTGTGCGGCCTGTCGAGAGTGAGGGTTGAGCCTCCACATAGGCGCGGGTTCCCGGCGCAGTGCCACCGCTGCCAACTGTATGGTCATGCGGCGGCCAACTGATCCACCCCACCCAGGTGCGTTAAGTGCTTTGAACCCCACAACACTAAAGAGTGTCCTCGGCCCAAAGACGCCGAATCCCCACCCGCGTGTGTCCTGTGTAAACAAACAGGCCACCCGGCTAACTACAGAGCCTGCCCTTGCGCACCTCATCCTCGCCCCAGTAGGCAAGCTCCACCGCCGGTCAATGACCGGCTCTTTACCAACGGATGCCCCGTCAGGGCCTTTCTCAGCCCACCCAGGGCTTCTCTCGGCCCTCTCAGGGTCCTCCTAGGCCCCCCCAGGGACCTCTTCGGCCCCCTCCGGGCTTCTCTAACTTAACTCACAATGACAGAGCAGTTTGCTCTACCAAAGTCTCACGGTCGTATCAAACCTAAGGGTTTATCGCTTGTATCCTTTAACATTCGCGGTTTGCGAAATAACCTCCCAGAGCTTAAGCTCTTTCTTCGAAATCGTGAAGCCGATTTCCTCCTCCTACAGGAAACTAATCTCAATACTAAGGACACTAAAGGCCTTTCCATCAAAAACTTCTCTCTTCTTCGTAATGACAGACCCGACCGCCGAGGCGGCGGTACGGCCATTTATTACAAGAAGACACTTCACTGCTCTCCCATTTCTACTCCACAACTTTCCAACATGGAAGCCACGGTATGTAGGCTAGCTATGACTGGAAATCAGTCCATCTTCATAGCCTCCTGTTACATCCCTTCTAAAACCCTTCCCCTCAAAAAAGATTTTGAGGCTATTTTATCTCTAGGCAATTCAGTCATTATGTTTGGAGATTTTAACTCCAAGCACACTGAATGGACATGCCGTACTACTTCACGTAGTGGCAGGATACTGCTCGATATCACGCAGTCTCTTGACCTTACCGTCCACAGTCCCCTCGGTGCTACTCACTATCCCGATATCACCGATTACGCTCCCGACGTGCTAGAATTTGCACTATTCATAAGTGTTTCCCTCAATCTCAGGGCAATCGAGACACTAGACGATCTAGGATCCGACCACAGACCGGTCTCCCTCATTCTTGGCCATCAGCCACCCCCCTCAACACCCTCTACTAAAACCTTCACAAATTGGCAGGGCTTCAAGGAGTCCCTAGCGAAAGCTCTGGACTCACAGGACTCCCCAATCTCCCTATCGTCGGACTTAGACAGTCCCGAAAAAATCGACACCGCGGTCGATTCACTCTCCACCCTTATTAAAACCTCCCTTAAGGAGAATGAAAGGGTCGTCCCGGTTGCTAATAATAGTGGGCTTCCCCTGCATATTAGCAACCTATTAAAAGCCAAAACAGCTGCTTTCCGGAGAGCAGCAAAATATCCCACGCCCGAATATAGGCGCACGGCCAATCGTCTTCAACGAGAACTCCGTTTCCGCCTCTCTGAATTTCGAGACCTCGAAAAGAGTAAGTTCATGGAGAATATCTCTCCCTCTCATACAGCGTACTATCAGATGGCTAGAGCCCTCCGCATAGACGCTATCACCCACACTCCCCCTGTGTCCCGTCCCGACGGTACGGTAGCCTTCGAGGACGAGGAAAAGGCTGAGTGCTTTGCAGACAGCATTGCCGCTCAATGCTCTCCTAGCTCTCAACCCGTCGACCCCTCACACGTCCAGGCAGTGGAGGATGAGGTCCGCCGCCGGAACTCACCCCCTACAGCCTCCGAACCTATCTCTGTGTCCAATGATGAGATTTTATCCCTTATCAAAGGACTTAAGCCTAAAAAGGCTCCGGGCGCGGATGGCATCTCCAACCAAGCCCTAAAACACTTTCCTGAGCAGGTGCTAACTCTTTTATCTATTATCTTCAATGCCTGCTTCAACCTTAGTTACTTTCCCACTACGTGGAAAGAGGCAACTGTGATTGGTATTCCCAAGCCAGGCAAGCCTCTCAACCTCCCTTCCAGTCATCGCCCCATTAGCCTCCTCAAGGCCATGGGCAAGCTATTCGAAAGAGTCATCCAAACTCGCATAAGGCACCATCTGTTTCCCACAGACGGTGACCCTCACATCATCCCCCATCAATTCGGTTTCCAAGTGAAACACTCTTGTCCCCAACAAGTTCACCGTATTGTGGAATATATCCTCAGCGGTTTTTATCCTCGTCGTCATAAGACCATCGCGGTCTTTTTCGACATAGCTAAAGCCTTTGATAGAGTCTGGCATGAAGGCCTTATCTACAAATTATACAAATTAGGTCTCCCCGATTGTCTAGTACGTCTCGTGGCCTCTTATCTAAAGCATCGTACCTTTCGTTTCAGACACGAAGGCACGCTATCTTCTCAGCGCCCCATCAAAGCTGGTGTCCCTCAGGGCTCAGTACTTGCTCCTCTCCTGTACATTTTGTTCACCAACGACATTCCCATCCCGTCTAAAGGTGTTCAGCTCTCCCTCTTCGCAGATGACACTGCCCTATACTGTAAAGGTACCTCGCTACCTTTCATACGGAACAAGATCCAAAAGTCAGTTGATGACCTAGGAGCTTGGTTCAAAAAATGGCGCATCGATGTGAACCCGGAGAAGAGCTCCGCCGTTCACTTCGATTATAAACGACGCCGACTCAAAAACACTCCACCAATACGTATGCTAAGGACCCCTGTCCCCTGGCATACGACTGCCAAATATTTAGGTGTCACCCTTGACACTAGGCTCACTTTCAGGTCCCACGTCAAAAGAGTAACCCGTCACGCACGTTTCTACCTGGGTAGGCTCAACAGTATGTTGGGCCGACACAGTAAAATGTCCCTCAGAAACAAGCGTACCCTTTATAAGGTCTGTATACGACCAGTCATGTCCTCCGCGGGCCCCATTTTTGCCCACGCTGACCCTCAAATTATTAATGAACTCCAAGTAGTTCAAAACCTCTTCTGTCGTCGAACTACGAACGCACCTTGGTACGTCCGTAATGCCGACCTTCATCGGGACTTAGAGCTCCCTACAATCCAACAATTCCTTAAAAAACTCTCTGAGAACTTCTTCAAAGCCTCAGAGTCGCATTCCAATCATTTTATTCGTGAGGCAGCTAATTATGCAGCCCCACCCCCCTCTCGCTATAGCGTCCGCAGGCCGAGGAACTCCCTCTCGGACCCGCCTTATAAACTTTCAAACGACCTGAACTGCCTCCTGGCGGCTCAGGCCGACTCTAATTAAGTTATTCATAATTAATTTGCCTTCGTAGGCACTCCCTCAGCGGCTAATAGCCGCCTGCGCCCTCTTTTCCCAAAAGAGGGTCGCTTCCGATACGGCATAAGAAGCTTTAAACAGCTAGTTGCCAGTCCCCAAAGGCGGTTTTAGTGGGTATCACTTAGGTTCCCCAGTAGGTAGTCACAGTGAGTCCCACATAACCACGATAGACCGGCTGTCGTGGTATGCGTAATGCATTTCCGCCTCCCTACATAAAGGGTAGCCCTTTCCCAATTGCTTCGGGCGCAATAAAAAAAAAAAAAAAAAGAACGGTCGGCAGTCGCTCTCCAGCCACAGAAAAGAAAACAGCAGCAAGAAAAGAAAAAGTTCCTCCTCACCGCCGCTTGCCTCCAGTTTAAGCAAGACCAACGCGTTCATTCATTTTTCGAACGGCGTTACGGCGATCAAAAAGACAATATCGGTCTTGGTATTGCCGGAAGAAAGAAGCAAACCGCAAGAATGAAAAAATATTATTGTGAAGAAAAATGGTGATTACACGTAGTAACAACGGAGAATCATCGAAGCGTAGCAAGGATGAACAGATAACCCAGGGGGCCACAGAAGAGGCCTCCGGGGGCGACGCTACCGCTAGTGGTACATCCAACACCACGAGCGAAACCACAACGGTCAGCGATACAACCGCTACCTCTGTGACCGATAACACGGCCGCAACGGAAGAAACCCAGCAAGAAAAGGATCGAAGATCGCAGTGCACATTAAAGCCCGACGAAGCTAGGTCTCGCCGCTCCGTAGCCTCACGCAAGAGACTCCTCGCGGAGTTAGAGGCGAAAGAGCGGTTAGCCGAACTCAAGCTCGAGCAGGCTCAGTTGCATGCAATAACGGAATTGCAAGAAATACACGTGCAGCGATTACAAGCAGAAGTCGGATCAACCAATGACGAAGATGAAGAAATAGAAGACGATTTAGCATCAGTGCGCATTAGTACATGGTTGCAAGAAAAACCTACATCGCAACCAGCGCCACAGCCCCAGCAGCTGCGGCGCGGGTTGCGATGTAGACTGCGGAGCGGGTTGCGATGCGAAGTGCGGCGTGGGTTGCGATGCGAAGTGCGACGTGGGTTGCGGCGTACCCACGTCGCACTTCGCATCGCAACCCGCTCCGCAGTCTACATCGCAACCCGCGCCGCACTTCGCATCGCAACCCACGCCGCACTTCGCATCGCAACCCGCTCCGCAGTCTACATCGCAATCCGCGCCGCAGCCCGCGCCGCAACCCGCGCCGCACTTCGCATCGCAACCCGCGCTGCAGAAAGAATACTATGGACAGGCGCAGCAACAAATCGACGTCGCTACCTTAGCCGCTGCTCTATCACAAGCAGTACGAAGCACAAGGGAGCCGCCGAAATATGTTCAAGAGCTACCTACATTCAATGGTAGCAGCAAAGAATGGCTCAGCTTCAAAACAACGTACGAAGAACCTTCAAAGTACTTCACGAAAACATAGCGAGAATACGCCGAAGCTTAAAAATGACAGCAAAAGAAGCCGCAGGTTGCCTACTTATAAGCCAACCAGATCCCAGAATGATAATGGAAGCTTTGGAAAGGAGATTCAGACGACCAGAAGCGTTAATCCACTTGGAAATAGAGAAGCTGAAGCTGCTGAACAAAGTTACGGTCAATCCCAGGGAGCTATGCATATTCGCAAATCGCATAGCAAACGTAGTGGACACCGTGGAAGCACTCAAGAAAGCACACTATCTGCATAGTCCGGAAATGACGCGAGTTATCACAGACAAACTCACGCCCATATTGAGAAGCAAATGGTACGACTATGCAGCCAGAAAGAAAGAAGATATCCCAGAGCTTAAGAAGATATCAATGTTCTTAAACGAAGAAGCGGACAAATGCAGCGCGTATGCCTTGCCAGAGTTCATAGCAGAGGACAGCGAGACGAGAGAGCGAAGACCGAAAAAAATAGAACGTGCCTTCGCCATAAGCAAGAAACAATATGAAGAACGCTGCCCTCAATGCAAACAACGCTCTGTCCACAAATGACAGATGGGAAGTAGCAAAGAAGAATAATATATGCTACCGCTGTCTGCGAGGCAAACATCGCCGATTGCTGTGTAAAGCTCCACCGTGCGGGAAAGGCGTATGCATGATGAAACACCATAAATTGCTGCATCGCGACAGAACAGCAGAAATTGAAAAGGAACCCGCTATGGAAACCGCAACATCGGCAAGGGAGGTCATCACAGCGACTCAACCGTACAAACACCGCCGCGCTTATCTAAAGATTGCGCCGGTAACAATAAGGGGGCCGCTAAGCTGCGTCGAAACGTACGCATTATTGGATGAAGGAAGCACGGTCACCTTAGTCGATGCCTCAATTGCTGACGTCATCGGCGCCGACGGCCCAGCCCACGCAATGTGGATACAAGGGGTCGGCTCGGAGGTGAAACATGAGAAGAGCAATATCGTCAGCCTTAAAATAAGAGGAAAGTACGCGCAAGAGGAACACAACATAGAAGCAGCGCGTACGGTAGAGCGGTTGGATTTCGCGCCAGAATCCGTGAATGAAAATCACTTAGAGAATTGCCAACATCTGTGGGATATCAAAGAAGATATCACCTACGAACGCGCCTCACCGATAATACTAATCGGACAAGATAAGTGGCACCTCATAGTGTCTAGAAAACTGCGCGTCGTAGAAGAGGAAATAAAAAAATTATTTCAAATTAGAATCGCTGTGCATCGAGCCAAGAAGACCGAAAGAAGATCCCGAGCAGCGAGCTATGCAAATGTTGAAGGAAACCAGCCAGAGGTCGGCGGACGGCAGATTCGAAACCGGGTTGTTGTGGAAACAAAAGGATTTCCAAATACCAAATAATTACAAGGACGTGGAAAGGCGCCTGCACACCTTAGAGAAGAGGCTCGACCGAGACAGCAATCTCAAGCTACAGTACGAAGAACGCATACAGAACCTTTTCAACTCGGGTTATGCAGAGCGCGCGCCCATGCCACCGCCGCAAGGAAGGACATGGTATCTGCCACACTTCCCAGTCATCAACCCTGCGAAACCAAACAAGCCGCCGAGATTGCACGACGCCGCAGCGAAGACAGCCGGAATATGTCTCACCGATATGCTTCACTCGGGGCTCGACTTGTTACAATCATTGCCCGGAGTAATCATGAGGTTCCGACAGTATCCGTATGCAGTGAGCGCCGACATAAAAGAAATGTTCATGCAGATCAAAGTGCGCAAAGAAGATAGAGACGTTTTACTTTTCTTATGGAGAGGCAAGCGGCGGGAGGACCAACCGGAAGAATATAGGATGACATCAATCATCTTTGGAGCAATATCATCACCGTGCACAGTATTATACATCAAAAATAAAAATGCTGAAGAACATGCAGAGGCATACCCAGAAGCTGCGGTCGCCATAAAAAGAAATCACTATATGTACGACTACTTGCAGAGCTTCCACTCTGTCACGGAAGCTCAGCAAACGGTAAAAGCAGTCGATCACGTCCACAAACAAGCGGGATTCGTACTCAGCGGGTGGACATCGAACGAAGAGAAAACAATAGAATAAATAACGACAGAGCATAAACAACACGACAAAAGAAACTGAGAATACGCTCGGCCTGCTCTGGCATGTACAAAGCGATCATATTGGATTTAATACTCACAATATGAAGATGCCTGCCGACGTAAAAGAAAAACAACGCTTGCCAACTAAACGTGAAGCGTTGAGCGTCATAATGGATTTATTTGACCCGCTGGGATTAATATCACCAGTGACCACCCCAGCGAAGAGAATATTCCAAGACACATGGCGTTACAAGGCGGACTGGGACGACCCTCTGCCCACAGAATTAAAAGAAAAATGGGAAGACTGGATTACTTCACTTAACGCCATAGAACAACTGAGAATACCGCGATGCTACGATTACAACCCGGTGTCGACGCGCCTACTACACACATTCGTCGACGCAAGCGAGGAGGCCTACGCAGCAGCCGTGTATTGGAGAACGGAGCGAGCAGACGGTAGCGTTAACGTATCATTGGCCGCCGCCAAGAGCCGCGTAACACCACTGAAACCAGTCTCCATACCACGGCTCGAGTTACAAGCGGCACTGCTGGGAGCTCGTCTCGCGCAGACCGTGGTCGATGAGCACGATGGTGATATAGCGGGCAAGACATACTGGTGCGACTCTCGTACTGCACTGGTGTGGATAAGGTCGGAGCCTCGCGCGTACAAAGCTTTCGTTGGTCATCGCCTGGCGGAGATAGAAGATACGACCAAGAAGAACGAATGGCGTTGGCTACCGTCTAAAGAAAACGTGGCAGACGACGCGACCCGATCCACGCCAGAAAGATTCGAGGAGTCGCACCGGTGGTTCCGAGGGCCCCCGTTTCTGCAACTTCCCCCAGCAAAATGGCCGCAGGAAGAGAAAACGACACAATACGACACCGGGGAAGAACGAGAAGTATGTAACATCGCAGTTAAAAGGGTAGACTCGCCAACAACACATCTGCTACAAATAGAAAGATTTTCAAAATGGATTCGCCTCATAAGGGCGACAGCGAGAGTCCTCTTATTCATCGACATGTGCAGACCAAACAAGCACGTGGTGAAGGCTGGGCGTAAACGCAACCGAGCAAGACAAGATAGCGACCCTGGCTGGCGAAGAACAAACAAACGCAACATCCCCGCCAAGGAGAAAAAGGCAACTCCTACTGTCTCATCGCTTGTAGGAATACCGGCCGCTTATCACGTAAGAGCCGAATAACTGCGGGTGCAAGCCAGTCAGCGGGAAAGCTTCCCGAAGGAGCTCAAGAGGATCGCCACGGAAGTGTTCCGGGAGGTGTCGACAAATTAGGCCACCTGAGCACATACGTCGATAAAGAGGGGACCCTACGCCTCAGAGGTCGAATAAAAGCAGCATCAGAAGTGGAAGAGGACACGTACGACCCTTCCATACTAGACAAGAAGCACGCATACACTCGTCTGTACATAACACACGTACACGAGAGGTTGCATCACGGAGGCGTGGAAACAGTCGTGAACGAATTAAGAAAAATACGTCCAGTGGTGAAAACTGTCGTCAAAAGCTGCCTACTGTGCCGTCTAAGAAAAGCCAAGCCTGCATCACCATCTACAGGAAACCTGCCGTCCGCACGCCTCGCTCATCACGCACGTCCGTTCACATACACCGGACTGGACTACTTCGGGCCAATAGAGGTCACAGTGGGGCGACATCGTGAAAAGCGCTATGGCGCGTTATTCACCTGCATGACATCACGAGCAATACACATAGAGGTAGCCCACTCTTTAAGCGCCAACTCAGCCGTGTCGGCGCTCAGGCGTTTTATGAGCAGGAGAGGATGCCCAAAAGAAATATGGAGTGACAACGCTACGTGCTCCAAGGCAGCCGACAAGGAGCTGGCCGAAGCAGCACTCGCAACCCTCGAGCACGAAACCACATGTCGACAAATTGTGTGGAAGTACATACCACCATCAGCACCGTTCATGGGCGGCGCATGGGAGAGAATAGTTCACTTCGTGAAAGAAGCTCTACGCGTCACCCTCAACGAGCGCTATCCCAGTGACGAGACATTGGTGACCCTGCTCGCCGAGGTCGAAAACACGGTCAACTCAAGACCTCTCACACACGTCTCAGTCGACCCAGGAGACCCAGAAGCCATCACGCCGAATCACATCATCATCGGTCCCAACTCGCACGTACCTGCGCCGGGACACTTAAGCGAGAGCGATGTGACGGCCCGCCAGCAGTGGAAACGAGCTCAAGCCCTGGCCGACGTGTTTTGGAGAAGGTGGGAAAAGGAATACCTGCCCCTACTCCAACACCGGCGGGAGCCCAGCAGCATAGGCGTATCACCGAAGATTGGAGACCTAGTCATCATTTCAAAAATCAGCAACGTATATGCTGGCGTCGACGGAGAGGTACGAGTAGTGGACGTAACCACAAGCACGGGGCATGTACTACGAAGACCGACAAAGAAGATCGTCGTGCTACCAGAGGGATCGCAGCGTGGCGACGGCGGGAGAATGTGCACGACGCAAACAAAGTAATACGTCGAACGAAATAACTTACTGATTGCTTGTCGTAACCATCGCTAGTCGAACAACCTAGGGGCGGTGGGTGGAGCCATGAGGATGTTATGATCGTCGGTCCGCGCTCACGGTTCCACAACTAGCGGTGGTTGCACACAGCAACGCGGGAAACGCCGTAGCAATAATATTGGAAAATATAGCTTTTAATTTTAATAAATAGTATTGTAACTACGTGCGCCGCGCCACGACGTTTTATACTTATAGTACTGAGGCGGGGGGTAGGGTCCTCAGCTCAAAATTGCTGGAAAAACAACCTTTTAACCATTAGTATATAGAAAAATTGTTATGTAAATATTAGTTTAATAAGTAGTTGTAAGAATGTTATATATTTAAGTCTGTTCGTTAGTTTGTAAGAAATCGATCCGTAACAGCTTCTAAATCACTAACTAAAATGGAGCAATCATACGCGCAAATTGAAAAATCTATATATTTTATCTGTCTGTTATTTAAATTATCTGTCACATTGTCAAGCTTGTCTAACTTATAAAAACCAGAACTGTAAGGAACCGTTAATGCAACATGAAGTACCAAATAGGGCATGGTCTAAAGTAGGAATAGACGTTTTTCACTTCGGAACAAAATCGTTTGTCCTCATAATAGACTACTATAGTAAATTTGTAGAATTAATAAAAATTAATTGCTTAAAGTCAGAATTAATTGTTAAAAAAATTAAACAAGTTTTTAGTAGACACGGTATACCCGAAATAGTTATGACCGATAATGGCCCTGAGTTTGCATCTAACACTTTTCGTGAATTCTCACATGTTTGGAAATTCCAGCATGTGACGTCATCGCCGAGATATCCTCAATCTAACGGTCAGGTCGAGCGTGCCATACAAACAATTAAAAATATGATGAGAAAAACGGCTTATGATCAGGCGGAGTTCCCATTAGCGTTCCTTGAATATCTAAATACACCAATCAGTAAGGAGCTCGCTAGTCCAGCGGAGTTGTTATATAATAGAAAACTCCGCAGTATAGTTCCGTGTTCTCCAAATTTATTGTTACCAAAAATTAATACGGACGTAATAAATAAATTAAATCGCCGTCAACAAAAGCAAAAAAATGTATTACGATAAAGGTGCTAGAAAATTAAAAACACAAATAATTGGACAAAAAGTTAAAGTTTGAATTAACAAAACATGGGTACCAGGTTTTATTAAAAGTATTGTAGGTCCTAGGTCATATTTAATAAGCATGGCAAAGGGTGGTGTATTAAGACGAAATAGGAAGCATATCATAGTTGATTCGAACCAAAGAATCGATGAATCATCTAATCTACGCACACGGTACGATGATATCACTGTAAACAATAACAAAACCTCCGCGCACGCGCCCTCTCCGCACGGCTCCAGTACTCAGCTGCGAGCGCCTCACTTGCATCAATCTGATAGATCAACTGTTTTCACTAACTTTTTTTTATCGTACACTTTCCGGCAGGGAAGTGAGACCTCCTGATCGACGGGGCTTCTCCGCACCACAGAAATGACAGCTATGTGAGGCAAAAAACTTTATTTTATTTTATTTAATTATTGGATTGATTTTAATTTTTAATTACATATATAAATTATTTTTTATCAATAACAATAAGTCGAAAGCAACAAGTTAATTGGATTTTGTTTTTAATAAATATTATATAAATTACAGATTGATAAATTATGTTAATATTATCAAGTTACACGTTATAATTATAGGAATAAATTCATGTATTATTATTAATCAAATTGTTAATTTTCATACTTTTAATTATGAAATGCTTTTATTATATTAAGATTATTAATTGTGGTTTTATGAAAGATTAGTATTAAACCTCGACCCTTTATAATTTCTTAAGAAGGGGTTTGTAGGTATCTTGAATATAAATTATAATATTTGCATGGAGGTATATAATAAAGACAGTCTTGTCTCAACTCCCGTGTTTGATTGCCGCATCCAAACAATACAAAATAAACACGTAAAATCGTAAGTATCACTGCGTTTATCCACACAATAGTTGCGTAGGTACATTTATAAATTGTTTTAAAAAGTTTAACATAATGTGATTTCACCATCTCAGAACAGATTTTAAAATTGAATAGGATTGCAAGTAATTGAATTCCAAGCAAGACAATCGAAGAGGCCTTTTTATGCCCATATACGATTTTGTGCTTCAAAATTAAATATCAGATCACTAAAATTCAGGAAGTCTAATTTAAAATGACACACTCTGCTTCTCTATTAACTTAAGATACTATTGAGATTGAAGTGGTATGATATAATCCATCTGAAGCCATAAGATTTCTCTGGCATTTGACATAGTCACCTGTAACGAAACCCACGGTACAAAATCGGGCGCTGGGCTCTCTTATGCCGCACCGCATTGCAGAGATGATTAACTTCTTAAGAAACTCATCATCGTTTGTCAACTGTGCAGAAGTAATTTTTCCTAATTATGATTTTGAAGGGAATACTCCATAAGAGAGACAGGATATTTCTTTAAGTTCAATTAAAACAAAAAGTAACTCAGAGCTTTGTTTTATCCCCAAAAGAAACAAAAACTGTAAATAACGCTTATCAACTAAAATAAATTTACTTTAAGTTATTGTTTTAATAATGAGTAAGCACCTACATTATTAAAACAGAGTTGTAAGTTGCGAAGTATTTAAAAGATCACAATATTTAAAAAAAATCAAAATTCCGCTCGCGACTAATACTGCTCGGGGCAAGCGGAGCAATAAGGCCAAGGCGACCCCTGTCACGCTATCCGTGAATTTTTGCAACATCAGGGGACTTCATTCCAACCTTAACGTCCTCCATTAAGTACCATCTAGAGATGGCGAAGCTAGTTTTGCTCTTTTTAACCGAGACTCATGTGTTCTCTCCGGCTGATACTTCATATCTGTCCTACCCGGGGTACAAATTAGAACACTCATTTGTGCCCCGGGCTGGAGTTTGCGTATACGTCAGAGAGGACATCTGTTTTCGACGCCTCGGTAGTCTTGAAGGTACGGACCTGTCCATCCTATTGCTGCGCGTAGACAGCGACGACCATCCTCGCATCTACGGGTGCCTCTATAGGTCCCATAGCGGTAATGCCGACACAGACCGACTTATCGACCACGTCCAAATGGCTGCAGACTCCGTGCTACAACAGGTCCCATCCTCAGAGATCGTGATACTCGGTGATTTTAACGCCTACTACGCTGAATGCCTTGGTTCTCATTTAACCAATCATGCGGGTAGATCTGTCTATGACTTTGCCTTGGTATAATATGGTCTAGAACTGGTTACTTTGCCTTCGCGGATCCCAGATGTAAAGGATCATGTACCTTTCCTGTTAGACCTTCTGCTGACCTCTCATCCGGACGGATATCAGGTCTCCATTGATGCCCCTCTGGGCTTTTCGGACCATTGTCTGATCCGGAGTACGGTGCCACTCACGCTCCAATCGCAGTTGCGATCTGCAGCTTGCCGCCGTGTTTGGCACTATAGGTCGGCCGATCGGGACGGGATGCGGTCTTTTTTGCATCCTACCCTTTTGGGCTGATTTGCTTCTCTCCAGAAGATCCCAGCGTTGTTTCCGATCTTTGCTGATGTGGTGCTTCAGGGTATGGAACTTTTTATTCCATCTTCTGTGGTACCCATCGGAGGCAGATCCCAGCCATGGTTTGGTCGCTTCTGTAAAATAGCATCACTCTATAAACAGGAGTGCTACTGGGCCTGGGCTGACGCATCAACGTCTCGGGATTTAAACACCAGTGTTCTTAAAAAGAAGTATAATGCCGCCTCCAGGTCCTTTAAAAGTGTCATTGCTAAGGCAAGATCTGAGCACATCGGCAGAAATAACGAGAAGCTAGTTCACCTTTCTTCGGGAACCCGTGCATTCTAGTCTCTCGCCAAGGCTGTCCAAGGGAACTTCTGTCAGCCATCTCTTCCATCTCTGCACAGAGAGGACGACTCACTTACCCATGCCGCAAAGGAGAAAGCCGATCTTTAATGCTTTCTCTTTGCATCCAACTCAACTCTCGATGACGGAGGAACCACACCGCCGACCATCCCGCGGTGTGAGTGCTCAATGCCGGATATGCGGTTAACACAGCGCTCGGTTCGCAAAGCTCTCTTCTCCCTGGATGTCAGCAAGTCGAGTGGGCCCGATAGAGTCCCTCCCATCGTGTTGAAGACTTGTGCTCCGGAGTTGGCACCGGTTTTAACGCGTCTTTTCCGGTACTCCTACTCCCTAGGCATAGTCCCAAATTCATGGAAGATAGCATTGGTCCACCCGATCCCTAAAAAGGTGACCGCTCAAACCCGTCAAACTACAGGCCTATCGCCATCACCTCCTTGTTCTCCAAAATAATAGAAACCATTATAAACTACTAGCTCATGAGTAACTTCAGGATCACCAGTTGAATAGCGACCGCCAGTACGGTTTTTGTCGGGGTTGATCAACTGGTGATCTTCTGGTCTACCTGACTCATAGATGGGCGGAGGCAGTAGAGTCCAAGGGAAGGCATTGGCCGTTAGTTTGGACATAGCGAAGGCCTTTGATCGGGTCTGGTGCAAAGCGCTTTTTACGAAGATTCCTTCCTATGGGCTTCGCGAGAAATTGTACAAATGGATCACCAGTTTCCTTGCTGATCATCAAGGTCGTAGTAAACGGTGCATGTTCTGATTTTGAGCCTATCAACGCTGGTGTTCCACAAGGCTGCGTGCTATCACCAAGGCTGTTTCTCCTGCATATCAATGATATGTTGCAAACTGGTAACATTCATTGTTATGCAGACGACAGAACTGGTGATGCCTTATATACCGTCCGTGCCAATATTTCTAACGTTATGGAAAACGTCACCGAATAGGGGAACTAACTTGTGTCTGAAGTCAAGTCTTTGCTGAACAAAGTCTCGGATTGGGGAGATTTGTCGTGAAGCGACAATAAGGAACAAAAAGAATCTAACCTAAGAACAACAAAACAACAAAAATACAACAAAAACAAAAATAACTTTAAGATTCAAAGATATTTACAATTTTATACAAAAATGGAGGATGAATATGAGGATGGATGATGCGATTTACAGAATATTTTAAAAAAAAGTAATAAAAAAAAGAGATTAGTGCCGAAGCTGAGTCTGAAGATCCAAGGTGTGCTCTCAGCGCCTGGAACGAGCACGCACGGCGTGGGTGAGAAGGCGTGGGCGTCTCTAGGCGACGACCTCCGGTGAATGTGGTATTTGCAGGATCCGGCGATTTCAGGACAGACAGGGGCTTGCAGGATCCTCAGCGGCTTCCGACAACACAGAAGCCTGCAGGATCCGGTGACTGCAGGCGGGACAGAGGTTTGCAGGTTCCGGTGACTTCAGGCGGAACTGAGGTTTGCAGGTTCCGGCGACTCCAGGTAGAGCAGAGACATGTAGGATCCCGGCGACTTCTGGCAGAGAAACGGTTTGTAGAGTCCAGCGACTTCAGGTAGAGCAGAGGTTCGTAGAGTCCAGTGGCTTCCGGCAGGACAAAGGCTTGCAGGATCCCGGGGCAGTGCGGCCCCGGGATAAGGCCTTTAGGAGATGCTTCCAATTCGAGAACTGAAGCAAGACTGCCTTTCTTCACCGATTGTTCGGCTTTTATACCTTTCTAGAGAGAACGGAAAAATTATTTAAATTAAACGCAAATTTTTTGTAAATGGTCAAGAGAAAAGAGTATTTATGTGGAATTATCGAAATAGAAACAACAGACCGGTAGCAAATTTGAATATAATTGCTATGGAGACCAAATAAACAACAATGTCAAAACATGTCAAATTTTGGTTTTGGGCTTGTAATAAGAAAACGGCAAGATTTAAGTGGAAAATGAGATATTATTGATATAGGAAAAAAGGTAGCGCAACTGCCTACACAAAGCCCGAGATTGTAGAGTTACGGAAAACTAACTAAAAGATCAAAAAAAGGTAGACTCCATTGACACCAATTTAAAAGTGCTGATAGTGTGAAAATACGAAGTAGAAATGATTTGTTATTGTGTTCTTATGGTTTAAAATCGTTGCAGGATCCTATGGAAATAAAGATGATGTAAAATATCCAGTTTTGAAGTGAATGCAGAAAATCGAAACAGAATGGAAAAATGAATTTAAAATAATGTAAAATGATAAGTAAGTAGCATAACACTACAGATTGCATCCCTTTGCATTTTCTTTCGCATCTGGGAGTGCTCTGAGGAATTGTTCGGATTAATTCCAGCCGCCAAATTTCAGGATCTTCACCATCTGGATGATTGGCCGTCCATGACTGTGCGTTTTACTAGGAGTTTTCTTCTTCGTACAATTTCTCTGTGGAATTGTTTACCACCGGCGATTTTTCCGGACCGATAAGACTTAGGGACCTTCAATAAAAGAGCTTACACCTTCCTCAAAGGCCGGCAACGCATCTACGATTCCCCTGGTTTTACGGTTGTTCATGGGCGGCGGTAGTCACTTACCATCAGGTGAACCGCAAGCTCGTTTGTCCCCTGTTCTATAAAAAAAATGTTACATGTGTGCATTTCTTTGTATTTCAGCACAACCGCGATCTAATGTTGCTGAAGCTATTTTGACATGGTTAAGAATCGATGAATGCCTTTCTTTCAATCTAAAATACATTTTTTCTTTTTCTAAATCGATCCATTAAAGATCGTTATGTACATGAGCTTCATGCAAAGTAAGGAGGGTTTATCTTAAATTTTTTAAAATTCTATTTAAAATATTCAAAATGTATATATATATATACATATATATACATATATATATATATATATATATATATATATATATATATATATATATATATATATATATATATATATAAGCCCTTATAAGAAGGGCGTTGCTGGAAACACATACCCAAGGTTGTACATATCTGGGGTGGTCGGGTGACCGAATGCTAATAGTATTGTTGCACAATGACTAGTCCTATATTAGGGACATATGATAGTAAGGTCTATGGAACCAAGGCATTATTATAGAAGCTCTCTATGATGCATAAGCTTATGGTAGCAGAATTATGACTTGAAGCCCTATATTTATAAGACATAATATAATAGTATGGTCTATGAAACAAAGCAAATATGTAGAAGGTCTCAAAAATATGTAAAAGCATTATATTGAAATAAGTGGGACATATATGGGGTGGTCGGGTGACTGATTATTAATAGTATTGTTGCACAATGACTAGTCCTATATTAGGGGCTTAAGATAGTAAGGTCTATGGAACCAAAGCATTAATATAGAAGGTCCCCATGATGCATAAGCATTACGGTAGCAGAGTTATGACTTAAAGTCTCCCATATATATAAAACATATTATAATACACTCGGCGTCAAAAAAATCGCACATATGAAAATACTAATTTAAATACTATTTTAACACAACAGGCCAATGGCAATGTTGTGGTTTGAGGGTATCATTCGAAAGGTAATTTAATTAGCTTTCAGGAATTTTAATTGAATTTTACTTTTATAACGAGACGAAAGAGAAATTAAAGAAAAAGACAGGAAAAGACAAATAAAGAAAAAAAAACTTAATAAATACAAAAAAAGTTCTTAAAACCTAGTGTTCCTCCCCCTTGCCTTGATAACGGCTTCCATGCGATCTTTCATGGACCTTACAAGGGTCGCAACAGCCTCTTGGGGTATTTGTTCCCACTCTTCAAGTACCGCATCTTGGAGCGCTTGAAGAGTGGTTGGAGCTGGATCCCGAGCTCGCACGCGCCGTTTTAGGTTATCCCAGAGATGTTCTATTGGGTTAAGGTCTGGATTTCGTGCTGGCCAATGCATAACAGGGATATCGACCTCCTGTAAATAATCCCGTACAATAGCCGCGGTGTGGCAACGAGCATTATCATGCATTAACCTGAATCCATCACCGACATAACCAGCATACGGGACCACATGTTCCTCCAGGATTTCAGTAATGTACCGACCAGCATTTAATGACCCTTGCCCACGGCCACCCCGAGTCCGGAAATGCCGCCCCAAAACATACACGAGCCACCCCCGTATTCGACGGATTCTTCGAAGCAGGGTTATGTGAACCTCTCCCCCTGTCTTCTGTAGACCCTTCTACGTCTGTCATTGCAGAAGAGACAGACCCTCGTCTCATCAGAGAAGAGTACGGTCCGCCACTGTTCTAGAGTCCACTCGCAATGATTGCGAGCAAACTCTAGGCGATCTCTGCGATGCTGTGCAGTAAGTTTTGGACCTTTAGCAGGTCTATGGGCTGTTAAACTCTTTTCGTGTAACCTTCTTCTTATCGTAGAAACACTCACAGATGTTCTCCGAGTTGATCGAAGCTGTTGTTGCAACTCAACAGCATTTGTAAAACGGTTTCGTAAAGATGTCGTAACGATGAAACGGTCATCTTTTTCTGATGTGCACCGTTTTCTTCCAGATCCCGGTTTTCTAACATAACCACCAGTCTGCTAAAAACGTTGGAACACCCGTCGAACTGAAAAACGGGACAGGTTCAACTGTCGAGCAACGTCACACTGCCGCATCCCCGACTGCAATAGGGCAATCACTTGAGCGGCTTCTTCAGAGCTGGTGTCCATCTTTACTTGTTCTTACTTGGGTTACTTGTTCACGTGTGTTCACTGCAAAGTCTAAATTACGACTGACCCATATTTCATCCAGATCGACCCTTTTGTACCCTTTTTAGGTGGTGTAACTAGCGTCCTTACTAACGAGCATTTGACAGTGTTTATTTTTGACGCTGTATAATGATAAATGTTTTAATGATTTCATGATTTTTTATAAATAATGTAAAGCTATTCAAATACCCATTTCAAACATACCAATATTCTCATAAATATAATTCGTTTCTAGCCATTACAGCCATTTTTCGCGCAAACTCAGAGAGGTGCGATTTTTGTGACGCTGAGTTTAGTATGGTCTCTGAAATAAAGCAAATATGTGGAAAGTCTCAAATATGTAAAAGCATTATATTGAAAGAAATGGGACTTGAAAATGATTCTTATAGTGGCGTGTAGATTGCTTCACAGTGTCCGAGACCGAGGTAAACTTGGACTCGCTAACCGATGTATATAAACATATCATATTAGTGCCGGTTGTAAGCGGGTTTGTTGTAGCAATACGACTTGCCCGTGGACATCGTTCATTCCTACCGTTTGTGTGGCAGCGTCTTAGCGCATAGCGTTATGATCTTTCGGATTAGGGTGAGTGTGTTTAGTAGTACTTTTAAATGCAGCAAGCAAGTACAATAGCGCTATGATACTTGGATTTTTAGTTAACAACATTATCAATTTTGTTACCAAAGTCAATATGGATCATGTGGGTGTATTGTGATGGGGTGCAATTCGTATGATAGTTGTATTGATGCTTGCTGCTACTTGCAATATTGCGTCTTGTGATAGATCTGCGGGTGTTCTGCGCCTGATTTGACACATCTTGTGGTTTTGGTCGATAGAGGTTTACGGGTGGTGATGTTTGCTGGGACTGTATGGGGGACCTTGGGATGGTGTAAGCTGACGATAGTCGTATTGATGATGCTTGTTGTGATTTGCAGCATTGCGTCTCTGCGAACGTTGTTTGGCGAGTCGTTATTCTCAATGGCGCTCTCTGCGTCTTGGTTTGATTCACAACCTAAGTAGATTTGCCCAAGTCGGGTCCCTACATTGCAGAACTGCAGACTGTCTGACCTCCATGATGTTTTACATAACAACATAATAATATATCTCTATAAATTTCCTACCTTTGAATAATTGAAGGCAACTTGTTGGTGGGTGAAACAAACATGATCGAAAAATGCATATACTCAACGTCAATGACACAAACCTTTCTGACGGCGAATTATTAATATTATCTTATAACTACCTATTAGCTATATCTGCCATCGTATTGGTTGGTGGAGCATATATGTCGACCTCATGCGGAGCTGGAGGGAGAATCTGACGAGGCACTCAAGGCTGCAGCCGAAAGCCGCGCAACGTGGATCCCCATTCCCTTGAGGTGAGCGGTAGACTCATGACATGCTCTGCAGCCAATTGGCCTTGCTGATCATGCGATTGGTGGTGATGCCTTACACCTACATCACGTCTGCAGGAACGGCGGTCTAGCAGATGCTGGCACTCACGGACTCAGTGTGTCTATTGTTGCCTAACCCGTGTGACGTATATTCCCTTTGACTGGATTTGATCGTATTCTGTGTGGCGTTTACACGCGTTGACATGCGCAACTTCGGTCGATGTTTGCGCTTATCAAGAAGACAAGCCCTATTTTACTGGTTCGTCAATTCTTTTGCTGTGGACTACGGTTCAGTTCCCAACTTAATGTTCTCTTCGGGGGGAGCACGTTAAATAGTTGGCGCTCACCGCGCACGGCCTTTGTGGAGCCGTGTGCCGCCTCCACATTTTTTCAAAATATGAGCGCGAAGCTTTTGTATCTGATATTTGATATAAATATTTCCTTTGTGCCTTTTCCAAGCGGGAAGGGATTAGTTAATAAGGAATTGACTGTTGTGAACCTGATACAAGTGGGATAGGGACAATTTATTATTCTTAACTTTTTTTGAGCTCTGTCTTCGTGAACGGGGTTCTTTAGCTTATAAGATGCTACCAACAGCCTTTGATTGCTCTCTTGAATATTCGTTCTTCCAAGGGACACCTAAAAGAACTAAGTTACTATACAAACACAACGTAAATGACGGTCCTAACTAAGACGATCACGCCATAGATTTATTAAACGGTCTATATTCAATACTTTAGAAAGATAAATATATGATTAATATACTGGACACAAAAATTTGATATATTTATATATCTTATAGATGTAGATTCTTAAGGAAGACAAAAATAAATAGAGAGGGTGGTAAGATTGTTACACTTAGCAGACGGATTGACGATGGCAGTACCACCTTTGAATCTGCAGCCCGTCGCCGGTCTGACTATTTTACATTATGCGTGAGCGAGATTGTTTTGAGTGAGATGTTATCTATCAGAATCCATAAGTGGCAATTCTGATAGTCACCTCTTATGACACCTATGGAATATAATGGATGTTGGATTTGTTGACACCGCCACCAAGTGGTAATTCTTGTTCTTTGATGAGAATACATACATAAAACATAAACACTCACGCCTGTCACCCAGAGGGGTAGGCAGAGACTACGGACTTCCATTTGGCGCGATCCTGACACACCTCTCTCGCCTCTTTTACATCCATATATCTACGCATACACGCTCGTCGGTTAAGGGTACTCCTAATCTGGCCCATTTTTAATGTATCGCCGATTTGGTCGATAAACCTTCGTCTAGGGCGTCCCTTCCCGACCCTGCCGTTCACTTCTGCAACATAAATTTGCTTTGTCACTCTTTCCTCGTTCATTCTTTCTACATGACCAAACCACCGAAGCATTCCTTTCTTAATCCTTGTCGCAACGTCATCTTGCAAACCACACTTTTCTCTTATCACACTATTTCTCACCCTGTCATTCAGATTCAGCCCTAGCATACTCCTTAAGGAACGCATTTCTATCTCATGCTTCTTCTGCCAGACCCAACTTTCACTTCCATACATTAAAGTAGGGACTAACACAGCATTATGAATTGCCATACGTGCCTTAGTTGACACATTTTGATTCCTCATAATATCGTGTAGAGCCCCATTCACTCTATTTCCTGCATTCACTCGTCGTTCTTTATCCTAATGATATCTACCATCCCTGCTAAATAAACATCCCAAATATACAAACTCATCTACTTGCTCAATCAACTCCACTTCTATTCTTATTTCAAATAACGTTTTAATTTCTTCTCTTTCAAAAACCATCACTTTCGTCTTACTTGCGTTCACTTTCATACCCCTTTCTTTCAATGACCAATTCATTAAAGTAACCATCATTTGCAACTCGGCCGCCGACGATGCAAATATGACTTGATCATCGGCGTACAAAAGGCATTTGACGGTTGACTCACCCATTCTCAACCCACATTCTTCAACTTTCAAAGTTTGCAAACAACTGTCCATAAATAGGTTAAACAGCCACGGGGAAACCACACATCCCTGTCTGACACCTTTATGAATGCCAAACCAGTCCGAGTAGCCCCCGTTGATCCTGACACAAGCACTAGAGTCCCTATAAAGAGACCTTAATGACTGTATCAAGCCAGCGCTCAACCCAAATGAGTTCAGTGTTTGCCATAACACATTCCTGTCCACTCTGTCATAAGCCCTTTCCAAGTCCATGAACGCACAAAAAACTTTCTGGTTTTTAGCCAAGTTGATGAGAATGTTGTTAAGAAATAGAATTTAATGAAACTAATAGAATTATACAATTGCTTATTTACTCGTGCAGGTTTTGACCTTTTTTTTTACGTGGGGAAATCCTCATGGATACTTTCCGCTACGGGGGCAACGAAAAGGTTATGCCGGACTCATACCGGCTAAAACCCCACGGTAGTCACCATCAGCGTATACGAGGGGTCCCGGGATCTCCGTTCGGAACGCAACCGGGGCCCCTCCGTCGCTTTGCTACACCTATAGCACGTCCCGGGGACAGTAATTGCTGCCCCCAGCACCCTCGCAGTGCTATCACGATGTCTCGAGACCACTTCCGAGTCATCGTCCTCCTCAGGGGTTACATAGCTAGACGCTCGAGGCCCCCGTCCGAGCGTCTGCAACCCCGGAGGCCCCGTTTCTGGTAGGGGAACACCGTTTTCAATAGGAGGGCCGTGACGAACGCCTTGGCGACGTCGTCTCCGTGCGGGATCCGCCCTCTCCCGATCCCACTCAGAAGCCTCCTTCTGAGTCATAACAGATTCACAGAAGGTGGCTACGGCTCTCCACGCCGAATCCCCGCTCAGCATCGCCGACACGACTGCTGGCAGGGAGAGGTCCCGTCCAATGCGGTTCACCAGGATTGTCCGCTTCCGTTCCCACGCTGGTCATACTGCGAGCGTATGAGAAGCGGAGTCCTGGTCCTGTCCATCACAGTGGAAGCAGTTCGCCGTCGCCTCGAGTCCGATCTTACACAGATAATCACCGAAGCACCCATGCCCGGTAATTATCTGTGTAAGTCTGTAGGTGAGTCTTCTTACTCGTCGCTGCATTCAGGCACCGAAGACCGGCAGGATTGCTCCAATGACGCGTTTGTATTCATAGCACTCCTCGAGTCGAGTGCGCCATGTCGCTAGGGCGTTTTGTCGTTCCTGCCGTTTAACTGATTCGACCGCCTCTTCTGGCTCGCTACCACCGCTCTGGCGGAGGGCACGGATTCGGTCGTACACCCTCGCGTCCATCTCCGCCAGTATATCTAGTGGTGGAAAGTGAGCCAGGATTGTCGCCGCCTCAAAGGATATGGTGCGGTATCCTCGTACGATCCGTATGGCCATCCTCCGCTGGACACTGTAAATTTTAGTTCTACAGCGTCGGATGGCCAGCCTTTTTGCCCATACAGGCGCTCCATACAGAGCTACGGACCGTATAACTCCTGCATAGAGGCGACGTACTTCCTCCGTCGGTCCCCCTAGATTGGGCAGCTGTCTATGCATAGCACCCGCTACCCTTTCGAGCCGGGGGACTAGGCGCTCGAAATGTTCTTCGAAGCCCCAGCGACTGTCAAGGTGGAGGCCTAGGTACTTCATGTACCTCCCCACTCTGACTTCAGACCCACCCACGCGGACGCACGAGTTGGGTGGTTCCCTGCCCCGTGGTAATTTATGGAACCATAGGCCCTCGGTCTTGTGAGGTGCTATTTCTAGACCCAACTCGTGGATTTTGGCGACGACGACTTCCACCCCAAGTTCGGCGAACTCCTTGGTCCTCTCGAAAGTTATCCCGCTGGCGATCACCAAGGTGTCGTCGGCATAGCACACGATATTTACGCCAGCGGGAAGGTCGACTCGCAGAACCGCATCGTACGCGAGGTTCCACAGTAGTGGTCCCAGCACCGAGCCCTGTGGAACCCCACGTCTGATCTCCCTCCGAGTCTTTCTACCATCTTTCGCCATGTACACAATGTACCTGTCGCGCAAGTAGTTCCCAATAATACCATGCAGGTAGGGGGCACTTGATGATGTGCCAGTGCCCTCCTGATTGCGTCCCAGGGTAGAGAGTTAAAGGCGTTGACGATATCAAGACTTATCGCCAACGCCACGCCACCCCGTGATACTGGTTGTTCCGACAGGGAGCGGACACGCATAATCGCATCTACAGTGGAACGCTCCCGTCGGAATCCAAACTGGCTGTCAGCCAAATCGGGACCGACGCGCGACAGATGCCCGCTGAGTCGAGTGGTAACTATCCTCTCGAACAATTTGCCAATCTCATCCAGCAGGTATATGGGTCGGTACGCAGAGGGGGAATCTGCAGCCCTGCCGTCCTTCTTCAAGAGAACCAGCCTTGCCTCTTTCCAGGCTGTGGGAAATTTGGCACACCGCAGACAGCTGGTAAACAGCTGCCTGAGCCTGTTCCCCAGAGCAGCCAGACTCAGCACCTTCCACCACCACAGTGACCTTCGGGACTTGACCGGTCCTCTGGAAAGAGCGTGCTGATTACCCTTTCCAGAAGATCCGGCTCGAGAATCTCCGTCAGAGGGGGCGACCAGGGCCGGAGCTTACCCAGCACCATCCTGTATGGGCGCCCCCAGGGATCTTTGTTGAGTCCCTCCAGAAGCTCTTTCCAGGACCGAGACCTGGCGTTGGTAATGGCGATTTGCAACGCCTTTGTAGCCGCTCGGTATGCCCCGTAGAGTCTGGCTATCTCTTCAGGCGGAGCTCGCCGTCTTCTCCTTCGGGCTCTAGTGTGCTGGCGCCGACACCGTAAGCAGATTGCACGGAGCCGTGCGATTTCTGCTGACCACCAGTACACTGCTTTGCGCTTAGGGCGACTGATTCTGGGCATCGACAGGTCGCAAATATCGCCATCGTACCCCGAAACCAGTTCGCTTCCCCTTCAGGATCGGACTGGACCTCTTCGGCGTTTTCTGGCCAGGACGCTACGATGGCGGCGGCTTCGAGCTTATCTTGATCGAGCCGCTTGAGACACCAACGTCGCGGTGGGCTGCTATCTCGGCGACTGGGATTACTGTCGGGCTGTCGAAGTGTGACATTGAATATGATGTGGCAGTGGTCAGACAAAGTGACCACTCGCCAGCCCGACAGCATTTCCATTGCAGGAGGAGTTGCCCACGTAAGATCCACGATGGACTCCCCCTGCCACCGTACACATGTGCTTACGGACCCCTGATTCATCAATCGGAGGTCCAGTCCAGCCGCCCATACCATCACTGTCTCTCCCTTGGGATCGTCTTTAGAGTTGCCCCAAGCCCTTGTGTGGGCATTAAAATCTCCCAGAGCGATCAACGGACGAGGTTGACATTCGCGAACACAAAACTCCTCAGTTATAAAAAACAATCTGACTATATATTCAGATTGTTTTAATAACTTTAAATTCATAAGTTATTCCTGATTTATGTTCCTATTCTCCTATTTCATTTTTCCAGGATCCTTGTTTCTGTTAATTCCACTGGGAAGTTTGTAGTATTGATTGTCCTGATTCGCGCCCATTTTTTAATGAAAAATAAGCCGACAGAACCTATAAATAATGTTCTAACTTGGGAAGATTTTCCTATGTTTTTTTTATCGGTTGAGTAAATCATTTTTACAATAACAGCCTATCAAAAATCCACCGCTACAGATTGGCTTCGCCCATATATTCACTCATAGGGAGAATATTTGCCATAGTTGCCACGCTTGGCAAGCGGGTTCGCATCCTAGTAAATAAATTTACAACGTCACTACACGTATTGTTACTTAAATCCATAATATAAGCGTTCAGACAAACGTCTAGACCCGGAAGTACATTTATAAACCATACAGGCATTTATTTCTCATAAATCCTGTATAACTGTCGGCGCCGTTACGACAGCACCGACGCTGTTCGCGGGGAGTACGAGAAGCGCGGGGGGTTTCTCACCACTAAGCCTAAGACCGCCACTCGCGACCCGATTACCACCAAATTATTTAATTTTTATATAATTTTTTATTTATTAATTTTTTATTTATTTATTAATTTTTATATAATTTAATTAATTTAAATATACAATTTGGCCTATTGTGTGAGTCACCTATTTTACTTATGTTCCCTATTTGAACATAATGCCCGCAGTGATGGTAATGACACGGGTTGTTGTAGGCTGTCTGGGAGTTATTGATCTATTTATTCATCAGCAGCAAAATTGCCATTAACTTGGAACTTCAGAATCAGTATTAAAACATCACTTGATATTTTTTTTTAATTATAGATTTTTTTTAGTTTTTGATTTTCGTAACATTTTTTTGCATTATATTCCAGCAACTAATTAGCAACAAATTATCCCGTTTTATCCGCTACGGTGGGGTTGAGTGAAAGATTTTACTGCTATCTTAATGTAAAAATAGCTGTACATCAAATTTCTTAAAATCGGTTGGAGCAACAAAATCGCGATTTTGGTAACTAATTAGCAACAAAGTAGCTACAAATTTCTAGATACAATTTTAAGGTTTCTGCTGACTTTTCACTGCTAACTTTATAGAGCTATAAAAGATGTTGCTTAAGAATAGGTAAGTAGGGTAAGGCAACAACAAATAGGATTAGATTCCTTGTATCCCTGTTCACACAAATAAAATTTTTAGGAATAGTGGGACACAAAGGTGTTAAATAACAGGAACGGGCTCCGCTGGACCTCAGCTTAGCGGGTTCTCAATTGCTGCCCTTTTGTCTTCGATCCAGATTAATTCTTCTTGACCGCTTCGTTGTTCTCTATGTCAATTTAATAATCTTCGTTTTTTTTTTAATAGGATCGGGGGACAAACGAGCACACAGTCCACCTGATGGTAAGTGGTTACTATGACCCTTAGACATCTACATCTATCCTCAATAAAGACTCAAGATGCAGATGCGTTGTCACCCGTGAGGACTAAGATGAAATGCCTATTTGCCAGTAAACAGGGTCTCCGGTTCTCTACACTCACCATACGAAACACAGCAGCGTTAAGCTGCTATTTTACGCTGGTTTTCTGTGAGAGTGCGGTCCTTCCCCGTTCGAGCCGACCCATTCGTGCTACAACCATAATATAGCTGCAGCATGGCTCTACCACGTAGAAAAATCGTAGCAGATGTAGTAGACGGGCGCGGCTTCCTTTGTTCTCGTAGCCCGTAGTACTTGCGTTCGAGATGTTGTAAACGCGGGGTAAGTGTTACGATCTTTGGACCGCACTACGCGACGGAATCGAAATTCGTTATATTAATTTGTCTTTAAATAACAGTCACGACCGTCATTATGTTCAATTAGAGAACATGAGTGATATAGGTGACTCACACGATAGACCAAATTGTATATTTAAATAATAAAAATATAAAATAATTTGGTGGCGATCGGGTGCGAGCTATCGGCGATTGCCGGTCTTAGGCGCGGTGGTGAGAAACCCCCCGCGCTTCTTGTATTCTCCGCGAACACCGTCGGTGCTGTCGTAACGGCGCCGACACAACCAAACTTAAATTTCAAAACGCTTCAAATTATTGATTCCTTTAGCATCAATCGGTCGGCAAATTTCAAATTTATATTCTGAAAGGTAACAGTTAGTAGGTTAACAGGTTATCGTTTTCTATTATTGTGCTATTATCTTAACCGTCAGAATTTCTGGATAAATTGATAGATTTATTTTGAGATATAGGTCTTGTTAAACCAAAAAGAAGTTAAGATACTTGGAATAGATAAACATTGGGTGGCCAAACGAAACAACTATTCTTTGATGCTGATGGCTGTCCTATCTAACACCTTTCTAATCACTGGCTCAAAATAAGACTAAACGCGTTGCCAATCTATTGACAGAAGTCCTTCTCCAAACTATGTGATAGACGTTCATTGCTCATAAGGTGGTTTTAAGATTATCGAATAAACTCCGTTTTTCTCTTCTTCGTCTATTCCTTATCATTTTTTTGATTCTATGTCTTCTTTTACTACTTTATGTACTTGAACACCTCTTATTTTAACTTCTGCGACAGCTTTTTTTTAATTCTGATTAAGACAAACTAATGATACTAGTTTATCTTGATCAGAATAGATATTCTCTTGGTCACTCTACCGACGCTTTCATGCGTTTCTTTCCGTATTCAAACTGGAGAGCGGCCAACACTCTGTAAAGTTTCGGTTGTTGATCAATCGGTTCGAATACATTTTGGCACTATGACAGCCTTAAGGATGTCTCGTATCTGCCCTGTTCTAGTTGACGGTCTAAGTTTTAACATGTGGCTTAAATACCATCGTTTGTTATTAGTTGATTGTCTGTAACTTATCCGTACATTCTAGAACGATAAGACATTATTGTAGTTAGAAACTATTTTCTCCTGCATAAATGTATACATGGTAAAGACACGCTGAAGTTTTATTATGATTGTAGCGGTAATTTGTATTGCCAACACGACACACCATCACAGGAAACCGTAGTTGCTGTGTCCGGTAGCAGCAATCGAACACAGTCGCCGGTTGCTACTTTTTGTCACTAGTAACAATTCGTTTCTTGTTTTCGGTCAGTTTCACCTTGAATATCGATGAAGGAACATTATTACCTTTGCTTGTTCTGTTCATTACACATTGACGTAGACGTCATCGCTGTCAAAATTTACAAGCAAATCAATCATGTCAATGTCAGCGCCGTACAATTGTAAGGAAATTTGCTTTATGTTGCTTGTGTTTTCAACTGACGACTTAAAGTCTCCAGTTACCTACACCGCACACTATTTGATTGGCGGTCGGTTTGTATCAGGTGGAAGCAACTTGACACAAAAAGTGTCTGCGTCTGCTAAAGAAATGGCCGATTTCATATTGATTACATGAAAATAAATTAAAATATAGATTGGTAGCTTGTATCCCAGACAAGACAAAAACGTGTCTAGGTTTGCGCAATGCCTTAATACTGTTTTTTAATTGGAAACCAGGTATTTCATCGTAAGCCTCAGGAATGTGAACGTATTCTGCAATTTGATTCTTAATTGAGGATATATGTGGATGTCCATGGGCATCAATTTATCTTCAGGTGAACTGTGTGCTTGTTTGTCAACATAATTTTACAAAAAAATTACATAGACATAATATACATTATATTTCTGCTATGTGTTGTATACATTTTGTTAAATTTTCCTTAACTAGATTACGAACACATTGTTAGTTGCCGCATGACACCATAAATAAATAATTCATGTGTTTCCAGTTGCCGAGTTATTTTATGAAGACAAATCCGCATGAAGAAAATCACGCGCCTCGATACTTTCCTTGCTTTCAGTTCACAGAGTTTGTTTTTATCTTCACAGCCTTTTAGTATATAAAATGTAATATTTACGAGTACACGAAGGAAACCTATAGATTGCTTATTTTAAATAATACTAGTAACGATGTCAAAATTTATAATCTACTCGTTAGCATTTCTAAGTAAGTTTATAATGCTTGTGCTGAAAGTGGTTCACGACAGTAGTCGTGGCGGATTTGAACCCACGACTTAGGAGGTTGTCTTATGGAAATAAAATTATAGTCATCTAAGTCAATTTTAAATACGGCCAGACATTTTGAATCCTGTTGAATATTATCATTTACGCAAAACGTGTATTAATGGACACAAATGATAACTATATAATACACCAATATGAGTAAGCCATATTTTTTTTTTACATCTTTCTTCATCTTTAGAATATGACGAATGAAGAAGTAATTACAATATCCGCAGTAGATCCAGGGTAAGCAACCTATCCCAACGCATCATCAGCAAGCTGAACTTACTTTTGACCGGCCATAAGGGCATAAAAAGCGACAATCGATGGAAAAGAAAGGTTTAAGAGTGGCCGCTTCCGATGAGCTTCAACTCATCCATGAGGTATAATGGAGAAGTTTCCATTTTTTTAAGGGGTAAATTATAAAAAAATTGAGTAAAATAAAATAAAAATGTGAAAGAATCAATATCTTAAAAAATTTAAAAAAAAAAGTTCATTGCTGTGTATATTATAATATTAGGTAAATTATCACTTTGGACTTAGACGAATCTTTCTTCCATTATAATGAAATAAAAACTACACACTCATAAAAATAAAAAAGAAACACGACTGTACGTAAATAAATCCGAACGAAGCAAGAGCACTGGTGCGACTCTGAAACTAATACCACAGAATAAATAATAGTGCAAGAACTAATTTCGTGGTGTGGCGATCTGGGATAGGTCGTCAGGGGATCGTCACAGGCGAATCAGAAACCACATACGTTCCGTATTAAAATACGTAAAGTTCAATAATCTATTTCTAAGTAATTTATTGATGGATTTCAAACTTTTTTCAGTGATTGATTAGTTTTGGTATATATTTTAATATCATTACGTTGAATATAATATTAACAACATCATGAAACTTCTCCATTAAAAATGGAAACTACTTTTGGGTTGAAAAGCGACTAGAGGAAAAGAGTTGTTACAATATTATAGTGTTAGGAATAAGGGTAAAATTAATAATAAAAGAAAATAAGAAGATTTGAGGGTGTAACTATAATCTCCCACTTGTTTTCGCAGTATAAAGTATCGCCCAGTCGCCTAAGAGGGATCAGTCTGTAATTCTACGAGTCTCATAATTATCAATATTATGCCCGTTGAGCTAAAATATTACCTCGACACGGAGATTCTGCCTAAATAAGACAAGTGATGTGGTTCTATTCGTGTAGTAGTCCTTCTAGAGTAAGCAAGGAAGATCGTGTTGCTAAGAGGGTGCCCTATGTTACATCGAGAGGAGTAGTGTAGCTGTTGTTTTGCATACTTTGGTGTTATCATGTAATAATGTCCTTCATTTAATAATGTCCTTCCTTGTGATTGGAGAGTTTTTGTGTTTTTCTGCGGCGGGTCTTGCAGAACTTAGCTCCGACCTCATGGACAGTTTCCATGAGCTTGTCAGTCATATCGTCCACTTCATTGCAGTCTTCTAGGCACTGAAAACGGGTTTGTAACTCGGGCTGAAAGGTTTCGGGACTTTGGAACAGAGCACGATGGAGCCTACCACCTTACTGACCGACGCCTGACCGGAGAAAGAGAGCCCACTCAAGTGAGCGATCTCTTTTATAGCTGGTGGCAGGGATCGACGCTGTATATCGAAAAAATGAGGGAAACGGTTTATACGGCCTCTCCTGATCGTGCACTGCCCTCGGTTGCACTGGAGGCGCCTTTTTCAGAAGCTGCTGTAGACATGGTGGAACTTGGTTCGCCGTCTCCGCTTGCGTGTGATTTGTCTGTCCCCGAAACGTCAACGGGAGTAGCAGGAGCACCTGAGGGTTCACAGGCATCGTCGGAGTTGTCGTCATCGTGATCTATGTAAAAAAAAAACAAGTTGTTAATTACCAAGACAGCAAACACCGTTGCCTACTCTCTTATCCATAACGCATACGAGGCCCTCAAACATAAATACGCTGTTATACTGCAGACTATAATAAAAAAACTTCGCTTTCACAAGTATGCATACATCTTCAAACGAAGTATCTCATACAAACTCGTACTTGAACTTGCAAGTTCCCACGTTGAAGACGTGAACCAGGACAGGACAGCGCCTGATGCGTGTTCAGAAAACACGATTTCCACGCACACAGCGTCGCGCACACAGCGCATCGCACACAGCGACCCAGGACAGTGCCTGATGCATGTTCAAAAAAACACGACATCCGCGCACACAGCGCTCGCACACACAGCGCCCCAGGACAACGTCTCAGGTCACCGGCCGTAGCACGTTCAGATAACATTACTTCAGCGTATACAGTGCCCCAGGACAGCGCCTGCCAGGACAGCGTCTTCCAGGATAGCGCCTGATGTATGTTCACAAAACAAGGCTTCCCGCAGCATCGCCATGTAGAGCATGCGCACGCTCCGGTACGGCACCCGCCACGCGTGCAGCACACGCGTCCTGCGAAGCCAGGCCATGTCGCAGCTGGACCCGGCAGTCCGTTCCGACCAGGCACACATTCGCCTCACACTCGCGCTTATGTAATCATATCACACATGCTACTGTAACATACAAAAGAAGATATATTAATGGATTCAGTTGGAACTTACTTTCAAAAAAAAGCAGCGCAACTCTCGGGACACCATTCGCCTTTCCAGGGCACCATATACTGAGCTGCGGCCTAAGTAGTCTTGCCTCTAGCTCCAGATACCAACTTCCACTCGTACCGATCGCTTGGTAACACTTTGGTAACTCGGTATGGACTCCTCATTCCATGATCAAGTTTCCCAATGGACTGAGAGTACTTTATCACAAATACTTGATCGTTCACCTGGTACTTCCTTGGCGGGTGTCTTTGACGATTCACTCGTGTATCTTGAGCGTCTCTATTCCTGTCGAGTGACGCCTTAGCGGAGGTACTGCTAAGTTCCCTTGCAGCTTCACGATTAGGGCTGGAGTTCTCGTTGGCAATGTCGTGGATCAGCGCACAAATGACAGGAGTGGTCGCATTAGTACCGATCAATAGGTACTAAGCCGAATACTGTGTGGTTTTTTGTTTTGTTATGTTTAAAACTAATTGAATTTTACACAAAGTATCAGACCAAGTTGATTTTTTGTTATTACTCTCGACACGAATCAAATTAAGGACAGTCCATACATAACGCGGCCCATTTGAATGATGCATTCCGGGTGTTACGTAGTGGATATCACACCCTATTTCAGACACCTAGCTTGTTAAAGCTGACGACTCGAACATACGACCACGGTCGCAAACTATTAGTTTGGGCGTCCCAAATAAAGATATTGCGCTATTAAAAACTCGTTTTAATTCATTTGTATCCTATCTGTACATAGGATAGAGTAAGCAGAATTTAGTAAATGAGTCAACAAAAACAAATACAAACTTATAACCGTTAGATTCCGGTAAGGGACCTAATACATCGACATGGACCGCGTCAAAAGGGACATCAGACTTATCCCATGACATAATAGGTTGACGAGGAGCCCTCGGGACACGTTTCTTAGACACACAAATCAAACAGTGGGAAGTATACTTTCGAACAAATTGCTTAAGACCTGGGAACCAAAAATGTTTTAAAATTAGGTCAAACGTTTTATCAGCCCCGATATGCTTGTGCTCGTCGCTGAAAACACGTAGTAAACTGAGCCTGTGCCCTTTGGGAATATAGCAAAGTAAGCGCGTCTTCTCGCCGACAGGTGAGTAGCGATAATAAAAAACATCGTTCTGACATACATACCGACTGGAATTCAAGAGACCATCCCTTAGTTTTTGTATGAGGTCGAAAGTCTCAGAATCAGCTGATTGAGCCATTTGTGCCCAGTTCAGCGGTCGTTCGATGTCATTGACTTGCAACGTTGGTGGATTCCTGCTTAGATAATCCGCGTGGCCCATCATCGCACCCTAACGGTATTTAATTTTAAAATTGAAGTCCTGCATATAAATCCACCAGCGTGCAAACCTTTGGAGGAGGTCCTTCTTACGCTGTGTAGCCTTCAAGGCATTGCAATCGGTTACGATTTTACAGTTTACACCGATCAGATAGTGACCAAAATGTTGTAGTGCTCTGACGACTGCTAGAGTTTCTAACTCGTACAAATGGTATTTTGACTCCGCACCCTGAGTGACCTTACTAAAATACGCTACCGCTCGTTTACCACCGTCCGCATAAACCTGCATAAGTACAGCCCCGTATCCTACGCTACTCGCGTCGGTGTGTAGCTGGGTCCTACCCGTCGGTGTGTAGGTTCGGATCAAAAATCACAAGTATGGGCTCGCTTGTTAATTGCCTTATAAGATCTTGTCGGACTTGATCTTGATCAGGTCTCCATTCAAATTTTACGTCTTTCTTAGTGAGACACGATATACATGCGGTTATTGTCGCGTATCCTTCGATATATCGCCGAAAATATCCTGCAAGGCCTAGAAACTGGCGTACCTGTCTGACGTTAGTAGAAGATGGTGCGTTGACTAATGCCTCGACTTTGTGTGGGCTCGGCCTCACCTGACCATAACTAATGACCATAACTAATGGTGAGGAAAGAACACTTCCGCACATTGATGGAGAATCCGGCCTCCGTCAATGTATTCATAACATTCCATAGCAGAGAGATGCCGTCTTCGGTAGTCATGCTCGTCATCAAAACATCATCAATATACACGAGGACTGTCCCTGCTTCTATGAATTTACGCAAGGTATTATTGATGATGCGCTGATAGACAGTGGGTGAGTTGCACAAACCGTATGGCATTTTCAGGTACTCGTAATGGGCTTCAGTCGTCACAAAGGCTGTTTTATGGATCGAGTCCTCATCGATGGGAATCTGATGGAACCCTGAAGCCATGTCCAGTGACGTGAAGAATTTGAAGCCCCCAAGTCGATCAATGTAGTCATCAATCAAGGGTATGTACCTATCCCTGAGAGTGATGCGGTTAAGCGCACGAAAATTCACGTACATTCTATCTGAGCCGTCTTTTTTCTTGACCAAAATGATCGGGCTTGCGCACTCTGAGTTAGACTCCCTAATGATCTTTTTGTCTAAAAGGTCCTGACATATCTCGCGAACATTCAGTTTCTCTTGGTAGGATAAAAGATACGGATGGTATGCTACAGGTACGTCACTTGTCAAGTTGATGTGCATCTTACCGGTAGTTACAGTCGTGGTTGCTGTACCATATATCAAATACGGGGAGAATTCTCCTATGACAGTCATCAACTTAGCAAGTTCTGCACCTTCGAGAGGTGTATTGATTTTTTTATCAGGCTCATTGACCTTCACCGTATTTGCTTCTAGCGCCCTGTCCGGTGTATGGGTTAGGTATTGTTTATGTTTCGTACGAATAAACGCTACACCATCGCGGTTGAGGACGTCGGTACCTATGATAATGGGTGTATTCATATAGCGGGCGGATACTACAACAAAATCTACCTCAAGTGCAATTTTACTAAACTCGACCGTTAGAGTGACACATTCAGGAGCAGCAAACTCTTTATCGCCTATTCCCTTCAAAGAACAGTCAATCTGTTTTCGTGGACCGGAAAAGTGATTCACTACTGCTGAGGATATTGTGACGCCTCATAACTATTATTAAAAAATAATAATTAAATTCATTATAAAAACATTTAAAAATTTCATAGAAATTATAATTTAACCTTCAAGCGGGCGCGCGGTCATTTGTAACAGGAGTGGGCACGCGTAACCGAAAAGACCTATGGGATGAATTAGAGAAATAAAGCACTAATTATTCAATATTTACTTATTTATTTGTACTCAGATATATTAACATTGTCTTTAAAGTCTGATTTGTCAAAAAAAGTAATTAAAATTATGAAAAAGAAACAATTATTAAATTAATTAACATAACTCAAATATTGTTTGAATCAAAACAAATATTAGGAACACAAAACCCTTCTACATATCTCAGACTTGTTTATATACCTAGTCTAATAATAAACATTACAAATTAAGAATAAAAATTAATTAACTTTGTTTTAGTTTTCATCATAATCAGTTTCTTCGTCAATATAACATTGATTGCAAATAAATGTTGTATGACTTCTGCAAATATTTTTCATACATAACTTACATTGCGTTTTTGATTGCCTCCTTTTTTTGGCTGGACATATTTTACAGGTTCCTCTGCATGTGCCGGAATTACCTGCTTCTATATTAGCAGCACTATCCTCCATGTTCAAATGTTCTCTTATGTTTCCTTTTAGTTTTTTTGGAAGGCCTAACATCGTTAATCTTCTTTGGACGTACTTTTTTGTCAATTCAGTGCCTAATACCCGTAAATACATTCGCCTTTTCCGGAGAGTCACATTATTTGCCCTCAATATCACCATACCATTTATTCCTGCAATATCCAGAAGACGAAAGAAGAGTGTCAATGGCCATCTATTATTCTTCCTTGAAACTTTTTATCGACTTCATCGACACCCCCCTTTGTTTTATTGTAAAAAGTAACGATGCTGGGTTTGCGCTTTTCATTTGTACTTTCATCAATTTCTGCAGCACAATGAAGTGATGATATAAGAACTACAGATCTTTTCTTTTTAGGCACGTAAGATACGAGTGTAGCTGTATCTGAAAATCCAAATTGACTTGAATATTCAGGTCGGTTTTTATCTATAAAGTAAGGAGGTATTTCTTTCTTGTTTTTACGCATGGTACCCACAACAAAAATCTTATAATCCTTGGCCAAATGGTTCAACAGCGGCACACTGGTATACTAATTGTTGATGGTAAGGTTTCTTTCAGTTACAGAAATTGGTGTAATTAGCCTCTTCACAACGTCTACCGCAGCATTACTCAACTGATATGGGCCTTCAGGCTGCTTGCCAGCATAAAGTTCAATATTTAGGACGTAAAACGTAGCAGCATCAACTAGTAGATAAAGTTTCATTCCGTATTTGTCGGGCTTTGATTTCATGTACTGTCGGAAAGGACATTTTCCTCGAAAGCCAACCATCATCTCATCGATTACAACGTTCTCTCCCACTGAATATGGCAAAAGACAGTTTTGTGTAAACATATCTAAAATTCTCTTATTGGCGCAGCTTTGCCTAGAGTACGACGAGCTTGTCGCGTAGTAGCATCATCAAACCGCAACGAATTCAGTAGAAATTTTACTCTTTTCACTGACATAGTAGTAAGAAAAATAGGTATACCTGTTCCATCACTTGCATATAAATCTCTATATTGGCGTGTGATGTTTTCAAGGATCCCGCTATGTACAACAATCCAAAAGTGCTCAAATTTCCACCGCATCTGTCGGTTTGCAGTTACGTATTCTGTTATACGATGGCGCTTTTTTTTTTTGAATAAATTCGTTGGTATATCTAACAACTTTTTCAATAATATTCTCTGAAATGAATACACTGTCCAGGCTTGCGTAAATGTTGTCACCCCCACACCATTCTTACGAGTGCCCGCATCTTCCGTGAGAATATTTTGAACTTGACGACTCACTCTGTTATTGTTAGATTTTTGCCACTTCGTTACTTTATCGCGCCCTGTATAACTGATATGAACTTATTTCTAAAAGTGGTAAATCATCTTTTTCTGAGTTCGAGTAGTTTGAATCCTCAGCAGATCGAGGTTCCTCTGCAACGATGTCGTCGGAAGTTTCAGAGCCTTGGTCACTGAGCTCTGATTCACTCTCTTCTTCGTTTTCTCTTAGTGATTTCTCGAGTATTGCACTTTGTGGTAACCGTCCACGACTCATTTACTAAAAAAATCCAAGCTTAATTCGATAATATTGAATGATGGCCGAAGAACTACTACGAGCGTGAACGAGGGTATTTCGCGTCGAGCGTAGCGCGTAACCTTTTCGACGACAGGCGCGTGTAGTCTTTTCGACGACTGCGCTAAACTAAAACAATTGCGATCTGTGGAGTGGGGGGAGCGCCCCAAGCGACAGTTTATTCTTTATTTTACTTCCAATGACGTAGCGACAGGCTACTAGAAATGAGATATAAATGTGATAAGTAATAATAATAATATGAACAAAAATGTAATAAGCGCGGTTGATTCGACTACGCGCGCCCGCTTGAAGGTTAAACAATTAAAATGCAAATAATAAGCATAAAGTTCAAATATATTCATTTGGAATATTGAATATTATAGTATTAGTAAACGCATAAATTGTTTCTAAAAATCTCTAAATTTATTAAAATTCTGCTTAAAATATTCAAAATGTATTAAATCATATAAATACAAGTCGACTATATTGCAATAATAAAGATGAATAACATTTGTAACATAATAGAAAAAATGCATCAAAATTTTCAAGTTGATGTACGTGTTCTTGTAATAATCGGAAAATTTCTAAGTTGATGAACGTGTTCTTGTAATGTTCCTTTATATGGCGGCGTTGCCGGAGACGCATACCCAAGGTTGTACATATACATGGGGTGGTCGGCTGACCGACTGCTAGTACTAAGGTTGCACAATGACTAGTCCTATATTAGGGACTTATCATAGTAAGGTCTAACGAACCAAAGCATTAATATAGAAGGTCTCTATGATGCATAAGCATTATGATAGCAGAGTTATGACTTGAGTCCCATATGAATAAGACATACAATAGTATGGTCTATGAAATAAAGCAAATATGTGGAAGGTCTCAAATATGTAAAAGCATTATATTGAAAGAAATGGGACTTGAAAAGGATTATATTATAGTGGCGTGTAGGTTGCTTCGCAGCCTCCGAGACCGAGGTAAACTTGGACTCGCTAACCGATGTGTCCTAGACATATCATCTTAGTGTCGGTGGTAAGCAGGTTTGTTGTAGCAATCCGACTTGCCCGTGGACATCGCACACCCCTACCGTTTATGGGCGGCGTCCTTAGCGCATAGCGTTATGATATGTCGGCTATCTTTCGGATTAGGGTGAGTGTGTTTGGTAGTACTTTGAAGTGCAGCAAGCGTACTCAACTCCATGTCTTAGTGCAATAGCGCTATGATACGTGGAGTTTTGGCTACTGACGTCTTAGTACCGTGCTACTATTATACGTTGGTGGTATTATTAGTTAACAACATTATCAATTTTGTTACCAAAGTCGATAGGGATCATGTGGGTGTATTGTGAGGGGGCACCATCCGTATGATAGTTGCATTGATGCTTACTGCTACTTGCAGTATTGTGTCTTGTGATGGATCTGCGGGTGTGCTGCACCTGATTCGACACATCTTGTGGTTCTGGTCGATGGAGGTATGCGGGTGGTGATGTTTGCTGGGACTGTATGGGGGACCTTGGGATGGTGTAGCCCGACGATAGTCTTATTGATGCTTGTTGCATTCTGCAGCATTGCAACTATACGATGGTTGTTTGGCGGGTCGCTATTCTCAATGGCGCTCTCTGCGTCTTGGTTTGATTCACAACCTAAGTAGATTTGCCCAAGTCGGGTCCCTTCATTGCGGGGCTGCAGACTGTCTGACCTCCATGATGTTTTACATAACAACATAATAATATATTATCTCTATAAATTTCTAAAATAATTGAAGGCAACTTGTTGGTGGGTGAGACAAACATCATCGAAAAATGCATATACTCAACGTCAGTGACACAAACCCTTTCTGATGGCGAATTCTTACTATTATCTTATAATTGGCTATATCTGCCATTGCGACTTCGGTCGATGTTTGTGCTTACGCACTATCAAGGGGCCAAGTCCTCTTTTACTGGTTCGCCAGTTATTTTGCTGTGGACTACGGTCCAGTTCCCAACTTAGCGTACCCTTCAGGGGGAGCGCATTAAAATGGTTGGCGCTCACCGTGCGCGGCGTGTGCGGAGCCGTGTACCTCCTCTACATTTTTTTTAAATGTGGGAGAGCGAAGCCCTTGTATCTGGTATTTGATATAAATATTGTGAGTCTTTTCCAAGCGGGAAGGGATTAATTATTATATATAAGGAATTGACTGTTGTGAACCAGATACAAGTGGAATAGGGACAATTTATTGTTATTAACCTTTTTGAGCTCTGTCTTCGTGAACGGGGTTCTTTAGGTTAAAAGACGCTACCAACAGCTTTCGATTGCTGTCGTGAATATTTATTCTTCCAAGATATACCTAAAAGAACTAAGTTACTATACAAACACAGCGTAAACAAGGGTCCTAACTAAGACGATCACGCCATAAATTTATTAAATGGCCTATATTTAAACTTTTAGAAAGATCAATGTATGATTAATATACTGGTCACGTTAATTAGATATACTTATATATCTTATAGACCTAATTCTAAAGAAATACAAGTATAAGTATAGATAGAAGAAAAGTGAGGGTTCATTACAATATCAAGGACACATTGAGTGTACCGCTATCTATAAGGATGTCAACTGGTATACCCTGAATCACAGCTGTGCTTATGTCGTTATTATCCTTCGCGTTTGTAAGCTCGCTACACAAGTTAACTTTACGTCGAGCATTACTAGCCTCAGATCGATTCTTGGCGAAACACTCGATTTCCTTATGCCCTATTTTCTTACAAAAAAAAACAGACAGGTCTGGCATTACTATCGGTCTTATCAGCTAAATACCGTTTGTTGGGGCTGTCTACTGTCTTTCGTATGCCCGGTTTGTTTGCAAGCAAAACATTTGATTTCGATTTTACCAGAACTGTTGAGATTACGCTTATTAGCTACACTAAAATGGGATGAAACTGTTTTTTCAAAGTTTTGATTATCAAGTTTGCGGGTAGGCTTAACATAAGTGGCTAAAAATGAAACCAGATTCTCTGTCGTTAGGTCAGCGTTAGTAGCTGCGGCGCGTACTTGTACGTCACTGATACCGTAGATCATAATTTGGACCATTAGCTCTTCGCTTAATCCGTTTATAGTACGTAAGCGTAATAACGAACGACCCGCATGCTCTGCATACGACAAAAACTTATCAGACGTAATTCATCTTTTGCGGATACAAGGATTTAAATTCTTTAATGAAATTGGACCACGAGCGATCATTTGTAACTCACTCATTCAACCAGGTTTTTGCGTCACCCCACAAGCAGTAAGCCATGCGAGAAAAGCACTCAAGGTCAACCCAGTGGTTAGTACGCCTAGCTCTGTCTACCTCATCGCACTATACCTCGCAGTTATTCACCGCTGGATCAAAATTCGAAACATAATAATCTCTGGGCTTAATTTTTGTCAACATACCTAACGTATCTACAAGCACTTGAGCCGCGGAGGCGTTGTTTTTATCTAACGCGGGTGTGTTGCCACGGATAGACGACGGAACACGCGAATCACTGGCCGTTCTTTCTTCAAAAGCCGTCAATAGTGACATAATTGAACCTAACGCATCTTTCACCGAGTCATCGTGAGGGTAAGATCGAGTTTTATTGCGACGATGCAGCAAGTTTGCTAATGACCTTTCGCGAGAACTATGAATATCACTGGTGCGCGAGAGGCTCCGTCGTGAACGAGTTTTACTGTGACGTGAGCGTGAGTGCGAGCGCGAGCGCACCCTATCATGGCGCGAGTGAGAACGAGAACGAGTCCTACTACGCCGCGATCGCGATGGCGTTGTATCGCGCCGTGATCCCGAACGGTACCTACGGTGTCGCGGCGACAAATCATAACGGGAGCGCTTACACCTAGACCGAGGCGGCGTCTCAATAAACTGTTCACGCCACGAACGTGGCATTGATTGCTTTCAACAGCTGTTTACTTTTACCAAGGCTTTTAACAGTGAGCGAAATCCTATCCCACTTCTGATTTTAGGAACCAGAAGTGTAAAATAATAAAACACAAATGGTGACAAACTAATTCTAATTTACTTTAAATTTAAACAATAATTCAAAAATAAATGGACTAGACTTTGAAATCAAAACAACTAAACGAATAACTTCTTGTTCACTTTCAAAAATAACAATGCTCAAACAAAAACCGTAAAGAAAGTATGGACCGATCTTACAACGGTTGCACAGAGACGAAGCCTACCACCTTACCGACCGACGCCTGACCGGAGAAAGAGAGCCCACTCAAGTGAGCTTTTATAGCTGCTCGTAGGAATCGACGCTGTATACCGAAAAAAATTAGGGAAACGGCGTATAATATATAATATACTAAAACGGTAATACTGCATTATTATTATATACCACTTCACCTATTGAAATAATAAATTAAAGGAATAATTTGCTTATAAATACGTTATTTGTTATATCACACCTTACACTTTAGCACACAAAAATAAATCAAGATAGTTACGCATAAAGAAAATTATGAAAGACAAATATTTTCAAAAACTTTAAATATTTTCAAAACTTATATAAGCTTTCACACTATTTTATTTTTGCGGCTTTCTTATAATTATTAATTTAAAATAAGAACATTATGCTGTATTTTAGAACACTCAAGTAAATCTTCAGTAGATTTTCGTTAGAACATTGATATCTAGTAGCACAAGCTCCCGAAATTCGTTTTGGGGCGGCTCTGGGATAATCAGTGGATCAAATAAACGCACTAAGGAGAACAAATGACGCTTTTCGTTTTATCCCTTGCCACACTCCACCGGTAATCCGATTAGTTTCAAACAACAAACTTCACTAGTTACTACAATTGTGTTCTATTTCATTTGCTTTACTTACTTAGTTGCTGCCAACTTTTTAACAGGTAACTGCTGGATTCTGGGTTTATCAAAAATGCGTTACCAAGACCTCGGGTTGGAAACAGTTGTTCCATGTCATAATAGCTTAGAAACATTATATGCGACGTTTTCGATGGATTTACCACTGTTTTTACTGAGTGGTAGGATTTCTTTTCCCCATAGGAGTCTGCCTGGGTTTCACCGCTGGTACCACCCTCTCACCTTTATACTGCCAATCAGCAGCAAGTGTACAACTGTTTTTCGGTCTGAAGATGTTTCATCTTATTCTTAAAAAGTAACATACGTAACATAGATAGCATCCTTTGTTTAAAGTTACCGCAGTTTTCACTTAAAATCAGGTGGATTATTAGTTCGCTTTTCAGTTCAATTTTATAAAAAGGAATCATCCAATTATCATCTTCATCCGTTAGTTTACAGAGTGTACTAATATGTTCATTTGAGATTGATAATATTTGAAGTAAAGATTTACATCCCTTTCCTTTTCATAGAATAAGGGATATACGAGCGATATAAGGCATACACAGACCACCTCATGGTAAATTAATAGTAAGGCCCACATACAGCTAGGGTAAGTCCGGGGGAGTTGGCCGTAAGGAAGAGATGGCCACTAAAAAAAAATCATAGTTATACTTGCTAGATGGCACTACTTTCTCGTTAGTTCAATTTGTGCTGTGCGTGGGAACGACATTTCGCTCCATCTCCGGTGAAAAAAATCGAAAAAGTAAGTAAAATGTACCTACATTTATTTGTATATAGCCTAAAGTTTTCAAAGGGTTTACGTTATACAGTGTGATGAAAAGACATCATAAAAAGTAAGTGCTTTTTTTAAGTTAAGTACTCAGTTAATGAACCACACTTTAACATAACCTCAAAATGGCGCGTGGGTTGTTTATATTTTTCTACAAATAATGTGTGGCCATCTATCCCGGCTGATTAGGAGAGATGGCCATACATAATCGGTATGAGATGACCATAAGGCCATCTCACACCTACCATATATGTAATGCGTAATGGTGAAAGTTATATTATTATAACTTATATATTTTTCTTTATTTATGGTGCTATTATACTTATTTGGTTTTAGTATTTCATATCACAATATTTTATTTTTAGATGCCAAATAAATACCAAAGAAAAGCATGCAGCTCACGAGGGAACTGGAGTGAAGAGTCACTTAAGGCGGCTATGGACGCTGTTAAAAAAGGTGAAATGACTATCTACGCAGCTTCAATAACCTATCAAGTACCAAGGAAGACCCTCGAAAGGCGATACAAGAAAAATAATGACAAAAAAGGACCAATGGGACCATCCTCTATATTCGGCGAAAAAAATGAGAAGAAACTCGCTAACCATATTAAAACTATGCAAAAAAATGGTTTCCCATTGACTATTGATGACGTCAGAAGGATTGCGTACCAGTTCGCGGAGCAATTGAATTTGAATCACAGATTTAATAGAGAAACTGAGAAAGCAGGATATGACTGGTTGCAAGGTTTTTTACGAAGAAACCACGATATTACATTAAGAAAGTCAGAAGGAGTATCTTTAGCTAGATCAACTGCTATGAATAAACTGGAGGTTGACGCTTACTTTGAGCTTCTTGAAAGCATATTGACAGTAGACGATGGTGTGTTGAAACCGAGTTGTATCTTCAACATGGACGAGACTGGTCTTCAGCTTAATAATCGACCAGGGCATGTTCTAGCTGAAAAGGGTTCTAAGGCTGTATCTACAGTTACTTCGACTGAAAAGGGAGAAACGATTACAGTTATAGCCTGCTGCAATGCTGAAGGTACATTTTTACCACCTGCCTGTATCATGAAAGGCAAAAACAAAAAACCTGAGTTTGAGGATGGGATGCCACCGGGATCGAAACTTTTCATGTCCCCAAAATCAGCGTACATTACCTCAGATTTATTTATTGAATGGTTGAAAACACATTTTGTTCCGAGGAAACCAGCTGGGAGAGTACTTCTTTTACTAGATGGTCATTCAACTCACTGTAATTCTGTGGAAATGCTGGAATATGCAAATGACAATGACATCAACTTACTTTCAATGCCAAGCCACACGTCTCACTACCTTCAACCACTAGATCGTACGGTGTTTAAATCACTGAAGACTCATTTTTACGAGCAGTGTCGACTTTGGCTAAAACAAAACCCTGGTCGTCGTATAACACGATTATCATTTGGAAGATTGCTTAATAAGGCGTGGGGAAAGGCAGCTTCTGCAGAGAATGCAATTGCGGGTTTTAAAGCTACAGGTGTCCACCCCTTCAATCCATCTGCAATTCCCGACTACGCGTTTACCCAAGAATTGACAAAGCAAATGTCTAAATCTCAAAATGAGTGTACAGCCACTGTTATGGTCGAGGAGCAAGAAGAAAATACTAGTAACATAGCTTCTGCTAATCTGGAATCAGTTCCAAATACTTTTGAAGTGCGACAAGACATATCACCTGCAATCGCTGAGCCAAATAGCTCTGTTGAGCGAATAGTTTTAAACGCAAGTCCTGAGATGATTACAAGAAGGCCTAAAAAATTATTTGCTACTGCTTCAGCAGCAGTAATTAAAAAAATGTCAGAACAATTCCCTCCAAGAAGCGATTTGCCAGATCTGACTCCAACACGTATTTTAAAGCAAATATCGCCAGTTCCACAAAAAATTATTGAAGTACGCAAACGTGCTAAACAGGTAGGCATGCTTTTAACCTCAGAGAATCACATCAAAACAAGGAAATTTAAGGAAGCGCTTAAAAAAAATAGGGAACAAAAAAATTTCGAAAAAGACGTTAAAAAGGAAAGAAAAATTGGAATAAAACCAATAAAACGAGCACCAAGAAAGAGAAAATCGTTAAGAAAGTTATCTGAAAGTAGTGATGAGGATGAAGAACTAATATTATGTAACTCGTCTGATGAAGAAGATGGAAACAGAGAATTGGATAACTGTGTAGGTTGTGGAGAAAATTATTACGAAACGCAACTCATCGAAGATTGGATTCAATGCGTTATATGCCAACTGTGGGTACATGAAAATTGCACCGAATTCGATGATAAGTGTTCATCATGTGGACAGAAAAAGAAGAATGAGCTAAGGCTCAAAAACTTAAAGGGAAAAAGTGATTAAAATGTAGATTAACAAACTGGCCATCTCTCCCTTGCTTCTATGGCCATCTCTACCGGGCACTACGGGAGAGATGGCCAATCGTGATTTGAAAAAAAAGTAAATTATGAGACTGATTATGTTAAAATGACAAAAAAATGTTGTGATTTTCTTAGAGTTTAATGTCGAAAGTTTAATAAAAAGTTGATTTTTGTTAATTAATCCTTGTAGTTTTTATTTTAGTGACTTCTTTAAAAACTATGGCCAACTCCCCCGGACTTACCCTACATCTCTACTCATTTTCGAATCAAAATGTAGATGTATTGATATTACGGATGTTCCATAACCTGAACGAAAATATTCGGCGAACAGGGTCATAAACATAGGTTTTTTCTTACTTATACAAGAGCTTACTTTGAGGGATCTGAATGTTTTAAAATTATCCCTGTATCGCCATTGCTTCCCCTCCCTTTCCTCTTTCACTAACATCTATGTATATTATAAAGAAAGAAACATTGTTCGAATACGTGGTATATCGACAACAAAGGGGTGAAGTCCAGCCAAGTATTGTGGTCCGATGGTTGCATGGAAAGGGTGAAATTAATTCATGTAATACCTGAGTACACTCTACGAAATATATCATGTTAGACAAGAATGAAAGGAACTTTCACACGAAATTTTATGCACGGTAATTATTTACAGACAGTAGAAGTAGAAATTAAAATTTTGCAGTTATTAAAGTTTATTTAACAAAAATAAAATTTGAAATAATGTTGTAATTTTAACGACCATTTTCAAATATAATTCAGACAGGTGACGAAAAAGTTTTAACAATCATCTTATGCATTTAAATTATTTTTTTAAATATGTCTTGCAAATTTATCTGATTACATTGTTTGATACCTTTAACAATCTTCATGCTTCAATGTATTTTTCATCTCCGCTTAGTTATGAAAATATAAAAACCGGATGATACATTGAGATGGATCAGCTTGGAAACATCTGAAATAATTGGATGTAGAAAAGAGAAATTTTTTCTTAAAAATTACGTCGTCGATTGTAGATTAAAAATTTAAAGGTAAAAACATTAAGTTCTCGCTATATTGCAGTTCTTAAATCAATCTGTGGCACGTTTAGTTATGATATTTTCCTAGTTTATTGATTTTAGTAATTATTTGTGACCATTTTTTATGATTTTACACTCGATTTATGTTTTGTGATTATACATTACTGCTTAAATTATTTCACTGGCTGTAGCTGGTTCTTAAATGGTAAAAAAGGATGCAAAACTAATTAATGCTGTCATTAACGTAAGTTTAATTGTTTTTGATTCTTTCCCACATTTACTCACCTGATTTGGTCAAGTTTTATATAATCTGTCGCAGCAAGGCGTAAGTACTAATTAAGAAGGAATATTTTTGTTGCTATAGTTTCATATATTTGGTGTTAAAATTTTAAGTTTAACACGAAAAAATAACTCATTTATCCTAATTTTCTGTTTATTGTTAATTCAACTACAAAACGTCGTGTTGCTAGAATCATACCTTAAAGTAAAATAGGCCAAGGAACAATAACAATAGCCCGATACTTTTTCTTGATAAAATAGTATATTTTTGTTTCTGCATAAATACGATCTCCTAGATGTTTCTGTATTAAACCATTTTCACGAATACGTAAAGTGTGACAATGCAATTTCCCCACCATGGGGAAAAAATCAATAAAATGATGTACTATGTTTAATTTCATCAATCTTAGCTAAAAAAAATATAATACGTAATTTAAAACTAAATTGACTAGTTTTTGTATTTGTTACTATTCGCCAATTAAGGCAGGTAAAGGTCTTATACCAAATAGCCTAATGTGGATTTTATGCACAAAACTCTGGTCAATATACTAATACATTAAATTGCAATGTTCTCGTGAGATTATGGCGGCTTTTTAACCCAGCGGAAATATCATATCAAGAAACTTAATATTTATATCACCAACGAAACGCTTATTACATCATTTTCAATAACCGTTCACAGTCGGACGCTACCCAGCAAAGTCGAATCCGTCGATTTAGCTCTCGATCGAAGTTGGACTTACCTAGTCGGACTTTTGTCTCAGCATACTCGTCAACAACTTCGAGCGTAGTGCTCGCAACAACTAACCGGCATAGGTGTGACATGGACATTACACCTGAGTTACACATTACACAAGGATCATCATAACAGCCCTTCACAAGTCCACTGCTGAACATAGGCCTCCCCCAAAGAATGCCACAAAGCACGGTCCAGAGCCACCTGCATCCATCGACTTCCTGCATATCTTACCAGGTCGTCACTCCATCTAGTGAGGGGACGCCCTACACTTCGCCTGCCGGTACGAGGCTGCCACTCGAGAACCTTTCTTCCCCATCGGTTATCGGTTCTTCGAGCTATATGGCCGGCCCATTGCCACTTCAGCTTACTAATCCGTTGGGCTATGTCGGTCACTCTGGTCCTACTGCGGATATCCTCATTTCTGGGTTTATCACGCAGAGAAACTCCGAGCATAGCCCTCTCCGTAGCTCGCTGAGCGACCTTGAGCTACCTCATCCGGCCAGCAGTAAAGGACCACGTCTCAGTTCCGTATGTCATCACTGGCAACACGCACTGGGTGTATAGTCTCGTTTTCAAGTTTTGAGGTATACCTGACGAGAAGATGTGCCGTAATTTCCCGAACGCTGCCCAACCGAGTTGAATCCGTCGATTGACCTCTCGGTCGAAGTTGGACTTACCTAGTCGGACTATTTGTCCCAGGTAAACATACTCGTCAACAACTTCCAGCTTAGTGTTCCCAACAACTACCGGCATAGGTGTGACATGGACATTAAACATGATCTTTGTTTTGTCCATGTTCATCTTAAGACCTATCCGTTGGGAAACACTATTGAGGTCATTGAGCATAGTGCTTAGGTCCTCCAGCGATTCTGCCATAAGGACTATATCGTCGGCAAATCGAAGGTGAGTGATGTACTCACCATTGATGTTGATACCGTATCCTTTCCAGTCCAGAAGCTTGAAAACATCTTCCAATGCAGCGGTAAAGAGTTTCGGGGATATGACGTCACCCTGTCTTACACCTCTCTGCAATTGGATAGGTTTCGTACTCTGGTTCTGTACTCGGATAGCCATCGTAGCCCTACTGTACAAGCACTTCAACACTTCGATATACCGACAGTCAACTTGGCATCGCTGAAGGGACTGCAACACCGCCCAAATTTCGACGGAATCAAAGGATTTCTCATAGTCCACATACGCCAGACATAGTGGCAAATTGTACTCCTCGGACTTCTGTACAATTTGCCGAAGGGTATGTATGTGGTCTATGGTGCTAAAGCCTTTTCGGAAACCGGCTTATTCGGGAGGCTGGAAGTCGTCAAGTCTGCGCGCGAGACGATTCGTAATGACTCTCGAAAACAGCACGTAGACGCGGCTCAGAAGGGAAATCGGTCTGTAGTTCTTCAAGAGAGCGTTGTCGCCTTTCTTAAAGAACAAGACCACCGCACTTCTGCTCCACGCCTCCGGTGTAATGCCACCATGGAGGACGGAATTAAAGAGCTTCTGAAGGACTTCAAGTACCGGTTTTCCACCCGCTTTCAGAAGCTCCGCTGTAATTCCATCCTGGCCTGGGGCCTTGCCGTTTTTAAGGTGCTGGAGAGCCATTCTAATTTAGCTCAGACTGACGTCCGGGATATCATCGGAATAATGTCGGATAAGACTCGCTCTTGGATCGTTACTCACACTTGCGTGTGGCTCCAACGATGACGTGTACAGCTGCCCATAGAACCTCTCAATCTCACTCAAAATCTCAGGTGCCCCGGAAACGATGCTGCCACATTCAGTCTTCAGCTTTGACAGTTGGCTCTTTCTGGCAGACAGATCTCTGGCAAAGACTTTGGAGCCTTGGTTCCGCTCGATCGCTTCGTCAATACGAGCTGTATGAAGTTGCGTAAGTCCCGCCGCATGCATTTGGAGATCTGTCTGTTCAGTTTCCTGTATGCTGTCAAATCTGTTGAAGAATGTAGCTTCATCTCCCGTCTAACAGCCATGAGATTAAGAGTGTGATTGGAGAGTTTTTGTGTTCTTCTGCGGCTGGTCTTGCAGAACTTAGCTCCGACCACATGGACAGTTTCCACAAGCTTGTCATTCAAATCGTCCACTTCATTGCAGTCTTCTAGGCATTGAAAACGGTTTTGCAACTCGAGCTGAAAGGTTTCGGGACTTTGGATTAGAGCACGAGGGGGACGGAACGTTGACGACATTAGACGAGACCTCTCCAACTTAATGTTTAGGTTCAGTGTGCCTCTAACCATTCGGTGATCGCTGCCGGTTTTCACCCTCGCGATCACTGAGACATCACTGAACAGTTGTCGTCTAGTCGTCATAATGAAATCAATCTCATTTTTTGTCGAACCGTCGGGGCTCGACCAGGTCCACTTCCTGTGGGGCCGCTTCTGGAAGAAAGAGTTCATCATAAAGAGTCCCTCTTTCTTCATGAAGTTGGCCAACTGCTGGCCCCTTGGGTTCCGTTGCCCTATTCCAAATTTCCCTACTTTCAGCTCACCGTTCTCTCTTGTGCCTAGTTTTGCATTGAAGTCTCCCATTAACACCGTATATTGGGTTTTGTAGGAATGAATGGCTCTAGAGATATCCTCATACACTTCCTCCACCTCCTGATCGGGGTGTGCCGAGGTTGGTGCGTAAACCTGTATGACCTTCAGCGAATACCGTTTGGTGATTCTGAATATAATGTACGCAACCCTCGTCGACACACTCTCAATCTTTACAACGTTGTTAACGAGAGACTTGTGGACGATAAATCCGACACCTCCTTGGGACAGATGGTCGCCCTCCCGGTAATAGAGCAAGTTGCCGGATTCGAGGATTACCGTGTCCTCCCCCTCTCTTCGGACTTCGGATAATCCTCTAATATGCCAGTGTAACTTATCTATCTCTTCTTCTAGCTCCACAATCTTCTCGTCAGTCCTCAGGGTGCGTGCGTTGTATGTTGCCAGGTCGAATCGTTGTAGGTGGCAACCGAACCTCCACCGGAGATTCTTAGCACCCCCCGCTCCGCCGTTACCATGGTCGCCACCGTAGCCAGGAATAGCGAGGCCGCCGGGGACTGGGGGCCGTCTCTTCGTAACTTTCATTATGGGGGGTATATTGCCATAGTTGCCACGCTTGGCGAGCGGGTTGGCAACCGCAGTTTTTTATTGTATTTTTGCCGTTACCAGGAAGATGCTGCTGCCCATCTCCTGCCTGTTTCCCTTTGTCGCCTTTTACGACACCCACGGGAAGATATGGGGTAGTGGATATTCTTAACTGCCACTACACGGCAAGGATGATGAAGAATAAATATTTTAGTTAACTTATTAATTTTTATTACTTTAACAAATGTCTAAAACTATAAAAATAAAAACGAACGAGCCTTGCATATAATGTGTAACATCTTACATCTCAACCTGGTAATAAGCTACATTTACATGATTCGTATATTCCGAAAAAGAAATATGGTTCAGGTATTATTTGAAATGATTGATACCATAAGTATGGAAGACGGAGAAATTTATACCTACCAAATGGTTTATTCAATGTGTGAAGGTCACTAGTTTCTGAATCCACTTTTATAATCCAATACCCTGCATCTAATTTAGAAAACATAGTAGCGTCTGATATCTTCGATTGTAAGTCATCAAATGTAGGTTATGGAGTATGCGGTCTCCTAATAATTTCAATAAAAGTTCTGGGATCTAGACATATGCGTAATATTTCGTTAGGTGTTTGTACCAAGACACGATAATTTATCCATTTAGTTGACTTGGTAATTTTTCAATTACCTGTAATTTTTCCATATTACCTAATTCTAGAATATTTTTAACAATATAATGTACTGACCTCGCTTGTTATGTATTTTCGTTTTAAAAATAAAGAAGAAAGTTTTCTTGAAGAACTACAGACTGACTGCCCTTCTAAGCCGCGTCTACGTGCTGTTTTCGAGAGTCATTACGAATCGTCTCGCTCGCAGACTTGATGACTTCCAGCCTCCCGAACAAACCGGTTTCCGAAAAGGCTTTAGCACCATAGACCACATACATACCCTTCGGCAAATTGTACAGAAGTCCAAGGAGTACAATTTGCCACTATGTCTAGCGTATGTAGACTATGAGAAAGCCTTTCATTCAGTCGACATTTGGGCGGTGCTGCAGTCCCTTCAGCGATGCCAAGTTGACTGTCGGTATATCGAAGTGCTGAAGTGTTTGTATAGTAGGGCTACGATGGCTATCCGAGTACAGAACCAGGGTACGAAATCTATCCAATTACAGAGAGGTGTAAGACAGGGTGACGTTATATCTTCGAAACACTTCACCGCCGCATTGGAAGATGTTTTCAAGCTTCTGGACTGAAAAGGATAAGGTATTAACATCAATGGTGGGTACATCACTCACCTTCGATTTGCCAACGATATAGTCCTTATGACAGAAGAGCTGGAGAACCTAAGTACTATGCTCAATGGCCTCAATAGTTTTTCCCAACGGATAGGTCTTAAGATGAACATGGTCAAAACAAAGATCATGTTTAATGTCCTATCACACCTATGCCGGTAGTTGTTGGGAGCACTAAGCTCGAAGTTGTTGACAAGTATGTTTCCCTGGGACAAGTAGTCCGACTAGGTAAGTCCAACTTCGACCGAGAGGTCAATCGACGTATTCAACTCGGTTGGGCAGCGTTCGGAAAATTACGGCACATATTCTCGTCAGGTATACCTCAAAACTTGAAAACGAGACTGTACAACCAGGGCATGTTGCCAGTGATGACATATGGAACTGAGACGTGGTCCTTCACTGCTGGCCGGATGAGGAAGCTCAAGGTCGCTCACCGAGATATGGAGAGGGCTATGCTCGGAGTATCTCTGCATGATAAACTTAGAAATTAGGATGTCCGCAGTAGAACCAGAGTGACCGACATAGCCCAACTAGTAAGCTGAAGTGGCAATGGGCCGGCCATATAGCTCGAAGAACCGACAACCGATGGGGAAAAAAGGTTCTCGAGTGGCAGCCTCGTACCGGCGGACGAAGTGTAGGGCATCCCTGCTTTAGATGGAGTGACTACCTGGTAAGATATGCAGGAAGTCGATGGATGCAGGTGGCTCAGGACTGCGCTTTGTGGCATTCCTTGGGGGAGGCATATGTTCAGCAATGGACTTGTGAAGGGCTGTAATGATGATGATGATGATGATGAAATAAATTATAAAACAACTGGCAAAAAATTTCAATTTATCAATTCTTTTGTATCAAAAACGCCAGTAAAATGACAAAAGTGTTTAATAATTTAGACAACTTTTTTTTTATAAAATATATAAACCCAATAAAAACTATTTTTTCTTACTTCAAAACATGTACACATAAATATCTAAGAGAAAATAAATACAAATGTACAAAAAATAAAATCAAAACAAAATGCGCGATTACTACATAACACTTTCTTATAAATTAAACCTTTGTCTGCATTTTGTAAATACGTGTAGAAAAGTAAATATACTTACTTTTCTACGGAGAGCTTACTCGAAAATTTCTACCAGAGTTTTGTGAAGAAGGGTCCAATGATAAAATTACGCATAACTTGTTGTTAGGTGAGTAATTTTAAACACGATGCGTGTAGGATCAATTCTCTCTCAAGTAATTCTATAACATTTTCCTTAAAATTATTATTCTATTAACAATGATTTATTGACTCGATAATATATACAGACTTTGGTAGAGCTATGCTTTATCGTTTTACAAATGCACAATGAATGGGCCGCCTTGACCGGGGAATACTACCGTAAAACAACACCATAATGCTACTGTATTCCGATGGTAAGGGACGAGAACCCGATACCCCTTTTATAACTAGCTAACGAGGCCATTTTGTACCAAATAGGCAAGAATGCTTCTGCATTTTGATTCTTAATCGTGGTTAGATGTTTGTGTATATGGGGCTAAAGTACCGCATGCCTTCAGAACTGTGCTCGTTTGCTTCTTTACTTCTATGATAAAATGGATTTATTTACTATTAAAGCCGTGGTAACTCAGGTAACAAGTGCTTTGTAAAAGTAATAATAATAATAGTAAACGAGCAAGCTGCGTTCGATTTCCATTACCAACAATTAATTTTTTACTTTTAAATGCTGAGAACGCACATGTCGGAAAAAAATATCGAATAATGAGGAATAGCATTGTAAAAGTATTAATATGCGCCGACTAATCAACTCACTTAACTCACCCGTCTAGCGTGGTCTGCTTAGGCAAACCTTCCAGGTAATGCTTACTTGCCATGGAGCGGATGTAGTTTGCGCATTTTGAGAAAGCTTATGACAAGTGGAATTATAGAGGTTGTCGATGTTATATGGCATGAATCTGCTAAAGATGATTGAATTGAAAAACGTTGTTATGCCCTTTACTGTATGTGGCACTATGAATTCACTCCCAATGTAATCTAGACTTTTACAATGTAAATAAAATATTAATAACTCAACCACAGCACCGCCTGTCAGGTCCAAATTCTGTGATTACCTTTTTCGGCACAAAGCCAACATATTTTGTGATTAAGGGTCATTTCGGTTCATGAAACAGAATATAGAATAACTTGACTACAACGTCACCTATCGTATCTAAACATAGCAACGAACCACGTTTAGATCCATCTTGACAAAGCAAATAATCTGTGTGAATATGATTACAATCATAAATGCTACACTTACATATAATCATCGTTATTAATAATCATTGGTGTTGCAACACTATAGTTAAATATCGGAATTATTTCGCTTCTTCCACAGTCAAAATCATACCATAATTATATACATACCAGAGAGGAAGTACTCCGTATGGATCGGAGGTTCCATCCTTGCGTCCCTGTTGACCTTCCAACAGATGTGGATCTCGTAGCAAATATACGACGAGTCGGGCCCCTTGATCATGCATAGGAAGTGCTTCCAAGCAGCCGCGTGTTGCCGCCGTCCGGCGGGGCCCGCAGCCGTCTGCTCAACTCAGGCTTGTAATATCCGTTAATTTAATTGTACGTAAGATATTATATGTAAGAAATCGTAAATAGTGACGGCAGGATGGAGCACGGCACCGTGGGCGCACCTCGAGCGCCAGTCGCGGATATATGATAAATTATTATTTCTAAATACTGTAAATGATATTATTATAATACCAAAAAAAAAAACGAATAATGTAAAATAACTAAAGGTTCATGCATGGGAGGTCACAAGGCTTTGACTTTACTTACAGTATCTTGTGTCCTTGCAGCATAATGTCATGCTGGAACCTTACCCCTCCTTCCCTTTATATAAGAGCACTTCAGTTGGTGCAGTGCTGCTTTGCGGCAGGAATAGGTAAGTAGGAATTGTTATTTGATACACCCATCATAATATAAAGTACTTGCGTCTTCGGCCGAGGAGTTGCAGGAGATAGTAACTGCTATGAGTGGATATTTTGTTAGAAAGGGAATAATGAAGACGAAAGTGATAGTGTTTGAAAGAGATGAGGCAGTGACATACTGCAATATCGTGATTGGAGATGAACAAATTGAACATTGAAGAGTTTGTGTATTTGGGTTCAAAGTTTACGAGAGTTGGAAAGTGTGAGAGTGATATCGAAAGAAGAGTGAATGCAGGAAACATGGTGAATGAAGCTTTGCACTCCTTTATGAGCAGTCGGATGGTGTCTAACAAGGCTCGTTTGGCTGTGCATGAGGGGGTGTTGGTTCCGACACTCATGTACGGAAGTGAAAGTTGGGTATGGCAGAAGAAGCATGAAAGCAGAATAAATGCTGTTGAGATGTAAGCGTTAAGAAGTATGATAGGAGTTAAACTTAGTGACAGGATAACAAGTAGTGAGATAAGGAAACGTTGTGGTCTGAAAGAAGATGTAGTGACAAAAATTGAGAAAGTTATGCTGAGATGATTTGGCGATGTCGAGAGAATGAATAAAGAACGATTGACGAAAAAGGTGTATACGGTGAGTGTGAATGAAAGTATTGGTAGGGGTAGACCTAGGCGGACGTTTCTAGATCAAATCAGGGACGTCTTGAAAAAAGGCCAGGTCAAGAGTACCCTAAACCGAAGAGCGTGTATGAAGGGAATAATGAAGGTGGACGAAGTGGTCTCTGCCTACACCTACGGGCAAAAGGCGTGATTATATGTATGAATGTATGTATCATATAAAGTGTGGAGGCGGCGTAAGGGAATCCACTACGTCGGCAAAGGGTAATGAAACAAATTATGGGCAACAGTACCTTCTTATTAACAACTCAAAATAATAAAAAATGCGGTTGCCAACCCGCCCGCCATGCGAGGCAACTATCGCAAATATACCTCCTATTAAACAAACTATGGGGCGGGGCTCTGTTCAGTAGTGGCTTTTTTATAGGGTTTAATCAAATAATTAATACTACTGAAAAAAAAAACTTTTCCTTAGCCAATAATTTGGATACATTTTCTAAGATACGTGTATAAGCAAATTATTCATGAATATATTTTCATTCGCTCGCAGAATATGATCATAAAAATATTCTGCATGAGTACGACAATGCCATCTCATGAATTATTTATCTGTTCTTATTTAAATTTACTTGCGTTACAAGTATTGTAGATTTATAAGATAAGTTATCAGTAATGTTGAAGAAGCCATCATCATCATCGTTCAATAAAAATAAATGAATTCAAGGCTTTTACGGATTGTGTCGCGTTTAATATTATCTCATTTTATATTTTATGTTTGATAATATGTTCAAATGCAACTTCCGGCGGGAGTTCCCTCGTACCCATAATTTATTTAATAATTTTTTTTCTTCAAAATAAGATTGACAAACGAGTATTTGATCGCTCACACGAACGTACGTGGATGCTATGACTCAGAGACATGTAAATTTATCCTCGATTACGAATCTAAATACAGTTGCGTTGTCACCCCTGAGGACTAAGATGGAATGCCTAGTTTATATTAAAAGGGTATCCGAATCCCTACACTTATGCCGTATTCGATACAATATCAAATCTTTATCCTTAATCAATAACTACATTAAGCTTTTTAATAATTTAAGTTTATCACTGTTAAAAGCTACGTATATTTAACTTTTTTTTTGTTATTTAGAGGCCAATTCTGACTTACGAATTTCAACAAAAGGATCATTAAATATATAAGAGAGTTGTTATAATAATATTTTTTTGATTTCAGACATAATACTCATTTATAAAGGAAAATATTTCAGCTGCGTCGTTGTCAACTGTCAATGCATAACTACATACAAATTTTATCAATATGGAATACATCCAGGAAAGTAATGAATAATATTTTATTTATAGATTAAATTGCGTTTATTTAGGCCGTAAATAATTATGTTTCAGGAAAAGATGTGGGATACAGCAGCAATTAAATATGAAGCTATGTAATATAAAAACTTTTGAGTGCTGTAGAGATTTGTTTAGATTTTTTAATGAATATCTCTGCTCCGCTACATTCACAGCCGGATTTCCTACAGTGTAAATTGTGCCGACGGTAGGCTGTTTAAAAGTAAGAGGGGTTTAAACATACATATTAAACGATGCCATAGTAAAAGTATTTCGGCTTCACAGCCGACCGTAGAAATTCATAACTCTATTAGCAATTTCTCTAATGACACAAATTTTTCCCTTTTTTCGGAGCAAATTTACAATTATCATCGTAATGTACCAGTGGTAAAAAGAATTCCTAGAGGTGCGAGGATGCAGCTTGCAAAAGGATTGTCATGCACTATTCAAAATTGTTTCATTAATAGTGAAAATAGTTGGCAAAAATTATTTAATTTCACATATCCAATTTTCATTGTGATAAAACAATAAATAAATTAATTACTTCTCAACGAAAAGGGACATCTTTTCAAAATTTAGATTACCCAATTAATACTCATTTATCTCAAAAACGGCCAAAATTTGATTACAAAAAGGAGTTGAGTCGAAAGTAATGGATGGCGACTTAAAAAAATGCATCCCGTATTTTATTCTCAGACGACATCCTGGCTCCTTATAATGTCGAAACTCTTGAAAGCCTTCGTCAGAAGCATCCTTCGGTCAAACCCTCTCAGGGTTTACCGCTGCCTCCCAAGACTTCTATGCAATCTTAACAAATTTCTGAAAAAGACACTTTAGAAGCAATTATGTCATTTTCGAATGGCTCTGCTGGCGGCATTGACGGAATTACGCCTCAACATCTTAAAGACCTTGTAAGCACTTCTGCCGGTGACGCCGGCGGAGTACTTCTTAAAGACATTACAAAATTATGTAACTTTATGCTTTCTGTTAATGTTAATCCAAATTTCATTCCATTTTTATATGGGGCAAGATTATGTGCCTTCAAACAAAAGGATAACAGTATCCGTTCTATTGCCGTTGGTTCAATTTTTCGACGCTTAACTTCAAAATTAGCTTGCAGGCACAAAATCTCTAACCTTAAGACCAAATTTCAGTCTACTCAACTAGGCTTTGACACTAGAGGTGGCTGTGAGGCGGCAGTACATTCAGTGCGTACATTTTTAACAAACTCTGATGCAGATATTCTTGTGAAGATTGACCTAAGGAATGCTTTTAACTCTATCGATATAGTAACCTTGCTGAAAGAAGTGGCAAACAATGCCCCCGAAATTTTTTACGTTTGCAATGTTATAGTCAAAATACTAACTTCTTTTACGAAAACCATGTTATCGATTCTGCTGTCGGTGTTTAGCAGGGTGACACACTAGGTCCAGCACTTGTCAGTTTGGGAATTCAACCCATTATTTCAAATTTGAAATCCAAGCTGAATGTCTGGTATCTTGACGACGGTACACTGGGAGGTAGAGCAGATGACGTCCTCAGTGATCTTACTCATATTTTTCGAAATTTTAAAAATATTGGTCTTGAACCAAAAAGCATTAAATGTGAAATATTTTTTTCCAATAATTTATCTACTTCTCATAGAGACAGTTTAATTCAAAATTTCAATCATGTTTCTCCAGGAATAAAAACTGTCAGTACGGAATCACTATACCTACTAGGTGCCCCGTTGTCTTTTTTAATAGTATTAAACCTGTTTTAAAAACAAAATTTGATCAGTTTTAAAACCACGTTGATAAATTGTATATATTAAACCCCCACATAGCTCCTACTATTTTAAAATATTGTCTCCTTGTACCTAGATTTACATACATACTTACTTCGCTCGAGTACAGTCTGGAAGTGTTCGGATATTTTAAAAGATTTTGATAATAATCTTAAAATAGCTGTAAAAGACATTCTAAATTTAACTTTAAATACAACAGTCTGGGCTCAAGCTTACTTTACCTATAAAATTTGGTGGCATTGGTGTGAGAAATCTTTCTAGCGTTGCATTGCCTACTTTCCTTGCTTCCGTGCATAATGTCAGTGAGTTATGTAACATAATTTTAAATAATAAAGTAGACCTATGCTTTGCTATGGAGGCGGGGCAGACATGGCAAACGCTCTGTCCCGGTGAAAATGATGAAAATGATGAATTTACCAACAAAAACAGTGGCATATTCCGTTGGTACGAGGCGTGCAGAAAGATTTGTTTCATAATTTCCATAGTGACCAAGATAAGGCACGCCTTCTAGCTGTTTCAACTAAGGAATATAGTCACTGGTTACACGCTTTACCATCTCGGCACAGCGAAAGCTTGCGCATCGCCGTTAGAATCCGATTAGGAGCGGCGTTTTGTCAACTCCATGAGTGCCCCTGTGGTAGCAGCGTCAACAAGTTTGGGCTTCACGGACTTTCATGTAAGAAAAGCGCTGGTAGGTTTTCACGATACAGTTCTTTGAACGATGTTATCCGAAGGGCTCTTGTCTCTATAAATGTTCCCTCGGTTTTAGTTGAAATATTTAGAGACGTTAGCAGGAGACCCGACGGTATGAAATTGGTCCCTTAGGAGAGAGGTAAAGCCCTAGTGTGGGATGCAACTTGCGTTAGATACTCTGGCGGCCTCTCATTTCCAGGGTACCTTAGTACGTGGTAGAACCATGCTGCAGCTATATTAGTAGTATAGTTGTAGCACGAATTGGTCGGCTCGTCCGGGGAAGGACCACGCTCTCACAGAATACCAGCGTCAAATAGCAGCTTAACACTGCTGTGTTTCGTATGGTGAGTGTAGAGAACCGGAGACCCTTTTTACTGGAAAAGAGGTATTCTATCTTAGTACTCACGGGTGACGACGCATCTGCATTTTGATTCTTTATTGAAGAAAAATGTGGATATCTATGGGCCACAGCAACCACTTACCATCAGGTGGACTGTGTGCTCGTTTGTCACCCTAACCCATAAAAAAAAACCTCGTTTAGAGCCGGGGCGGCATCAGAGGCAGCTGAACTGAGTAAGTGGCGCAAATATGAGTCTCTGAGAGATGACTAGATATTTGTGCTATTTGCTGTAAAGACTATCGGTCCGTGGGGTCCACGTACGGTGAAGTTTCCAAAGGAACTCCATCCACGGCTGGTCGTTGCTGCTGGTGATAAGAGGGCTGGTTCTTTTCTTGCTCAAAGGCTAAGTATTCTTATATATAAGCTAAGAGCCATTCAGCGGGGAAACGCAGCCAGCGTTCTTGGCACGATACCGCGGGGAGTAGGATTATATGATGATAAAGTTTCTAGTTTTAGTTTTTTTTTAAATTATTATTATAGTTTTTAATATTCTATAATAAGAATTGTATGTATATATATATAAACTCTCTTATATATAATTTAATATATAAGAGAGTTTTATATTTATTATTATTGTTATTTGTAATAAAAACGTAATAAAAATGATGATAAATCCCAAACAAAATACAAAACATTTTCATGTTTCCCAGGAAAGTTATTGTGCGGTATTATTTCTTAAAACTGCTGTTGAGCGAAAAACGAGTGTCTCGTAGCGATAAAATGTAAATTCACTTCCGAAATTGTTAAATAAGTTTGCAGATTTCTGCTTACATTCAGGGAAAATGTAATATATTTAAGGCGATTATGCTCATAATGTCGTTCGTAATCTAAATAAATGAAATGATAGAGGTTTGCAGTTGTGCGTGCATCATTGAAAACTACTGGATAGAATTCAATTAGCTTTTCTAAGTTTTAAATCACTTAGGCATATTATAGTCCTTATCTAAAAAAAATATTGCGATATCTTCATTTAATATAAAGTTATTAAACTTTTAAGAAACAAGGATTTTTATAAGCACTACGTGTTATGTGATGTGTGTTTTCTTGATATATATAAAACAACGCGCACGAAGTCGCGGGTATCAGTTAATACTTAATAATTTTTAGGTAATTCTTTTATTTTTTTTTCGTATCATTTTATCTTTATTTAAGACTAGCTTTTTAACCGCGGCTTCGCTCGTGTGAGCTTGAATTTAAGAACATCATTAAATGCCGTTCCGTGTCAAATTTAGCAAATTCGATCAATTTTAGAATCACCGCGGTGTCTGTGTCTATGTCTGTCTATAGATATAATGCTACAGAAACACGTGAATATACAGGGTATTTTTGAGACGCTCCCGAATACAAAGGCAGACGATAGTACCAACTATACCTTTGATGATAGGTGAAATATAAAATCGATCCTGATGAAAAAAAATCATCTTTTCACAACGTTTTATTAGCTTTATTCATTCTCTATCGTGTTAGTACAGCTAAATGAAACGATAATTTCATAAAAAAAACATGAAAATACTTAAACATAAAACCAGCAGTGGAATTACTGAATTACAATCAGCTGACTAGGGATCAATGTGCGCGCGAACGCCGAATTCGCGTGGTCCACAGCTAGTGGGCCATACCACAATACCTAATAATTTACACCACTTGTCTAAATAGTTAACTTATCTACTTAACCTACTATTTTGCCACTGTGCTAGTCTCCACGTAGCCACTTTAATTCGAATTTACAGGTTAAATAACCCAAATAACTGGTTCGATTCCTAGGTAATGAAAAAAATACTTAAATGAAATGTAACCAAGGTTAGAGTCATGCGTTTTTATTCATCGTGTAGGTATGTTTATTATTCGATGTATTCAGTTATGTACCTATTCAGATCAATTCAGTACTAAGTTACTTAAAGAAATTACGTTTGAAACAGCTTACCGCTCTTAATCCTCCGTGGTGACGTGCTCAATGAAACCAGGCACACGTTGGTGCTGGTCTAATAACTAACGGCAGAAAACTCGCCGGCGGTCCTGATCGCCGGGAACTAAAGCTTGCACTTTGTACACAATCACACAACTAACACCTACAGATATTTTATTGTAAAAAACTATATAAGTTTTACTATAAGTCAAAAATCTATGTTTTACCCAAGGAGATTGTAAAAATTATAACTTCCTTGGTTTTACCCAAGTTCTAAACACTCATTTATATAAATGAAGGACGGGAAGAGCGGAGCCTCCTAACACAAGTTTCCTAACTTAAAAGGAGTGTTCCAATAATGTGTTTAGTTTTAAGTATTACTGGTCCGAAAATAAAGATTTTTTGATTTTGATTTTTGTTTAAGTACTTAAAGACTTGATTTCAATGAAGTTGTGTATTTCGGATTCACGCAAAACCTACTGGACCGATTTACATGAAATTTTGTATGTAGTTAGTTAGTAACTTGGAGCAACTTATGAGGCTTCTTTTTATCCGATTACGGAACTTAAAAAAAGAAAGTTAAGTATTTTCCCTCCTTTAGATGTTAATTTTCTATTTTATCTGTTATTGGCAGTATGACGGGTGTTTTTCAAATTAATGCCATATTTATAAATAAAATTCAAAATTTAGTTATAACCTCGGTGAAATTATTTGAAACTACACCGATTTAGTAATCAAAACAGCGCCATCTATCATCAAATGGAAAAGTAGTGTATTTTGCCTTAAGTTACTAATATATTAAATAATATAGATAACTTACATGTATATGTTTAAATAATTAGATTTTTAAAATTATTTGAAAATTCTAACGTTTTGTTGTTTGGTATTGTTTTATTTTATTTTAAAAGTGTGATAATTGGTGAGGTATGGTATATTTAGTAAATTATAAGAGACTCCGAAAAATCTGTAATTTCTTCACGGGACAGTGTATTCGCTTTTACAACAAAGTCCTAAGACTTTATTTAGATTACAACGATTTAATTAAATTACAAAAAGGGTTAAAAACTATTTTTGAGTATAATATGATATTAGAGCCATACTGCAGTTATAACAAAATTGTAGTACGAATGGTCGGCTCGACCGTGGAAGGACCATGATCTAACAGAATAATAGCGTAAAATAGCAGTTTAAAGCTTCTGTGTATGGTATGGTGAGTGTAGAGTATCGAAGACCTTCTTTACTGAATATGAGGCATTCCATCTTAGTGCTCAGGGGTGACAATTCATCATCATATTGATTTTAGATCGAGGATAAATGTAGATGTCTATGGACAACCAGGTGAAATGTTCCATATTTTATAAAAAAAAGTATTATTCACAATAAAAGGTGATAGCTACCAAGCTCCATACTTAGTTGTTTAAAGTATTATATTTTAAATTACTGTTTTAGAAAATTCCACTGTTTCTTATTGGCTTTTCCTAGGACATAGTTTTCTTTTCCGAACAAGAAGTAAAGCATTATACATACATAAACACTCACGCCTGTCACCGAGACGGGTAGGCAAAGACTATAGACTCCCATTTGGCACGATCCTGACGCACCTCTCTCGCCTCCTCCACATCCATACACCTACGCATACACGCTCGTCAGTTAAGGGTAATCTTAATTTGGCCCGTTTTCAATATATCGCCAATTTGGTCGATAAACTTTCTCTTAGGGCGTCCCTTCCCGACTAAATCATTAATGACTTTCAATAAGTAATCTTGTAATTTATATTGAATTAAAAATATTCTCTTCTATTTTATTTTATTTTATTCTTGTGGCAGATTTTTAAATTCAGATAAAAGTACATTGCAAAAATTAAAAATCCATTGCATAATTTTATACATACAAATGTAATTTTAAATTTGTTCATGTTGTATTTTATCTTATAAACAAATATTGGTTACCTCATGACTTGAATAATCAGCTCTTAAAAGCATTTAGTACAAAAACCTCATTTAGTAGATATTTGGGCGTAAATGCAGAGTTTAATACAATTTTAAACGATATGAACTAAGATATGAGTTGAAGGTTGGCATTTACCCTTCAAAACATTAATGCCTGGCGCTCTGAGCTATCTTTATGGCATTCATGCAGGGATGGGGTTTACTGAAATAGTCAAAGTTAAATTCACTAGCTGTAGATTAAGTGCGTTCTTATAGCAAACCTGTGTTTCAATTCTCCACAAAGGATAAATGTAGATGCCAATTGGCCACGTTATGTTCGATATTTTTCAAATACAATATACACCTACTGACTGCATCGTTGGCTCGTTGGTCTAGTGGTTGTAAACGCAACTGCTGATCCCGAGGTCCCCGTTTCAAATCGCGGGTTGGGCAAAAAAATTTGTTATTAAGTTTGTCTATCAATAAATTATCAGTAGCTGCCCGGAGTAAGGAAGTTGGCGGTGTCTCACCCCCGTGCCTTGGAAATTACGTAGCCATTGATCCTGCGCCTGATCTCTCTCTAGTCGTGTCGTTCGTTACTGTACCAGTGTGGTCTTTCTCAAGGCGAGCTGACAGATTTATGCTGTAGCCACATTACAGCTAAAGAAATCTATTCATTATTTTTCTTTATTAATTCTCTCTTTGAGACGTTTACTAAAACATAAATTATATGGATATTTATTTATTTATTTTAATGCTTAAAAGAGCACCAATATTTTAATTTTATACTGCATCATTATGATGAAAAATATGTTTTAAAAAAAATTATTTAACTAGCTTCAGTTTAGGTAGTGAAAATATTCTTTATTTCAAACCCAAACTGTATTCGTTTTATATACCACTTTAAAAAGGTTATCCGCTACTACTTATCCGTCCACTGTTGAACGTAGTTATCCCCTGTAGATTACTTCATAGCGGGATATATGAAATAGTTGTATAGTACTGTTAGGAAAATATATATTGTTTGTTTTTAAAGAATAAACAACAATGGAGTACTTGTATTATTGTAGAAAAGCTGTTCCTTGCGATTTTGTCCGCGTGGAATTTATTACGATAGATTTACTGGGTTTTAATTTTGTGGGTGGAACCCTATTTCTTTTTCTAAAATAAAATTAGCAATTGTATTAACGGAACGAAAAACTTCATCCTCTTCAAACCCAGGTGGTGAGAAAATGAAATTAATGATATTCAAACTTTTCTTCTGGTTAACAGGGGGTCAAGTAAAACAGATTAGTACTAAATTTATTTATTGAGGTTTACAAAAGAAAAACATTTAATATTTCTTTTCCTTAAATAAAAAAATATTAAATTTTTGTGCATCTGAGGACTATCTTATTATAAATACTAGTTGTTTCCCGTGACTTCGCCCGCGTATTATTTAGGGTTTTAATTTTTTTGCGCGGAACCCTAATTCGTTTTTCTAAAATAAAAGTAGCCTAAGTTACTTCTTATGATATCAGATATCTGCCAGTGAAAGTCCCGTCAAAATCGGTCCAGCCGTTTAAGAGATTAGCCGGAACAAACAGACAGACAGACAGACAAATATTAAAAATATATTTATGTTATATGTACAATTTTATTTATTTGTATAGATATAGAACATGTATAGATAAGAAAGAAATATTTAAGTTTTAGTTGCTTATAAGTACCGTATATGCTTTCATATGAATTTAGTAAAAAGCTGTAATTTCGACATTACAAACAGACACATCAATTTTATTTATGTGTATAGATTACTGTGAAACAGTTATTTTTCAATATACATAAGTAAGCGTTACATTTGATACAAATTGTGCGGCAACGGGATGAGCATTCACTATAGCGACAATTTGACGTAAACATGTTGTCCGAGTATCGGAGCAGGTACTACCATTTTTACTCACCATTTTTTGCAAGAGCCTACTAAGGCATCACCTACGCACATAGACAGCATGATGAAAGCTTTGTCTTTCCATTTCAGTACAAATAACTTTTCATCGTTCCTCACCTTCTCACCCAATTCTCCTCTCTCTAACTGTTTATCAGTTTTTAACTTTTTAGAAACCAGTCCTAACCGATTAGTCATTACAGTTCCAGTCAGGTAGACGTCCTTTTTGTTTTGATTTAAGTAGTCCGCTAAATTTAGGCTTGTAAAAAAACGGTAGGTATATAAATAACATATTATATCGATCGGTATATACGGCAACAATTTCGCTATCCCTGTTTCGAGTCCTAGTTCAATCATATCTCATCGGGGTAGTGTGTTAGAACCTACATATGTCTCATTCAAGATAAGACCATCTCTAGCCGTTTACACAAAGTTCTTCAAACCAAGAGGAATTGGTTTTGAGGGCACGTACTGACGGTATCCACATCTTCCCGAAAATTGAATCATCTGTTCATCTATTTGTTTGGATCGAGATAAGCTATGATATTTTTCTTAATTTTATTGATTATCGAACTATATTCGATTATCGAGTGTCATATTGTGTCGGATTAACGGCATGCAAAGGTCTTCGCTCCACTAAAGTCTATCTTGTGGTTATTCTAAAGTACCCATGAGAACTTGCAAGCCAGTAAATCGTGTGATTTCAATATTGCCACTGATTTTAAATTTATATTTTGTGCAGAGTATAAATTAGTTTGATCGGAAACTAATTTGCAGATTTCAGGATCGATGTATTCCAAAAATATATGTAAGCAGCTCATATTGAGGTACCTCGAGGCAAGTAAACGTCTTCAGTGATGTCTCGTCCACGAAAACTCATTTGTTTTGTGCGCCAAAATTCACGCGCACATTTTGCTGCACTTCAACTAGGTTTTCCTGATCGTTTTTAGAGTTCTCTTATGACTCCGAAACTTTAGGTGGTGCAGTATCTGGCAACAAGTAGACACCATTGTCTTATTGTACTAAGTAGGGTCACACTGGTTTTAATGCGGATATCCTCATTTCTAAGTTTACCACGCAGAGAAACCCCGAGCATAGCCATCTCCATAGCTCGCTGAGCAAACTTGAGCTTCCTCATACGGCCAGCAGTGAAGAACCACATCTAAGATCCGTAAGTCATCACTGGCAACACGCAGTGGTTATACAATTTCGTTTTCAGGTTTTGAAGTATGTCTAACGAGAAGATGTGTCGTAGTTTCCCGAACGCTGCCCATCCGAGTTGAATCCGTCGATTGACCTTTCGGTCGAAGTTGGACTTACCTAGTCGGACTATTTGTCTCAGGTAAACATACTCGTCAACAACTTCGAGCTCAGTGCTCCCAACAACTACCAGCATAGGTGTGACATGGACGTTAAACATGATTTTTGTTTTGTCCATGTTCATTTTAAGACCTATCCGTTGGGAGACACTATTGAGGTCATTGAGCAGTGCTTAAGATCTCCAGCGATTCGGCCATAAGGACTATATCGTCGGCAAATCGAAGGTGAGTGATGTTCTCGCCATTGATGTTAATACCGCATCCTTTCCAGTCCAGCAGCTTGAAAACGTAGTATTTCAATGTAGCGGTGAAGAGTTTCGGGGATATAACGTCACCCTGTCTTACACCTCTCTGCGATTGGATAGGTTTCGTACTCTGATTCTGTACTCGGATAGCCATCGTAGCTCTACTGTACAAACACTTCAGCACTTCGATATACCGACAGTCAACTTGGCACCGTAGAAGGGACTGCAGCACCATCCAAATTTCGACTGAATCAAAGGCTTTCTCATAGTCCACATACACAAGGCAAAGTGGCAGATTATACTCCTCCGTCTTCTGTACGATCTGCCGCAGGGTATGTATGTGGTCCATGGTACTAAAGCCTTTTCGGAAACCGGCTCGTACGGGAGGCTGGAAGTCGTCAAGTCTGCGCGTGAGACAATTCGTAATGACTCTCGAAAACAGCACGTAACTTAATAACAAAACTAAATTTACTAAACTGCAACAAAATTTGTAGGAATAAACATAGAAAATTTAAAATAAAAACAAAGGTTTATATTTTTTACTTGATATAAGAAATTTCCGCGCGGGTGGTATGAAGAAAAAACTGTCAACTTTGAATTTGAATCAATTTTTCATTAACTTGTTATGATCAACCCATTTGAACATCACTAACAAAGAAGATAAGATTATATAAGATAAGATAAGATATGTTATTTAATGAAAAATGTGAAGCTTAATTGTTTTCTTTTTCTTCATAGAACAAGGGTAACACAGACCTGATGGTTTGTGGATTCTGGTGCTCGTAGACACCTTTATCTATCCTCTATTAGGAATCAAACATTTTATGTGTTACTCCTGAGGACTAAGATAGAATGCTCGTTACCAGTAAAAAGGGTCTCCTGTTCGCCACACTCACCATACGAAACACAGTTGGATTATACGGCTTTTTGCGGTATTATATAGGTAGGTATTTTACCGGTCAGGCGGACTCATTTTCGCTGCAGCCATAATATAGCTGAAACGTGCCTCTACCGCGTAAAGTGTAATCATTGACTTACATTTATAGGGTTATTTTGCAATAACCGACCAAATTTTCAGAGAAGGTTCAGAATAAGTAGTTTAAGCAAATGGTGAAGAAAAATTTATAAAAAAAATCTCATACAATCTGTCTTTTTTATCTTTTAAATTCAGAATGCGTGGTAATAAATGATTGTCATTCATAAATAGCTAACATCTACTATTTTACTGCGCACGCACATATTCGTAAGGGTCTATCGGTCGGCAAAAATATTGTGTATTGAATCGCATACTATACACATAAATCACATTCAATTTGGGCCTTACTTTCGTCGTTTTATCAAAGAACAGCAATAAAGGTATATCATTAATTATATATTTGTACTTAAGTTTAATATTTGGTTACTCTTTGAGAAAATCTTTACTCGTATGTTGGAAATAGAAACATATATATGAAATACAAGTACATGTTTCAAATTGTCCCAAATACGGGAGAGATCGATTTCCAGTTGTAGACTTTTACATGCTGATAAAGAAGAAGATGAAAATACAGGTTGCAATGGCTTGCATAATAATAAGACAAAAATTAAACTTTTCTGTTAAAAATCTTATCGGTGCTGAGACAAAGTCTATAAAAGACTTAAAGTCCTGACTTGAAAAGCTATTATGTATAATGCTAATAATATAGAATTTAATTCTATATAATTTATTCTTTTAGTTTTTGAAGTTAGTTCTTACTTTTTAATACAGATTTATGTTTTCCACTTTTGAGAGGATTAAGCAATATCAGAAGTTCAAGGTTACAACTAAAATGTCGTCCTAAGATTATTAAATAAAAGGGTGTTAAAATTTTTTCTTCAAATTTATATGATATCACCCATTAGGTTCCAGTATAATTGGTACAGCCGTTGCTGTTAAATCGGAGAACATTCATAAAAACATACGCGTTGAATTGTCCTCCTCCTCTTTTTTAAAGTTGGTTAAAATATAATGTACGTATATGGGGCTATCTTATATTAGAGAATATTAGCCATGTTTCACACAAGTAAATCGCTGTTCCAGACCTGTCACACCATTGATGCTACTTCCTGTTGCGATGCCACCGGTCTAAATATTTTACTTCCGGTATAAATATTAGAATCTATAAGATTATTACTGGATGATCTCGTATTCCTCTACAGCATATGATATATTTTTGACATTGTCTTAAGTCGTAGATTATCAAAACCACGGGACGAGATAGGGCGATGAATTGTCCTGCGCCTTAACCATACTGCAGGCAGCATCTTAATTTTTCATTAAATATAAAACCAAAACATATAAAATAATTTAACCTCACAACTTACCACTAATTAATTCTGTTAAACTTTGCTATGAGCTACGAATAGACATTTTGAACGAGAGTTATTGATCGCGTAGTTCACCAATAACGTAGTTATGAAACGTTTTGGTAAACGTATTGTATTTTAGTGCAATAACAAGTTTGGCAATAACTCAATCCACAAGTTATAGTTAAGTAACTATTGTTATTTCGTAACAAAAGTTTATAAAAATGAACATTATAATTAATATTACAATTACTTACAATTACAATCCACCGCATGGTAAGTCGCTACTGCCATCTATGGACACATGCAGCCAACATCTAACAATGAAGATGGAATGCTTCACAGCCCGTAATTGTATCGGCTCTTTAAACCTACTGTTATGAGCTTGGGGTCGAGACAATTAAAAAAATGCCGAGTTAATTACAAAAATTGACACTTTAATTACAGAATACTTATTACAACTTAAAACCACACTAATAACAAATCACAATTGTACACTTAGTATTGACTCCAGTCTTAGTTTAGACTCCATCCTGAATCAGCAAATTGTCCCATTGGGCCCAATAGCTTTTCGTGGTCGAACTCATCGCTGAGTCGTAGCTCCACTTGGGCTTAGGAGCACTGGCCTTCATTTATTCCAGAATCGGCTTAATGTCCGAATATTTCTGCTGTGCATGTTGTGGGCTGTCCTTCCACTCATTGCTGAACTGGTCTGTCCTGAGCATCCTCACACATACTACTTCCTTACCCTTTCGAGATCGATCACCTCCCTTTTTCACAGTTCGCTTAGGGCAGCTGGATCGATGATGGCCACTTTCCCCACAGCCGTAGCTCCTAAGGCTGTATCCTTTATTGCGGTCGCGAACTGTAGCTGCTGCGACCTCCCTAACGCGATGGGAACGATGATCCTGCTGCACGTCTTCCACTTCCAGGGCATGTACCAAGGCATCCTTAAGCGTCTTGTGGTGCCCAAGCCTCACAGCAGCTCACAACTTCAAGGTTGTGGATGCCGTCAATGATTTTTTGCACCAGGTTCCCTTTAATGAGCGCAGGTACAGACTGGTATATTTATAGAAACAGCTTTTTTACCTCAAGGGCCCACCGCTGCAGGTTTTCGTTGCTGTATTGTACGCGATCTTTGAGCTGCGCACGAAAGACGTGTTTCAGATGAGCGTCGCCATACCTCACCTCTTGTCTGCAAAAAATATAATTATAATAAGTACCAGTTATGTTCCACACGCCGGCTACGCCGCAAAAAAAGCGACGACAGCGTGGCACCGCTGCAAAATCGGAGTACAAGAACAACCAAGATGTGTTACCATCGTTCAGCCTAAAGGATGAAGTGCTGGAAAAACCTGGAAATACGCAAAGTGCCTGTAGTAATAACAAGAGTAAAACGTCATTAAAGATCGCAGGCACGTCGTCAAGTACAGCACGCAAACGGCAATTGGAATACAAAACCGCTAAAGCTATGGCTCTCGTGAAAATACAAGCAGTGGAAGCTGAAGTACAAGCAGCTGAAGCAGAATTCAAGGTTAAAAGTGCTTAGGCAGAAGCTGTCAAGATTAAGGCAAATATTCAGTCGGAGCTGCTAAAGAAACAGCTTTCTGCTGAGATGGCTGAATTGGAATCTCGATCATGCTCTTCCCACAAGTCGGCTGTAAAATCTTCGACTAGCAAAGTTGAAAATTGGTTTAATGCACCAGGACACCAGCATGAGGATAACCGAGACGATTACTCCCGTGAAACATTCGGCCTAGAAAAGCTGGCACATGCCTTGAATGAGGCAATGGCTGCGTCATCATATAAAATACAGAACCACGAGCTCTTAAAAAGATTAGCAACGTCTAAAGACCTGCCTTTATTGTAGATCCAATGGAGTGGTTGCAGCTTAAACAGGCGTACCAAGAATCTACCCAATTATGCAAATATTGTGACACAGAGAATTTATGGCGGCTACGTAAGTGTCTTCGTGGCGATGCTAAAGAAGCGGTGACTTCACTCTTGATTGGTGGAACTACACCCGAGTTAATAATTGACACCTTAGAACTTCGATTTGGCAAACCAGAAACAATTATGAGTAAAATAGTTTTACAGCTAAAAAAGGTATGTCCGTTGCTGTTAACTTATCATAATGATATCATTAATTTCGCAATAAAAATAAAGAACTATGTGGCTGCTACCAAAGCAATGCAACTAATGATTATCTTCGCAGCCCGGAATTAGTATCGATTATCGTATCCAAGCTTCCAACTTTACTTGTCGCAAAATGGACCGACTACATTTATAAACGGCGAGAGTGTAATTCACCGAAACTAGAATTGCTTAGTGATTTTTTATATGAGGAAGCGACTAAAACAGCTGCAATCAACCGCATCATCGTTTACTGCATTGGATCAAGCCATTGGAAGAAAGATTAAAAACTGTGGAGCGAGGTGAGGATGAGCATTCCGGCACCAATGAAACAGTGACTCATACGGTGGCATCCCAATGTCACGGGGTGCTTTTGAAAGTGGTGCCGCTCACTCTTCACGGACCGAATGGCAGTTTTCATACGCATGCACTACTAGATAGAATAGAATAGAATAGAATAATTTTTATTTAAATTACATTACATAATATGTAATTCTTATTGAAAGTCATTTTTTACTATACCACTGGTTCGAAAAAAAACCCTCTGTCCTAGGAAGAACCAGCAAGTAACCCAACGGGACTTTTTTTATATAAATTTTACAATATAAATGATTACAAACTATTTACAAAATTTTAGAAACTACTTGGAAGCGACCACCTCATTCCCAGGGGTTATTATCATCCATGTATTCATTTATACTATAATAACCCTTTTTATATAGTTTCAGCTTAACAAAACACTTAAACTTGGTAATAGAGAGAACTTGTACACTTTCTGGGACCTTGTTGTAATAGTGTATACATTGCCCCACGAATGAATTACTGACTCTGTGGAGTCGAGAAACTGGCATCACTAACTTGTGTTTGTTCCTAGTGTTTACAGAATGTACATCACTTTTTTTACTAAAATGATTTTTACTACGATGATAGAGCTACAGTGACGGTGATATCCTCTGATATCGCAGATGAGCTCGGATTATACGGTGAAAACGTGATAATGCGCGCGCGCAGCGCATGGGACTTGGGCGAGCTTGTTTGTAAATCTCAAGTAATGAGTGTTAGTGTTACTAATTCGTATAACGAAATATTTACTTACCGTGTGCGTTAAATTAAAGAATTAAATTTACCAACACATAAAGTGCCGCATATGAACTTATGGATATAATTATATAATTATGGATTGTTAAGTGAAGATCTTATGTTATGTAATTGTAACACTAAGCCAAAATTATTAATTGGTCTGGACAATCATCATTGTTTATTTACTCCCATTCTTTGTGTTCGTGGTAAGCAGCGTGAGCCGTACATAACTCAAACTGCGTTTGGATGATGTGTGCACGGATATATGGTAAGTGATGTTAATTACACTGATCGCTTTGTCTCTTTCATTAATAGTTGCACTGAAAAGGCGGGTCCGTCGCAGTGCGTCTTTCACTTACACACGGTAGAATCGATTACTAGCGATCTCTCTCTCGATAATGATAACGGTGAATGCGCCTGCGCGCAATTGAACGATGCGGTTCGTAGATCCTTCGCGTAAGAATCTACTGGTTTAGGTTCGAAGCCGCGCCGCAACCCAGACGAAATACGCGCTTTACAAATTTTAGATGACACTGCAGAATTACGATGAATTACATTTACCCGACTGTTACGTTTTTAATCGGTTAAAGTCAATAGAAAGAAGATTTTTGCTCAACAAAGAGTATGCAACTCGTTTTTGTGATAGAATGAGATACATATTTTCTAATGGTTATGCTAGAGAACTTAACGATGCCGATGAAAACTCTAATAAACATATAATATGGTATTTGCCGCACTTTAGCGTAGATAATCCAAATAAGATAAAATTGCGTTTAGTTTATGACGCGGCAGCAAAGTCGAACGGTTATTCTTTAAATAATTTTCTTTAACAAGGCCCTGATTTGTTACAATCGTTATTAGGAATAATGTTACGATTTAGAGAAAACCGCGTAGGTATCATAGGGAACATAAAAGACATGTTTTTAAGGATTAATGTACGAAAAGAAGATGTTAATTCTTTGCCTTTTTAGGGAAAGATTTAAGTAATGAAAATGAACTATTAGGATTCGGAAGTAGTAACAAAGGTTCAAAATCTCCTATACAACATTCACTAATTTAATCACTCAAAACTCCCGAGACGCCTCGTTGTCACGTAAAAACGCACGAACAAGACAACGCTATCAGAGACAGTTATCACGCCACCAAACTATACGATAATAGCTTCTAGACTATTGGGCGCAAACGCCCAGTGCAACGCGCGCCGACCAGCGTGCCAGCAGAATGCAAGTTTTAAAATTGTTAATATTTAGCCTAAATAGGTTCATTGACACCATTTTTAGATAAAGATGGCTTATTGCGTGTAGGAGGGCATATAAAAGTGGCTGCAAGCGTCGCTGAAACTATGAAAAACCCCGTGATTCTGGAGGGTAAATATCTCATAGCAAGGCTGGTGGTTTTAGACTTACCACGTACGTACGGCGCATTTGTATAATGAACTTATAATAAACAAGCTACGACAAAAATATTGGGTTGTAAATCTGAGACCTACAGCTCGCTCAGTAGCTTCACAGTGTCTAGTTTGCCGAATTCAAAAAGCAGCACCAAAACCGCCTCGCCTCGGGAACTTGCCATCTCATAGATTGGTTCATCATCAAAGACCTTTTACCGTTTGTGGTGTAGACTTATTCGGTCCGATCGAAGTAACTGTGGGCAAGCAGAGACCCAAAATATATGGTGTTCTTTTTATATGTTTAACACTACGAGCTCTTCATATTGAAATATTATCGACGCTTACCGCAGACTCACTTATAATAGCACTTAGGAGGATGGCTACACCGCGAGTATGGCCTCATACTGTCATATCTGACAACGGAACCAATATGCGAGTTGATGATGCTAAACCTCGAAAATCTTTTGAAGAAATTAAGCGGCAGCAAGTTATAGCAGAAGCATTAAACAAAGGAGTTTCCTGGCAGTTTATACCATCAGCCAGTCCACATATAGGGGGAGCTTGGGAGCGTCTGATTAGAAGTGAGAAAACGGCACTGAAAGTCGTTCTTAGAGAGAGGGCTCCACGAGAAGAAGTTGTATTAACGCTTCTCGCTGAAGTCGAAAATATAATTAGTAGTAGACCGCTTACCCATGTTTCGGTGGACCCTCAAAGTAAAGAGGCATTAACTCCAAATAATTTTTTACTAGGATCTTCTTCGAACTTACCTGTACCTGGGGTCTTCGATGATGGCGACTTGTATCTTAGACGACAGTGGCGTATTGCCCAACAGTAGACAGACTTATTTTGGAGCAGATGGGTAAAAGAGTTATTGTCTGAGCTAATTCCTCGCCATAAATGGGATAGGGAAGGTCCGCAATTAAAAGTTTGAGATCTTGTTGTAGTAGTCTATCCATCATTATTTCGTAACTGTTGGCCAATAGGTATTATTGAAAAAGTTTATCCAGGTTCAGACGGCAGCGTCAGAGTAGTTGACGTTAGGACTAAGTCAGGAGTGATGAAGCGATCAGCGGCTCGCGTGGCCTTTCTCCAGCTTGGTGATGAGTGTTGGCGAACCGACACTTGAGGGGAGGATGTTGACGACGCTCACGTTGCTTCTCGAACACCTGAAATATAAATAATATTAATCAATAAAAAATAATATATGTAAAATATATACTTATAAAACATTGCTACTTACCTTATGTACTTGTTGTTTTTCTATAATAAATAAGTACGTGTGCATACGGGAACGGTGGCTCTTACCGTGATGTTTATTAGTAGGGTGAAGGTATATTTGCAACATCGGTGTTGCACCGCTAAATACATGATCCCGCGCATCGAGTTAGTTGCACTAAAACATCATACGAGGTGACACCTATGACTCCTTCCCCGCGGATGTACACGCGCTCACTAAATTGTTTTAGTATATTTTTCTCCCGAACGACACCAGTGCGACACTTACATCAGCAACAGTATTATTTACAAATAAAACTGCACGTGTAAGAAATAAAAATATTATTTAGAATCTATGTGAAGTTCGCCAGAAGGGTGGACCCTTCTTTGCCCTAAAACGCTCTCTGATGATTTGAAATACACTATTGAGTACTGGATTAGTACTTAAATGTAACTCAAAAATTATGATATATTTGTATATCTTTACAACTTTCATGACCATCCTTTTATTAAATTGCGTGAAAATGCGGTTAAATTTGAAAAAAAATATGTACTCCTATAACTGGTGACGGGAAAATAATTCTGAATATAACTTAGCTTCTTTAAAACGATATTAATAATAAGAAAATGCATTTCATTTTAACTATAAATTAAAAATTTTACACTACATACTTTCACTCTGCAGTAGTTTTTTCAACAAAGACATTTAAGTAGTAGTAGTAATAGACCGGACATCAGTAGCAAAATTGTCGTCTGTAACTTACGTCTTATAGGATATATCTCTGATTTCTGTCATTTAGTCTTAGTGACATCGTCAAAAAGTCAAGACGCATTCGTTTCATATATTTAAAAAATATTTTTAAAGAATATATGCCCGGTTGTGCATTAAGATTTCGGTTTATTATCGTAAATATAACATATATTTATCGAATAATTTTTAAATTTTATTATTTCTAGTAGATTGTTCTAGAACATTTATTTTTATAGTAATAAGCGCCCTCTGTTGTCCAGTAAACGTCACTATTTAGTTACCAATTTTAAAGTTAGTGGTTGACGACGTTTATCGATTGGGATTATAGATAAAAATATAGAGGATGCCGATTTAATACTTTACAATATTTAACCTTTGTTTATGGACGTCATTTTTTGTCACGATGAAATCAAAATATTACATAAATATTAATTTTATTTTTATGCTATTATATTTATTATTATCTGGGCATATTAAAATGACATGATTTGGATGATTTTAATCAATCTTTATTTATTTCTTACTTAAATGAAGCATATCAACTGTTAAGCTAGCTATTTGGCATAAATTTGTTAGAAATCAGTTTTAGAACTAAAAATTTAAATCAATTAAACATTTAAGAAAGATTTACATTATTTTCTATAAGTATAAGGCTGAAACTAACAAAAAAACAAATTAAAATCTTCTCAAATTCAAATATAAAAATTCTGACAATGGTTCAATATGTATCAAATTGTTAGCGGTCCTTGCATAGGGGTTTGGAATACTGTAAGTATATAACCTGTTTACAATTTATACAAGCATAGTTGAACTTCCTCTTTAGTTTTACGGGACAATGAAGACATGTTTTTCGTTTTGAGCGAGTCTCCTGAGTCAGTCTCCTAAGTAGGAGGTTCGTATGGAGGCTTATCTACCCCAAAAAAAATTCGCTTCAGTGTTATTTTTAGTTCATTAGCTATATTTGGCCTTATTACACGTTTTTGCATATGTGAAACGACTAAAGATCGTGCAATATTCTTAGGAAACCACCTCTTTCTGTATTTTTGGCCGAATGTTGACTGTATAGAACATAAGCATTGATAGGCACCTCATAAGTCAAGACTTCATTAACTCGAGCAATTTTGCTCGCACGCTGTTGCAGCGTAACCTTGAAGTTTTTTTTTTTTTCTTTAAGTACTATTTATTGAAATTTTGAATGAAAATAACCCAAAAAGGAAAACAAATTCCGTCAAGATTTTTTATATAGGAAACGTAGACGTTCGGTCCCACAGACCGCATTCGAAGCTTAAAGTAACATAACTCATCTGTTATGATGATCAAAGCGAAAGAGGGAGAAAAACAATAGTCGGATAAATCAGGTAGTGTTAAAGAATTCTCGAACTAGTCTTATAAATAATGTTTGTTACTGGTATTTTTATAATATGAACAGGCAAGGCTCCAAGCATTCCAAAGCAGTATGGACTACATAGTAAAAGAGGAAATAAAGAAACCATTCCTATATAGTGGAATACGAATTTTAAGACTATTTTTGAAACGCGGAACTACATCATGAGTAGAATATGGGTACTGAAAGTAATCCTTAAGAAAAAAAAGGAGAATTTGGGTCATTTAAAATTGAATATAGGACTTGTAAAATTCGGGAGCAAAACCTTTGACGAATATAAAGCCATTTAACCTCTCGTCTGTGAGGCGACCGGGTCCCGGTTGCTGACAGAATATGCGCGTCTGTGAAGCGACCGGGAGCCGGATCCAATAATTGGTCCGTTGTCTTGCTTATATTAAGGGTTATCCCATATTTCTTTCTCTTTTTAACTTATTACGAAAGCGTAATGCTTAAACATGTTAGCTATTGGACCGCGATTTTGCCGGATTACGTCATGTAAAAGTCAAATATTATGAGAATAAATTCGCCGGTCACGTACGTCTAACCACCTTGTTTAATTGTGTTAAAAAAGGTAAGCAGCTGTTAAATAGGGTGATAATGAGGCAAATACGATGGTGAGGTAAGTTATGTTTAATTCCTATGAATAATATTAAAGCTGTATCTAAGTAATTTGTAATTTTAGACCTTTTTTTCAAACCTACTTTGTGTCAAAGTATGAGCAACATTTTGATTTAGTGTTATTTTTATTAAAACAAGTCTAACACATTAATTTAATATCATGCACTGGTCGCCCAATTAATGAATATAGCTTAGATTTAGTGTGAAACATGTATTAATACCTAAAAAGTGATAATTTCGTAAAAAAGATATACTTTACTTCCAAACCGGGAATCGTTCTCATCACATGCAGTGTTTGACAGATCTTATTTAGGACTAAGCATAGTATGGATATCCCCTGGGTGTTAGAATTTTTCAAGCGACTTAACAAAGAAGTAGGAGGTTCTCAATTTAACTGATTTTTTTCATGTTTATTACCCGATTTTACTTTTTTTTATTGATATTTATCATTGAAAAAATATTATTCGCCCAATGGGATGAAATTAAAGTCGTTTGTTATTTTTTTTTTGCTGAAGTACTACTACAGGTTTTTAATTTTTCATAATATTTTTGAAAAGTGATGTACAACCGTTTTTAAATTCCATGAAATTTTATCAACAACAAGAGGAGGACGAAGAAGAGCTGCCGGTGGACACAGAGCACACAGGGCCTCTGGTCGTACGCGTGGTGGGCAGCCTGGTGGAGGTGGTGGCGGCTTACAAAGGCCATCTTTTGACTCGTAATAGCGGCTTTTTATTAACACAAAATCCTAAAAAGCAAAAAGTTATTTCAAAATATTTCATATAATAAAAAAATAAAAGTTGTATCCATATTTTTCTAACCTCATTGTGACTAAAGTGGTTGTTTATTCACAATTTTTATCAACATTGTTCTTAAAATATTTCTAAGAAGCAAACTTATTTTCTATTTGAATTTGATGCCTTGTTCTATGTAAATCTTGGTAAAAATAACACTCTTTTGATAGTATGTACCTAAAACCAAAGAAAAAAGTTTTAAATGTACACTGTGTTTTGTGCCCATTTTAAGTACCATATTTGTGTAACTCTTACTAAAGTTGTATTTTATCTTAGAACTATGTTGCTATTTTAACTTGTAGCTGATATGATTAACTTACTGAAAACATAAAATGTATGACCCTAATACAAAGAGTCTTTTTAAACCATTGAGAAATATGAAGGCCACTTGAGATACCAAAGAGAGTGGTCGATGTTAGTGCTTTTTATAAAAACAAGTGGTGTGTAAAAAATCTATGATGAGATGTGATGTTTGTATTATTTTTCTGTTTAAAATATCTTATTCTGTGAATAAAATAAAAAATAAAAGCTATTAATGGTTTTATTTTTACAATAAATAATAAAAACAATCAAATTTAGATAATCCTACATTATGGGCTATATTTAACCGTGCAATTTAATACTAATGACAAAAAAGTTGAATAAAATTTGTAGAATTGTTATCTTAGACTCATACTTTACTAACAAATATCCATAATTTTAATAAGAATTAGAGATATTCCAGTTGGAATGAAATAAAAAAAATTATTTCATTCCAGTTGGAATGAAATAAAAATAATAATTGTGTGCAACCGGGAGCCGGTTGCACACACCTGACAAATGCAGCATTTGACAGTACACAGTTGTAAGGTTAAGCTTAGAAAGGTATTGGGAAAAATGGTCATTCTTACGTAAGCCGAAAATGAACCTAATGCAATTGTTTTTTTTTTTTAATAGTAGAGGGGGCAAACGAGCATGCGGCTCACCTGATGGTAAGTGACTACCGCCGCCCATGAACAACTGCAACACCAGGGAGGGAATTGAAGATGCGTTGCCGGCCTTTTAAAAAGGAGTACGCTCTTTTCTTGAAGTCGTATCGGTCCGGAAAAATCGCTGATGGTAATCGATTCCACAAGGAAGTCGTGCGAGGAAGAAAACATCTTCTAAATCGCACAGTGGTGGACCGCCAATCATCCAGATGGTGTGGATGGTATCGGGAGTTCTGCCGCGATGTGCGTTCGTGAAATTTGGCTGCTGGGATTAATCCGAACATTTCCTCAGAGCACTCCCCATGGTAGATGCGAAAGAAAATGCAAAGGGATGCAACATCTCTTCTCAGTGTCGAAATGTCGACTCCGAGGATACCGATACTGGCTGAGGCAAGAAGGAGAGTGCCTTGAAACTGAGGAGATACGACAAAGGGGTTCTTTTTAGCGGTAAACGCGCAAACTTGTGTCTTCTGAGGATTAAACTGGACTAGATTTAGTCGCCCCCAATCCGAGACTTTGTTCAGCAAAGACTCGACTTCAGACACAAGTTTGTTCCGGTACTCGGCGACGTTTTCCCGAGAAATATTGGCACGGCCGGTGTATAGAGCATCACCAGTGCTGTCATCCGCATAGCAATGAATGTTACCAGTTAGCAACATATCATTGATATGCAGAAGAAACAGCGTAGGTGATAGCACACAGCCTTGTGGAACACCAGCGTTAATAGGCTTGTAGTCAGAACATGCACCGTGTACAACGACCTTGATGCTCCGATCTGCAAGAAAGCTGGTGATCCAATTGCACAATTTCTCGGGAAGCCCATAGGAAGGGAGCTTCGAAAGAAGCGCTTTGTGCTAAACCCGATCGAAGGCCTTCGCAATGTCCAGACTAACAGCCCACGCCTCCCCCTTGGACTCTACTGCCTCCGCCCATCTATGGGTCAGGTAGACCAGAAGATCACCAGCTGATCGACCCCGACGAAAACCGTATTGGCGGTCACTAATCAGCTGGTGATCCTCAAGGTACCGGATGAGCTGGCAGTTAATAATGGATTCCATTATTTTGGAGAACAAGGAGGTGATCACGATTGGCCTATAGTTGGACGGGTTTGAGCGGTCGCCTTTTTAGGGATCGGGTGGACAAAAGCTGTCTTCCATGAGTTCGGGACTACGCCTTTGGAGAAGGAGGACAGGAAAAAACGCGTTAGGACCAGTGCCAACTCCGGAGCACACGTCCTCAGCACAATTGGGGGGATTCCGTCAGGCCCACTCGACTTCTGGATGTCCAGGGAGAGAACTGCTTTGCGAACCGAGCGCTGTGAGAACAGCACATCCAGCATGGAGCACTCACACCGCGGGATGGTCGGCGGTGTTTTCTCCCCGTCATCAAGAGTCGAGTTGGATGCAAAGAGGGAGCCTAAAAGGTCGTCTTTGTCTTTTGCGTCTGGGGCCAGTGAGTCATCCTCCCTGTGCAGAGATGGTAGTGATGGCTTAGAGAAATTCCCTTGGACAGCCTTGGCGAGAGACCAGAATACACGGGTTCCCGAAGGAAGGCGAACTAGTTTCTCGCCAATTCTGCCTATGTGCTCTGACTTTGCCTTGGCAATAACTCTTTTGAAGGACCTGGAGGCGAAGTTATACTTCTTTTTAAGTGTGCTGGTGTTTACATCCCGAGTCACCGAAGCCGCAGCCCAGGCTTGATAACACTCCTGCTTACTGCGTAATGCAGTCTTACAGGCCAAACCAAGGCTGAGATCTTCCTCCGATGGGTACCACAGATGATGGAATAAATAGTTCCATTCCCTGTAGCACCACATCAGTAACAGAGTCAGCAACAGCTCTGGGATCATCCGGCGAAAAGCAAACCCGCCCCCATTGGTAGGATGCAAAGAAAGACCGCATTCCGTCCCAATCCGCCGACCTGTAATGCCAAACACGGCGGCAACCTGCAGAACGCAACCGCGAAGGGAGCGTGAGTGGCACCACACTCCGGATCAGACAATGTTCCGAAGAACCGAGAGGGGCATCGACGGAAACCTGATATCCGTCCGAATGAGAGGTCAGCAGAAGGTCCAACAAGGAAGGTGTATGATCCTCCACATCTGGAATCCGCATAGGCGAAGTAACCAGTTGTGTCAGACCACATGCCAAGGCAAAGTCATAAACAGATCTCCCCGCATGATCGGTTAAACGTGAACCGAGCCATTCGGCATGGTGGGCGTTAAAATCGCCAAGGATCACGATCTCTCCGGATGGGACCTATTGTAGCAAGGATTCTATAGCCATTTGGACGTGGTCGATGAGTCGGTCTGTTTCGGCATTACCGCTTTGGGATCTATAGAGGCACCCGTAGACGCGCGGATGTTCGTCGCTGTCTACGCGTAGCCAAAGGATGGACAGGTCCGAACCTTCAAGACTACCGAGGCCTCTAGTAGAGATGTCCTCTCTGACATACACGCAAACTCCAGCCCGAGGCACAAAGGAGTGCTTTAATTTGTACCCCGGGTAGGAGAGATACGAAATATTAGCCGGAGAGGAAACCTGCGTCTCGGTCAGAAAGAGCAATGCCGGCTTCGCCGTCTCGAGATGGTAGTGGACGGCGTTTAGTTTAGAGTGAAGTCCCCTGATGTTGCAGAAATTCACGGATAGCGTGGCAGGGGTCGCCTTGGTATTGTTGCTCAGTTTGCCCCGAGCAGTTATGTTTTTGAGCGGAATTTTGGTCTCCTCCCCCCCCCCCCCCCAGAATACGCGGGGCAGCCTGAGCACCCACTTTTAGGATTGGAATAACATGGTTGTTGATGCTCAGCGAGGGATTCTCCAGGTAGTCTATCGTGTAATTCTGCTACCATGTTGATGGGGTGGGGGGGGGGGCGGATTTGGGCCTCCGGCCACCTGCACTCATCAGATGAAACGCAGAAGCAGAGCTTCTACTTCACGCCGGTATTCTGTGAGGTCGTGGTACCAACCCGGCCCGAGCCGGCCCATACGTGCAACAGCAAAAACTGCTGCGTGGCTCTACCACCGTTAAATTTGTTGAGATGGCGCTCCAACTTATCGAGAAGATATTGAGATAGATCTGGGTAACACACAACCGCATAATCAATAATGGGTAATATCAAAGTCTGGACAAGTAAAAGTTAAGTTTCAAAAGGCAGAAAGTTTTTGAGACGGCAAAGAGAACGTAAGGTGGCAGTAACTTTACTGCTTATTTCAGCAACTTGAACTCCCCAGCTTAAGATATGGTCCGCATGTAAGCCAAGATTTGTTACAGATTTACAAAGTGCCAACAATGTTCCATTGGAAAATATGGGAGAAAGATCATCGTTATTAATCTTGGCTAATATTCTGCTACTACCTATAAACATTACTTTACATTTGGAAAGGTTAACCGAAACGCCATGTCTGTACGACCAATCTCTTATGGCATCAAGGTTTTGGTTGATTTTGTTATTATAATCGTTAAGGTCATTAACACTAGATAGCACATAGAGCTGAAGATCATCTGCATACAGATGGTACGAACAGTTAAGAACTGAAGTAATAGTATTTATAAATAGAGAAAAAAATTATATGAGAAAGTATTCCGCCTTGCGGCACGCCTGTTTCATTGTCAACCCATGTTGAGGACTGTTTTCCTAATCAAACTGATTGCTGGCGGCCGCGAAGATAGGATGAAAACCATTCCAAATATGGGATTGAGAATCTAAGATTAACTAGGAAGGCTATAAGGATATCGTGGTCGACTGTGTTAAAAGCATTTGAAAAATCAAAAAGCACTATCACTGTAAGCTTCTGCTCATTCATTTCTATTCGAATGTCATCTGTGACTGTTATCAAGGCAGTGGTAGTACTGTGACCTGCGCAAATGCCTGATTGATATTTATTCAGCAAGTTATGTTTGGTTATGAATACAGAGATTTGATTGTGATCACAAGCTTCCAAAACTTTAGATAGGTATGGCAAAATTGAAATGGGTCTTCATCCGTGATCTTAATCAGTGCAGTGGTGATACTGTGACCAGAGCGAAATCTTGACTGAAAGATATTCAGTAAAGGTTATATTTTTTTTATGAAAATAGATGATTGCTTATGCACATAGGATTCCAGAACTTAAGAGAGGTATGGAAGAAAATAAATTGGTCGATAGTGACTAGGTAGTTCAGGATTTTTGAGAGAAAGCATATATGAGCTCTTTTCCACAATGTTGAATACTGACCTGAGTCAAGTGAGTAGTTAATAACATGTGTGATAGCTGGCAGAAGGAAGTGAAGCAATATAGTAATCATAAATTTACTAATCTCAACACAACCTACCGCCTTAGAATTAATACCTAATACAGCTTTAGCAATTTCATCTTGAGTTACAGGAGAAAATTCGAAAAAAGGAATAGTCAAAGGTTGCATAGAAGAAATAGAAGAAATAGAAGCAGTAGCTTGTGTAATGATTTCTTACATTTACGCGAATACTACACATTTAAATAAAACTAGTTTTATGGATTTTATCGCGAATATATTAACATATTTTATATTCCCGACGTTTTGCGTACTTTACAGCACCCATGATCACGGGGCTACTGAGGTGTATGACGTCCCAATGTCATAATTAACCACGGCTACTTCCATATTAAAATTAGTTTTTGTTCCGATCTACCCAGTATGAATTTACAGTATCATGAAGTCTTGCAGTTGTATGCTTGGGTTGGGGTTAATTTAATTAATTATAGGATCCCAAGCAGATGGTAGCACCCAGCGATCTTCTCTATTGAAATAAAGATGTTTTTTGATTTCAATAGTCTCGCGAATCATCTTTGAAAAGAATCGGTGTTCTTTAGCTAGGATTTATGGTCTATCAAATCTAATGTAGTGACGGGGGCGATCCTGTACGTGTTCATAGACTGCGAACTTCCTAAAACGTCGATTCTTTACATAAGCTATATGTTCCTTAACGCCGATTTTTATGGATCTTTTAGTTTGTCCTATATAAGAGAGACCACATTCACAATCAAGCTTGTACACTCCTGCATCTTGCGAAGGACATTACACTTGACAGATGGTAAAAACTGACTAATCTTCTTTGGCGGCTTGAAGTATGTTTTAATGGAAGCACGCTTCAAGATGTAGCCAATCTTGTTAGTGACACCTCTGACATATAGCAGTACAGCAGGCACTCGCTCGACTGTGGCCGGCTTCACTCGTTCACTGTGACGTAGGCGCAAGACCCGAAGCTTATTGTCGTGCAAAACTTGCTTGACGTCTTGTGGCTCGGCGGCCAGCTGTTTACGGTCACAGATCCTTCGTGCTCTCTGAAACAATAATTTACCCACGGTAGCTAAATATGAAGGATGGTGATGAGAATCACCGTTTAATTATCTATGTGTATGGGACTTTTTCTATACACAGTGTGGCTCTAGGCTTATTCCGAATTACCAACAAATCTATAAAAGCTAAAGAATTGCCGCTAACTCTATTGTGATTTGAATTTTAGAATTTATGGAGTTAAGATGGTCTAAAAATGCAGTTAATTATCTGAAGGTAGAAATGTGAAAGTGTCGTCTACCTATCGCTTGTAGAATCTTGGATTTACGGGAGAAGTAAGCAGGGCTTTCTCCACAAAGTCTTCCATGAATATATCGGTGACAATGGGAAATACAGGTGAGCTTATTGACACACCATCTGTTTGCTTGTAGGAATCTTCCTTCTACAATAGGTAGACAGATGTAAGGCAGTGTCTGAGTAATACTGCATATTCCACAGGCATATTGTTTTCCTCCAACAGTAACAATCAACATGCAGTCTTTAATAGGTAAGCACGTGAACAGAGACTATACATCAAAACTGACCATAGTTTTATTATCTGCCAGATGTAGGTCTTTAATCTCGTTGCCAAAATGGTGGGAATCCTTTGTGTGTGCTCTTGTATGTCTCCTTAGCGGTGAGAGTATTTCGCTAAGTGTTGAGCCAATCTGTAAGTTGGTGAATTAATATGGCTCACTATGGGACGTAGACGAGCATCTTTGGTGGTTTGGCACACGTAGGTTTTATCTTATATATCTATAGATTTAATTTTTCATAGTGTTTCTTTAAGAGCTCGCTAGTTGTTTAAGTGTGTTATTTGTTGGGTCGTTTTTTAACATTTTTGTAAGTGCTTGCATCTAACAAAAGTTCTTGTATTTTAGAATTATAATCCGACGTATCCATGACTACCGTGGCATTTCTTATTTCTTGCGTAGGTTATTCTACCCTTTAAATTCATCTTTAGGTAGATCCGGTTTCGTATTTCATAGGACGTATCGCTTCCAAATCTTCCTACTGCATATTGTTTATAAATAAACATTCCTCGATACTGCAGATAATTTCCTCGTACGGTAAAATTTTTGGTGTAAAAGCGAAATTAAGACTTTTCAATAATACTCTAATTGTTGCATCATCCAGAGTTTGCTTTGCCAGATTATAGACTTCGTTTAATCTCTGATCTGTGTTTGTGGTTACGGTTGCGTTTCGTTCTCACGTTGACACAGATGTTTGACATTTAATTTGGTCGTTAATTTTTGATATTTTCCTATCTGTTTGTTTTTGCATTCGTTATATTTATTAATTTCTCGTTTGTTTAAGGTTTCGACGCAAACATTATAATCTAATGTCGTTAAAACTGCCTTTAACTCCCTGAATGATCTGTCTATGGATTTCTTTATGGCATGTAGATGTTTTAGTTGGATTACCGTTCGTAACAACTTTTTATTTGTCTGATTTAAGATTTTAGCACTTCCTCGAATGTCCTTTTTAGTTTATATTTTGACACACGTAGGAATAAGATTATGGTCTCGGCATCTCTTAAAATATTTTAAGGCTGTTAAGTATATTGCGCACTTGGTCATGAGATCTTCTAATTGGCGAATTTTATTTGCAATTACCAGTCCGTACTAGTTTACATAATGATTTCTTATATTTACGCGAACACTACACAATTAAATAAAACTAGTTTTACGGATTTTATCGCGTATATTAACTTATTTTATATTCCCGACGTTTCGAGTACTTTACAGCACCCAATGTCACAGGTGTATGAGGTGTATTACGTCCCAATCTTATTTTTAATCTGGATCTGGCAACTATGACAATAGTTAACCACGGCTAACTCCAGATTAAAAATTATAAGTTTCTGTTCCGATATACGCAGTATCAACTTACAATATCTTGATGCCATGCAGTTGTATGCTTGGGTTTAGATTTAATTTTAATAATTATGGGATCCCATCCAGTTGGTAGCACCCAGCCATCTTCTCTATTGAAATTAGGATGTTTTTTGATTATTATAAAATATTTGATTTAATTACATATAACATACATAAACACTTACGCTAGTCACCCAGAGGGGTAGGCAGAGATTATGGACTTCCATTTGGCACGATCCTGACACACCTCTCTCGCTTCCTCCACATTCATATACCTACGCATACACGCTCGTCGGTTAAAGGTACTCTTGATTTGGCCCATTTTTAATATATCGCCAATTTGGTCGATAAACTTTCGCCTAGGGCGACCCTTCCCGACTATGCCGTTCACCTCTGCAACATAAATTTGCTTTGTCACTCTTTCCTCATTCATTCTTTCTACATGGCCAAACCACCGAAGCATTCCTTTCTTAATCCTGGTCACAACATCATCTTGCAAACCACACTCTTCTCTTATTAAACAATTTCTCACTCTGTCATTCAGATTCATACCTAACATACTCCTTAATGACCGCATTTCTACAGCATTTATTCTACTCTCGTGCTTCTTCTCCCACACCCAACTTTCACTACCATACATTAAAGTAGGTACTAACACAGCATTGCGAATTGCCATACGTGCCTTTTTGGACACATTCTGACTTTTCATAATAGAGTGTAGAGCCCCATTCACTCTATTTCCTGCATTCACTCGTCGTTCTATATCGTTATCATATCTACCATCCCTGCTAAACACACATCCCAAATATACAAACTCATCTACTTGCTCTACCAACTCCCCTTCTATTCTTATTTCACATATCGTTTTACTTTCTTCTCTTTCAAAAACCATAACTTTCGTCTTACTTGCGTTCACTTTCATTCCCTTTTCTTTTAATGTCCTGTTCATTAATGTAACCATCATTTGCAACTTGGCTGCCGACGATGCAAGTATGACTTGATCATCGGCGTACAAAAGACATTTGACGGTTAACTCACCCATTCTTAACCCGCATTCTTCTGCTTTCAAATTTTCCAAACAACTGTCCATAAATAGGTTGAACAACCACGGCGAAGCCACACAGCCCTGTCTGACACCTTTATGGATGCCAAACCAGTCCGAGTAGGCCCTGTTGATCCTGACACAAGCACTAGAGTTCCCATATAGAGACTTCAATACCTGTATCAGACCAGCGGTCAACCCAAATGAGTTCAGTGTTTGCCATAACACATCCCTGTCCATTCTGTCATAAGCCTTCTCCAAGTCTATGAACGCACAAAAACTTTTTGGTTTTTGGCCAAAAACTTCTCCGCGATCATGCGCATGGAAAAGACCTGATCCGTACATCCCATTCCCTTTCTAAATCCCGCTTGCACATCCCAAATTTTTCCATCAGTTTCTTTCATAACTCTTTCAATTAGTACCTTAGCATACAGTTTTCCGACAATTCTAAGAAGGCTGATACCACGATAGTTTTTACAGTCCTGCTGTGATCTTTTTCCCTTATATATTGGGACTATCACGACTTTGCACCAGTCTCCCGGTACCCGCTTAAGTTCCCAACATAAATTAAACAAGGTGTACAGTAGGTCTGCCACCACTCCTTCTCCAACCCTTAGCATTTCGAGAGATACTCTATCATAACCGCCTGCCTTACCTGCTTTCATACTTTTCATTGCTTTCATTATTTCATCTATACTTATATCTCTATCTATTTCCTCTTCTTTCGGAATTTCTATTTCATTTAATTCAAACGTCTCATCACTCATAAACACGCTTTCAAAGTATTCCTTCCATCTTCTTAAACTCAAAACTTCGTCATTCAGAATAAAGCCATTCTGGTCTCGTATAGCATTAACTCTAGGCTGTTTTGAATGTCCCCTGGTAGTTCTTACGAGTTTCCAGAACATTTTAATGTTTGCCTGGAAGTTATCCGATATTCTTCTATCATTCTTATCCGTTCTTTCTTGCTTTTTCCTTTCAACTACTTCTTTTACTCTCTTATTTAGGTGTCTAAAAACTGCCTTTTTCCTTTCAATATCATCATTCATACTGCGAGAATTACTAGCCTTGGTTGCTAGTAAATCTAGCCATGCTTTCTTCTTCGCTTCAACTTCCATCCGTACCTCATCATCCCACAATAACGTGTTATTTTTCCTTTCATTCTTTCTCTTACTTACACCACATACTTCGGTAGCTGCATCTACTAAACCTTTCTTGACATTATACCACACAGTCTCCAAGTCTAAATCATTCATACACAATTCAGCCATACCACTTATATTTTCTCTCAATCTACATTTGAAATTCTCTTTCACACCTTCATCTTGTAACCTCTCTGTTTTTATACTCTGTAACACAGTGGTAGACACAGATGTCCGATGCCTCAAACGTCTGAAAAGACCATTAATTCGGCATAAGACCAAGTAATGATCCGTCCCTACGTTAGAGCCCCGGTAAACCCTTGTATCTACCACCGCACTCCTCATTCTTTCATCAACAATTATGAAATCTATCATACTTCTATCATTACCTCTTTCTCATGTACACGTGTGAATCTTCTTATGACGAAAGAAAGTGTTCGTCACAACAAGATTCTTTTCCACGCATACGGCGAGAAGGCTTTCACCATTCTCATTTAAACATTCATCACCAAACGTTCCCAATATCCTTTCATAACCAAGCCTCCTCACCCCGACCCTTCCATTAAAATCGCCTAATATCACAATATTTTCATTAACCTTGCATTTCATTAGCACCATCCTTACCAACTCCCAAAAGTGCTCTCGGATATAAGTGGGCTTAGACATGTCTGGGGCGTAGACCCCTAAAACAAACAACTTCTTTAAGCCTTACACATTCATACTCTTTCACACAATGACCCATTCTTTCTGAAAGGATGATACCGACTCCCTGGCATGCCCGCTCGGTCTCGCCTACACCAGACCAGTACGCGGTATACATGCCATGTGTAGTGGCATCCTTTCCCTTCCGTTTCTTCTCATTTACACATAACACGTCTATTCCTCTATCATACATCATATAGCATACTTCATCCATCTTATCATTCATTCCTCCACATACATTTAATGTAGCCAGACGGGCTTCCGCAATCCACTTTTCGCCCCTCCGGGGGACAGAACGTGACGGGTGGCGAACCTCGTCGCCGGTTTTCCTCCCGGAGATTCTTCGCACCCCTGCCCCATTAAAGAGGCGCCGGGAACTCGGGGCCATTTCGTAAATTTTTTGCCTCATGGTGCGAAAGCATGGTGTGGTAATAATATGTATTTATGTTATATGTTATTTGATTTAATATAAAATAAGTTAATATACGCAATAAAATCCGTAAAAAAAGTGTTATTTAAATGAATCGTTTTTGATCTAACAGAAGGGTCCAACGTAGGAGTTGAGACAAAATGGCGATTTACATCATCCAGATTAAGCGAATTATTATCAGATGAGAGTGGCTTAGTTATGCCACAGTACGATAAACATACAGTAGGACGACGCCTTTGATCTCGTCGTAAATGCCGACAACGTCTAGACACCGTATGGAGGTTAGGGTTGTCACAAATTAACAACTTTTACTAATTTAATTATTTATTTTAGATCTACATCGTTATCAACAGTATGATTCATAATATAAAAAATAAGTAACAACTTGTTCTTAGATTTTTCCTGAAAGTATTCAAAACGTCAATTGCACGCCTCCCAACGTGAGGGAGTGCTCTACTCTCGATATGTGGCCATACCTCAATTTCGCTACATAAAATCGTACTTATACTCTTAGCTAGACATCAAATCCATATTATTATTAACGTTACAATGACTACAGATATTGAATTATTAGTTTATTTTATAATAAATTCTTTAGGCTTTTGAAAGTTCTTCCAACTAAATCAGGTCTTCCAATAACTTCCATTCATATTTGCAACTGAAATTTTTAAGTACAATTACTTATTAATAAATTTTCATAATTATCACCCCCAGAAACTTTAAAATTGACATCCATACTGTATTATTTAAAAAACATTCCACCATCTTAGATATGAAAATTGATGCCGTTTTCGTAATTGGCACCCCAAGAAACCTCGAAATTGACATCCATAATATTAAAAAAAATATTTTCACCATCTTGGATTTAAAAATGAATTCCATTTTCGTAATCAGCACCACAAGAAACCTCGAAATTGATACCCATATCATATTTTTAAAGAATGTCCGCCATCTTGGATATAAAAATTGACGTAAATATTGAAATTAATTTTCGTAATCATCACCCCAATAAACCTTGAAATTTACGTCCATATCATACATAATATATTAAAAAATGACCGCCATCTTGAATTTAAAAATAAATGCTATTTTCGTAATTAGCACTCCGACAAACCTAAAAATTGACCCTTTAAAAAATTGATCTTAATATTATATAAAAAACTTCGAAAGACCAAAGACGAGGCACTATAGTATGGTCACCTTAGCCTATCCAACCACACGATTTAGATGAAGAAAAAAAATATCAAACTTCGAAACAGTAATACCCAGCGACTAATACTTATTTTTTACGTCCGCCATATTTTTTACTTTGGCGATTTGGCATGACATGACAAAATATACATAATGTAAAAATAATAACAATATTTATTTATCTTTCTTCCGTGTGCGGGATTTGGTAAAATCGCAGATCTTTATTCATGCGAGATGACGACTTGCAATCTCTCACAGCACACGTCGTATGAACCATTTTAATCATAAGTATCAACACTAAATTTAAAAAGTATAAAAGCAAACGCGCGTTAACATTGAAAGTCGTGTCTCGAGCTACTAATACGATTGGCATGAACAGCTCGGGCTCGTCCTTCCCGCTTTTCACCCCTCACACCTCGCCCTGTCTAGACGTCTTCGTCAGACGACTGTATGGATTTATAGACTGTGGTAATGCCAAGAGATTTTAATAATTTCCACATATCAGCAGTCGAAGTGATGGTTATATTATCATGAATGTATTGGCGATTTAGCATTTCGTACCATCTGATTGCATCTGTTTATTAGCAATTTAAAGTCGCTTTAGTCTTACTTGATGAATTGGCGCATGGACGTTATAGAGATTCAGAATAACGGTGTTCAGAAAGGAAAATTGTCATCTATTGAAGAAGCAGCCCCCAATGGAGCTAGACAAGTAAGAGCAGCGTCCCTCCTTAGTTAGTCAATATTTAGACTGGACAAATTGCGTAAATGTAATATACAGTGTGGTCCAAACAGTGAGGTTATAATTTTTTTTTGATTCCTCACACCTAGGGGTATCCGAAAATACCCTATGTATGTTCCGTGGTTTTTTGTAGTTTTCGAGTTATGATTTTTTTATCCTGTTTTTGAAAACGTTCACCCTAAACAGCCTAACATTAAAAAAAAATGTAATTGTGAGATTTTTCCAAGTTTTTTTGTTTGTAGCATGATTCTTATGAGTTGCCCTATTATGCATAAAATAATTAACTTCCTAACATTCACAGAAGATACAATAATTTTAATCGAAACTTAAAAAAATTCTGTCAGGAGAGCGGGGCTTGAATTTTCAACATTAAATGAAAAATAGTAATAAATGATTTCATACTTTCTAATTACTTTTAAAAACTGGGCAGTACCTTAATCTTTCATAATAACATAAAAAAGGACACTTAATAGGCCAGTTTATCTGTTACAGACTTCTGAAGTTACTCAGGCAGGAAACTACCTGAATAGTTAATTTGATTTAAGAAATCTTTTTATCATTTCTCGGGCTAAACTAAGATAGTAAATGCTTCAGGTTAGCAAAAATAACATCCAGTGTCTTTACTTATTGTTTAAAATTTATTGACAACAAGGTATCTTTTTACTACGTTCTGGACAAATGATTTCAAGATTCATAATAAAACTAGTAAATAATTTAAGATAAATTTATTTAAAGTAAATTTTCGAAATGGCGGCCATTAACTTCGATACACAGTCTACATCGTCTTAAAAAATTTGCTTTTAGTCTTCGAAAAGCATTCGTATTTTCTTTGATGTTTTCTGCGCACTGTCTCAATTTTTCCCTTAATTCATTTTCCGAATTAAAATAAATATATAAACAAAAGACCAGAAAAAATATTACTAGTTACCTATTTTAAGAGTTAGACATAATTATAATATTCACATTTCCTTATTGCTATGTATAGGTTTTGTGTTTACATTGATAACTTCCTGAGATTACAACAGTGTTACTTGTGAGCTACTATTACAACTTGTTTATATTACATTGTGTTGCTTGAATAAAGTATAAAACAGAAACAGAAACAGAAACTTTTTTATTCAATATAGATTATAAATAATACTTATTGAAAGTCACTCTTTTGTTTGATTACCACTGGTTCGGAAAAAACCTCTGTCCTGGGAAGAACCAGCAAGAAACCCAGCGGGACTTTTTTTTTAAATAACAGCTTACAATCATGATGTTACACAAATTTACAACACAACAAATTAGAAATAGCTTGGTAGCGATCACCTCATTTCCAGGGGTTATTATCATCCATAAATTCCTTAATATTATAATAACCCTTTTTATACAAACTTAGTTTAATAAAGTTTTTGAACTTTGAACAGGTCAAACTTTATATATTTTCTGGAATTTTGTTGTAAAAGCGTATAAATCGCCCCAAGAATGAATTACTGACTCGATGGAGTCGAGTAACTGGTACTACTAGCTTGTGTCTGTTCCTAGTATTTACAGAATGAATATCACTTATTTTTGTAAAACTACTTTTATTTTTGTGTACGTACATTACATTTTCATAAATGTATTGAGAGGCCAAAGTTAATATATTAATTTCCTTAAATTTTTGTCGCAGCGACTCTTTAGGCTTTAATTCATAAATTGCTCTTATGGCCCTCTTCTGCAAAACAAATATAATTTCAGTGTCAGCTGCGTGTCCCCATAGCAAAATACCATACGACATTATGCTATGGAAGTAGCTGAAGTAAACTAGTCTAGCTGTTTCAACACTGGTTAAACTTCTAATCTTTTTTACAGCATATGCTGCAGAACTAAGTCTGCTTGCTAGTTTTGATATATGGGGGCTCCATTGAAGCTTCGCGTCTAGTGTGATTCCAAGAAAAATGGTGGTATCTACAAGACTCAGTTTCTCCCCATTTAAAATTACATTAGTATTTAATTGTTTGACATTTGGAGTCACGAATTTCATACATTTTGTTTTAGTGCCATTTAAATGCAAATTATTAACATCGAACCAATTTACTAATTTAGAGATAGCATTATTTAGTTCGTCATATTTTAGTAACTGTCGACTTAATTTGAAAATTAAAGAAGTGTCATCTGCAAATAATACTATATCATGGTTATCCCCTACTATGTAAGGTAAGTCATTAATATATACAAGAAACAGAAAGGGGCCGAGAATTGAGCCTTGAGGCACGCCCATTTGTACCATCGATCCGGAAGAGCTCATATTGTTAATGACAACTTTTTGCGTTCTCTTACTTAAATATGAAATAATTAATTTAAGGGCATCACTTCTTACACCGTAGTGTTGAAGTTTCCTGATTAATGTTTCATGGTGAACACAATCGAAGGCCTTGGATAGGTCACAAAATATACCCAAAGCATCCTGTGAATTCTCCCATGCATTAAAGATATATTTAATCAGCTCAACACCGGCATCAGTTGATGAGCGACCCCTTGTGAAACCAAATTGATTTTTATGAAGTAAATTATTTATATTAAAAAAATTTAACATTTGAACAAGAACAATTTTTTCAAAAATCTTACTAAGTGTTGGTAGTACAGAAATAGGTCTAAAATTGGCGGGGTCTAATGTACTACCAGATTTAAATAAAGGTATTACTTTACTATGCTTCATTAAATCAGGAAACACACCAGATTCGATACTAGTATTAAAAATAATAGCTAAATGAGGCGCGATTGTATCTATTATAGACGCAATAACTTTAACGGAAATCCCCCACAGATCCGCAGTTTTCTTAACATCAATAGTTTTAAAATATTTTACAATATCTTTTGATGACACTTTATGAAATGTAAAATTCTTTGTACACACATTTACATTTTGTTTAAGTAATGATTCAGCGACGGCAGGAGAAGAATTTAGTGACTTAGTGGTCAAGATCGGAATATCAGTAAAATATTTCTCAAAAACCATTGCTACGTCCTGATCTGATACAGTTAATTTGTTGTTAACACTTAACTGGTAATTTGAATTGCGAGAGTTGACCTTACCAGTTTCGCTATTAATTATACTCCATGTCATTTTAATTTTATTGGAAGCCGTCTTAATTTTGTTGCTCAAATGCAAAGACTTGGCTATGGAGCACACTCTTTTAAATATTTTTGAATATTTTTTTACATATTCCCTAAATTCGACGCTATGATTATATGACCTTTCATGGTAAAGATCATATAACCTATGCCTGTTATTATGGACTCCTACTGTCGCCCATTCATTGAATGACTTCCGACTGTTCAAGGAGAATGTTTTAGAAGTAAAAGTATTATTAAATTCATTGCAAATAAGCTTAAATAATGTTCCATACAAAAAATTAGGATCATTTTGGTATGAAAGTGATGGAAGTTTTTTCACTACGTTACTTCTAAATTTCTCCAAGCGACGTGCATTTACTGGAACAGACACAACTTTCTCATCTACTTGCTTTTTGTGAACATAAGGTAACGAAACTACTTGTCCACAGTGATCAGAACTTAATTTTTGAATTATACATTTATGCAACGGCTTCACATTTGTAAAAATGTTATCTATACATGTTGCACTAGATTGAGAAATACGCGTTGGCTCTATAAATAAATTAAAAAGACCATATGATTTAAACAATGATCTAAATTTAATATTGATGGAGGAAGCTTCTAGGAGATTGATATTAAAGTCTCCACATATTACAACAGATTTATTCTGTTTATTAAGCTTAGCAAAAACTTCCTCCATAATGTTTTCAAAAGCATCATATGTACAACATGGGGGTCTGTAGACGCTCACAACAATGAGGTGCTCAAACTCAACACATGCCATTTCTACAGTTCGCTCAACAGAGAGGCTCACAATGTCTTTACGCTCTTTACATGATAATAATTTACTAGCTAATATTAAGGAGCCACCTCTTAAAACCGTATCTCTATTGAAAGAACTGACCACCTGGTGATTACTGAAGTTAAACATTAAATTATAAGCTTTTAACCAATGTTCAGTAATACATAAGATATGAATATTGTTGCTATTTAAGAACAACTCAATTTCTAGCTCTTTGCCTATCATGCCTTGTATATTTTGATGCACCAGGTGTAAACAATTTTCATTATTACTCTGTGGAGTCATACAATTAAAGATTTGTAAGCTACATTCTAAATTATTTAAGTTATTATAACTGCTAGAGATTACCTCTATTGTCTCATTTTCTAATTTAAATTACTTGGAACTGATTCCAAATGGCATAATAAGTCATTACACTGCTCAAAAGAAGCAGATGTCTGTGTAGCCAAGTCCTTGGCTGAGTTAATATATAAATAATAAGATAGCACATTTGCTATCTGTCTTAAATTATATTTTGATAGGTAATACCTATCTCTAGTCAAAAATTTCTTAATTAAATTATTTATATCTATTAAATTAATTCTATCATTATAATTGTAACAATTAAATGTCAAGTTTAAATTATTATTACATAAAAAGTTATTCATTAATAAATTTAAATCATATCTTATTTTATTTTCCTGCGGCCAACCCTGTATGTAAGGCAATGTAAACAAGATAATTTTATGTACATTTAAAGTATTTAGATTATCAATATATTTTAATAATTGATTTTTGTTTACATTGCCTCTTCTCCCAACAAGAATTATTAATGTGCTATTAGGACAAAATTTACTAGTTAAAACTTTATTCATTATATGAGTAAAGGATGCTCCAGGCATGCAATAATTAGTGATCATATGTCCTTTTAAACAGTTATTTAACATCATGCCCAAATTTTTGCCTATGTCATCACAATACATAATAACTTTATTTTTTTTAATATTTACATTGCTTTTTAAGTTTATATACTTTGTCATGGCACTGTCATAGATTATAGGTGAAAATAATGAGGTCTTACTGTTAACTTTGTTATTTACACATATTGTCCCCATGAACCTGGTATGGAGCGCTGATACTCACTCTGATTTTTTATTAAGGAGTCAAAGCGCTCCTCATTATATTCACATGATTTTACCAAATCATTCATGGCCAATATGTGTTCTTTTATCTCATCTTGAGCCGATGCATATTTATTTGATACAATTTCTAGAGAGCTTTTAAGTGATAAAATTGTTGAATTTAGACACTCTATATCAGTCTCATAACAGTGATTCATATTTTCCACCTCAATTGAATATATTTTAAGTTTATTAATTAGTTCTTGCTTTTCTTTGCATACATTTATATAATTTTTAACATTAATTTTAGTTTTAATTAATTTTTGTAGTTTTCTAATATATTTATTAATTTTTATATATTTCTTTAATTTTCTTCTACTGCAGGTAGTCCTTGCTGCTGTTCTTGATATGACATAATCATCACCAGTCAAATCGATTGTTGTGGAGGGTTGCAATGCTTTAGATTTAGTAGATTCACAATCTATGAGCTCGTTGAACAGACTTTGAGTTTGGGACGCTTTTATGTTATCTATGTAATGTTTTAATTGCACAATCTGCTCATTAGCCTCACTTAACTGTAACTGCAATGCAGCAATTAATTTGAGGGATTCCTCATATTCCTTGCTGCATTGGTCAAACTCATCGACTATTCTCTGAAGTTGATCCCTTTCTTTTGTAATAAATGTATATTCTTTATGCAACTTAACCATGTCACTTTTTAGTTTAGTATTTTTAGCAATTATATTTATTATTTCCTTTTCATTGTCATCCCTTTCTTTAATTAACAGCTCACATTGCTCCTTTGACGCCTTAAGTTCTTGAAGCACCATTTGAAGTTGGTTCTCCAATTGGTGCGTTTTGGCGTTGCGTGTATTCATTTTACTATTAAATGTAAATAGCAAAAGAAAACAAAGAAAGAAAACCAAAGAAGCAGAGTAAGCAAATGTCGAGATGTATGGGCTTATTTACAGATCTCAAATTAAATTATCATGTAAATAATTCAAAATGAAATCCACAACAACACTTAATAGGTAAATCTTAAAATGTTAAAGGGATAACAAGAATTACACTTACAATACGTTTAAACGATGTTCGTTACAGCTGTTACTTTTGGTTGGAACAGTAAACACAATGTATGTAATTAAAATAGGTACTTCTGACTTTTACTTATATCACAAACACAAATAAGTCGAATTTAACAACTGTAACTCAAAATTGAGGTGGATATTATTATTTTACAATATTTAATTTTTAAAAATAGTTGGGAGCAATTATTTTACAACTTGTCACCGGGGTTGCCACAGAGAAACTATTGTTCGCTTATATGCATTTTCATTTTTTAGTTATACATCCTATATTTATTTTAATATGTTACATACATTATATTTTGTGGGAAAACAATATGGGAGTATATGAGAGATAATATAATATTATTTGATAAAATTCCTTAATATATACACAGTAGTACAATAATAATTTTAATACAATTCCTTAATCTTAACATAGTCATACAATAATAAATTTAATACAGTTCCTTAATCTTAAAACAGTATATATCTTAACACCGTTAGTATATTATAACATTTCCTTTGCACACACCCTCCTTTACGGGCCGTCTTTAAGATGCCTATTAAAATAGTATAATATACACATGCTAATAAAATATACAATTGCTACAAAAAAACAAAAACAAAAAAAATATTTAATGGTAGTTGCCATAACGGGCTACTCTGTTATAATGACTTTTAATGTCTTTTACAGACGTAAATTTGGCCGTAATTTGTTTACACCGAATTGAAAGAAATTTCTAATTTATATGTACCAAATAAAAAGCTATTTCCAAATCATCGTCAGTATGTCTATCCCAAATGGTTGACGACTGAGATCATAGAAAATATTAAAAAAATATTTCCATCTTAAGAGATTTAAGTAAGAAGGCAAATAATTTAACAATGAACTGTTAAGCTTTTATCGATGATGAGCGGGGGTCATTGTAGAAGCGTGCTCGTCGCGACCCCTGCCAGCCCTTTTCAGGGCTGCAATTCTACTCAGCTGCGCACCCATGTCAACGAGGGTTAGGGCGTCCCCCCAAGGCGACGCACACCAGCTCGTCCCCGTTGGTGTGGAATGCAGCGCGCAAAGCGGCGATGGGGACCGCCACCCGTCACGCACAGCCCGACACGGCGGAAGGTGGAGGACGGAGTGCAGAGTTGGCACGTGGAATGTTAGAGGAGGCATGAGAGATAAGACGAATGAGTTGATCGAAATAATGAAAGAAAGAGAATTAGATGTATGTCGTGTGTATGTCGGAGACCAAACGGAAGGGCAGTGGTACTGAAGAGCTCCCTGGCGGGGCGTTTGCTCTATGGTCCGGAGTCCCGGAGAGCGAGAACGCCTGCCAGGGAGTGGGGGTGCTGCTGTCTTCTCGGTTGGTCGATGTTATGACTGAATATAAGTTTGTGAACTCAAGACTTCTCTGGGTTCGCTTTAAATTGGGACTGACGAAGTTATTCCTTTTGGCTGTTTATGCGCCGGTGGCTTCGTCGTCCAGGGCTGAGCTGGAGGAGTTTTGGGAGAATGTAAGAGAAGTTCTAGATTTGGCTAAGGGAAACGAAAGGATTGTTGTATGTGGTGATTTGAATGGATGGGTTGGTACCGCTCGACCAGGGTACGAGTCGGTACTTGGAAAGTTTGGCGATAAAAGGGTTAATGATGCTGGCAAGCTTATACTGGCGGTATGCAAGGAAAAGGGTCTTCTTGTGACAAACACTATGTTTAATCACAAGAAAATCCATATGTATACTAGAGAAAGAAAGAATGAGAGAAGTATGATCGATTTGTTCCTGGTGGATGACCGACTGCGAAAACAGGTTATGGATACGCGAGTGTTCAGGGGTGCTGACCTGGGAACGGATCACTATCTAGTGATAACTAGATTTAGGGGTCTGTTCGCGGGTTGGCGCTACCGGACGACAGTGACAGAACCACAGTCGGTCTGTCGCATCCGAAGCTGGAAGCTTCAGGAAGCGGATACTAGGGACAAATATCATGCGAGGGTAGCCGAAAAGCTTGACACCATCGATGGCAGAAACGAATGTGTAGAAAGAACATGGCAGAACCTTAGGGATGGAATGGTAAGTGCAGCGGAAGAAGTGTGTGGAACAATAAAAAGAGGCAGTAGTAAAAGAAGAGATGCATGGTGGAATGATGAAGTGAAAGAAGCTGTAAAGAAGAAGAAGAAAGCATGGTTAGACTACTTGGCCTCTAGTAATGATAAGGATATGAGAGAGAAGATGAAAGAAAGATATAAGCTGCAGAAAGTTCACACGAAAGCATTGATTGAGGAAGTGCGTGAAAAGTGTAGAATGGAAGCGGATGAAAGGTTGTCGCACAACTTTAAGGAGAACTCCAAACTCTTCTGGAAAGAGGTTGGAAGGACCCGAAGTGGTGCGACGGCCTTAAGAATGAACAAAGTGCTTTCGAGAACTAATGACGTCCTCTCAGAAAAATCGGACGTCATGCAGCGATGGAGCGAATTTTATAGAGAAATGTATGCGTGTGATGATCTTAGTGAGGGATCCTGGGATGACGTCGTGACTGGCACGCCAGACCCGGACCTCGATGACACTGAGGTCATCAGTATGAAAGAGATTGAATGTGCGATTCGAAGTTTGAAATGTGGTAAGGCTGCGGGACTAGACAGAGTTACTGCTGAAATGGTCAAGTATGGTGGGCCTCGCGTCTGGGACAGCTTTCATCTGCTGTGCAATTTGTGCTGGCGGACGGGGGATGTCCCGGATGATTGGCGATCCGCAGTCATTGTGCCTTTATATAAAGGTAAAGGTTCACATTTTGACTGCGGGTGCTATCGGGCGATCAGCTTGACCAGTTTAGCAAGTAAAGTTTACTCGAAGGTTTTGACACGTAGGATGCAAGAGAAATCGGAAAGATTTCTATGGGAGGCACAATGCGGATTTAGACCTGGAAGAGGATGCACGGATCAAATGTTTTCTCTCCGTATGATCACGGAAAAGCTTCTGGCTGTTAACCAGAAGATTTTCTGTGCTTTTGTGGATCTTGAGAAAGCATTTGATAAGGTTGTAAGGAAGAAAATGTGGGAACTGTTGCCGGGGTATGGTGTGGATGGCCGATTGCTAAGGGCTGTGCAGTCTCTTTACTGTGACTGTAAAGCCTGTGTGCGGGTAGGGCATGACCTGTCACCCATGTTTAGCGTCCAAACGGGCGTAAAACAGGGTTGTGTCATGTCTTCCTGGCTGTTCATACTGTATCTCGACAGCTGTTTACAAAAGCTGAAAGATAGCTGTTTGGGTGTGAAATTGGGTGACATAAAAGTAAATTGTCTGCTGTATGCTGATGATGCAGTGCTTATTGCACCATCAGAGGCAGAACTGCAGGCATTAGTCACGTGTATGAAAGAGGAATGTGAAATTAAAGGTCTCCGTTTGAATGCTAATAAAACTAAGGTTCTGGTATTTGAAAGGGACGAAGACAGAACGAAGTGTGAAATATGGGTAAATCAGGAATGTCTAGAACAGGTAAATGAAATTGTATACTTGGGGAGTGTTTTTAGCCGGGATGGAAGATGTGATTTAGATGTGGACAGGCGTGTCGCTGCCGGGAACAAAGTCAATGGTGCCCTGACTGCGTTAGTCAAAAGGCAAGGCGTAGCGAAGAGTGCACGCCTTGCAATACATAACGCAGTGTTGGTACCGACTTTGTTATATGGCAGCGAAACCTGGGTATGCCAGAAGAAGCATAAAAGTAAGTTGAATGCAGTGGAGATGCGATCTCTTCGTAAAATGTGCGGCGTTACTATGGCCGACCGAAAGCGAAACGAAGAGATTCGCAATATGGCAGGTTTGAAAGATGACCTTATCACAAAAATTGATAAGGGCGTGCTTCGGTGGTTTGGGCACGTTGAGCGAATGAGTGAAGACCGAATGGTGAAGAAAATATATAGCGCGAAAGTTAATATTAAAAGGTGTCGAGGTAGACCGAGACTAACTTTCGAAGACCATGTGAGCAAATTGCTCGAAGAGGGTAGGGTCAAGAGTACTCGGATACCTAGACGTGCATGTATGAAGAAGATAATGAATCTGAAAGAAGCGAAAGAGATATGTAAGGATCGTGACACTTGGCGATCTGTTCTCTCTGGCTACCCCGTCAGGGATTGTGCGTGAAGATAAGTAAGTAAGTAAGATGATGAGTTAAAACCTTAATTGACAACGCATATGAGCAGCACCTTAAGTTGATACAGAAAAGCATATTTGATGATCCAGTATTATTTTGGAAATATGTAAGTGATAAAAATAAAGAAAGAGGACATACTGAAACGTATAGTTATAGAGGTGCAGACGTAACAGGTCAAGATGCGGCAGAATGCCTTTGCTAAATATTTTTGCTCAGTATTCCATAATGAAAAGCCCCTATCAAATTATGTTGATTCCAAAAATGCGGCTAATTCACAAATTAACGTGATGCCTGAACTGAGATCAGTCAGACAAGTAGACGAAAGTGATTTTAGATTGGCAATAAGACGCCTAAAGCCACGATTTTCTCGTGGCCCTGACCGCATTCCCGCTTTTCTAGTCAAGGATTGCACGCCAGCTCTTCGTTCACCGCTCTTGTTTATTTTTAATCTGTCCCTTAGATAGGCTAAATATCCAAAACAATGGAAACTATCTAGGGTGGCACCTGCTCCAAAGGGAGAACCTGGAAAAGATGTTTCTGCTTTTAGACCTATTGCTGTGCTTTCGGTTTTGGCGAAGATATTTGAAACCATGTTGGACTTTCGCATGAGGAATCAGGTAGATAACATTTAGCATGACAGTCAACGTGGGTTTTAAAAGAATCGTTCAATGGCTACTAACCTTATAGCGCACGTGGACTATGTCTGTGCGGAGATGGATTCGAGAGGACAGGTAGACGCCGCCTCTTTCGATTTTAGAAAGGCTTTTGACCTGGTGAGTACTAACATGGGTAAATCATGGGTACTCGAAATATGAGAAGTCTTTGTTGCTTGAGTACCACATAAACCAATATTTATATGTATTTCAGCACAAACATGACCTGAAGCTGCTAAAGCAATTAAATAAAATACATTTTTATTTCTTTTCTTCATCGCTCCATGAAATTCCATTATGTACATGATTTGTCATGAAACCTATATTAGTATAACAACTTAAGTAGATTTATTGACGAAAATCATTCGTTAGCTTTCAGTGAGCATACCGAATAAACAATGATAATTGTAGATAGATTCATACAGTATCACGGCACCGATGCATTGCGATATTTTTGTGTCAAATGTTTCCGAATTTCATTACTCTTAGTACAGAGATAAATCTCATTTAAGTGTTCAGAGTTCCTTTCTTTAAAATGTTAATAAAATAGTTAGTAGCAGCTAAACCTTGAAAAAGTAAAAAAGATAACGATGTTATATTTAATAGATCGCGGCCGATGTTTTCCTTTGTTTTTTTTTTGTAAATGCATAACAACCGAACTTATATGTGATAGAGCCATTCTGCAGCTATATTATGGTTGCAGCACGAATGGGTCAACTCGACCGGGTTGGGACCACGCTTTCATAGAATACCAGCATAAAATAGCAGCATAATGCTGCTGTGTTTCTTAGGGTGAGTGTAGAGAACTGGAACCCCTTTTTACTGGAAACGAGCCACTCCATATTAGTCCCTACGGGTGACAACGGATCTGCATTTTTTTGTAAATTCTAGTAATGCTATTAAACATTACTAAAATTCCCTTTAAGCACTTCTGGTAATCTTAAAATGCTTGTGCTAGACGTGGTTCACGACAGTAGTCAAATGGCGGATTTGAACCCACGACCTTTCGAGTTCACGGTCCGTACCCTGCCATTAGGCTACTGATGCTTCATTTTATTTTGATTCTTAATAGAGGATTAATGTAAACGTGTATGGGCTACAGTATCTACTTACCATCAGGTGGACTGTGTGCTCGTTTGTCACCCTTATTTTATTAAAAAAATCATAACGGCCCTTCACATGTCCACTGCTGAATATTGTCCTCGCCCAAAGAATTCCAGAAAAAACACGGTCATATTCCAGCGACTTAGTCCCTTCATAAAACATGGACCTCAGCCATCTGCATCTTTCGGTCAAGTTCTTATAAGTTCGTCACTTCATCTATTGGGGGGTCGTATTATATTTCACCTACCGGTTCGTGCCTGCCACTTGAAAATCTTTCTCTCCTATCGGTCGGTCAATATATATGGCTCGCCCATTGCTGCTTCACCTTTGATATATACATCTTCCCTACTTACTGACCAAGGATAACTAAATAGTAACTTAAAGAGACAATTAACTTAATATATTGTAACAATTTAAAAGTGTTGAATTGTTTTAAATGGGTATCATCTTTGTTTTCATCACTGCTTACCATCAGTTGCAATAGTAATCAAGCTCTGACTTTTAATAGTTAAAAAAGTACGCACAATCATGCTTATATCCTAATGACGCGTAAGACTTCGCATTGTTTTAGACAAACAACGCACGCTGCATATTTGTGTGCTGTCTAGACGGGCTACATTTCAAGGGACGTTTTTCATTTTCAGAAAATGTTCTGTAATATGCATAACGACAGACATGTCCTGATTATAGTACGAACGTCTCCTGCTTCATAGCGAAAGAAAATAGCATGTGGGTGTAAGATTGAAACCCTTTGATTTCTAACTAATTTGAAAGTGACGTCATTTTAAATTAAATTTTGCAGAAGAAATAGGATAATTAGTTTCCTTTTCTATGTTTTCGTTTTGGCGAAGATGCGTTGTACGGTTGTAATATTTTAATTAACGTTTAAACTATTGTCACACTTTTGTATTAGTGGCACAGATTTGTCTTTATTCCGGAAAGTGGAAACTACATAAAAGTCAAATCCTATAGGTGTTTATGAAATTTACTAGGTATAATAGTTTCGACAAATTTAAATTTATTTCATCTATATTCATTAAATATGCTGTGTTATGAAGACGTATGTAAAATAATCCAAATCCCTATAATATGACACAGTTAAAAGGGACTCCATATGTGCTTTCCGAGTTTCTTACTCGTCAGCGTCAAATTTTATTCATTGCTGCACGTGAGCGCTTTGGTATCAGACAAGTTTGTTTACTTGATGGTAATATCTACGTCAAGTTGCCTAGTGGTAAGCGCCATCGGCTGCTAGACACCAAGGACCTCGATGAGCTTATTGCGCAGTATGAGAAGTCTGCTGCATCGGATCGACCATCAGATTCTATGAGCAAGAAAGTCCCATCGAATGTTAATAAAGTCGACGAAGAGGTCCAAGCGCATAGTTCGCAACAAGTAACCTGCATTGGCTTGTTTATTCTCATGCATGATTTAACTTGTAAGCTGTTATTTGTTTTTGTTATTTGTACTATTATTATTGATAACTAGTAGGTATAATTGCAATGATACTAGAATGATAACTTATTAAATTTATTTACCTACATACTAAAAATGTAATATTTTACAGAACTAAGATAAGACATGATATCCACAGACTAACTTGTAGATTCTACACGAATCAGACGGACATCTCACGAACTAAACTTACTCGACTAAGCTTCTGCATCCTAATTGGTTGTAGCAAAATGATATATGACATTTCTTTTTTTTTTAATTTCAAGCAGCTATATCAGGCAAAGGACGTCCCAAATAAGCTTATTTACAAAGATGTTTTATAGGTCCAGATACCGTGTACGCGCGCCTAAAACGCTTCCATTTCAAAGGCGCCAATACTGGTGTATTCGTTCGATCGTTCCGCCATTACGCCAGCGACGTTCACTGTGAACATACGTCACGCACCGGTGTTTTTAATTTCGCAAAATGACAGTTTCTGCTGTGAAATCATGTAAAAATAACTCTTGGAAAAAGGATAAAGATAAGAATATCACTTTTCATAAGTAACTATACAACTTGGTGGTGTATTTCTTTGTAAAAGAATACGAAAGCTAAATGTCAATACAAGTAATAATACTACGCAATAATATTCGAGTGTTGCCTAGTCTATGAAATGTTTTTACCATTTTTTAATGTCATGATCAACCGGAAAGGTTATCTGTATAGGGGTTTTACATGGTCTAATTTTACAGATTTTACCCAACCTATAGAATTAAACCGTTTTAAGGCTTAGGGTTGAACTACATCTGGCAGCACGGAATCGCACTATCCTGTGCTTCTATCCTTTTTGGTCACTCAGAACCGTTATTTACTAGAGCGAGAAAGAGAGCGGAAGTGTATAGTTCCACCCTCAAAAAGCAGATTGTAAACCGGTTGCAAAAGCTTATCTATCATTCTTGACAATCCATACTAATATCTACACTTCTACACTTCTACATCTACATCTACACTACTATTATAAAGAGGAAAGATTTGTTTGTTTGTTTGAATTGAATAGGCTCCGAAACTACTGGACCGATTTGAAAAATTCTTTCACCATTAGAATCCTACATTATCCCTGATGAACATAGACTATATAATATTTTCAAAAAGTTAGGGATCCGTATGAAAACTTCGTTAATGTAACCCAAGGTGTGAAAAAAATACCAAAAAGAATCCTTATATCACGTACGCTGCGGAAACTATTGATAATAGAGCAAAGTAATGTACTTCAGTTTTATAGAAGATATCAATATCTACAAAAAAGTCTGCGATACTATATGTTTAACTATAACAGTTATGTCACAATAACTACTTTTTCATGTTAAAATGTGAAATAGTAACGCCGGTACAAAATAGGCCACATTATTCGTATCAGTACCTGTATCATGTGTAACCACCAATTACGTTAACCATGTAATTTTAGTAACATATTTCACTTTTTAAATCTTTGTTAATTCAGCAACCGTCCGTCGTTATGTCTCTCTCGAAGTTCGCATGTCGCAAGGCGCAGACGCGTGATATACGCGGGTGAAACCGCGGGGAACAGCTAGTCATCAATAAATTCCTTTAGTTAAAATAACACTGATGATATATTTCGTCGTGCTTTTTTTCTATAGTACATTTTATTTAAATGTAAGTATTCAATGTGAAAAATGGTAAAAACAATTCGGTATTATAAAGAAGTGTTAGTTTTTCTTTTTTTTTTGTAAACGCAGGGAACCTTAAAGTTATATAATAAACTACTTAAAAATTAAAATTGTTCTTTTGAATGTTTAAATTATTTAATGTTTTGTTGTGTAAAGTTGATAGGTGATAAAGTGATTATTCAATTATTTTCTATGAACGATATGTTAAATATCATACTTCTAGCATTGAGCTATTATGTACTACGATAGAATTATTGCCCAGTGTACGTAATAATTCTATGTGTACTATATACGTACTAGAGGCGACACTACATTTATAGTCACGCTGTCCCATTCAATTGCGGCGATGTGGCCGCACTTAATCAGTCATCACTCACTCGCTAGGCGATTGTAGAGTTCTTACGTGTTGTGACGATTTAAAAAAATCTCTTGATAAAATATGCCATGGTATGTTCTTAGATATTGCACAAATAATTCACGAAATGCTAGTAAAAACCAAGGAATAACTTTTCATCGGTAAGTAAGATACTTAATTAATAAAAAAGCATTATAGACTAATAATAAAAAAAGTTGTTTCTTTTGGGGCCAGCTTGTGTCATGGTATATAGATTATGAAATTAATTTGTTCAGATACGACATATCTGTGAGCAAGTGTAGGACGATTATATTATGCACAATTTTTTGTAGAAACAAATAGATTATTCTTTTATTTTGTTTTTAGGTTTCCACGTCCAAGCCACGAAAACCGAGAAAAGTGGATTCAATTCGTCCTAAATAATCGTAGAGAAGATATGGTTACCAACAAATCATACATACATTATTTGTTCCTTGCATTTTAAGGAAGAGGATAAATATGGTACGAAGAAAGGGAGACATTTTCTGAAAAAGTCTGCAGTAAGTACTTTGTATAGATGTAAGTAGTGAATTTTTGTTATGTAAATTAATGTAACAATGGAGTTGTACAGATAAAAAGTAATTTTAAAATGAATCATACTGTTTTAAAATATTAAATTACTAAGTAACTAAAATACTTTCAATTTTCAATTTTGTTTGGTCGATAAAATATATATCGAAGCGTCTATAAAATACCCGTTGGATTGAGGTGGAATGGAGGGTATATCGAGGAAACCCCGCTTGTAATATTATAAATGTGAAAGTGTGATTTTTTATTCCTTATATTTTTAGTCCTTCCTTCACGCAGTAACGGAACGGAACAATTTAAAAAAAAAATTTAACATTTGCTATCTCTTGGCCGAGGTTTACGCTTAACTTACTTTTTTTCGTCATTTTACTTAGGATTGAAAAATAATTAATGTCTTCGTAAAAAGCGACAATATTTTGTGTTCTACAGTACAAAAGTGTAGTACTCTGTATATATTTAATAATAATAGATTATAAATATATGTTACGTACATAAATATCTACTGTGCTTTTTTATATATTTTTAACTTCAAAATTTTAGTGCGATGTTCATACCTACATAAAACACACAACCAACTATATCCCTATACAAACACAAATGCACACGCCTCGCCATATTTTATTCTCGAAGAATCAATAGGTACGTCAATATGAATGAAATATAAAATCTGCCACATTTTTTGGGTAATCGATTCGCACTGTTATTACCGAAGTCACGCACATTAATGCAGCCATGGTACGTAAGAAATGCGCATCACGTGGTACTCACGCACACATGAATCAAAGACTGGCATCAATATGAACGGTGCGGTGTATTAACAACACGGTATCTGGACCTATAAAACATCTTCGCTTATTTATTAATTACTTGCAAAATTTATTTTAAAATATTGAAAATAAAATAAAAGATTACTGCTCGTGATGATATCCACAGATGTCAGATGACATTGAGAGCTTGTTATGTTTTTGACTTTGGTTACATGGCCTTTTGCCATCCTTCACTATATTGTTTTTGATAGCACATGTAACCTACTTATATTTTATATAATTTTATTTTAGCTACAAGTAATATTCTAGTTTAATAATTACTTTGGTTTTTTTTTTGTTTCCTTTTAAATGCTCTGCAAGTTTATTGTTTTTGTTCTTCTATTTTGTTGTAACTTTGTATTTGTTTCCTTTTTTGTTGTTACTGCTAAGATTGTGAACAGTTAGCCGGAGGGTGATGTATGGAGATAAACATATTTTTTTTAATATTCAGCTATAATATATTATGTACATATTACTATAAAATAATAATGATATATATATATATATATCATTATTATTTTAAATATTTTTTTTCTAATGTTAGATGATGAATCTTTTTATTCTACTTGCAACAGTACCTCTTCCTTGCTGATGCTTCGGATGAGTCTGCTACGCTACGTACATTAATATATGAAGAAACTAAAAACTCGTTAAACTGTTTTCACATTTGCTATTTAAATGCAGAAAGTATTCCTCAACATCATACGGAGCTCCTGGATACTTTCTCTTCTAGTGAAGTTCATGCTATACTCATATCGGATAGCTGGCTTAAGCCAGAACTCTCGTCCACGTCTTATAGTCTTACAGGTTATATTTTACTCCCTAACGACCGCACTGGTAAAAGGGGCGGAGGTGTCGCTATATATCTAGTGATACGAGTATACCTTATGAAATATTTAACACGTCTTCTTCTCTATATTCTGGTTCTATGGAATACATTTTTGTCAAAGTTAATGTCAAGAATGTTTAAGTGGTCCACCTCAAGTGGACTTCTTCTCTGATTTGGAATAAAATTTGTTGCCTTTCAGTTCTGCCTACACACATCACATTATTATGGGAGATTTTAACACTGACCTATTAGGGGTTTCTCTCAAATTTTGCAAACTGAGGTCTACCATGATGTCGCATAATTTCACTATTTTGCCTCTGAATGCAACACATCACAACTTCCATTCTGCTGACACCTGGATTGACCTTATAGCCGTTTCCTCCCGTGAACACGTTGTCAATTAAAAACTATTCCCTGTTTCTGAATTTTCACGGCATGACTTGCTTTTCCTGTCATATAAATTAAAGTCTCCCAAGCCTTTACCTGTGTCTATCGCTATTCGAAATCTTGCTAGACTAGATATAGACAAGCTCAAGTGTGATGCGGATGCTATTAACTGGTCATCTGTGTATACTGCTTCCACAGTTTATGACAAAGTCGACTTCTTTAACAGCAACATATAAGGACTGTATAATGAACATGCCTCTAAGCGTGTCGTTCGACTTAAGCGTCGTCCTGTTCCATGGATCACGACTGGGGTTAGAATGGCTATGGCAAAATGCGACAGAATGCTTTTAAAAAGAATCGCACTGATCTAAAGTGGCAGGCATATAAATAAAGCTGCGAGAAATCGATGTAATCAGATGGTGAGAGCTGCTAAACGCCGATATGTCCACGAACAAGTACTTAATTCATCTTCAGCTGATATATGGAAGTTTCTCAAAACGCTTGGATATGGAAAATCGCATATTGACTATAATTGCATTACCTCTTCTCCTGACGATTTGAATCGTCATTTTTTTTAATAATAATAATAATAATAATAATATTTTATTTGCATAAAACATGGTATATAATAGATTTTACAAAAATTTTCAGATCAGCATGTTTTGCTACGGTTATTCATAGCATGCAAATTTTTTTTAATATTTTTGGCTACAAAAATCCTTAACACTATAGAAATTACAATTATTTAGCCACTGATATAGTTTTAATTTAAATGATCTTGTATTTAATATTTTTAAGTAATTAGGTATCTTATTATATAACTGAACACACATAAATAAACAACTTTTATTATATTTTCTTATTCTAGGATTATCGTTTAGTATAAGTCTATATGGATCTCGATGACTGCGGGGATTTACATCATCTATCGTTGTAAACAACGTTTTGTGCTTCTGTACAAACATACATACTTCATAGGTGTAAAGTGATGGTAGTGGTAATAAGCCAAGTTTTTTAAACACTGGTCGACACGATTCATTCGGTTTTAGCCCACATATAGCTCTAATGCATTTTTTTGCGCGACAAATGCTTTATTTTGATCAGTGCTGTTGCCCCACATTATAAGACCATACCGCAGTAAAGATTCTACGTATGCATGGTAGGACATGACAGCGGTTTTTATGTTTGTTATGTTTTTTATTTGTTTAAGTGCATACACGAATTTATTTATTTTGATAGAGACATCATTTACATGTGGTTTCCAATTTATATCGTCATCTATAATTAAACCTAAAAATTTTGTATGACTAGCTGCTTTTATTTTTGGAATGTTAAGTTTAAGATTATGTTTATTATTAGTGCATTTATTAAATTGTATATATAAAGATTTGTCTAAATTAATTTTTAAATTATGTATGTCAACCCAATTTATTAAAGTATCTATTGTATTATTCATGTCAGCTTCGTGGTCACTCATATTATTAATTTTTTTATTGGAAGTCACGATTATGGAAATTTCATCAGCAAATAGAATACATTTATGCTTCGTCATATTGACAATGTCATTTAAGTACAATAAAAACAGAATTGGACCGAGAACACTTCCCTGTGGAACGCCATATTTATTGTTTCGGTATTCGGACGAGTACGTTATTATGTCCCCATTTACATCTGCTTTAGTAACAATAACACATTGTTGCCTATTATAAAGATATGATGTAATCCATTGAAGTGGTGGTCCTCTAATTCCAATTTTTTCCAATTTCTGTAACAATAGGTCATGTGAAACTAGGTCAAAGGCTTTAGATAGGTCAAAAAATAGTCCCGTGGTAAAATTATTATTATTGATATTTGAAAGTACTATTTTTATGAGTGAAAAAATTGCCAAAGTTGTAGATTTATCTTTTTGAAAGCCGTACTGTTCGTTTGATATAATGTGATATTTATTACAAAATTCAAGAAGTATTTTATACATGCATTTTTCATATATTTTTGATATAACGGATATTAGGGTTATAGGTCGATAATTATTAATATCACATTTCTCTCCTTTTTTAAACAGTGGCTTAACTATTGATAGTTTTAATGCATCTGGAAAGATTCCACAAGAAAATGAAAAATTAATTAAATATGTCAAGATTTCAATTAATTCGATTATACATTTTTTAATTATTTTTGTGTTTATGTCATCGTAGCCTTCAGAGCTAGTATTTTTTAATAGCATTATTTCCCTTGTAACCTCATTTTCAGACATAGGTCTAAGAAACATAGAGTTGATATTCGCGCTGTTAATAGTTACATTTTTCGCTGTAGTGTGTGTTGTTGATTCACAGGTCAAATCAATAAAATGATTGTTAAAAGCAGAAGCTATATCTACAGGATTCGTAAGAACTTTATTATTAGTTATAATTTTTTCTATATTTTTCTTGTCATATGGGTTACATATTTCGTTTTTGATAATGGTTAATTTATAAACTTTTTGTCTTCTCAAATAGTTTCTGATATTTCTAGAGCTAATGCTATCTCATATATATCGTCCATGCCTCCTTATTCTCACGAAACTTTCACTTTTTCTCCTGTAGACGAAGGCGAGATACTTCGAGAGGCACTTCTTATATTAAATCGATAGCCATTGATTGTGATGATGTGAGTAGGGTAATGGTTATGCACGTGTTGGATGCTGTTTTACCCGTGATAACTTTTCGCTAATGAATGGTGTTTTCCCAACTCTCTGGCCAATTTCTATTTAGCCTTTTCTCTCTAAGGTTCTGGAATCTGTTGCTCATAAACGTATTTCTTCTTTTGTTTTCCCAAATAATATTCTTTCCCCTTATCAGTCGGGTTTCCGCTCTGGTCGTTCTACTACTACTGCTCTTCTCAAGGTGACGGAAAATATCAGAAAGGGGATGGAAAAATCAAAACTGACCGTCGTCATCTTAATTGATTTTTCTAACGCATTTAATTCTGTTGATCATGATATCTTGTTGACCCTTCGTTCTCATTTGAATATCACGTCTTCAGCTCAGGAATGGTTCTCATCATATCTTCGAGGGCGCCAACAGGCCTTGCGCACTGGACATTTACTATCTGACTTGTGTAGTGTGTCTACTAGCGTCCCTCAAGGCGGTCTAGTTAAAGCCTTAAGTCACCATTTATCAAAACCACGGCAAGAGACAGGGCGTTGAAGTGTGTCGCGATGCAACCGTACTGCCGTAGCATCTTAATTTTTCATTATAAATAAAATCACATAGTAAAGAATAATTTAACGTCGCAGCTCATCACTTATTCTGTTAAACTTTCCTGTGGGCCACGAATAGACATTTTGGGCCAGAGTTATTGATCGCGTAGTTCCCGTGTTCCCGTTTTAGTGCAAGAAATAAGTTTGACAATAACTCACTTCACTCCATGTTTAGGAAACTATTATTTCTTCAGAAGAAGTGTGTAAAAATGAACATTCTTAAAAATATAATGTTTGTTTACAATCTTCCCTACCTACACTTCAGACCGAAACGCAGCAAAGCAAGTACTGAATTTTGATTCTGATATAGATTTAATGCAAAAATGGTTAAGAGGATGGTACCTTCTCAGTTGGATTCCTATCACACCAGTAACACATGTAATATAAGTATAACCTCTGTTTTTGTCAAAAAATCTTCATTTTCAGGCAAAAATTTAAAAGCATTCTAAATAAACTTAATACACTTTAATGTTATTTATGAATTCATTTTATTGAAGTTTGCTGGGGTAATGACGACCGAACTCGGACGATCGAATCAAACACTTGTAAAAGAAGGAGAGTGCGTACATAAACACGACCGTCATCGTCCGATGACGCACGAAAACGGGTGATCAAACGTTGAGTCTAAACTTGTTGGGATTTCTCGCCAGATTGCTGGCGTCTACAGTGCAAACTGAGTATATTAATAGTTTAACCCTTTCACTGTCCCTTGCACTATATATAGGTCATTGCTATTGTCTTACTATTGTGTCTGAAAACCGGACAGTGAAAGTGTTAATTTAATCATATTGTCTTTATTCTGTTGTTCTATCAGTGTTGTTATCTACCTAAACGACTATGGATATTGAAAAATTAATTAGTTGTGTATATAATAGCAAATTACAATAATCGAGAGGTTTCAAAACGATTATGGGCTGAAGTTGAATCGGAAATGGATATAGCGGTTCCAGATATTTAAAAAAATGCGTCTTCACTCTGTTAAGCAACACAGTCAACTACAGAATACCGGCAACGTCCAATGTCAGCACACGTGTACACTGTTGCAGTTTAAACACATACACGTCAGAGTTACTCGTCCGGGTAGTTCTGTCCGCAAACATTCAAGATGTTTCTACAGTAGAAGGTTCTGGAAACTATCTGAGGCCCTATATAAAGCCGGTATAGTCCGCGACCGAGGCAGTATTGAATTAGCGATATCAGCGAATACTTCGAAGCGATACAACTGCGAACTAAAGTGATCAGTGGTACAATTGTGTTTTGTTATTAGTGTGGTTTTAAATTATAACTAGTGTTCTGTAATTAAAGTGTCAATTTTGGTAATTCAATCGACAGTTTTAATTGTCTCGAACCCCAAGCTCGTAACAGTGCAACAGAGCAGCCAACACTCCTTAGATAGCTTGTTCTCAAATTTCGATAGCATGAGTTAGGCTTCCGCTGTTGTATGTACCGAAAATCGACACAAAGCTATACTGAAGACAACACATTGTAAACCTTGTTAATTGAAATCTGAATTTTATTTTCTCTTATATAGAAAACTAAAAACTAAAGCCTCTTTATCTGTTTTTAACAACAATAGGTATGCGGTATAATTAACAAATGTGTGTGAGCCGGCGACGACTTCTGTATAGAAAGAAATATATATTGTGCTTTCCCTATCCCTCTTATCTTGAGTTTAAAGTATGGCCATATGCAATGGCATGATGTAGCCAATCTCAACTGTGACTTCCCTGATATAATAGTGTTAGTACAGCACGCTCACGCTCAACAGTGGCCGGCTTCACTCGGTCATTCTAACGTAGAAGCGGGAGTCGAAGCTTATTGTCTTATCGGAAGGAGGCCTAAATTTATTTCCCATACTCGCCGATTTATTCAGGAACTTTGAGGATAAATCCCTTTTTACTGCTCCTGTAAATTGAATACTCTGCAAGCTGTATGTAGTTGACTTTCACAACTTGCATCTTGAAGTGATCTTTAATTAAAACCCACTACAAGCAGCCGCGAAAGATAAGTAATTTTTCTCTATCCGTCAAATGTAAGATGTAGACAAGCTTGATTGTGAATGCGATCCCTCTTACATAGGACAAACAAAAATATCTATAAAATCCCGGCGCGGCCCTAACACCTCTTAGCAAGGTGCTGCCGTAATATGCTATAATTAGCCTCTTGTTTTGGTAAATATAAAAGGTTGCAGTACTCCTTGCATTTCATTTTTTTAGTCTAATGCCTTATATCATTTATGGGCGTAGAACAAGCAACGTAAAATTAGCTAGAGGATTTCTAGCAAAACATGGTCTGCCAGATATTCTTGAGGCTATTCATAGTACCTATGTTGGTATATTTCCCCCACTATTCATCTTTAACTATCAAAATCATGAGCACAGATAAAAAAAACTGTGACTGACTAATACATCAATTTTGAAGTATTTTGGTATTTTCTTATAATAGCAATATTTGCGGGGATAAAGTTTATCTCCCAATGTATGTATTGTGGGTATTATTTCCACCGATGTGCCCATGCTGGAAGGGTGGATAAAACTGAGCTAGGTGATAAATATTTTTTTCCTTTTCTCGTGGATAAAATGTCTCCTTGCTATTTTGTAAACTTTTGTCATTCCAGCACAGACATCACATTTTTTATTAACGTTATAAGACAATACAAAATGCTTAACCACGGAAGTATAGACAAACTGGAACCCACACTCCTAATATCAACATTAGGAATAATCAAATGAACTAGAGTAGCCCCTGTTTTTCCTACAGGATAGCCAGCGTGATGACTGATATTACCCCATTGACAGCCATTATGAATTTCAGTATAAGTTTAATTGTCAGTATGGCAAGAATTATAAGTAAAAATTGATAACTAAAATTGACAAAACGGTTTTCACGCAAGTTTTTGCTTTTTCTTTTAAACACTTAATAAAGATTTACTATGAACTATTTGCCTAGCTTCCTACATATTTCCCCTGTTTTAAATTTATTCTTAAAAACCGTTATATGACAACCCAAAATCTATTTGTCAAATAATTTTTACTGTACATGACGGATGTTTATGTTCATTTCGCAAGTTTTATTTTTGAATTTTGGAATAATGCAGAGGCAAAATTAGTAAAATGGTCATTAAATGTATTGTGCGCGATTGCAAAAGTGAGTGGCATCCAGAATGTAATATTATATTTCATTCATAAGTACAAAACACCATGCAAATACTGCGCGTCATGTGAAACTAATTTTTAGTGATATTTCGAATTTAATTGCTGTTATTTCTGTATAGACCAATGGGTATTTTGGTTTAGATGTTAATTTTGGTTCGGTATTTCCAATTTTATTTCGCTATTTGCTTCATAATTAACGATTCATGTTTGTATTATAACTTCGACTAGGGTGACTATACATTGTAATGTATTTTATTTTAATTACAAACGGAAAAGGTTTTCTCGAATGGTCTCTCTGCTCGATTTGCGTGAAATTTCGAAATGTTGTTTACAAGAATGATGATACACAGAAACATTAAAATAATTATATATCTTTTATTACTTAATTTTTTGCAGGTTTCCTTCCAATCTAACAAGACCTAATAAATGGTTAAACAATGTTGAGCTAAAAATAGCCTTTTTTGAAAAAGCAAAGATTTGTAATCTATGTCATATCAACCAATTACATGATTACTGTGAAACCGTTGAGACAAGGAGTCACACCGTTTCTAAATGAAATAGCAGATTGTTCTATGGTACAGGTATGAGCTTTCGTTAGGTACTTGTTATTTCTTAATTCAAAGCGATGTTTTGTTTCCAAGGGAAGAAAAGTAATTTAAAAAAAATTGCAGAAAAAAATTTTTGAGAAAGAAAGAAAAATGCATTCTGTTACCTAGAAAGCAGGAACAGCTTGATATGTTATATCACTAGGCTATAATTTGTAAAAATAATTACAAGCTATTTTGTACATATTTTGCTAAGTTTTTAATTGTATTTAATTTTTAAAATTTCAAATTGCGGTCTCAGGAAATCCATTTTTTTGATAAATTGTACGATAAGTGTGACAAATTGAAAAATAAAGTGTTCATGACAAATTATACGTAGTAGAGCCATGCTGCAGCTATATTTCTGGTATAGTTGTAACACGAATGGATCAGCTCGACCGGGGAAGGACCACGCTCTCACAGAATATCAGCGTAAAATAGCAGCTTAATGCTGCTGTGTTTCATATGGTGAGTGTAGAGACCGGAAACCCTTTTTACTGGAAACGAGGCACTCCATCTTAGTCCTCACGGGTGACAACGCATCTGCATTTTGATTCGTAATCGAGGATAAATGTAGATCTCTAAGGGTCACAGCAACCAATTACCATCAGGTGGACTGTGTGCTCGTTTGTCACCCTTATCCTATAAAAAAAGCCAAAATAGTAATGACATTTTAATTATATCGGCATGGTTTGTTGGTCTATTAAATTGTTAACTACATATTATGTCTAAATTTTTTCAGTGTTTCAGTTTTTTAAAGTTCAATTGTGATTTTGGTTCTGTCTATAGCATTTTCACAACTAACAAGTCCATTATAAAAATATTCGTTGTAAGAGCTTTTTACTCTTTCAGGTCATGGACAAAAGCACTTCCTCCATTCAAATATTTTGCGCTGATAAGTGTGCAAGCAAGGATTAATTTATCACAAAAAGAAGAACTAATTATAACATTACATTTTACTCGTCAAAAGCGTACAAGTTTATTAAACAATATGCAACTTTGCCAAACGTTGAGACCTTAAGACGCTCTTTGGCCTTCTTTAATTGCATTGTAGAGCTTTTTATCTGATCCAAACCCGATCTCAAATACTGATGATAGAGTACAACTATATTAAAAATGTATTAATCAATATTATTATTCATCACTTCACACCACAGTTATGACCAATGTTTTATTTATACGTATTCTATAGTTTATTCTATACGTGGTAGAGCCATGCTGCAGCTATATTAGTAGTATAGTTGTAGTACGAATGGGTCGGCTCGACCGAGGAAGGACCACGCTCTCACAGAATGCCAGCGTAAAATAGCAGTTTAACGCTGTTGTGTTTCGTATGGTGAGTGTAAAGAACCGGAGACCCTTTTTACTGGAAAAGAGGCATTCTGATACATTTTGATTTGTAATAGAGGATAGATGTAAATGTCTTTTGATCGCACAATAAATAATAAATAAATATAGGCCGCAGCAACCACTTACCATCAGTTGGACTGTGTGCTCGTTTGTCATCCTTATTCTATAACAAAAAACCAGCCTATGGATGACAGTATTAATTGCTCTTAATTTCATTAATCCAGAATTTTAAATTTTGTTTTATAGGATAGGGTAACAAACGAGCACACAGTCCACCTGATGGTAAATGGTTGCTGTGAATTTCAAACTCTTTTTTGACCATGTGTCTCAGTCTCTTTTCTTTCGCATCTACCATGGGGAGTGCTCTGAGGAATTGTTCGGATTAATCCCAGCCGCCAAATTTCACGAACGCACATCGCGGCAGAACTCCCAATACCATCCACACCATCTGGATGATTGGCGGTCCACCACTGTGCGATTTAGAAGATGTTTTCTTCCTCGCACGACCTCCTTGTGGAATCGATTACCATCAGCGATTTTTCCGGACCGATACGACTTAGGGACCTTCAAGAAAAGAGCGTACTCCTTTTTAAAAGGCCGGCAACGCATCTGCGATTCCCCTGGTGTTGCAGTTGTTCATGGGCGGCGGTAGTCACTTACCATCAGGTGAGCCGCATGCTCGTTTGCCCCCTCTCCTATAAAAAAAAAAGAACGCATCTAAAAAAAATTATGGACTAAAATTTGAGTGCTATTCGTACCAAGTGACAAAAACTTCACAAAACTATTCAGTCATGTATAAAAATTGAGTTGTTGTAAAAACCTTCACCCCTAATTATTATTATTGTATATTTTAAATTTGTAGACACTATTGCTATTGTAATAATAAATGTTTTATTATTTCCTTATGTTACATGATAAGAGATGTAAAGACAGTCTCCCGAAAACTTTAACCATGAATCATCATTCTGAGTAAGATACTGAAGAATTTTCTTTGTGGAAATTAAAAAAAATTGACTTCCCATACAAAATTGGTCAAGTGACCGATACATTTTGTATGGGAAATCGAATTTTTTGTTTATTTTTGGACAAAAATATTTTAGTTTTAGTTAAAGTTTTGTATGTAGAGCCAGTTCACTCGTTTATTCGTTTATTGACAAAAAAGTACACGAATAAATAATATTAATTAATAAACTTCCGCCCGCAGGCTCGAACTTATGAATTTCTCTAATATCATGCGTTTTAATGGAACTCTACTATTTTCAATTAAATTAAAATTTTATAAATGAATATAATAAAAATAAACTGATTTTTCCCCATAATATCCCAAATTCTTGTATTTTGTGTTCACCCTAATTAGAAAGAGACTGAGGGGTAATGAAAAATTTCAAGGTCGTTTTCTTGTATTTTTTATGTCATTCGAAAGTGCGGGTTCCAGTTTGTACGAAGTACATATATTTCCATGTGCTTAACTAAGTCTTCATGACTGTAATAGTGACGTTACTTGACAACTCATAAACTTTCTAACCATTTCATTCACTTCTGAAGAGCATTATTTAAGACAAACAAATTGTGTACCTTGTTTAATTAAACTTAAGCGAGAATCTCACTACGGAATAAATACACTTCCAATTTCATGAAAGCAAAGAGAGATAATTTACTTCAAATTAAGTTGTTGTCATGTTATGGAATCAAAAACTTTTTCAACGTGCACACAAAAAGAAAAAAAAACAAAAATTTGTCGTAATCGTAATTTAACTTTTATTTTAGCAAATATTAGTAATAGTAATGGTAAATGGTAGTCCACATTACCGAAGAAGCACCTTTTGTACTGGTATGACAATACCTGTAATTAAGCTAAATAATTGCCATTCTATAATTTTTTATTAGCCTCCATTCAAAACAAGGCTGATGTTTTGGATTAAATAAGCATTACACGTCTGTGTAGTACTTCCTTTTCGAAGTGGTACAAGCCAAAATTTACGTTTTGAGTCTGTTGGTACTACAAACCGAAATATTACGCGCAAGAAATAAGGGAAGACGCAGCGTGATATCGAATATATTATTTATTTATTTATTTATCCTTTATTGGAACACACCTTCAAATAAGAGTAACACTATGGCATTCTATACCAGTTAATCATATGAAAGATGGAATAAATTACGATGTTGGTAGGTACAAACTAAGGATGTCAAATGGTCAAATCAATAAAATGATTGTTAAAAGCAGAAGCTATATCTACAGGATTCGTAAGAACTTTATTATTAGTTATAATTTTTTCTATATTTTTCTTGTCATATGGGTTACATATTTCGTTTTTGATAATGGTTAATTTATAAACTTTTTGTCTTCTCAAATAGTTTCTGATATTTCTAGAGCTAATGCTATCTCATATATATCGTCCATGCCTCCTTATTCTCACGAAACTTTCACTTTTTCTCCTGTAGACGAAGGCGAGATACTTCGAGAGGCACTTCTTATATTAAATCGATAGCCATTGATTGTGATGATGTGAGTAGGGTAATGGTTATGCACGTGTTGGATGCTGTTTTACCCGTGATAACTTTTCGCTAATGAATGGTGTTTTCCCAACTCTCTGGCCAATTTCTATTTAGCCTTTTCTCTCTAAGGTTCGGGAATCCGTTGCTCATAAACGTATTTCTTCTTTTGTTTTCCCAAATAATATTCTTTCCCCTTATCAGTCGGGTTTCCGCTCTGGTCGTTCTACTACTACTGCTCTTCTCAAGGTGACGGAAAATATCAGAAAGGGGATGGAAAAATCAAAACTGACCGTCGTCATCTTAATTGATTTTTCTAACGCATTTAATTCTGTTGATCATGATATCTTGTTGACCCTTCGTTCTCATTTGAATATCACGTCTTCAGCTCAGGAATGGTTCTCATCATATCTTCGAGGGCGCCAACAGGCCTTGCGCACTGGACATTTACTATCTGACTTGTGTAGTGTGTCTACTAGCGTCCCTCAAGGCGGTCTAGTTAAAGCCTTAAGTCACCATTTATCAAAACCACGGCAAGAGACAGGGCGTTGAAGTGTGTCGCGATGCAACCGTACTGCCGTAGCATCTTAATTTTTCATTATAAATAAAATCACATAGTAAAGAATAATTTAACGTCGCAGCTCATCACTTATTCTGTTAAACTTTCCTGTGGGCCACGAATAGACATTTTGGGCCAGAGTTATTGATCGCGTAGTTCCCGTGTTCCCGTTTTAGTGCAAGAAATAAGTTTGACAATAACTCACTTCACTCCATGTTTAGGAAACTATTATTTCTTCAGAAGAAGTGTGTAAAAATGAACATTCTTAAAAATATAATGTTTGTTTACAATCTTCCCTACCTACACTTCAGACCGAAACGCAGCAAAGCAAGTACTGAATTTTGATTCTGATATAGATTTAATGCAAAAATGGTTAAGAGGATGGTACCTTCTCAGTTGGATTCCTATCACACCAGTAACACATGTAATATAAGTATAACCTCTGTTTTTGTCAAATAATCTTCATTTTCAGGCAAAAATTTAAAAGCATTCTAAATAAACTTAATACACTTTAATGTTATTTATGAATTCATTTTATTGAAGTTTGCTGGGGTAATGACGACCGAACTCGGACGATCGAATCAAACACTTGTAAAAGAAGGAGAGTGCGTACATAAACACGACCGTCATCGTCCGATGACGCACGAAAACGGGTGATCAAACGTTGAGTCTAAACTTGTTGGGATTTCTCGCCAGATTGCTGGCGTCTACAGTGCAAACTGAGTATATTAATAGTTTAACCCTTTCACTGTCCCTTGCACTATATATAGGTCATTGCTATTGTCTTACTATTGTGTCTGAAAACCGGACAGTGAAAGTGTTAATTTAATCATATTGTCTTTATTCTGTTGTTCTATCAGTGTTGTTATCTACCTAAACGACTATGGATATTGAAAAATTAATTAGTTGTGTATATAATAGCAAATTACAATAATCGAGAGGTTTCAAAACGATTATGGGCTGAAGTTGAATCGGAAATGGATATAGCGGTTCCAGATATTTAAAAAAATGCGTCTTCACTCTGTTAAGCAACACAGTCAACTACAGAATACCGGCAACGTCCAATGTCAGCACACGTGTACACTGTTGCAGTTTAAACACATACACGTCAGAGTTACTCGTCCGGGTAGTTCTGTCCGCAAACATTCAAGATGTTTCTACAGTAGAAGGTTCTGGAAACTATCTGAGGCCCTATATAAAGCCGGTATAGTCCGCGACCGAGGCAGTATTGAATTAGCGATATCAGCGAATACTTCGAAGCGATACAACTGCGAACTAAAGTGATCAGTAGTACAATTGTGTTTTGTTATTAGTGTGGTTTTAAATTATAACTAGTGTTCTGTAATTAAAGTGTCAATTTTGGTAATTCAATCGACAGTTTTAATTGTCTCGAACCCCAAGCTCGTAACAGTGCAACAGAGCAGCCAACACTCCTTAGATAGCTTGTTCTCAAATTTCGATAGCATGAGTTAGGCTTCCGCTGTTGTATGTACCGAAAATCGACACAAAGCTATACTGAAGACAACACATTGTAAACCTTGTTAATTGAAATCTGAATTTTATTTTCTCTTATATAGAAAACTAAAAACTAAAGCCTCTTTATCTGTTTTTAACAACAATAGGTATGCGGTATAATTAACAAATGTGTGTGAGCCGGCGACGACTTCTGTATAGAAAGAAATATATATTGTGCTTTCCCTATCCCTCTTATCTTGAGTTTAAAGTATGGCCATATGCAATGGCATGATGTAGCCAATCTCGACTGTGACTTCCCTGATATAATAGTGTTAGTACAGCACGCTCACGCTCAACAGTGGCCGGCTTCACTCGGTCATTCTAACGTAGAAGCGGGAGTCGAAGCTTATTGTCTTATCGGAAGGAGGCCTAAATTTATTTCCCATACTCGCCGATTTATTCAGGAACTTTGAGGATAAATCCCTTTTTACTGCTCCTGTAAATTGAATACTCTGCAAGCTGTATGTAGTTGACTTTCACAACTTGCATCTTGAAGTGATCTTTAATTAAAACCCACTACAAGCAGCCGCGAAAGATAAGTAATTTTTCTCTATCCGTCAAATGTAAGATGTAGACAAGCTTGATTGTGAATGCGATCCCTCTTACATAGGACAAACAAAAATATCTATAAAATCCCGGCGCGGCCCTAACACCTCTTAGCAAGGTGCTGCCGTAATATGCTATAATTAGCCTCTTGTTTTGGTAAATATAAAAGGTTGCAGTACTCCTTGCATTTCATTTTTTTAGTCTAATGCCTTATATCATTTATGGGCGTAGAACAAGCAACGTAAAATTAGCTAGAGGATTTCTAGCAAAACATGGTCTGCCAGATATTCTTGAGGCTATTCATAGTACCTATGTTGGTATATTTCCCCCACTATTCATCTTTAACTATCAAAATCATGAGCACAGATAAAAAAAACTGTGACTGACTAATACATCAATTTTGAAGTATTTTGGTATTTTCTTATAATAGCAATATTTGCGGGGATAAAGTTTATCTCCCAATGTATGTATTGTGGGTATTATTTCCACCGATGTGCCCATGCTGGAAGGGTGGATAAAACTGAGCTAGGTGATAAATATTTTTTTCCTTTTCTCGTGGATAAAATGTCTCCTTGCTATTTTGTAAACTTTTGTCATTCCAGCACAGACATCACATTTTTTATTAACGTTATAAGACAATACAAAATGCTTAACCACGGAAGTATAGACAAACTGGAACCCACACTCCTAATATCAACATTAGGAATAATCAAATGAACTAGAGTAGCCCCTGTTTTTCCTACAGGATAGCCAGCGTGATGACTGATATTACCCCATTGACAGCCATTATGAATTTCAGTATAAGTTTAATTGTCAGTATGGCAAGAATTATAAGTAAAAATTGATAACTAAAATTGACAAAACGGTTTTCACGCAAGTTTTTGCTTTTTCTTTTAAACACTTAATAAAGATTTACTATGAACTATTTGCCTAGCTTCCTACATATTTCCCCTGTTTTAAATTTATTCTTAAAAACCGTTATATGACAACCCAAAATCTATTTGTCAAATAATTTTTACTGTACATGACGGATGTTTATGTTCATTTCGCAAGTTTTATTTTTGAATTTTGGAATAATGCAGAGGCAAAATTAGTAAAATGGTCATTAAATGTATTGTGCGCGATTGCAAAAGTGAGTGGCATCCAGAATGTAATATTATATTTCATTCATAAGTACAAAACACCATGCAAATACTGCGCGTCATGTGAAACTAATTTTTAGTGATATTTCGAATTTAATTGCTGTTATTTCTGTATAGACCAATGGGTATTTTGGTTTAGATGTTAATTTTGGTTCGGTATTTCCAATTTTATTTCGCTATTTGCTTCATAATTAACGATTCATGTTTGTATTATAACTTCGACTAGGGTGACTATACATTGTAATGTATTTTATTTTAATTACAAACGGAAAAGGTTTTCTCGAATGGTCTCTCTGCTCGATTTGCGTGAAATTTCGAAATGTTGTTTACAAGAATGATGATACACAGAAACATTAAAATAATTATATATCTTTTATTACTTAATTTTTTGCAGGTTTCCTTCCAATCTAACAAAACCTAATAAATGGTTAAACAATGTTGAGCTAAAAATAGCCTTTTTTGAAAAAGCAAAGATTTGTAATCTATGTCATATCAACCAATTACATGATTACTGTGAAACCGTTGAGACAAGGAGTCACACCGTTTCTAAATGAAATAGCAGATTGTTCTATGGTACAGGTATGAGCTTTCGTTAGGTACTTGTTATTTATTAATTCAAAGCGATGTTTTGTTTCCAAGGGAAGAAAAGTAATTTAAAAAAAATTGCAGAAAAAAATTTTTGAGAAAGAAAGAAAAATGCATTCTGTTACCTAGAAAGCAGGAACAGCTTGATATGTTATATCACTAGGCTATAATTTGTAAAAATAATTACAAGCTATTTTGTACATATTTTGCTAAGTTTTTAATTGTATTTAATTTTTAAAATTTCAAATTGCGGTCTCAGGAAATCCATTTTTTTGATAAATTGTACGATAAGTGTGACAAATTGAAAAATAAAGTGTTCATGACAAATTATACGTAGTAGAGCCATGCTGCAGCTATATTTCTGGTATAGTTGTAACACGAATGGATCAGCTCGACCGGGGAAGGACCACGCTCTCACAGAATATCAGCGTAAAATAGCAGCTTAATGCTGCTGTGTTTCATATGGTGAGTGTAGAGACCGGAAACCCTTTTTACTGGAAACGAGGCACTCCATCTTAGTCCTCACGGGTGACAACGCATCTGCATTTTGATTCGTAATCGAGGATAAATGTAGATCTCTAAGGGTCACAGCAACCAATTACCATCAGGTGGACTGTGTGCTCGTTTGTCACCCTTATCCTATAAAAAAAGCCAAAATAGTAATGACATTTTAATTATATCGGCATGGTTTGTTGGTCTATTAAATTGTTAACTACATATTATGTCTAAATTTTTTCAGTGTTTCAGTTTTTTAAAGTTCAATTGTGATTTTGGTTCTGTCTATAGCATTTTCACAACTAACAAGTCCATTATAAAAATATTCGTTGTAAGAGCTTTTTACTCTTTCAGGTCATGGACAAAAGCACTTCCTCCATTCAAATATTTTGCGCTGATAAGTGTGCAAGCAAGGATTAATTTATCACAAAAAGAAGAACTAATTATAACATTACATTTTACTCGTCAAAAGCGTACAAGTTTATTAAACAATATGCAACTTTGCCAAACGTTGAGACCTTAAGACGCTCTTTGGCCTTCTTTAATTGCATTGTAGAGCTTTTTATCTGATCCAAACCCGATCTCAAATACTGATGATAGAGTACAACTATATTAAAAATGTATTAATCAATATTATTATTCATCACTTCACACCACAGTTATGACCAATGTTTTATTTATACGTATTCTATAGTTTATTCTATACGTGGTAGAGCCATGCTGCAGCTATATTAGTAGTATAGTTGTAGTACGAATGGGTCGGCTCGACCGAGGAAGGACCACGCTCTCACAGAATGCCAGCGTAAAATAGCAGTTTAACGCTGTTGTGTTTCGTATGGTGAGTGTAAAGAACCGGAGACCCTTTTTACTGGAAAAGAGGCATTCTGATACATTTTGATTTGTAATAGAGGATAGATGTAAATGTCTTTTGATCGCACAATAAATAATAAATAAATATAGGCCGCAGCAACCACTTACCATCAGTTGGACTGTGTGCTCGTTTGTCATCCTTATTCTATAACCAAAAACCAGCCTATGGATGGCAGTATTAATTGCTCTTAATTTCATTAATCCAGAATTTTAAATTTTGTTTTATAGGATAGGGTAACAAACGAGCACACAGTCCACCTGATGGTAAATGGTTGCTGTGAATTTCAAACTCTTTTTTGACCATGTGTCTCAGTCTCTTTTCTTTCGCATCTACCATGGGGAGTGCTCTGAGGAATTGTTCGGATTAATCCCAGCCGCCAAATTTCACGAACGCACATCGCGGCAGAACTCCCAATACCATCCACACCATCTGGATGATTGGCGGTCCACCACTGTGCGATTTAGAAGATGTTTTCTTCCTCGCACGACCTCCTTGCGGAATCGATTACCATCAGCGATTTTTCCGGACCGATACGACTTAGGGACCTTCAAGAAAAGAGCGTACTCCTTTTTAAAAGGCCGGCAACGCATCTGCGATTCCCCTGGTGTTGCAGTTGTTCATGGGCGGCGGTAGTCACTTACCATCAGGTGAGCCGCATGCTCGTTTGCCCCCTCTCCTATAAAAAAAAAAAAGAACGCATCTAAAAAAAATTATGGACTAAAATTTGAGTGCTATTCGTACCAAGTGACAAAAACTTCACAAAACTATTCAATCATGTATAAAAATTGAGTTGTTGTAAAAACCTTCACCTCTAATTATTATTATTGTATATTTTAAATTTGTAGACACTATTGCTATTGTAATAATAAATGTTTTATTATTTCCTTATGTTACATGATAAGAGATGTAAAGACAGTCTCCCGAAAACTTTAACCATGAATCATCATTCTGAGTAAGATACTGAAGAATTTTCTTTGTGGAAATTAAAAAAAATTGACTTCCCATACAAAATTGGTCAAGTGACCGATACATTTTGTATGGGAAATCGAATTTTTTGTTTATTTTTGGACAAAAATATTTTAGTTTTAGTTAAAGTTTTGTATGTAGAGCCAGTTCACTCGTTTATTCGTTTATTGACAAAAAAGTACACGAATAAATAATATTAATTAATAAACTTCCGCCCGCAGGCTCGAACTTATGAATTTCTCTAATATCATGCGTTTTAATGGAACTCTACTATTTTCAATTAAATTAAAATTTTATAAATGAATATAATAAAAATAAACTGATTTTTCCCCATAATATCCCAAATTCTTGTATTTTGTGTTCACCCTAATTAGAAAGAGACTGAGGGGTAATGAAAAATTTCAAGGTCGTTTTCTTGTATTTTTTATGTCATTCGAAAGTGCGGGTTCCAGTTTGTACGAAGTACATATATTTCCATGTGCTTAACTAAGTCTTCATGACTGTAATAGTGACGTTACTTGACAACTCATAAACTTTCTAACCATTTCATTCACTTCTGAAGAGCATTATTTAAGACAAACAAATTGTGTACCTTGTTTAATTAAACTTAAGCGAGAATCTCACTACGGAATAAATACACTTCCAATTTCATGAAAGCAAAGAGAGATAATTTACTTCAAATTAAGTTGTTGTCATGTTATGGAATCAAAAACTTTTTCAACGTGCACACAAAAAGAAAAAAAAACAAAAATTTGTCGTAATCGTAATTTAACTTTTATTTTAGCAAATATTAGTAATAGTAATGGTAAATGGTAGTCCACATTACCGAAGAAGCACCTTTTGTACTGGTATGACAATACCTGTAATTAAGCTAAATAATTGCCATTCTATAATTTTTTATTAGCCTCCATTCAAAACAAGGCTGATGTTTTGGATTAAATAAGCATTACACGTCTGTGTAGTACTTCCTTTTCGAAGTGGTACAAGCCAAAATTTACGTTTTGAGTCTGTTGGTACTACAAACCGAAATATTACGCGCAAGAAATAAGGGAAGACGCAGCGTGATATCGAATATATTATTTATTTATTTATTTATCCTTTATTGGAACACACCTTCAAATAAGAGTAACACTATGGCATTCTATACCAGTTAATCATATGAAAGATGGAATAAATTACGATGTTGGTAGGTACAAACTAAGGACAATAATAAAAAAATTAAAAAGAAAAACAGAAGATATTATTAGCGTGATTAAGAGAACAGAAAAAAATGCCCATATTCATGACTGAAGACCTACAAAAATTACCACTGGTTACTTTTGATCATGTAGACGCGATATGGCTACTAAAGGATATTAGTTTGAAAAACGAAATTAATATTATAAAGGAGAAGTGGCCTTTGAAATGTTAGAAGTAAAAGTTCCGTTTTTAGAAATAAATCAAAATGAAAACAAGGCTCCGAGGGCCGCAGGTTAGAATCTCGCATGGAACAGTTATTGTTTTTACCCATGGCTTACAAATAGTTATTTATGGTCTGTTTGTCTTTGAGCAATTTATGTATGTAAAGCATCTCTAAGTTACAGGCTACAAAGATAAAGAAATAATATCGATGTTTTTAGTCATGTTTTCAATAAGAAAGGCCGATAAAATATCAATCTACTACAGTGTACACTTTCATCAAGTGGGGCGGCTACACATTTCTTGCCACCTTTACTCAAATAAAAAGTTCCAGATAATTAATTATACTACTTTTATACTTTATAAGAGTGAAAAGAACAAACATTAATGTTCATTGTGCTGCCCTAAAAATTTTCAACGAAAATAAAGGTGTAAACAACCCGCCAGCCATACACGGCAAGTATGGCAAGTACTAAAAAGAATACAGGTAACTAAGAGCCAATTCAGTGACTTACCTTGAGGGAGTCCTACGTGTTGAATAGTGGCTGTAATGATGAATTATGATAAAACATTTTATTAATTCCAATATCTCAATAAAATATGTTAAATTGTATTACAGTCGAACTTGGAAAGAAAAATACGGATTTATAAAAGAGTGCTCGGATTAACAATAGTCTTGAGGCAACTTTCGGACAGAATATGATTCCCTTGAATTCCTTTTGAATCTAATTTATTTAGAAATACTTAATATCACTTGGGAAAATTAAAAAATAAAAAAAATAATGAGTGTCAAATAACATTCGTTATATTTTGATTCAATTCAACTCCAGATGACCGGTGATCGCAATCAAAATTTTGAGTATTTCTATGCCTTTGTTTCTTTCTACATAGTACTTAGTTCTTTGAGTGTAGTAATTTGGTATTATATTAAGTTTATATGTAAATCAATTAAACTTTTAAACTTTCACGAATACACAAAATTCTTACAATCGTGTGTTTAAATTTTAAGAAAAATTACGGGATTTGAGGAGGTATGGCGCGCCTCAGACGACTAATACTTTTTACTAATAGTCAGCAACAGAGAGAAGAAAATGTTTTCATATTATGTTGTAAGTTATTTATTATACTACGGTCTTAATATATATAAAGATTGAGTCATTAAATATTGAAAGGTTTTTTTTTTCAATTTTGGAAAAGTATAAACATTTCAATAAAATACTGTTTACGGGTTATCTTATACTATGTTGTAATAACTTAATTTTTAAACACGATTATTTGATGCAAATGCCTAAAATTACAAAGGCCGTTAATTCATAAATTAATAATAATAAATCTATCAAGTACTGTAAATTAGTTCATAAGCGTGAGCATATTCATTACTTTCAAGTTCTCAAATAAACGGTGCATACCCGCATTTGCAAACACTGTCTTGTTCATTTCAAAATACACACTGAATGCAAATGAGAACGTATGTTAAATAACCTACTAGCGTTCTTTTATTATTTTTTCTATAATATCAACCTGTCATGACTAACTTTTTAATAAAATTATTTTAAATCGAAATTTAAACTAATACTGAAGATTTAATCCCACCGAAAACATCAATGTGAAAAGGTCAGTACAAACTACTTCCTAGGTTGTTGACTTCGACGATAAAAAAGTTGTTGCCTAAAGCATAGGATTTATAGGAATCTACAACGTTCTAATGATCATTTTATAACAAAATAAAAATAATAATTATATTTTATAATACGTCTGTTATTCTATATTTAAGAAAATGTTTGTACAGGTTTTACTTGTATTTAAAAAAAAACCTTCTAGTTGTCCTTTTTTACGATCCGTTTTACAAAGCACGAAGTACACGAAAAAACTGTTTATGTTATAAAAACAAATATTATTCCAACAACGTCGTAAGTTTCTGAACGTAAATTTTATGACAGAAACGGTTTTTACTTGCACTTTGTATAGGACACTAAAACGTATCGTAATAAAAAACGAAAAGTTTCTTTATTAAAGCACCGGCAGCAAGACATGACGTTTAGACCAATGTTAGCCGCGATACCTTCATCCGATCTCGATAATAGGAATAATTCCTCTATATAGTAGTTGGTAGTATATATTACCAAGAATTATTCTTACTAATATATACTCAAGTGAGTCGCATGCTCGTTTGCCCCCCACTTCTATATCAAAATATTTAGATATTCTGTTTAGTACATTTAGTATATTTTCTGCCTAAGCGCCAACCTAGATATAAAGTGTATGTAGTCTATATAATTTTGCGCTATTATGAAAAGGCCATATAATATTGATGGGAGGCCTAGGTTCAGCAGTAAATTTTATAGAAAGTAATGGTATGGATGATAAAGGAAAGTCCCAAATCGTAGGACTGTTTGTAATCCAAAACGCGACTATGCATTGCATCTAGCTTTGTTTGAATTTGGTTTCACTTTTCCTTAAACCGCAGTAGCTACTTACTATCATGTGGACTATAAGGAAAATAAGTTTCATTTTCAATAGTTTCATAGCTGATGAATCTTTTTTGGTTCACTGTCTTATATTCACGCTGGTATTTTGTGGGAGCAGATGGTTCTTGTCACATTGCTTCCTAAAAAGTGCTGCGTAACTATTGTATCGTTAGAGTAGTTTCCATAACTATTACATTTTACATTTATTTTATATAGCTTCAAGCCTGATTCCCGATCAGCTTGCCAAATTTTAAAGAACACTGAGCTACTCAGACCATGCTTAGCTAAAAATACATAGATGGTTAGTTCATTAGTAGATGTTGCATGCTCCGATTTGTAATCGGATAATTAACGCTGCTGTTTCACAAGGCTGCATGCCTTCCAACGCTGTTTCTTATGAATGTCAATAATATGTTGCAAACTGGTAAAGTTCATTGCTTGCTGGCGACAGCACTGGTGATGTGTTCCATATACCGGTTGAGCCAATATTTCTCGGGAAAACGTCGCCGAGTACCGGAAAATACTTGTGTCTGAAGTCGAAACTTCATACGTGGTAGAGCCACGCTGCACCAATATAACTTTGACCGGAGTAAGACTACGCTCTCATAGAATACCTGCGTAAAATAGCAGCTTAACGCTACTGTGGTTCTCTAGGACCTCTCCGGTCCGTCTTTTTTACTGGAAACGAAGCATTCCATCTTTTGCATTTTGATTCTCAATTAAGGAGAAATATAAATGTCTAGGGGCCACAGTATCCACTTAATATTAAGTGGACTGTGTAATAGTTTGTCACCTTTATTCTATAAAAAAAAATAAAGTCCAGTATCAGAATCCTCAGCGTCAAGATATCCAAAAGCCGGCACACAAGGTGCAGGTTCATCCGCACATGGAATACCTTCCCAGCTCTAGGCCAGGACTCTCCAGTGCCAGCTCCTTCCATTTCATCGCATCTAGCGCAGAGTGCTTCGAATCGTCGGTGAACGAGCTCCTTCTAATCGGCTTGACTCACTGGCACTGCAAAGAGATGTTGTATCTCTTTGCGTGTTCTGTTATATCTACCACGGGGAGTGCTTCGAGGAATTGTACGGACTAATTTTAGCCGCTCCATTTCACCACAGCACATCGCGACAGAACTCGAGTTACCATCCATACCATATGTATGATTGGAAGTCCACTACTGTGCGAATTATAAGAAGTTTTCTTCCTCGCACAACTTTCTTGTGGAATCGATTACCATCAGCGATTTTTCCGGACCAGCAACGTTCCGGACCGATACGATTTAGGGACCTTCAGGAATAGAGCCTACTCTTTTTGAAAAGGCCGGCAACGCATCTGCGATTCCCCTGGTGTTGCAGTTGTTCATGGGCGGCGGTAGTCACTTACCTTCATGTGGAAAAAATAAACTTTCACAAATGGAAAATTGTTAAAAACGTGATAGACGGAAAGCCCATCACCTACACAATAGCAAAATCAACTTATTACATTATAACGCAAACAGTTGTTTTATGGGAGTAGATCTTCCGGGTCGGTTGTATGTATGGGTATTCCTTAGGGTTTGACTCTTAGCCCTTTTCTGTTTTTGATTTACCTATATTAATGATTTACTTATGTAGGTAGGGAATAACCATCATATTGTTTTATTTACTGTTGATACTTATTTGATGTTTAGACTTAAGCGAAAATTCTTAAATTATAACAAAGTGAATAATGTTATATCAAAAGTATAACAAAGCTTTTATACATTAATATAACGAAATGTGTTAAATTCACAACACCAAACATTAAACAGGTGAATACCAGTGTGCTTTTAAATGGGGAGGAGCTAAGTCTTGTTGAATCGATAATTTCTCTCGGAATAACCCCTCGGGCCCCCATATGTACAAACAAACTAGCAAACATAGTTCTGCAGGATATGCTGTTAAAAAGATTAGAGGCCTTACATGCATTGAAGTTAGTTTAGCTAGTTTAGTTATTTCCATAGCATTATGTCATAATATGGAATCTTGCTATGGGTTACTGAAATTGATATTGCCATTATCTTTGTTTTGCAGAGGAGAACGATATGTGTAATTTATAGCCTAGATCCAAAGGAATCTCTTAGAGAAAATATAAATATATATATTAACTTTGGCCTCTCAGTATATTATTTTAAATATTGATGTACCTTCTGTAAATACCGGTAATTATGAAGAAACACAAGCTAGTTATAGCAGTTACTCGACTCAAAAGAATTACTTATTTCTTCATGGGGCAATGCACATGCTTTTACCTACAACAAAGTCCTAGAAAATATACAGAACTTGTCAATCAAAAAGTTTAAAATTTTAAATAAGCGAAAATTGTCAATAAGAGTTATTATACTACAAAAAGCACATGATTCATAATTAACCTGTAACAAATTCAGAAGGACTATTTTTTTAAACAATAATATACAATATAGTAATTAATATGCATATAATATTGTAAATTATTCTAATAAAGACATCACTATCATGTTGTAACAACATATTATATTGTAAATTATTCTTTAAAAATAGTCCTGCTGAATTTCTTACTGTTTCTTTCCAAGTTTAAATAACTTTCATAACTATTCTTGAATTCTATATTGAACAAAATTAATTATAATTAAAATTAATAATATAAAATTAATTCTCTTTTTTTTCCACGGGTAGGTGTTAAATAAAATATAGTTACAAAAGTGCTCTCGTAATATTTTATGATCTAACTATAATTTGAATATAATTTGTAGTATTCGTGCTAATATAATAACTAGTAATTTGTTTTTAATTCAGTGTTTAATAATTAAATACTCACAATTCACCTCCCATCATAACCTCAATTCGTGACAACGTTCATTTGTTTACATAGTAAATAACTTTCGTGGTATAAGTTCTTGAATGATGGCAAATGTTATGGATGTTGAGAATATGCAGAGAGAGTTGGAAGATTGTTGGAGTCAGAAAATGGCCGAATTTGAGAAACGCTTGAAGGATGCATTCACTCCAATAATCCCAAGACTAGCACAGCTACAGGAAGAATTTTACTCGTTTAAGGAACTTGTTATCAAAATGCTTAATCTTTTACGGCAGCAGTTTCATGAGTGCATGAAGAATGTTGATACTATTAACATGTGGCATCGTCGAAAGGTTATTGTTTAAATGGCATCCCTGAGGCATCTGTGACTAATATAACAGATGAAATACTACAATTGTTGCACAATAAATTGGGTTTAACGCGCCATTAGTTTGGACAGCTGCTATAGACTTGGTGTGCAGCAAAGTAACCACATTAGGCCTGTTATAGTATATTTTCGTGATCACCATACAAACAGGGAAGTGTGGAAAGTTAAATAAAAATTGAAAGGCTCGCTAATCTCTGTTTCCGAGTTCCTTACTAAAACCAGGCAATCAATACATAAAAGAGCTCGAAAACATTTTGGAATAAAGAATGTGTGGACTTTGGATGGTGTTATTTATGTTAAACATCCTGATGGCTATGATAAGATCCTTGCAATAGAGCAGTTAGATGCTTTGATGGCAAAATATTCCACAACAAGCACGCCAACCAGGTTAGACACTGCTTTTAATACCTCTGATATTACAAATAATTCGAAGTCAACACAAGGTTCATCTAGCACTAAACGTGTGCGGCGGCCTGTAGTCAAAAAATAGAATTCATGCTTCTGTTCCACGACGCTAAAGTGATTGGTGATGTAATCTTTACTTTGCAAATTTTGAACATATTACTGCATTCAATGTAATTTTTATTATAGTTATATTTAGTCTTATAACTACTGCTTGTTGTGCTTCAACTTTTATGTAATTTTTTTTAGTTTCGTTGTTAAAACTCCTTTGAGTGGCACTGTAATTTTTATATTAGTTATTTTATCTGTGTGTTTATGATGCAATCCTGATAAGTATGAAGTATTTTGGTAATGTTCTGATTATCAGATATTTTAGTTACTTAAATTTACTTTTTTATATACTATGATATGATACTGCTCTTGGAATTATCGTTATTGTGTTCTAATACTATAAATACTATTTCAGATGAGATAATACACAACGTTAATAGAATTATTGCAACTATGCGTATAATTTGTTTACTTTAGGGTAAAAAGAAGTTAACATAGATAAATAAATATTATGTTGCATTTGGAGATTAATCTGTCATTGTCATCATCCGTCATTACTGTTATTATACATAGAGATATTATATGCCATAGACATTATGTCCCCGTAGAGTTTATAAACTCTTTGATGGTAAGCCACAGAAGGCACAGATGTCAAAAAGATACGGCCTATTAATGTATAAGTTAAATATGAACAAATTGTATAAGTTGTTATCGCTGTCATTTGCATGCAACATTTTATGTTTTACTTATTTAGTGAATATTTATTATTGTTTCTTAGTTTTTTTTTTTTAATTTTCTTTTGTTTCCCATCAAAGTATTACCAGCATGTTTTGGCGGTTTTCAATTGTAGTATTAATAATTATATAACATATTGGTGTAGCAGTATATCCCAATATGAGTATGTAACTACTTAATAATTTAAGCATATTCGTTATTGTATAATCCTGTGTAATCATTAAGTTATCATTAAGATGTTTAATTTTTCATGTTGTGTCAACAGTCAGCTAGTGGGATGGTATTTTGTGAGATTCCTAAATAATTTAAAATTTTTAGCTAATAGTATTATAGCAATCTTCTTTTAAAATTTATGTATATATAAATATATATTTATAATATAAATTACTTATAAATTTATTACATACAATAATGTCTGATACCGATTCATTTCATTTATTTAACAGTTCTGATTCATCATTCTTATCGTGTAACGATTCTATAAACATTTCTAATACCTTATATACACAGTTAAAAGAAATTTTTCAATCTTACAAGAAATCGTTCAATATCTGTCATATTAACGCTCAAAGTATTCCGAGTCACTTTTCTGAGCTGGAAGCGTCTTTTAACCCGAACTTGATACAAGCTATTCTAATCTCCGAAAGTTGGCTGAAGCCAAGTCTTCACTCTGCTTTGTATCCACTTCCGGGTTTTGTACTAATTAGAAATGACCGTGTTGATAAAAGGAGAGGCGGTGTTGACATTTACCTACACTCGTCATTTTCGTATGAATTTATTTTAGCCTCACCTTCGCTTTATTCAGGTTCTTCGGAGTTCTTATTCTTAAAAGTCAGCGCCAGAGGCGTAAAGGTGATTCTTGGAGTAGTGTATTGTCCTCCTTCCATTGACTATTTCGCCACTTTAAAAACGGCTCTCGAAAAAATAATCATGGGTGATTTTAACACCAACCTCTTGATAAATTCTAACCGTTCCCAAAAACTTCGTACAATCATTGAGTCAGTCAAACTCTACATTCAACCTTCAGGGGCAACTCATCATAATTTCGATTCCAATGACTTTTTGATTGACCTTGTTATTACAGCTTCTCCTGATCATGTGATATCACATGGTCAGTGTTCCGCTCCAGGATTCTCGCGTCATGACCTCATTTACGTTGCATACAAGCTAACATCTCCTAAATCGTTGCCTACTTTTATTCACTTGCGCAACTTTTCTAAAATTAATTTGAATAAACTAAAAAGTGACGCTTCTAATTTAAATTTTAATAAATTAAAATTATCAACCACTATTGATGATATGTTATCCATCTTTAATAATAAAATAATTAGCCTATATAACACCAATTCCCCTGTACGTAAAGTTAGACTTAAACATCTACCTTCTCCTTGGATGACTGAGGGAGTTCGGGTGGCGATGACAAGGTGGAATAGGGCTTTTCAGCGTTTCAAAAGAGAGCGTACGGAAGAGAATTGGACATGTTTTAAGAAAGCTAGGAATAGATGCAATCAGATGGTGCGTAACGCCAAACGCCGTTATTTTATTTTATTTTAATTTTTATTTTAATTTATTTCGAAACCAACAGCGTTCTAATTAGTTAACATTAAACAATATTATTCTTAAAATAAAGGCCAATAACAGGTTTCCTTTAATTACTAAGGCATAACATACTACGGTCGTAATGATTAGTATCAGTTGGTATACACTCAATTTTACACTTATAACATTAAATGTTTGCATCTGTTCCCTTAGGCAATATGCACATTTGACAAGTCTCATACACAAATTCATAAACATAATATGTACATGCACACTAATAAAATCAGTAACAGCACACACTGCTCAACGGTACCAAACAAATAAACACGAATACACACATGTTACTTTTTTATACACAAGATTAGCAGTATATTATTATTATTTTTACTCTACTATAAATTATGTTATGTTATGTTATGTTATTTTATTTAGGTTCTAGCTTTAGCTTTAAGATTTTCAATAGCTAAGCGCCTAAAAGCGTTCTTACTGTAGTTAAAGATATCAATTTCTCTAAAGAATTCATTGTAAACACTGGGTAGACGCGAGAGGGGTGCATTACGCGCGTAATTAATACCAGCGCGCGGTACACTTAACAGGGGCGGCGGGCGGCGCGTGGCGCGGCGGGCACGCTGTAAAGGCACGTTCAGCCCCACGCTCGTAACTAGCTCGGGGCAATCAATGCGTCCGTGCACTATATCATACAGCAGGCATACATCCACTAGTTTACGTCTATCTTCAAGGGTAAGTAAGTTAAATCGGTCACAGTTCTCTTGGTAGGTTGGTAAGGCTGGTTTATATACGCGATAATTAAGATGCTTAATAAATATTTTCTGTACGCGCTCTAGACGATTTATGTAAATAGCGTATTGGGGGGACCAGACCGGGCAGGCATATTCAACGACACTGCGGACATAAGCATTATATAAGGCATTCAAGGTACTTAGATTTTTAAAAGGTTTGCATGACCTAATGACAAATCCTAGATTTTTGAAAGCTTTGGCCGCTATTTTGTTAACATGGTCAGACAAAAGCATTTTACTATCGAAGTATACGCCAAGATCTCTCACAATCGATGTTCTACGAATTGGTATTCCATTAAAGTTGTAGCAGTACAATATTGGGTTAGGTTTTCTCGCGAAAGTAATGTACTCACATTTATTAATGCTAACTGTTATATTGTTCTCTAAGTAATAATTTAATAAAGTGTCTAAGTCAAGTTGCATTTTAAAACAGTCCTCTACACTTTGAATCTTGATGAATATTTTTTTATCATCGGCGTACATTAAATGTTGTGTAAATGTAAAACAATTGATGATATCGTAGACATAAGCATCATAAAATAAAGGTCCTAAATGGGAACCCTGGGGTATACCCGTAGGTATGTCGATGAAGTCCGATCTGTATCCCCCCAGCACCACAGCTTGCGACCTGTTATGTAAGTACGACTCGATCCACCTGAGCAGATCCCCGTGAATACCCAACATCTGAAGTTTTCTCAAAAGAATGACGTGGTCCACACGATCGAAAGCTTTTTCAAAATCGATGTAGACCACGTCAATTTGCCCTCCGCCATCCATATTTGATAGTACATAGTTGGAAAAGCACACGAGATTTGTGACAGTGGAGCGTTGTCTGAGAAATCCGTGCTGGGCATCTGGTAGGCCTTTACTTATAACAGGATATATGGTATCAAAAACTATTTTTTCGAAGACTTTACAAATTGTATTTAATATTGAGATCCCCCTGTAGTTTTCAATTTTACTTTTGCTACCTTTCTTATGTATAGGCACCACGTGCGCTTTTTTCCAAATTCTAGGAAAGACTCCCTCGCGGAGTGAAATATTAAATATAATGGCTATAGGTGTGCATACAGTCTTTGCACAGTTACGCCAGAATAATGGTGGAATATTATCACACCCAGCTCCCTTTGAGATGTCTAAGAGATTTAATTTTTTCTCGACCAGAGACTCCTCAACATGGATTTTGGAAATGGCGTCACCAACTATGCTATCACGCTCAATTTCTGTAGACCCAATGGATGGGACTCCGAAAACGTTTTTGAAGAAATCGTTAAATGCATCATATATGTCTCTCCCATTGGATACTGTATTTTCACGGTATGACATTTGTTTGGGATAGTTCGATCCTCCGCGCATAGATTTTATATAAGTCCAAAATGCCTTTGGTGTATATTTAATAGATTTTTCTGCCTGTTTTGTAAAATTTTTGAAGCATTGGTCAGTCACGCGTTGTTGTCGTTTACGTAGAAATGAAAATTCATCATAATCTAAATAATTGCCGTATTTTTTCCATCTTTTATGTGCTTACGATTTTTCTTTTATTATTTTTATTAGAGCTTGGTTGTACCAGAATGGATAAGTATAATTGCCATGTGTTGTTTTATAAGGAATATGTTTTGTGATTATGTTATTAATTGTGTCATAAAAAATATTACAAGCATCTTCAACTCCGCACGAGCCCAACAAAGATAGCCAATCGATGTTATCAAGCGCTTGATTTATTTTATCATAATTGCCTCTATGGAAGTTATGCTTTGGGAGTGATGCTTCAACTAGAGGAGTTAATGTGATATCTAAGACCTCTATTACAAGAGGTGGGTGGGCCCGGTCAATGTTAACTAGGGGTGAAGTGCAGTTAGTGATTTCCAATGGAAGATCGGAAAATGCTAGGTCTAATGTATTGCCAGCGTGGTTTATTATGGTGTTATATTGTTTTAACCCTAGAAAACTCAATTCTTCTGTCAGTCTGATTCCAGCATCCCGCACGTCCACGTTACAACCACTTGTATGCACAGGGCCATCCCTGTGCCACGATATACATGGCAAATTGAAGTCGCCCATCACTAAAAAATGTCCCTGTGTACCATTTGTGCCCATTATACTTGTAAGAGTTTGCAGTAGGCATTCTATATCACCCGGAATACGCTCCGAGTCAGGTGGAATATAAATCACGCTAATACATAGGTCAGCAGCGGCCGCAAGCGCACGCGCCGGCACCGACACCGTCACAATCTCCGTGCGTGGCTCGAAGCCCGCAACGACCGCATCGGCGGTTACGCAACGCGTCGCGCCCAGTCCGCAGCGTATCAGTATCATAACACCTCCTCCAATTTTTTTACAACTTAAGTCAGGATCACGGTCATGGCGAAACACGTCATATCTGTTATCGCAAAATTCCCTATCGAAAATCCCATCATGCAACCAGGTTTCTGTTATTACAATAATGTCATACTCATTGCACAAAATTTGATGCCGCAGTTGTAAACATTTGGTTCTCAGTCCGCGGGCATTTTGATAGTAAATAGATAAATCTTTCCCTGATTTGTTATATAGGACCGCCATTTTAAACATATATTAATTTAATAAATTGTAACTGTCTTATAAGTATACCGGAAACAAATATGAAAATTAATAACAACCACGGATATGTATTGGTAATATTATGTTTACGAGTGTTAAGTATGTTTCTATTACCTGTTGCATAATGAGATTTACGTTCGCACACGCTAAACATACCATTTCTGCAGAATAACAGTAACGAATAAAGATTGTCTTTTATATTATAAGACTTTACGTGTGCTTGTGATAGAATATTGAAGTGTTTACTTACTGAGCGTAATGTACTACTAATATGCGGTAAGCGCACCATTTCGCGAGCAAGTTGGCGGTATTGTAAAATAAAAATGTTACTGGTGCAGAACGCCGAGCACTCAATGCCAATACTTGTAATTAGTTGTGATTGCGTAGTACTTTGCTCATTAGAAACAATGATGAGAGACGTTATTTGATATGCCATTATGTGCTCATAGATATTACAGGTCCTCATAAGTTCAAAAAAGACATGTGCATAAAAAAAACTAGTCTTAGACTTTACTAGTTTGTTACAGTGAGCCAAAAAGTTCATACTTTGTGTGTTACGGTACCTGCCATTTAATCGACAAATCACTATAAAGTTGCAGTGCACTATGCGAAAGGGAGAAGGCACAAATGCAAAAGTACAATATATAACAGTAATTAGTTCGATCACAGAGTAGACTATCTTCAGAGAAAATATGGACAAAAACGTTTCTTCAATTAACACAGTATTTTGGAAAGCAATTAAATTATATATTCTTATATTATTACGGTTAAGATAAAGATTAGTAATCATTAACAAACCATAGACACCAAAACCAATAAGGAAAAATAGTAACATTATAAAAACGTCATCAGCTATTGTTTGGTGATAATTTTCTTGAGATCCTCCTCGTCGAAAATTTGCAGGCCAGGAGATGTATCGTTTCTTCGTACGAAAATTCTTCCGTTTTTTGTCCAGACGAACTGGTACTGATTCAATTTAGCTAAATCTTTGCACTTTTTTAGGAGCTGGTTATTGTGAGAGGTTAAGTGCTCGTTAATAAAAATTGGTCTGCTTTCACCTGCTAGCCCAATGTCCTCAGTGCTTAGACGATTTTTACGCGATAGAGATATTAGGTTATCTTTCAGGAGTCTTGATTTCATTTTGGCAATAATCACCCTCGATCGACCTGGCAATTTTACTTTTGGAGATACTCTGTTAACCTGCAGAATGTCATTTATATTGATTGCAACTCCGATGTGTTTACATATTTTGAAGATGGTATCATTTAGGTCCTCGTTGATTGATTCTGGTATGCCGACAAATTCCACATTTAGCAGTCGGTCACGTTGTTCATTAATGTTCATTTGTCGATTTACCTGTTGATTTTGTAGTTTGAGATTATTAATTTCCGATTTGAGGTTGTCGGTTTTCTTTGTGTGCTCAGATAGGACTTCAATTTTTTGGTGGTTTCATCATGCCAGTCAGAGTTAAACTGCACTGATTTTTGAAGTGTGATTATATCTTTTTGCATTTCGGATTGTTGTGCACTGAGTACTGCGACACATGCTTTTACTTCTGTATATTCCTTCCGAGCATTTTTTATCTCTGTCTTCAATTCCATAGAATCTTCTTTTAATTTTGTTAGATCTTTTTTAATTATATCATTTAATGTGTGGTTTATTTGTGAAAGATTTTTATCAAACTCTGTTTTCCAGCTATCCATTTTTTTTAATATAGTATCCGTAAATGTTTGGAACGATTCTGTGATATCATGATCGTTCTTTCGCTTTCTTATGCTTATATTCGATAAATCTGGATCAGAATCGTGACGTTTATTAGGAGGTGAGCGTTGCATATTGCGGAAGGATTTCTCTGAACTCCAGCTACTCTGTGTTTTGCGAGTGAGATGCAATAATAACCGGAGGGCAACTTCACTGCGAAGGACACACAACACGGCACGTAACCACTGACACTAGCAATGATAAATAAACTCTATTGTAATTGCAATAATTATGATTTTAGAATGAAACTACTTATTTAAAATGATTTAATTTTAACTAAACGGTACGACACGTCCGTATGCGCCGCGACTCGAAACGCGAATTCAATCCATAATAATATAATTAATTCTTCGCCAGCTAATGTCTGGAAGTTTCTCAGGTCAATTGGCGTGGGTGAGATGGAGCCTACTCTGGAGTGCGCCTCTTCTCTGTCTTGTGATGACATTAATCTCCATTTTGCTTCTGCTCCTGTTATGGACACTACTGTATAATCTCAAACAATAGCTTATTTAGCTTCTATCCAATCTCCTCAAATTCCTTCTTTTCAATTTCACCAGTTCATCAGGATGACCTTAAAAAATTGTTCTAGCAATTAAATCCAAGGCTGTGTGTTGTGATGAAATTAGCAGAACTATGATAATCAATATACTGGAGTATGTACTACCTGCACTTACTCTCATTATTAACTTTTCGCTGGACTCAGGTCAGTACCTAAATCTCTGGAAAAAGGTTTTCATACGCACTATTCCCAAAATATCGAATGCCACATTACCTAATCACCTTCATCCGATATCTATTTTACCCTTTCTGTCCAAAGTTCTGGAAGGCTGCGTACATAAGCAAGTCTCCAATTTTGTACTTAAACATAATCTACTCAGCGATTATCAGTCTGGGTTTAATCTCGGTCACATCACCACTACAGCATTACTCAAAGTTACAGAAGACATCAGACAAGGTATGGAAAAAAAGGAAGTGACTGTAATGGTGCTTGTTGACTTTTCTAATGCTTTTAACGCAATGGACCATGATTTTCTTTTATCTATTCTGTCCTATTTAAGATTTGCACCCTCAGTCTTGGATTGGTTCTCTTCATATCTTCGCGGGAGTCAGCAGCTGCATGACGCTATTAGAATGTTAAATCTTAACTTGGAAGCTATTAAAGAACGCATGTCATCGAAATTAGCCGCAAAGTCTTTGCCACCTTACGATCCCGCTATCGTTTGAAGAACTTTCTTCCAATCAAGGCTAAGCTAACACTTTCGCAAACACTTATAATACTCATTATTGATTATGCAGATGTGTGCTACCCAGATGTGAACCAAAATCTTCTTAATAAGCTAGAGCGTCTTCTCAATAGCTGTATTAGATATATGTTTAGTCTTCGAAAATATGATCATATCTCTCATTATCGTGAACGCCTGAAATTGCTCACTATCCAACAAAGACGAAACTCAAGAATTTTGTTTGTTCTTTTCTCAATTTTGAATAATCCAACTTCTCCAACATATCTGAAGGACAAATTCCAATATCTCTTTTCAACTCATGATAAGGTTCTTCGCTCCTCATTTAATCAAAAGTTCAGTATTCCGTCTCATTTAACTGGATTCACCAACAATTCCTTTACTATTCAGGCAACACTGCTCTGGAACTCCTTGCCTGAAAACATAAGAAGAGCGCCAAGTAAGGATTGTTTTAAAAAGTTGGTACACGACTTTTTTTTTGAATCGAAGTGATGTTGGATGTTAAGAATGGTGATGATAATTTTGACACATTTAGATGTTTTATTATTTGTAATTTCAATATATGTATTTTAATATCATATGTAACGTATATATTATATCTATGTATGATTATATATATATATGTGTGTGTGTATTTGCACCTGCGGTCCACCACTGTGCGATTTAGAAGATTGTGGAATAGTTTACCACTAGCGATTTTTCCGGACCGATACGACTTAGGGACCTTCAAGAAAAGAGCCTACTCCTTTTTAAAAGGCCGGCAACGCATCTGCAATTCCCCTGGTGTTGCGGTTGTTCATGGGCGGCGGTAGTCACTTACCATCAGGTGAGCCGCATGCTCGTTTGCCCCCTCTCCTATAAACAAGAAAAAAACCACCACCTTAGCCAAATGTTGTTCGAAGAATATTTACCGAATACGAAAGCTATGATGATTTAGATTCTGTGATGATAATTACGTCACAAAATTAAGGCATCCACTTAAGGAAGATTATGATACTTTGGAGATGCAGCAACCAAAAGCAGGTAAGTTTTAAGCTGTGTATCGTTTTTAGGGTTTTGAAGTCAAACAAGGAACCCTTATGGTTTCCTCATGTCCGTCCGTCCGTCTGTCCGTCCAACTGTTCGTTACAGTCATTTTACTTGCTGACTGTTATAGCTATGGAGTTGAAATTCAGCACGATTCTGTATTCTTATGACGCTTAAAGTTCTGTAAAAAAATCTGTAAAAACGGTTTTTAGAGTACCTCCCCTACATGTAAAGTGGGTGAGTTTTTTAAATTTGCGTACCCCATTTTGTAGGGTGTCGATCAATAGGTGTTTAATAATAGTAGGGATTTTCCTTCAACGTTTTTTGACACAGGCTTTCATTTACGAAATATTAAAAATTCAAAATGGTCATTTTTGTCAGAGTTGTGTGTCTTTCACCGGTATGCGGTGGATACAGGACAAACTGCTATTCTTGAACACTTAAAAACTCTCCAAGATATTAGCAAATATAACGAGTTTACAAGGAAAATTGTTACTGGTGTGATAGCTTTTCTAGTTTATTAGTAACATTCTTTTAACTTAACTATGCAGTTGAGTCTGTAAAGTTTATCGAAATTCAGTATAAAATGACATAAATGAACTGCAAAATCAACTTTGTACTTTTTAAATACATCGAATTTGGCAAGGCTCATACTAACTTCGGGACTCTATCCTGTGCGGACACGCACTTAGCCGGTTTTTTTTAATACATAATCAAATTAACTCATTACCTAATCCTTAGCTGTGGAGGTAGGTAACAATAATTATTATTACTAGCTGTGCCTGTGACTTCGCCTGCGTGGTATTTTGATTACTAGGTATTTCATTATTTGATATTATCACTATCTAGGGGATTATTTCATGACCATCGGAATAACAACAACCTCTACGTTCTACGCAACTTCGTACAATAGAGGATTTAAGCAGTACCTTATGATTTGCTTGACTGATTCTGATGAAATATCACCATCATTTTTAAGTTGGACTAATATGCACTTGATTGTAAAATTTCACTTTAAATTAGTAAAATGTTCAATCCGTATAACCATTGTCTCGTGATGAGGTAACAAACGGACAGACTGGTATCAATTTATGAAGTAATAATATTATTATAATACTAAAATAAGTAAAAAGTTACCGTGATATGTACAAATTATTAAAATAACTATTTGTCATTATAACAGTTATGGTTGAAGAACTTGGTAAATCTCATGATCCAGACATACACTTACCACCAGTCTCTCATGCTGCAGATCAAATTCAAGAAGGGACAAATCACGTTCAAGAAGGGACATCTTACAGTCTACATACCCATCACAGGTATCAGTCTCAAAGATGAGCGAATATATACATGGAGGGACATCTTTACACCAAGTTATACATGAATCGCAAACAGGAGACCACGATCAGGTAGAGACATTCATTGGCCACGACATCCATCCCACACAGGCATCAATCTCACAGGCAGGTGATTGTATTCAGGCAGAAACGTTCATATACCAAGTCTTAAATCAATCACAAACAGAAGTCAATGCTCATGATGGGACTTCCTTCGTTCATGACATCCATCCCACACAGGCATCAATTTTATTGGCAGGCGATTTTGTTTAGTCAGAAACGTTCATATAACAAGTCTTAAATCAATCACAAACAGAAGTCAACGCTTATGGTGGCCCTTCCGTCTTCCAAGAAATCCATCCTACACAGGTATTAATCTCACAAACGGGCGATTGCATTCAGGTAGAAACTTTCGTAGGCCAAGACATACATCAATCGCAAAAATCAGTTTCGCAAATGGAAGATTATGCCCAAGAAGAAAAATCTGTTGATCAAGATGCATCTAGACCTTCCCTACAAGATGATCTTCAAGCATGCACATCTTTTCAATGTAAATCTTCTGACCTATCTTTGAAGCAACCTTGTAAAAAAGGAAATTGTATGAGCGGCTTAAGGAGATGGAAGTCTGCCTAAAGGAAATAAGGGATGAAGGCGCTTTGACAAATAACTTAATCAAGACAACTGTCGATATTGACATAGAACCCGAAGAAAATACAGATCAATCCGAGGAGGTTGAAAATGTTCCAAAAAAATCGAGACAATAGGAAAAGGAAGAGAATTTATAATCATATTGACTTTTTATCGGACAGCGAAGAATTTATTTATAGTTCAAGTTCTTGGCAGGATTTTACAGAATCAATTGAAATGGATAGCATTTTGCACTCAAATGAAAATAATGTCAAAAAAACAAAAAAAAAGATATCAAACAGGAAAAAGAAATCACTTAAAGATAATAATTTTGATGATACGAAGGAAAATTCCAAGCCGAAAATGAAAGAGCGACAAATTAACAAGAATAAATTACGAACCCATCTTAAAAACAGTGGAAAACAATATACTTCTATATTGGGAAAAGACATAGCAGAGAAAAAAATGAAGAGCAACACATGTGCACTTGAAAATTGCCATAATGAGTGCTATAATATAAGTTCAGATAAGAGAAAAGCTATATTTAAACACTATTGGAGTCTCAATAATAAGTGACGAAACGATTGGTTAGTGAGCAATTCTAAAAAGAATGCAATTAGATGACCAAAGTCGTAGGCAATGCACTTTTGATTAATTAATTAACGAAGGCGAGGGAAAGAGAAAGGTTTGTCTGAAGTTTTTATTAAACACACTAGATATTAAGCAAAAATATGTATATAATATTATTACATAAGCCACTCACGGCTCATCTAAAGAAGATTCACGAAGGAAGCTTATTCCATCAAACAAAACGTCAGAGAAAAACTTAGAGGAAACAAGAAATTACCTTATTTACCGTCGCAATACTGTCGCAAAAATTCAAAAAGATTTTATCTCCTTCAGGAATTTCGAATTTTGGCTAATTTGTATAAAATTTACAAGGAAACAATGATACGTGAATATAAACAGATAGTGGGAGAAAGAGTTTTTCTGAATATTTTTCGAGAATTCAATATAGGATTTCATATTCTACGTAAGGATAAATGTGCTAAGTGTGTGCGTTTCAAAAAAGAAAACATAGAAAGAGAAGAAGAAAGAAGAGTGTTGCATATTATAAAATGTGGTGGGTAGTTTTAGCCGGTAAGCGCACATTGTATTTCCGTCGCCAGTTCAAATAAATGCCTGTACTCGACGCACGCCTTTTATTTATCAGTGGCGACGAGGATAAAACTTGGTTCGGTGTGAAATAATTTTGTTTGATCGTGTCGTAGACAATAGTCGCAACAATGTCTATAGGCAAAATCAAGAACTTTGATGTGAAAACCGGCAACTGGTCAGCATATGTGGATCGGTTAGATATGTATTTTGTGGTTAACAAAATAACTGACGATTTAAAGTTACCAACTTTAATCGCGCTCATCGGTGAAGAAACATACGATTTGTTGTCTACGTTGGCGAGTCCTAAGAAGCCGTCAAGTCTATCGTATGCGGTTGATCTACTGCGTGCATACCTGCAACCGACACCATCAATCCTGGTAGAACGGTACAGATTTCGTCAAACACGGCAAGTAGCAGGCGAATCGATAGCGAACTACGTGGCGGACTTGAAAAAGATGGCTAGATATTGCGAGTTTAAAACTAACTTAGAGGAAAACCTACGAGATCAGTTTGTGTGCGGTCTGCGGAGTGATTTTATTCGACAGATGTTATTTGCAGAAAATGATCTTGATTATAAAAAAGCGCTACAGTTATCTAATACCCTAGAGGCAGCCGAGCGGGATGCGGGAGCTGTGGAGGGCTCGCGGGAACAAGATCCAGACCGGAAACTTAGCGAGAAGATACATAAGTTAGGAAACAGAAATTGTTCAGCGTGCGGTGGCGACGAACATAGCTCACAAAACTGCAGGTATAAAAATTTTTAATGCAGTTACTGTGGAAAAAAGGCCATTTGCGAAGAGTATGCATGAAGAAGGAATTCGATCGTCGTATGACATCGGATAATTCAAATTCAAACGGTGCGCGAGGAAGGTCACGCAGAGGTCGCGCGCTCGGCCACAGCGCGGACGGCGGGAAGCAGCGCCGAGGGCCGGGCCCGGCGGCGGCACGCGGTATACGGATGCCTGCTCGAGCGAGCGCTAGCGCGGGCACCCACGCTGCGGCCGGTGCGGCGCACTGGTTGAGCGGGCCGGCGACGGGTGACGTCTCTGAGGATGATCAGAATGCGTCTGATGATGGCGAGGAACCGATGTATCAGATGTCTTTAGCGAAGTATAGACCAGTGTGTATGAACATAATTATAAATAATAAACCCTTAAAAATGGAAGTCGATACAGGGTCGGCATTATCTTAAGTTATTCAACATACATTAAATAAATTGGAAAGTGTGAGAGTGATATCGAAAGAAGAGTGAATGCAGGAAACATGGTGAATGGAGCTTTGCACTCCTTTATGAGCAGTCGGAAGGTGTCTAACAAGGCTCGTTTGGCTGTGCATGAGGGGGTGTTAGTTCCGACACTCATGTACGGAAGTGAAACTTGGGTATGGCAGAAGAAACATGAAAGCAGAATAAATGCAGTTGAGATGAGAGCATTAAGAAGTATGATAGGAGTTAAACTGAGTAACAGGATAAGAAATAGTGAGATAAGGAAACGTTGTGGTCTGAAAGAAGATGTAGTTACAAAAATTGAGAAAGGTATGCTGAGATGGTTTGGCCATGTCGAGAGAATGAATGAAGAACGATTGACGAAAAAAGTGTATAAGACGAGTGTGAATGAAAGTTTTGGAAGAGGTAGACCTAGGCGGACATTTCTAGACCAAATCAGGGACGTCTTGAAAAAAGGCCAGGTCAAGAGTACCCTAAACCGTAGAGCATGTATGAAGGGAATAATGAAAGTGGACGAAGCAAAACAAGTATGTAAGGATCGTAGCAAGTGGAAAGAACTGGTCTCTGCTTACCCCTACGGGAAAGAGGCGTGATTATATGTATGTATGTGTATGTATTAAATTATTTAAGGAGTTAACTTTAAAAACGTGTAAATTAAAATTAAAATTTTACGATGGTTCAGCTATTTATCCGATAGGGTACTTGGAGACAAATGTTGAGTATAATAATAATGTAAAACAGTTAGATTTATATGTAATAAATAAGGGTAGCACTAGTTTATTAGGGAGACAGTGGCTGTCTGAATTTTGTATAGAAATACCTAAGCTAAGTAAGTGTACAAAATACATAATATGGTACCATGTAAAAATAACTCGCTTAATGATATTATCTCCTGGCATGAGAATCTATTTAACGGCACATTGGGCAAGTATACTGGTGAAGAGGTCAAGCTGTCGATTTATTGCCGCGCGCGACCCGTGCCGTACGCGCTACTCCCGCGGTTGGATGCAGAGTTGGACGCGATGCTGCGCGCAGGCGTCATCGAGCCGGTGGACCGCTCGGACTGGGCCACGCCGTTGTTTATAGCGAGGAAGACGGACGGCGGAATACGGCTGTGCGTGGATTATAAGGTGACACTGAACAAAGCTTTGTTGGTCGATATGTACCCGGTTCCAAAGGTAGAAGATTTATTTAGTGGTTTGAGTGGTAATCGTTACTTCATCATGCTAGATCTTTCACAAGCATATACTCAGTTACTTTTAAATGAAACGTCTAGAAACTACACTGTTATTAATACGCATAGAGGACTGTTTAAATACAACCGCCTAGTGTATGGTCTCGCTTCTAGTCCCGGAATTTTTCAAAAGATAAATATATAAATCTCTTTAAAAATGTGCCGGACGTAGTTGTGTTTTACGACGACATACTAATAAAAAGTAAATCGTGGGATTCGCACTTAAAAAGTATAGAACAAGTATTTAGTATCTTGGAAACTAACGGATTAAAAATAAAAAAATAAAAATGTGAGTTTATGGCTCCCCAAGTAAAATAATTAGGATTCATAATAGATAATAAGGGTGTTCGAGTCAACCCGGAAAAGTTAAAGCCTATTTTAGGTATGCCTCATCCAACTAATATATCGAAATTAAAATCGTTTTTAGGCATGGTTAATTTCTATGTGAAATTTATAAAAAATTTAAGTACTCATATTACCCTTATTAAAAACTTATTACATAGACTTATTAAAAAAGAGTAAACATTGGAGATGGACAATGTCACATACAAAGTGTTTTAATAAAATTAATAAGCTTTGTGTAGTGCGGAAGTGTTGACACATTTTGATATGTCGTTGGAGAGCATAGTAACATGCGATGCCAGCTCACGTGGGCTCGGCGCGGTGCTAGCGCAGCGCGCGCCCGCCGGCGGTGGCGAGCGGGTGGTGCCGTATGCATCGCGCGCGCTCAACTCCGCTGAACAACACTATAGTTAGATTCATAAATAAGCCCTCGCGATAGTATTTGCAATGGACAAATTCCATCAATATTTATTTGGTAGAAAGTTCACTTTACGTACGGATCATAAACCGTTAGTCACAATCTTTGGACCGTAGGCGGGTATTCCCAACACGGCGGCTAGTCGACTACAACGCTGGGCTATTAAGTTATCCGCTTATGATTTTAATATAGAATACATTCACACGGATAAAAATACAGCAGATGTTTTGTCTAGGTTGATTAGTGAGCATAAGGAAGGGGTAGAAGCCCCAGAACAAACATATTTACATTTTGCTTCAGAAGCGTTATTATTGGAATCACATAAATTAAAAAAGAAACGGCGTCGGATATTACATTAAGCAGAGTAGTCAGATATACGAGTATTAATGACGGTTGGCCGAACGACGTCAAAATGAGAGAATTAAAACCATATATTAACAGAAATAATGAGTTGTACATGGTTGTGTAATGTGGGGACATAGGGTCGTTATTCCAGACTCTTGCAGGGATAAAGTTATTAAGGAACTTCATGAGGGCATATGGGGGTAGTAAAAACTAAGGCGCTGGCTCGGAGCTATGTGTGGTGGCCGGGCATAGACGAGGCTGTAGAAGCAGCGTGCCGTGTCTGCACCGTGTGCGTAGCGGTAGCTGACGCCCCTCCGGCACATGCACCGCGCTCATGGCCATGGCCAGACCGCCCATGGACCAGGATACATATAGATTTTTTGGGGCCGATAGCGGGACAAACTTTCCTTATTGTAGTTGATGCTCAGTCAAAGTGGATAGAGGCAATTAAAATTAATAGCAGCGAAAGCTGTTATAAAGGAGTTGCGAGAAATGTGGCCGAGATTCGGTTTACCGAAACAAGTGGTTAGTGATAACGGTCCTCCATTTTTCAGTAACGAGGTCAAACAATTTTTAAGTTCCAATGGAATTGAACAAATTTTTTCAGCCCCATATCACCCGGCTTCGAATGGGGCGGCGGAAAATGCCGTTAAATGGTGTAAACGTAATATTAAAAAAGCAATTAAGTGTAGAACAGACATACACACGTCTTTATGTAGATTCCTATTAGCTTATAGAAATAATCCACACTACACAACCGGTGAAAGTCCGAAAGAAGCAAAAATGTGCATAGGGCATAATTTACGCATGCGTTTAGATTGTTTGAAACCTGATCAGAAAGAATTAGTAAAAGCTCAGCAGAAACATCTGCTGAGGGAGCGATTAGACAATTTGCGGCAGGTGAGGTCTGGTTCTCTGGTCTGGTCTTTTATTTATCAAATAGAAGAAAAACTAGCTCATCTGAAAGACAAAGAAGAAACTTATGAAAGATTTCAAGCAGATCAGAAAATTCAAGATGAAAACATACTTTGCGTGTCCTTTGATTTACAAAAAGTTTTAAATACACCATATAGCCAAAGTATGTTATTATACTACTCGCAAACTAGCTGTATATAAACTTTACTATACTTTTTATGAGTCCAGAACTAGAAAAGGCTACTGTTTCTTGGACTGAGACAGAAGGCAAACGTGGAGCAAACGAAGTGAGCACCATCTTAGAAAATTATATCAAGATGGTAGACGATTGTAGGTCAGTTAGACATCTTTTGTTTTATAGCGATGCGTGTCCCGGATAAATAAAAACAGAATTGTTTTTGCATGCATTCATACTTGTCTGCAAAATTGCAAGAACATTGCCAGCATTCAAATGAATTATCTCTTGCCTGGTCATAATTACATGTAAGTGGATTCGATGCATTCTGTAATAGATAAAAGCGTAACAAACGCAATTATTTGGGCACCGTCACAATGGGCAACTATTTTTACGCTAGCCCGAAAGAATCCTAAGCCTTACCATGTGGAAATATTAACACATAACGTTTTTTATGGTTGTCAGAGATAAATATTTTAAAGGTAATCTGACGGGGAAAATATCGAAGGTAATTGTAATGTTGACTTTTCTCAATGATAAAGTAATAGCCATCAGACTATGTATTGTAACCTATTTACATTTTATTTTATTTGCAGGTACGTACAGCAACATTTAAGAAACCCGAGCCACAGAAAATTATAGTCAAATATACAATGGCGACTGATAATCCAGTAGAAGAAATAGAAATAACAAACAAAAACAAAAATCTACAGCTTAAAAAAATCTACAAAACTCGATTGCCTATATCAAAGAAGAAATACCAAGATTTGTGGAAACTTTGTACATCAATGATAATTCCTGAAATGTATCACTATGAATATGAAAATTTTCCTTGTGCCGCTAATGTTCAGGATACCCTTCAAGATACGGATGTCGAAGACATTTTCTAATTATAAAGTTTAAAAATTATTAAAAAGTATTATAAATTTAAAATTTATTTACACAGTAATTATAAACAGGTTTAGTAGATTTTTAATACGATTTAAGTATTATTTTCCAAACCGCATGATTAGATGATTTTTTGATTACAAGGTATTCAAAATCTATTAAGTATATCAATATGATCTCTTCGAAAATTGTGCCAAATAATAAGTTACTTAATACATAATTATTATTGTATATTAATAATAAAATTGTGTTGCGTGACTTTTGCCACATGTTTGCTACAAGTAACCAAGTTTTATAAAACTGTCAAAAAAACTACAAGCTGTATTTATTTTGTTTTTCTCTTCATCAACCAATACAGTAAAAAGATTCAATCTAACTCGAAATAGGAATTATAGTATTCTTATTTATTTTGTTTGCTGCTAGTACAATTATTGTTAGCAAAAGTACTGTCTACGTCCGTTAAGAAAAAAATATTTAAATTTAAAGCATATGTCTTTTACATAAGTCTTTTTGGCATAACAATGGTACCAACTTTTAATACTATACGTCGCTTTTCCGTACGGTCTTGTTACATGTTTAAATGTTTAACTACTAATATCCTGAGACCGTTATCAACCCGTAATGCGTGTTAATACTTTTTCCTTTCATAAGAGATAAGTAGTTTCTCTTTACGAAGTGTACAGAGCAAATATACTAAAGTGACAGCTATCTTCTGAATTACAAGAAAGATGCAGAATATCTCGACTCCAGTACGTAGATAATAGTCACGATTTTTTTTGCTTTTATAGTATTTCGATTTCTTAATTAGAAAAAAGTTAAGCCCGGTTTTGTAAAAAAAAAACTTAAAATGGCTCTACTGTAAAATGCCCTTTTGGCGTTTTAGTAGTATTGGCTTTCCAGTGACGATATATGGATTAATTAGTAATTTAAATTTTCAAATACCATTTAAGCCAAAAAAATATGTCCATTTATGATATTATTAGAAATCAAAACATTTTCAATTAAAAGTGATAAAACCGCTGTCTTTGATGTTCATAAATCGTGTTTCCATATTTCTTTTATCATTTCGTTATATCTTCCAGTGTGTTCAATAAAATATACGCCATAGAGAAGTAGTTATTATGGTTTTGAAAACAACACCATTTAACTAAGTAAATGTTAACTGACTTTTTATTTTTACTGGTTTCATTTAGGATAAAAATATTTTAGTATCTCTTAGTAACAAAATAATATCCGTTTCTGCAGAGATAACGTCAAAGATTGTTTGATGTGCATTTAATATTGAAAAAAAAACACATAGAATGCAAATATTCCTGTACCCATATACTTTTATGTAAGGAGTAGTCTAAGAAAGCACTTTCTAGCGATATTATTATGCAGTTTTTACGACTGGAGTTACTGAAACTGGATTTATCTGAAAAAAAAAACTATAGATAGAGTATAATCCGAAAGCAAAAAGATATGAAATTCTTGGCATTTCTTAACGTATTATAAAATAGATTGAAAGTATTTACCTCTCGAGAAATCTACATACAAGTTGGTGCATGGCACACGTAAAGCGCACATTGCGTTTTAATAATACACATTTGACTATTTGGAGTGCATGCTATCGTACATAATTACTTTAATATTTGGAGTGAGCTGTTTGAGTGTGCATTACATAAAATCACAAATTAATGGAAAAAACATCGTTACATTGTTAAAAAACCACAGAAAGAATAATAAATAATAGTGTTGTTCTACGAGAATAAATGAGTAGGGACTAGGGACACGATAAAATAATCGCTTTCTAATTGGTATCGATGATACTTTTGCTTCAATGCGGAGTATTTTGTAAAAGATTTGTTATGTAACTATATTATTTTAGGATTCAACAATTTCCTTTATTTTCCATACTTTTCATTGGATTATAAATATATATTATCATACCGCGAGGTAGCAGCGAATATTCGATTTATAATATAATTTTTGTATAAATACTCCAGTTAAATAACTTATTTAAAGTTATTTAAGTCATAAATATATTATCTAATAAGAGAATCTATCTCATTATTTTGTACCGTGGGTGTCTTAAGAGTTGACTATACGTAATTACATAAAAATCTTATAGATATTTCTGGCATTTCCCTTAAACGCCTATTAAAATAGATGGTAGTTTAACCACCTCCTTTACATCACACATAAAATTCCCCGATCGACGACGGTGTGAGACTTATTATCTTCTTGATAATAGTCAACCCGAAAGCCAAGCGTGACGATTAAGGCAAATTCTTCCTACAACGGAAGAGCCCCATGACTTACGGGTGTGATGGTGGAGTGGTTGATGACAAAGAATAATATCATGAGCTTGGATTCCATGCCCACCTTTGGGAGCAAAATAACAAATAAATAAAGTGCACGCTAACTGATTTCTAGTTAACTAAATTGTTGTTCAAAACATGTTTTGAAGAAAATTATTGGAGTTATAAATAATTTCATAACAGCTATTTAATTTAAAATAATACATTTTAAGTTGCCATATTTTTTTTATAGTAATGAAAGCTAATTATTTACCGCTCACCAGATGTCGCTAGTTGGGACTAAAGTGAAGTTATATGTCACACAGCGTCATCATAAGTGAAAAGTTGTGATTTAAATAAAATATTTTCGGTTTCTGGTGTATGCACTTAAATACACAAAACAACGCCTCAGTCAAAGAAAATATACACTACGCGAAAAGAAACTACACCTAAGCATGTGAGCACGTAAAATCGCTTGCACTTATGTGTGGATATCAGGATGTGTGCCTGATACCTGGGGCCTTGAGAGGAGCGCGGGGTGTGGAATGGGCCGTCGCCGACTGCCTTGACCGAGGGCTAGTACGTAGTAGAAGTTCGCGTCTCGTCTCTCTAATCTCACGCACCGCACGCAAGCACAGACTGACTGCGCTCTATACAAAAATAATGCCTATGCTTCCCTATGGATTTTCTAAAACAAATATACATACGGCTACAAATTTTGGCAATTGTAAGAAATAATAATAAAAATTATAAAACTCATCGAAAAAGCCAAAAATATATACCTAATAGTAAGTAATTTTTAAAGGGTAGTAGGTAATGCTGACTATGGTGTACTGAAATACAAAGTGTTGGTTAATCATTTAAGATTACCATTAACTGCCGTGCATATTTTGTTTTGTCGGAAATTTTAAAATTCCTCATCTGTAAAGATATTTAATAAAAATTGATTTAAAATTGATCGTATCTTTTACTACATAAATAAATAAGTTTACATTATATAACATATACCTACTATGTATCTTCTTTGGCACAAGTCTATAATATTCCATTTCGGTTCGGTATTATCCCTAGCGTTACACGCTCCGGCTCAATGTCACTAGTGCTTAAACTCTCACATACAGAGAGTGTCACCGCTGTGCCTCAGTGGTTGCTCTTTAATTTTTTCGAACTTTTTTAGCTCTTTTTTGAAACAGAAACACACAACTCATTGTGAGTCACTCTTTTGTTTAATTACCAGAGGTTCGAAAAAAACCGCCTCTATTTAATTCATTTACTTTTAGGAATATCCGCAGTTTGGTTTATCAATTTTAATAAATTTAAAAAAAAATGTCTACCCTTATCTAAGAAATTAACTTAAATTAATATCATAATAGGTCGAGAAAAAAGTTCCTTCTCAATTTTTTTCAGTTGTTTTTCTTTCCGCCAGAACGAGTGAATCTAACGAAGAATTCGATACGTTCTGAAGTTTTATTATAAAAGGGGCAAAAATGCTACTTAAGCAATTTTGACGTTTATGGATCTAATGCAGTATCAGTAAAGGTACAATTTCGTAGCCGACTGCAGGCAGCAGCAGCAGGCGACGTGTCGTCGCGACCTGTCGCTGCGACATGTCGTGGCGTCATATCGCTGCAGTTATGTTTGTAAACCTGACTGGAGGCAGCAGCGGCCCGTGTTCCAGTCTGTTCCGAATGTTCAGTGGGTTCTCTATTTATGTAAACAAAATAGGTACTTACCGTTTTTATTTTACTCCTTTCCTATATTTTTTCAAATATTATCTTCTATGACACTGTTTAAATAATTATTGTGAGATGCATCGTACAGTGCGGGATATTGGGCCACCTAGTTTATCAGTTTCTCTTCCTCGGAATCGGTGAAACTCATTCTTTGAGAAAAATTTAACGTGACGCTCAGGCGTTGGCAGCACTACTGATCTGCGGTCGGGCTACAGTGTCGTCTGCCGCTCAGTCAATAGCGGCAAACGACGTATCGCTACGACACGTCGCCTGCTGCTGCTGCCTGCAATCTGCTACAGAATTGTACATTTAAAGTAGTACAAAGTTGGTTCAAGTCAGGGAATTCTGATGCCAAAGATGTAGCTCGCTCTGGTCACCCTCATATGGATAATATTTGATGCCATTTTTGAAAAAGTGGAGCAAGATCGGCATATTAGTAGTTACGATATAGCCGAAGAATTGATGATTTACCTCAAAACAGTTTTGATCCGTTTAAAAATGTCTGACTGTACAAAAAAGTTCGATATTTGTGTACCACACGAGCTCTCCGAAAGAAACCCAATGAATCGTGTAGGTACTAATTTGCGATTATCTATTGAAACCTAATAAAACCGAACTATTTTCGAAAAGATTGATCACTGGAGATGTAAAATGGATCACATACGACAAGAACGTGCGAATAAATTCATGCTCAAAGGGTAGTCAAGCTAGACAGACTGTAGCGAATCCCGGATTAATACGAAATAGAGTGATGCTGTGTGTATGATATGATTGGAATTGGAATTGGAATTGGATCTCTATTCATAGCAACTAATGAGTCTCAAGCAATTCTTTGCTTTCAGATCTTTATTGCCAACAACTAATGAAACTCAAGCAAGAAATCGAGAAAAAATGACTGGAATTGATCAACAGAAAAGGAGTGGTCTTTCGTCATGATAACGCCAGACCACACATATTTTTAGCCACTCAGTAAAAATTGAGAGAGCTTGGTTGGGAAGTCTTAATGCATCCACTATATAGTCCTAACCATGCAACCTTAGATTTTACCATGTTTCGTTCTCTTCAGAATTCTTTGCTTTCTTTCAGTGAAAGCTTAACATCAAGAGAGGACAGTCAAAACTACTTGTTGCATTTTTTTGATTAATAATCCCAAGTTTTCTACAGCAACGAGATAACGTCACTATCTACAATATGGCAATAAGCTATCGAACAAAATGGCACATATTATATAATATAATTCTTTCTTTCTTTCTTTTTGTGAAAAAACGTTACCCCCAAACTAGGATTCTCTCCTGTATCGTGGAGGCAGTTTACAAACACAAATTGCACAAGGGCAAACATCCAGACCCGGAACAATTATTTGTAGGCCATACATATACTTGTTCCGTGCGAGATTCGAACCCACGGCTCCCAGCGCAGCAACCCATTGCTAAGCCACTGCGTCACGGAGCCGTATATTATAATATTATAATTAAATGTAATTACACTTTGAAAAAAAAATGTCTTCAATTTGTATATAAAATACGAAACTTTTTCCCCGACCTTATATGTTGAAGTTTATAGTAACGAAATAAACACTGTTGTTTGATTTATCGAGGAATGCACATTGCAATTTGCAAAATAGGATTTAAGCACAAAGCTCTTAGTGGTATTCCTTTTTAGTAATCCGTATCTTTCTAAAGAAATGTTTTTATTTTTATACAAACTGCAAAACTGATACATTACAACACATTTTTTCCCATAATAAATTATCACGAAAACGATCGTCTTCATTACAAAAGAACGCACAGTCCTTTGATGATAAATGGAAGCCGACGCACACAAAAATGTGCATTTTACACTATTGTAAGAGTGATATAGTTAATTGTTATCCAAGTGTCAACTTCACATTTACGTAGAGTACTTGTGGCATCCGGCAACTGATTGATGGCCGAAAATCTATACTATTCAGAGATATGATTTGACGATGTCACGAAAATATAAGTAAATGAAGTTAATTTTCTACACTCGTTGTTGTTTTCCAATTCTTCGGTCAAAGTATTCTGCTTCTCACGACTTTGTGTAATCGGCTATTTTTTGGGACCGATACGACTTAGGACCATGCACCAGCAATTCACCCACCATTGCGCTTATTCAAATTCTGCGGTATTCAGTTTAAGTTAGGTGAGCCGCAAGTTCCTTAAAATTTACACTTCCTGTTGCTCAACCTTGTTGCGGAACAGATCTGTTCAAAGTTGCGCCTGACCGTGTAGTTGCAGTGTAAGAATATACACTACACCTTATCATCCCGTGGGTGTCGTAAGAGACCACAAAGGGAAATAAACCAGCAGCGATATCCTAGTAACAACTAAAAAATAAAAATTCTGCATTTACCATTCCCATCGCCAAGCGTGGCAAATATTGCAATTAAAAATTAATCTATGAGGGAGTCTTATGTTCAACTATGAACTTTTGCTGGGTTGAAAGTAAATAATACCCCCAGTATATTGCGATGTTATAGATAATATGTACAATAAGCTCGTGGAAATTAAACATTCAGTAGAAGGTAACTTTTACAAAATAAGTTTTTACACAAAATAGGTTAAATTAAAAATAACCTTAATGATAACTACATTCAAGGACGCCAAGGACGAAAGTTTGTTAATCCTTTAGAGAAGAAAAATATTCTTTCGGCAATGTAGTCATTGATTAGGAATGATGATTTGATATTGTATCGAATACTGCACAAGGGCACAGTTAACCTTAACCATATTTTTCTAATTATAGAATCCAGATGGAATCATTTTGGAAACGGAAAAAACGAAAGAAACTTTTATTTTCATTTCTCTTCTTGTTGCATGGGCCAGTCTATCGATTCATTATTATTCTTCAAGATAAATATCGATACACATTTCTATATAATTGAGTCAATCCCTAGCGTACATGTAAAATATTTTGCTTAAGAATGTGAGATGTAAGAGTGAATTTTTCTGAAAAATATCAAAACTAACAAAATAATTGAAAATTTTCTATATTCGAATCAGTGTATAACATAAATTTTAATCAAAAATAGACGCGTCATAACAGTAACGACGTCTTGAGAATTTACTTGTGAAATGTGCAATTATCAGGATTATTTCTATTATTGACACCACAGTCACTCACAGAAGAAGTAACCATTTTGCTAAACAATTACTTACTAAAGATAACCACAAAATATCTAGGTACTTATTTCTTGCGTGCCGACTTGTTGCGACCTTTCATTCAAAATCGGTTACAGGGTCATGAGATTTGTGATCCTTTTCTATTTTGCTATATATTTTTATAGGAATTTCTTTCTCCTTTGCACACTATGGCCATGTATTACTATCCTAAATCTATGATGTTACTTGGATTTCTCAATACGATCCAGAAACGAAGCGCCAATTGACGGTTGAGCTGTTTCAGAATGAAGCAATACCTACACGAACGAGAAGCACAGGTAATAAATTTTTATCACCCGTTTTTTTCACATTGACAGGACTTTGTTGTCAATTCCACTACAAAATCTAAACAGAATTAATGACGAATGGTGGCGAAACTATGGTTAAGTTTTTTTTATGTAGAGTGTACGCAAACATAAATATTTCATAATCGGAAACACTTGAATGCCATCAGGGTTTCCGTCAATATAAAGATCGCTTACAGTCCGTTAAGTATGTTTTGACTTACCTTCTTATTTTGGTTCGCAGACCCTTTACATTTTGGTGATAGCAACTGAGAAGTGGTATAACACCACTTATTATATATATATATATATATATATATATATATATATATATATATATATATATATATATATAAGGAAAATTAAACACAAACACAAATTCAAAACAGCTAAGAGAAATAAATTCACAATTATGTCTACTTGAAAATATTTATGTCTCTATTAAAGCCTGGTGGATCTAGGCTCGTATTAATAAACGTACGTTTAAAAAATTTGTCTTTTTAAAGTAGAAAACAACTTTATTACTTGAACTAACACGAACTATATTTGAAACATTTTTATGTTTATTAAATAGAAACGATCTTAGGATGCTGATATCGTAATAAGTGTGTATCAAATAATAACGCACTTGAGTTTGTCGTTGCGGACCTAAATATTTTTATTTGTTTAAAATTGTTAAAAAATATTAAGTTAGTTGATTTAACTCTAAACACTTGTTTTCAAAGAATCACCCAACTACAATCACATAATTTCGTTAAGTAACGTAACACACATCAAAAAATAATACGTAAAATATAATTGTAGTTGTACACCTTGACATTTAAAAATTAAAAATGTTGGGTTTTATTTGTATTCGAACTCTACAACGTAAACGTACGTGTAGGTAGATTTATTGCCTCAAGCATTACATTGATTGTACTAGTAAGGTATGAATTCACATAATTTAATTAATTTTTCGGTAAAAGTTTTAATTTTATTAAGTCCCATAATAAATTTGTGTCAAAATCAAAAAATATTACTGCTAGACACTAATAAGGAGTTGTCACCGTGTATTCGGAGAATCATTCCACATTGGTTCCAAAAAGGATCAGAAGTTACGTATGTCGATATAAATTTTTTTGGCAATGAAATAATTAAAGCAGTTCACGAAATGAAATATTTGTCTTTAATATCACGAACAACAAACAAGAAAGTAGTGTATCATAATGAAGGCTACTTGATAACAGTTAAAAATTTAAGAGTTTTCAAAGATAAATTTATGTTCCTATCAATGGAGGAAGGTTGGAAACCGGATGTCTATTTTCTGATTATATTTAAGGAACTTGAATTATCAGAAATAAATGACGTATTTAAAATTCTTCTACATTATCATGTTTTTAAAGTATTGGTAATAAATGAAGCAAGTAATGCGGATGTCTACACATACAATCCATTTGAAAACTATGGTTGTGGAAAGGTTTTTACTAGGACTATATCATACGGGAAATGTCTTGAAGTAAACATAACAAAATCAATTTTTTACAAACCTGTAACAGGACTTAGAAATTGCACATTTAAAGCAGCTTTTTGTGATGCACCCATATACGTTATTGCTTCTAATAATGATCAAAGGAAAGAAAACCTTGTTGGATTAGAACAATTCGTTTTACAAACATTAGGCGAATTGGAAAAATTCAATGTTATATATACCTATCAATTCAATCCTGAAGAAAGTTCTAATGTAGGAGATGATATGATAGCTTCTGGTCCAATAAGATTCATTCAGGAAGGTGATGTTGACTTATTAATGGGTGGATTGCTTTTGAAGCATAAAAGAGCAGAAGCTTTTAGCTACTTATATGGACACTATACTGACTACGACGGACTCATAATCTTAGTCAAGAAAGCAGGTTTAGTATCAAATTTAAAAAATACTTATATAGAGTTTGATGCCGTGGTTTGGATATTATTAGGCGTAGTATTTATATTATTTTTTGTGGTTTTTGTTGTAATATTTCATATAAACGACAAATGTGGAACAATTTTAGTTATGTGGGACGTTCTTTTACAACACGGTGCTACATTGGGTAATAAGATAAAATATAGGTATTTCATGTTTATTTGGATTGTTTTTGCTTATTTGATTAACATACATTACCAAACAAGCCTGTCGAGTCTTACAACACACCCTAGCTATGAATATCAAATTTCCAACGAGAACGATCTAGAAAACTTTGATATAAAGCCATGTGTAAGTTCTATGGTAAGAAATCATTTGAAAGTTGTAGGACTTGAGTTAGAAAGAGAAAACAGTGAGGAATGTGAAACTATGTTGCAGAGCCTTACAACAGTCAGTCAAGTCCATGACAAATATACTATAATTTATTATCCTTTTTATAATTACTATAAGCTAACCTTCATTGACGAATATGGAAATCCTCAACTTTATGCATTTAAACAACCAATTAGCAAGTTTATAGTTGGAATACACTTTTACAAAGGATTCTCTATGCTAAGGCAATTACAATTACAGGTTTTGCATATTATTGAGAGTGGTTTGTTTGATAAGCATTTAAGAGATTTGTTAAACGAAGATGCCAAAAAACACTATTTTCCTGAAACACACTTTCATGCTCATTTTATTATTCCTTGGCATATTTTTGCTTTTGGTCTTAGTCTGGCAACCGGATGTTTCGCAACTGAAATAATATTATATTTAATTAAGCAAAAAATCAGAAAATAAATAAAGTAATATTGTATTCGTTAATAATGTGTTTAATTTATTTTCAATTTCTATGAAATATATGTAAAGTTTTCATTTCAGACCTTAACATATTATGCAAGAGATGCATGTCTATTTTATGTGTTCTTGATGTAGTTGTATTCCTCTATTACATTCATCCATTACAGTCAATAAAACGCAATGCTGAACATAGGCCGTTTTCATAGATTGCCTCATGGGGAAATTGTACCATATTATTTACGGTTATATAATTTGAAACGACACATGTGTCATTGTGCATAACTGTATGTAAACAGTTATACACAATCACATACAGTTATACAATACAGTTCACGTAGAATAAAAAAGGGCTATTAATATGACTGATTTGATTTTTCTAAATGCCAACCTAAATTGCTTGCTTACTTATTATGTTACATGGTATCTTTGTTATTCATTGTTGTTGGGCCTTTATGCGACATTTTTTAACATTTTTTCAATAGTGTGATATAGATTGTATACTTTTGCGCGAGTACCTTGGACAACATGTTTGTACTTGAGTACAACGATCTCAACTTAGAACAGTTGTTCTCGTGAAGTCCGAGGAGATGGACGGAAGTCACTGCTGTTGTAGATTTGTGTGCAATCAGTTATTTTAAATATTAACACACATATTATACAAAAAATAACGTTAATGGAGATGGTGGGTGATTACAATTTATCAAAATCGAAGCTGGTACTCGGATGTAGTTTTTAATAAGGAGGAATAATCATCTGTAGGCCATGCAAATACTTTTTCCGTGCTGGTTTCTAAACCGCAGCTCTCAGTGCTGCAACTCAATACCAAGTCTTTGTAATGACGATATCCACAGTAAAACTGAAATAACACGATGTATTCGTTAATTGTGAACCAATTTTGATGTTTACTTTTTTATTAAATGGGTGTCAAATCGAGGGTGCTTCCACATGAACCTGAGCAAAAAAATTCCACCCGTAAGGATGAAAAAAATAGGGTATAAAGTTGTTAATGTTTTGAATCAGTTTTTAGTTCTAATGTTCACGCCCTTAGTTGCTCCGACAGAAGTCGATTGCATTAGGGCCCATGAGTAACACTTTCGACGGGCAACAGAGGGCGGGGCCCTCGTGGCATATGGACGATTATTCTAAAACGGCTGACAAGCAAACAAAACTTACCGAGTTCCTGAGGTAGGGTTGACAACAGACTACCACTCAGGTCCACTCAGGACTGGTAAATGAGGTGTAAGTAGTGTGTGAAAGTGTGTATAAATGTCACCTGACTTAACCGATGTAGTCGGACAGCAAATCCACAGGCGCTGCTTTTCTCCAAATTTGCGATCCCTCCAGTGGGTGTTCACCAATTGAAACTTTCAATTATTATTTCACTATATTAGTTTATGAACTTTATTGTACATTTAATTAACTTCCAATTTAACTAAGTCCAAGTTAATCAAAATCAAACAAGTGACACACGGCACAACTAAAGAACGGTCGGTCAAAGTTCAATTTTCTATGTTCAGTTAGCAACAAATTATAATCGAGCACACGCGATCTCCTCTCGAGTCACAAATTCTAGCGTTCTCCCGACAAAGTAAAATTCCTTCATCGATATTAAAAGGTCACACAAACAACTCGTCGATGCAAATTAATGGCATAGAAGTTAATTTAATCACTCAAAACTCAAATTAGGCCTCTTGTCACGTAACGCTCAATACAGACAACTCAATTCAAGGCGGTCTTAACGAGACCCAAATATTCAATAGTAAATTCAAAACGACACGCACCATTATGGACACCAGCCGCGCCCAACTAACTCAAAATTTAACACCGCCGCGCGCAATTAGCGGTCGCAGACAATACAAGCCGCGGCGTTCAAGACACTGTCACCGGCCCACGTGGCCGAATGCCGGGAAGCACACCCCCCCCACCCCCGGCGGCGTTTACTTTACCTCAATACCATCGAATGACGCGCCGAGGCAAGCGTTATTGGATGCAAATTTCAAATGCCCATATTTGGCCTAAACAAACCCCCATCCCGGACATAAGGACTTATGTCCGCGAGCAAATTGGCAAACGGAATAAGGTCGTGACGGCACGTGGCAAGACCGAATATCCAACCAAAACCTCGGCCTCCCTAGGCACCCCACCAGATCTTGCAACCTTAACCACTGCCTCAAAAATACCGCCCCAGTGCGGGCAAGCCGGAGGGTCGAACCTCCACTGGATGCCCTGGACATTGCAGCACCCAAATAAGTCCTGTTGCCGGACAGAAACCCAACGACCTCCTTCAAATATCTATCCGTGCCCCCACAATTCGTTCCGCAATCAGACCGGACCAGGTTCGGCAAACCACGACGCGATACGAAGCGGCCCAGCATGGCCACACAAATGCTTCAGTGCTGAGGGCACTTACAAGTTCCAAGTGAACGGCCTTAGTGGCAAGGCACACGAAAACGCACAGATAGGTCTTAGTATGATTTTGTTCACGCAAGTAGGCATAATCAAGCCATCTACCATATAACCATTTACTGATTTCAATCTGATAATATCATAACTAGCTAGCTTTTCCAAACATGCAGTTCTATGCTTATGCTTCAACCAAACTTCAAAGCATCAATACTCAAAACCACTATGTAAACTTGAAAATAAACTGCAACAAATTAAATTCCTGATGCGCATATATCAAAACAGACAAATTAAGTAAAAGGATAAACATAAGAGACAGCCCTATTCCTCTTTCCAAATAAATATCTTCGACAACGCCAACAAAAATGTGAAAACAAAGAGAGGATTGAATTTTATTTCCATCGGCACAAATAGTGTTATTCAATTTAATTTTTTTTTTAACAAAGCAAACATAATGATCAAATATGTTTACAAAAACATATGTACACGTATTCAAAGAGTATATTAAATTCACCTTTTTACTCACAACCACTACAACTACGAAACATTCGAGATCGCAAGAACCCCGTAGTACCCGTAACGATCAAAAAGGGGGGACGGTGGTACCCCAGCCGCGGCCACTCAGCTAACGGGGGTGAGAAGGGTCTAGCTGATCGCTGAGTGGCCGTGAAGCTCCTCTCAATACGCTGAGGGGGGCGATGACCCCCCCCCCGCTCCTGGGGCAACGACCCCCCGACGGGTCGGGGGAGGGATCCCTTTCAAACCCAGGGGCATGGTGCCTGGCAGGCGAGCGCCGACCGTTGCCCGACAGAGGGCGTGGCTGAGCGCCCCCACCCGTGGGGGTCGAGGGCCCGGCAGAGCCCCGAGAGGAGACGCCGTTCGCACCCACGCACAAAACTGCATGGTGATTGCCCTGGCAGTGCGGACAGGACCGCTGGTGTGGGCAGTCTCGCTGTAGGTGCCTTTCCAAACACGAATCGCACCAGCGGCGCTCCTTGGCGATAGTTCACCTCGTCGGAACCGTTTTACTCAATAACTTCGGGCACGACTTCACCCTGTGATCGGATGCGCGACAATAGGAGCAGCAGGGAGCGCCTCCCTGGCCGCTAGGCCACTGTAAGATGGTAGGGAGCGGCGTCCTCCCGCGGGAGCTCCGATCGGCCTTAGGGGGGTTGGCAGCGACTTGCCCGGCGGATTCCGCCTCTCACTGGGCACGGCTCGGTTGTCAACCCGTAAGTCGTCGACGGTGCCCGCTGCGTTCTCAATATTTAGGCACTGCTCCTCCAAGAACCACAGCAGATCACTGAAGGGCGGAATATAGGAGGCGCCGTCCCCGCCGTACCTCTCCTCAAAATGTATCCGAAGGTCGAGAGGCGGGCGGGAAAGCACGATGTGGAGCAACAAGAAGGACCATTCATCCACCGGTAAATCCAGCCGCCTCAACGCATTACAGGCCACCAAGACTGGATTCACGATGTCCGGGCGTAGTCTGGCCTGGTCCCTAAGCAGCGGGAGGCTTAGAAGCTGCCTAACGTATTCGTCCGCGATTCGCCGGACGATGGCGTGTCTTCCGGCGAGGAGGTCCCGAGCAGTCTGGTACGCGTTGTTCGACAATCTCAAATGGCCGACGACGCCCAGGGCCTCCACCTCCAGTGAGGCTAGGAGGTACGCCATCTTCTGGCTTGGTGTCAAGTCCCTCCGGGTATCCACTAGACTATCAAAAAGGCCAACAAAAGTCATCCAGTCGGAGAGTACCCCAGAGAATCTATTGGAAAAAACATGCCTTGTTTTTAAAAAACAAAGCTAATTTTAGCACTGCCCTTAATATGTTTTTTCATTCCGGCAGACCAAAAGCAAATTATTAATTTCTCAGACACTTAATTCAAACTTTATTATTGACTGCCTCCTAATTCCACACTCTAGCAAAATTCAGTAATTGAGCTTTCTGTCAGGAAATTCTTAGAAGCAGCAGCAGTGCCTCGGAAAACACGTAAATATATTAGTTCTGCTCATGATATCTCTCCTGATGTACAGTCTCATCGTCCTTTTTTTATAGGATAAGGGTGACAAAGGAGCACGCAGTCCACCAGATGGTAAGTTGTTGCTGTGGCCCATAGACATCTACATTTATCCTCGATTACGAATAAAAATGCAGATGCGTTGTCACCCATGAGGACTAAGATGGAATGCCTCGTTTCCAGTAAAAAGGGTCTCCGGTTGTCTACACTCACCATACGAAACACAGCAGCATTAAGCTGCTATTTTACGCCGATATTCTGTGAGAGCGTGGTCCTTCCCTGGTCGAGCAGACCCATTTTTGTTACATCTATACCAGAAATATAGCTGCAGCATGGCTCTACCACGTATACAACGTACTATGAGAGTGAGGAAATAAAGATTCCATCTTCGCTTCCGCGAACCTTTGGGCACTATAATCCTGTCCTGTGCAGATGACTACTGTCCGTACTGTTCGTTAAGTTCGATTCCGAAATTAGAACTTAAAGTTATTGGCTATGCTATTGCACGAGTTATCTGGCCTATGTGATATACATATGGATCAAATATATGCCTGGACTGATTCAATGGTGGTTCTGTCTTGGTTACAGTCTCAACCAAGTCGATGGCAAGTGTTTGTTGGCAATAGAGTGTCGGATATAATTCAGTTGATAGACAATGACAGGTGGTATCATGTTCAATCAACCGACAATCCCGCCGACCTCGCGTCTAGAGGGTTGGCGCCAATTGAAATGGCAAACAATGACATGTGGTTGACTGGACCAGAGTGGTTAAAAAATAAAGGAATGGATTTAACAAAGCATTATATACCTCAAACATATTTAGAGATAAAAAGATTGTTTAATGTAGTTTTAAAGTAAAAACCAGTTTGGGAAAGATTTTCATCTATGTTACGAATGAAAAGAGTTCTTGCATGGTGTTTACGATTTCTACATAATAAAAATAAAAATGAAAAGTATTTAACTACGGAAGAAATGAATGAAGTTGAAGAAAAAATTATAAAATACTACCAGTACTTATTGTACGAAGATGAAATTAGAGATCTAAATAAGAAAGGAAAGATAAAAGGTAGAAGTTCTTTGATAAGTCTTACACCTTTCTTAGACAAAAGGGGGCTTCTTAGAGTAGGAGGGCGACTAGCTAATGCTAATATAAATGAGAATGCTAAACATCCAATTATAATACCAAAAAGGCAGCATATTACTAAGCTTATAATTAACGAAGCCCACATAAGAACTCTTCATGATGGTTTTCTTCAAATGCTTACATTTATCCGCAGCAAGTATTGGGTAGTTAGTCTGAAGTCTGCTCTCAGAGCAATTATTCGTAATTGTAAGGTGTGCATAATTGACAAGGCAAAAATTAAGCAGCAGCTGATGGGCCAGTTACCACCTGCAAGAGTGAATCCAAATCGCGCTTTCTTCAACAGTGGAGTTGATTTTTCGGGACCTGTGCAATTGCAAACGTCAAAGGGCCGTGGTTACAAATCAACAAAGGGCTATATCTGTATCTTCGTTTGCATGTCTACGCGAGATATAAATCTCGAAGCTGTTACGGATTTAACATCACAAGCCTTTATTTCAGCGTTTAGGAGATTCGTTGCAAGAAGAGGTCACTGCAGGAACTTGTGGAGTGACAACGGCACCAACTTTGTGGGAGCCGCAAAGGAATTAAAGTGTATGTTTGAACTGGGCAAGGCTAATCTGGCGAGGGAGGTAGCTGAGCTCCTATCAAATGATGGCACAACATGGCACTTCATTCCGCCGAAGGCACCCAATTTGGTGGGCTATGGGAGGCAGGCGTTCGGTCGGTTAAGAAACATTTATCGAGAATAAACGGAACTACAAAGATAACCTATGAGGAAGTGGCAACACTATTGGCGCAGATAGAAGCCCGTCTAAATTCGAAACCTATCTGTCACTCCGATAACACCAGTGAAACACTGGATCCACTCACCCTAGGTCATTTTCTCTTTGGTGAGCCAATAGTTAATATACCCGACATAAATAATGAACACAAAAACGTAGGTATGTTATCTAGATGGTAATTTTTACAAAACAGGATGCAAGATTTTTGGCGGAGATGGAAATCTGAATATCTTCACTCATTACAGCAACGGCATAAATGGCAAGACACAGTGCCGTCTCCACGTGTTGAAGATATCGTAGTCATTAAGGAAGATGATCTCCCACCAGCGAAATGGCTATTAGGAAAAATTATAACACTACACCCTGGTGCTGATCAACTCATCCGCGTGGCAACAGTGCAATGCAAGGGAAATAACATTCTTAAGAGACCATTGTCAAAGTTAATATTACTTCCAATGAAACCGAATGATGAAGAACAATGTCACTGCTAAGGGTTATACCTAAAAGTGGTCAGCTAATTTCACATTTTCTATATTACATAATTTATAAGTAAACTAAAATTACAATTATTTTAATGATATTTCATTACATCATATCACTAAAATATGTATATAAAACAACAAAGTCATAAAAAAAATGGAAAAGATAAAATATGAACTTGCGTCTTCCTTTAACTTTCAATGTACCATGCTAATAACAATAAGCCACCGAGGCCTTCGCACCTAAACAATTTTGCAATGATAATGGGAACAATTTTTGTTATAGCTTATTTTAAGTTTAAATCTGTAAGCCTTTTAGCCTTAAGTTTATGTATTTTTATCATAGCATATTAATTACTTTATTGCATAAATAAATGTAAACCTATTTTGCGATTTAAGATTTACTAATATATATACTAATAATATGTTCACGCCTATTAGTTGTGTTATAAGTGCTGAAATGTTAATTTATAAAGGTATTGTTACATACGGATACAGTCCACGTTTAGAATTATGAAAAAAAAATAGAGAAGTAATATAAATTAGCATTAAAAAATTATATTTAAGATTTATTGCTTGTTCTGTTCTGATTTTACTGTCGATATTTCAATTCTTATGAACTGTATATATATATATATATATATATATATATATATATATATATATATATATATATATATATATATTATATAAGTTTAAAGGTTAAGGTATACGTTGTAAATTTATTACTATTTACATTACATTTTGTTTTGAATGTTTGTCTTTTTTGAGCACTTAGTCAAAAACTGTAGTTTTTGGAGGGCGGTATGTTTATTACATATTTGATATTTTTGCTAGCTGCCGGTTAGCCCTATATATTATCTTTATATAATACAATGTATCTCGCTGTAGTTTTTTGCGCGGCAACAGATGTGATAATGTGTAAACTCAGTACGAATAAGGTAATCATTGAGTGAAGACAGTTTCTTTCATTATTTCACCTGCAAGCAAAAGTGCACCTTATTATCGAGGGCACAGTTGTAATGGATAATTGGTTTACGTCATTTCAATTGCTTCAGGTTTTATACATTGATTACGGACTGACAGCTTTTGGAACAGTTCGCAAGAACAAAAAAGAAATACCTCCAAAATTCGTATCAAGCAAGAATAAAAAAATTATAACTCTATGTTCGGTTTTCAAGAAAACTGCACACTAGTTTCTTATGTGCCAATGAAAGGCAAAGCTGTTCTTTTAGCCTCTACAATGCACCATGATGCAAAAATCGACTCTCTTACTGGTGACCAAAGTAAACCAGAAATGATCACTGATTATAATGTCAACAAATGTAGAGTCGATGTTGTCGATGAAATGTGTGGCACTTATTCTGTATCTCGTCTCACCAAAAGATGGCCATTAGTGGTATTTTATGGACTGTTGAATATGGGAGGCATAAATGCTTATATCATTGCGAAAGCGAACGTACAGTCCCAGGATGTGCCCAGACGACAATAAATCAAGTTTTTGGCATTAGATTTTATCACTCCCCAGATCGAAAGGCGATTAAGTATACCTAATTTGCCACTATATCTGAAAGAAAAGATTAAGTTTATGCTTCGGAATAATAGCAGGATGTGCTACGTCTAGATGCCAAGCATATTCTCCTAAAAAGGATCGAAAGATCAACTCTTGTTGTCAAAATTGTGACAAAATGTTATGTCGGGAACATTCATTGCCCATTTGATTCGATCATATTCAAAAAATTAAGTAATTATCACTCAAAATCCCAAAATCTTATTTACGTCCTATCTACGTACGTTTATCCTATAAGTCTTACAAGTAGTATTTTTCTTAGTTTTTATAATGTTACTTCGACGTTGATTTATTACTTAAAATATATTGACATACATTAGTGATTGTAGTCAAATAAAAATATAAGTAGTTTTTTTTTAAGATAACAAAAGCAACTTTTAATTTTAGACCTTATTAGTTACTTTTTTTGTGATTTTGTGCAAATTACTAAAAATCAAGAGAATATTTTGGTAACAATTTATGATACGTAGTTTTTATATAAAACACGCATTGAAATATGTTTTCTTGGTTTTATTTAGATAATTGATATATATTTAGTATTTGTATCAAATATTTATAACAAACATGACAATAAGCTTTGATAAATACGTAATTTTGTATCTGGGTATTATACGGGTCAATAATACCTAATAATACCTAATAATGCTCGCATTGATGTAGCTGAAAGGGGTGCGACCAACGCCGAGCTTAATAATATAACTTTTAATAAAAACTGCAAACGAACTTCAAGATATTACAACAAGAATTTTGTAGAAATAATTACATTAGAGTATTCATATTGTGACGACGCAATATTATTAACAATAAAAATTTGTAAAGATTTGAAAACATGAGTTTATCGTTTCATGCTAAGAAATGGCCGAGACGGGAAAGTTGGACTAAGCCAGTAACGTTACTGTAGCCTCTACACAAGGTGTGCTTGCCTCATGCCTCCCTTCAGGGTGAGTAGTTACAAATTTTTTAGGTATTGCTTCCTTTCTGAAAGAGTAATATTGAGATACGCTAACGGGCCTCTTTCTCAAAAGTAAAAGGCGGACAAGCTAACGTCGTGTCTCTATCGCGTCTTGTTTAAGTTATGCTAACGTCGTGTCTATGACTTAAGTAGAAGTTAAGTTATGCTAACGTAGTTCCTTTGACTTAATCAGTTATTTTTATCTTACTTCAAAAAATGGAGGAAGTTCTCAATTTGACTGTGTTTTTATGTGTGTTACCTCAGAAATTTTTACTAGATGAGCCGATTTCAATGATTATTTTTTGTTTGAAGGCTGGTGCTTATCACGTGGTCTCATATAAATTTGATCAAGATCTGACTTGTAGTTTTTAAGTAATTGTTAATAATGCGTATTTATTAATAATTGACTTTCAATTTTCATTTTTTTATATTGCAGTCGTTTGTAAAAAACTTTTAATTTGCCTATGACTTACTCAGACGACACGTTGTGCTAACGTTAAAAGAGCCATTGTCAAGCACGTCGCCCGTGACCTACGTGGTGCCTGCACCCCCCATGCCGTTGATGGAGACGGATATTCAAAACTAAAGGGAGCCCGAGGACGGTATCCTGCCACGATAAGCCGTGTTGGAAATGTGGGTAAATAAATAAAATGAAATACGAATAAATGAAAGTATAACCTCTCACTGTAATCTCCCACTTGTTCTAGTAGAATAAAGTATCGCGCAGGCAACTGGGAGGCACCACTCTGTAATTTTACGAGTCTCACTGTCGTTAGTATGCTCGGTGGGGTATTCTACTAGTGTAGGCAAGCAAGATCGTGTTGATGAGATAGCCAGTTGAAATGGTTATAATAGTTATTTAATGTAGCTTTAACGCTAACAGTATTGTATTAAATACGAAATTAACTTAAATAAAACTTAAACCTACAATTATATACAAAAATTATTAACAAAGAGATAGTTCCGGTGTAAGTTCCAGGCTATATCTACTATATCTGATAGATGATAATAATGAAATAAGATAGTATTCTTATAGGCTATCACAGTAAAGCTGTGGCAGCGCTGTCGTCGCGCCACAAGCGAAATATATCGAAGCCTAAATCACACTAACAAAGTTCCGAAGTTAAAGCAGCATATATATAGAATAGCTCCGAACTACCAATCGGAGGGTTGGCCGCTCCCCGGACAGAACACCTTGCCCGGTGGGAGATCTCCCCTTTTCCTTCCACCGGCCACAGTGGTGACCATCTGACGTGATATGAACACGCTACCAACAAACCTTCGGAAACTACACCTTCAAACCTTTGTAATGTCGGAAAGGTGTTGAATAAATAGAAGACGTGGTTCCCAGTTGAAGACTTTAATTATACTGATTAATAAACTTAAGAGTACATTTCTTACACTACAACTGACCTTTTATGACCAATTTCTGACCTTTCAGATGGTATAATTGGTTAATTGAAATTCCGCACATGAGGTGCTAATGTCGCGAAGCTCAACTTATTTAATTTTTTTTAATATTAAATTACACTAACCAAATATTTATATAAGCTGACCAATTATCAGCGAATGCTTCTCGATTGCACATAGGTGGAATTATTTTTTTCGCGAATGAAGTGCTAATATTTCTCAATGACCTTGAAAAACTTTAACCCTTAATAAAAAAAATCTAACGCTGACCAATCAATAAGACCGACTGCCCTTTTATAACCAATTTCTGACCTTTCAGATGGTATAATTGGTCAATCGAAATTCCGCATATGAGGTGCTAACATCGCAGAGCTTAGATTTAGTCGCCCACAATCCGAGACTTTGTTCAGCAAAGACTCGACTTTAAACACAATTTTGTTCCTGTACTCGGCGACGTTTTTCCGAGAAACATGGGCACGGCCGATGTGTTTTCACGGACGGCAAAGATTGTTACCGATTTTCAACATATCATTGAAATGCAGAAGGAACAGCGTTGGTGATAGCACGAAGCCTTGTGGAATACCAGCGTTAAAAGTCGTACCGTTTAATCGGATCGTCTTGTAACCGTCTCCTACGACTTTGATCTCCGATCAGCAGAAAACTGGTCATCCGATTGCACTATTTCTCGGGAAGCCCATAGAGGAAGGAAGCTTCGAAAGAAGTGCTTTGTACTAGACCTGACCGAAGGCCTTCGCTATGCCAAAACTAACTCCCCCTTGAACTCGATCGCTTGCGCATTTCTACGTGTTAGGTAAACAAGAAGATCACCAGTTGAGCGACCCCGACGGATGACATCAATCAGCTGGTGCTTCTCTAGGTACCGCATGAGCTGGCGGTTATTAATGGACTCCATTATTTTTGAGAACAAGGAGGTGATGGCGATAGGCCTGTGATTGGACGGATCAGAGCGGTTACCTTTTTTAGAGATCGGGTGCACGAAAGCTGTCTTCCATGAATTCGCCACAACGTCTAGGGAGTAGAAGTACCGAAAAAGACGCGTTAGAACCGGTGTAAACTCTGGAGCGCACGTCCTCAGCACATTTGGCGGGATTTCGTCAGGCCCACTCGACTTGTGGATATCCAGGGAGATGAGTGCTTTGCGTACTGAGCACTGTGTGAATCACACATCGGGCGTAGAGCACTTACACTGGGGTATGATTGGCGGTGTGTGTCGGCTTACTCTTTTGCGGCGTGGCCCAGTGAGTCGTCCTCCCCGTGCAGAGATGGTAGTGATTGCTTGCAGAAATTCTCAAGAACAGCCTTGGCGAGTGACCAGAATTCACGGGTTCCCGAAGAAAAGCGACCTAATTTTTCACCAATTCTGCCAATGTGCTCATACTTTGCCTTGCCAATAACTCTTTTGAAGGACCTCGCTGGGAAGTAAAACTTATTTTTAAGCATGCTGGTGTTTACATCCCGAGCCACCGAACTTTCAGCCCAGGCCTAATAACACTCCTACTTACTGCGTAATGCAGTCTTACAGGAGCAACCAAACTAAAGCTAAGATCTCCCTCCGACGGGTGCCACAGATGATGGAATAAATATTTCCATTCCCTGTAGCACCACATCAGCGACAGAGTCAGCAACAGCGCTGGGATCATTCGGTGAGAAGCAAACCCGCCCCCATGGGTAGGATTCCCAATCCTCCGATCCGTCCCAATCCGCCGATCTTTAATGCCAAACACGTCGGTAGCCTGCAAACGCAACTACACGAGGAGCGTGTGTGGCACCAAACTCCAGATCATACAATGGTCTAAAGAGCCAAGAAGGGCATCGAAGGAAACCTGATATCCGTCCCGGTGAGAGGTCAACAGAAGGTCCAACAGAGAAAACCAGTTGTGTCAGATCATATGCCAAGGTAAAGTCATAAACAGATCTCCTCGCATGATCGGTTAAACTTGAACAAATCCATTCGGCGTGATGGGCGTTAAAATCGCCAAGTACCACGACGTCTACGGATGGGATCTAATGTAGCATGAAATTCGTAGCCATTTGGACGTGGTTCATGAGTCGGTCTGTGTGGGCATTACCGCTATGGGCACCCGTAGACGCGAGGATGGTTGTCTCTGTTTACGCGCAGCCAAGATATACTCTCTGGTCTATACGCAAACTCCAGTCCGGGCCCCCAATAATACGTAACAATTGTATCAATCGTTGGTAATACTAAAAAATTTAAAAATATATATAATACTACCAAGCTAATTTTAAAAAATCATTAGATGGATTTCAGTGGTAGAGCCACGCGGCAGCTTTTGCTGTCGCACGGATGGGCCGGCTCGAACCGGGGTAGTACCACGACCTCACAGAAAACCAGCGTGAAGTAGAGGTTTACCTCTGCGTTTCGCTTGGTGAGTGCAGGTGGCCGGAGGCCCTTTTTACTGGAAATGAGGCATTCCATCTTAGTCCTCACGGGTGACAACGCATCTACATTTTGATTTGTAACAGAGGATAGATGTAGATGTCTATGGGCCGCAGCAACCACTTACCATCAGGTGGACTGTGTGCTCGTTTGTCACCCTTATCCTATAAAAAAAAAAATGTGCCCTTTTTATTTAAGATATAATTGTAGCCAAAACATTCAAGGATTGCGTGTTTTGGAGCATTCTTGGAAACTACTACGATATATCCGACAGTTTATTTATAAGAATGATAAAGAATCTGAGGCCTTGTAGTGTCCGTATGAAATTATCTATCACAAACTTCTTCACGCTGAGAATGACCTAAGTGGACACTACGATCATCATCATCATCATCATTACAGCCTTTCATAAGTACACTGCTGAACATAGACCTCCCCCAAGGAATGCCACAAAGCACGGTACTGAGCCACCTGCATCCATCGACATCCTGCATATCTTACCAGGTCGTCACTCCATCTCGTGGGGGGTCGCCCTACACTTCGCCTACCGGTACCAGGCTGCCACTCAAGAACCTTTCTTCCCCATCGGTTGTCGGTTCTTCGAGCTATATGGCCGGCCCACTGCCACTTCAGCTTACTAATCCGTTGGGCTATGTCGGTTACTCTGTTTCTTCTGCGGATATCCTCATTCCTAAGTTTATCACGCAGAGAAACTCCGAGCATAGCCCTCTCCATAGCTCGCTGAGCGACCTTGAGCTTCCTCATACGGCCAGCAGTGAAGGACTACGTCTCGCATCTGTAAGTCATCACTGGCAAGACGCACTGGTTGTACAATTTCGTTTTAAGGTTTTGAGGTATGTCTGACGAGAAGATGTGTCGTAGCTTCACGAACGCTGCCCAGCCGAGTTGAATCCGTCGATTGACCTCTCGGTCGATGTTGGACTTACCTAGTCGGACTATTTGTCCCAGGTAAACATACTCATCAACAACTTCGAGCTTAGTGCTCGCAACAACAACCGGCATATGTGTGACATGGACATTAAACATAATCTTTGTTTTGTCCATGTTCGTCTTAAGACCTATCCGTTGGGAGACACTATTGAGGTCATTGACCATAGTACTTAGGTCCTCCAGCGATTCTGCCATGACTATATCGTCCGCAAATCGAAGATGAGTGATGTACTCGCCATTGATGTTAATACCGTATCCTTTCCAGTCCAGAAGCTTAAAAACATCTTCCAATGCAGCGGTGAAGAGTTTCGGGGGTATAACGTCACCCTGTCTTCCACCTTTAGCACTATAGAACACATACATACCCTTGGGCAAGTTGTACAGAAGTCCGAGGAGTACAATTTGCCACCATGCCTGGCGTATGTGGACTATGAGAAAGCTTTTGATTCCATCGAAATTTGGGCGGTGCTGCAGTCCCTTCAGCGGTGCCAAGTTGACTGTCGGTATATCGCAGTGCTGAAGTGTTTGTACAGTAGGGCTACGACACTACGATAATGACTACAAAATACTCATAGCCTCCGATAGATAAGAACATAGAAAAAGTGCAAGACATTGAGCACTGCAATAGTTCATCCACTTTCTAAGCATGGGGTATGATAGAATCTCCTCATTATAGTTACAAAGGAAAATGTCCAGCAATGCACTGTTTGCGAATATAAGTGAGACAAAGGAAAACACGTCCGTACAGTTCAACCATTTATTGCGAGAGAGAGAGGTCACAAACTACCTTCCTTATGCTAACAATAAGCTTACCCTACATTACACCTCCACCCTTATTCTAAACGTACTTAAACTAATATAAAATAAAGCACATACCACTTAACTAACTTACAACTAATCAAAATCAAATCCATAACGTCGCGGGGCCCTACGAGTTCTAGGCGGGTTGGGGCGCTCCCTCGCCGGGCTCGGAGCCGCGGGCGCCGGCTGCGGGGCGGGCGGGGGGCGCGGGGAAGTCGCTGCGGGCGCGGACCCGGCCGCGGCCCCTCTGCCACTCGAACTGGCCTCTTCCTCCACCACTGGAGAGGAGCCATTCGGATACACTAGATAGGAACGTGATAATGAACCTCTTCCTCCTTCTGAAACATCCCGGTCTTCCCCTTCCCTATCCGGCTCCCCCGATCGTGGTCTTATCTGGTCGACATGTCTATAAATAAAGACTTTATCAGCCCCTAGAATATTATAGTCCGTTTCTCCTAGTCTGGAGTGTACTTCTCCTTTTAATCATTTTACAACCGAGTTACGATAATCGCGGTACCATACGCGGTCTCCCGGCGCGAACTGCCGGCGACTGCCGCCGGCGGCGCGCGCCTGCCGCGCCTGCTCGCGCCGCACGCGGGGCTGCAGCTCCGGCTTCAGACAGTCGAGGCGTGTGCGCAGTGAACGACCTTGTAATAATTTCGCGGGGCTCACACCGGTAGTACAGTGTTCGGTGTTACGATATACGAGTAGAAACCTATTAAGCGCGATATCGATATTCACACCCTGTACCAGTGGCTTTTTTATAACCCGCTTGCTCATTCCAACCGCATTCTCAGCTGCGCCATTCGAAGCCGGGTGATAGGGTGCTGAAAATATGTGTTCTATACCGTTATCCTTAAGAAATAACTGAAATTCCTGACTAGTAAATGGCGGACCGTTGTCACTCACTATCTGTCTTGGCAGACCGAATCTAGCCCACATTTCCCTCAACTTGCTTATTAAATTTTTTGCCGAAATGCAACTCATAGCAGTGACTTCGACCCATTTAGAATGAGCATCCACGGTGACTAAGTAAGTAGCGCCCCCTATTGGCCCTAAAAAATCGAGATGCAGTCGCGACCACGGGCGCTCTGGCCACAGCCACGGGCGCGGCTCGTGTCGCTCCGGCGCGTCCGCCACGCGCGCGCACACCGAGCAGGTGCGGCACACGGCCTCCACCGCCTCGTCGATCCCCGGCCACCACACGTAGCTGCGAGCGAACTGTTTCGTCTTGGTGATCCCCATGTGAGCCTCATGTAACTCTGCGAGAAGTTTCTCCCTGCAAATAGAAGGTACCACTACTCTGTGACCCCACATGACGCACCCCAGTTCCTCGTATAACTCTTTCTGTCTGTGAAAGTATGGTTTGATATCTTTTATTTCGATATCTTGCGGCCAGCCGTCCCGTATATAACCGAGGACCCGCCCTAGTATCGCGTCCCTCGCGGTTTCCCGCTTTAAACTATTATTGTCTATTAATAAGGCCTCTGACGCGAAATGTAAATAAGTTTGTTCCGGAAATTCTCGATTTTCCTCCGACCTACTCTCTTTATGGGTAGAAATCATTCGCGACAATGCATCCGCCACATTATCATTAGTTGAAACGTATTCGATATCGAAATCGTAAGCTGTTAATATTAAAGCCCATCTCTGTAATCTACTGGCCGTCATGCTAGGAATACCTTGGTGTGGACCGAATATTGTGACTAACGGTTTATGATCCGTCCGCAATGTAAACCGTCGCCCGTAAATATACTGGTGAAACTTTTTCACAGCAAATACAATAGCTAACACCTCCTTTTGTATCTGACTGTCGTTGCATTCCGCGGCGGTGAGCGCGCGCGACACACACATGACGGGGCGCTCGCGGCCGGCCGCGTCGCGCTGCGCCAGCACGGCGCCAAGCCCGCGCGCGTTGGCATCACACGTCACCACTAACGGCGCGCCCGGCTCGTAGTGGCTCAGCGCGACTGCGTCACTCAAACGTCTCTTAACTACAGTGAAAGCCTGCTGTTCTAATTTACCCCATTTCCATGTCGAGTCTTTTTTTAGTAGTTCGTAAAGTGGCTGTAAAATGGTACTCAAATTGGTCACGAAACGGCTATAAAAATTGACCATTCCTAAAAATGACCGAAGTTCCGAAATATCTCTGGGTGGTGACATCAACAGAATCGATTCTATCTTGTCAGGATCGGGGTGGATTCCCTCTTTATTCATTACATAATAATTAAATATAAATATTTCACTTTTTCTACAAAAAATTCACATTTTTCCCTTTTTAATTTAAGACCGTACTCTTTCAATTTATCTAGCACTTTACGTAAATTATGTATATGGTTTTCGATAGTGTCCGAAGCGATCAAAACGTCATCCAAAAATACTACGACCCCCTCGATATCTTTTAACAAGTTAACCATTATTCTTTGAAAAATTCCCGGACTGGATGCTAAGCCGAAAACAAGTCTGTTGTACATAAACAAACCGCGATGGGTGTTAATCACTGTGTACTTTTTGGTATCGTCAAGCTCGATCTGATTGTATGCCTGTGATAAGTCTATTTTGCTGAAAAATTTACTTCCCCCTAATTGCGACAGTAAGTCGTCAATTTTAGGCACTGGGTACTTGTCGACACACAAGACACGATTGAGGGTTACCTTGTAATCCGCGCATATTCGAATAGCTCCATCCGATATATTGACAATAACGAGAGGAGTCGCCCAGTCCGAGCACTCGACGGGCTCAATGACGCCCGCGCGCAGCATGGCGTCCAGCTCGGCGTCCACGCGCTCCCGCAGCGCGTAAGGCAGCGGCCGCGCGCGGCAGAACACCGGGGCCGCGTCCGCGCGCACCGCCAGCCGAGCCCGCCCACCCGTGAAGCGCCCCAGCCCGCCGTCGAACAACTCAGCATAGCTGGAAAACAATTCATTTACGGCATAAGATACATTCATGGCTGATTCGTTTAAGCTGTTTACATTAAATTTTGGTACGCTGATATCAAGTTCTGACAACCACTGTCTGCCTAATAAAGTAGTAATACCGTTATTAATAACATATAAGTCTAAAACTTTGCTAGACCGCCCATATGTCACATTAACCTCGCAGTAACCTAATGGCTTTATTTTTGTTCCATCATAAAAGGTTAGTGCTAAATCACATGGTAATAATGGTAAATGATTAAATGTATCTTCATACGTGGTTTTACTAACACACGACAACGCCGAGCCAGTGTCTATTTCCATGTTTAAGTTATGTCCACTCACTAATAAACACAAACTCACCGGCTTGTACTGTGACAGCGACATTTGCATCACCGGTTCTTCCTCGGGTGCCTCGTGGTACTTACTCAATGCCGCCCCATCGTCTGCATTGACATAATTTGTTTTCGGTCTCTGATTATGTCCTCCGCGACCGCTGTTCCGGCTTTTCTTTCCAAAGCCCTGTTTCCGTTGTAGGAACCCGGCGCCACCGACTGGTTATTTGTGAAACACACGCGTCGTAGGTGGCCCATCACGCCACACTTACTGCATATGTAGGTTCTGAACTTGCACTCGCTGGCAACATGGTCAACACCTCCGCAAGCTCCGCATAGCGAACCGCGCACATCCGCGCGGCCTGCGCCGACGCCGCCGCCACCGCCTCCCGCCACTGCGCTGTGCCGGGTATGGCGGGCTCGCTGGCCGACGCGCATGGCGTTCAGCCCCCCGTTTGGCCCGCCGCCGCCATCGCCGCGCAGCTGACCCGCGGCCTGCGATGACGTCACCGCTGCGCCCTACTCCACGAGCGCCGCGTCCCGCTCCGCTGCCTCCAGCGATCCCGCTAAAATTACTGCCTTGTCATAGGACAATAATTTTTCTTCCGCGAATAATCTCTGCCGTATGGCGTCACTTCGAAGTCCGCACACTAACTGATCCCGTAAATTGTCCTGTAGGACTGCACCGAATTCACAATGTCTAGATAGTTTCTTTAATGCCGCCACGTAATCACTGATCGATTCACTGTCTGTTTGTCTTCTTTGCCTAAAACGATAACGTTCCGCTATCGGAGATGGTTTCGGGTGCAAATGATTACGTAATAGTACAACTGCATCCAAATACGTAAGTTCCGCGGGTTTCTTAGGACTCGCGAGGGTGGATAACAGTTCATACGCACTTTCACCCATAGCCGCGATCAAGGTAGGCAATTTAATTTCGTCCTTCACTGAATTTGCCACAAAATACATTTCTAGCCGCTCCACGTAAGCAGTCCAGTTACCGGTTTTCACGTCAAACTCACTAAACTTTCCGACCGACATTTTTGCACGCTGATTGTTCGCAGTCTAAATTTTCCGTATTTTCTATTTTCACGTATTTTTCGCCGATTTTCACCATTAAAATCCTCGTCGCCAGTGAGACAAAGGAAAACACGTCCGTACAGTTCAACCATTTATTGCGAGAGAGAGAAGTCACAAACTACCTTCCTTATGCTAACAATAAGCTTACCCTACATTACAATAAGATTATAAGAATAATCAAAAGAAACGAAGAAATGAAACAACAAACAACATGTGTAAATTGAACACAGATACGTTTATTTTATAAAGACATAATATTTCACATTTCGATAATATTAGACATTTTCATACAAACTCAACACAACAGCTGCGTAAATTTCAAGGCTGTAGTCCTTGAGCGTGGGAACTTCTAATAGAACACCTACATTGATATTTTCTAGTCACACAAACGCATCGCTTAGTGTTAGTATGCGCACCCTGGACATGAATAAATTACTTTTGGTGCTTTGCACAAGTTACATATTCATCACGCGTTCGTATTCGTAGGATGTTTATGAATGTCACATAAAACACGTATTGTATGTATCCATTAGCTTGTCGCATAGCGAAGACCGCGGGCTCGTAGTGAACAGCAAGCGGCAAAGAGTGGGGTCACAGCGTACGCTTTCTGGGTATTGTATTCACTATTATTTTTTATAAAGAAATTTTAAATGTTATCAATATCTTGGAAAACGTGGGTTTCATAAATAATCTTTTATTAAAAAATAAAGGCTTATATGTAATACAGATTAAAACAATCACAGTGGTTTGAATAATATATATTTTGTTGGCATTAATGAAAAGCTAAGACCAGATAATTTCAATATTTTCCATGATCACATACGGCGCTCTTGTATGGTGAACCAAAAATAATGATCTGCTCATTCTTATATATATATATATATATATATATATATATATATATATATATATATATATATATATATATATATTGGCACGTACGGCTGCCTCAGACTGCATAAGGACTATACCAATAGCAGCCTTAGAGGCTATGCTGAAGCCAACCCCGTTTCACCTACATAGAACTCGAAGAAAACACCGTCGCTTGTTGGCAAGCTGAGTATTGGAAAAGCATTTCCAAATAAATATTTTACAGTTCTTCTTTTAGAAAACTTAATACAGGATTTTTCTAAGTGATTCACAGATTATCTGTCGTTTCTTTTTTTATAATCAAAATGTTTTAAAAGGAGATCTTCTCGTCCAACAGCTTTTTACTACTCTTGTCTGAAATTATAATTAAAGGCATTGTTTTATGTACCTATGTACCTATGTCTTTTATATATAATAAATTATAAACATTGTAAAAATAACAAATCAATCACTTATAGGTAATTAGGTACTTTTAAGTTTTCTTTCAATGTTGAGGTATATGTATGAGGTTATCTATTAAAAATAATAAATTATTGTTTAGTCACTACTTACCTAGTGGTGTCATTGGGATAATTAAAAAATGATATTTTTTTATTTGTTCTATTATTGTTCATACAAACAGTACAGTAAGCCATATTTACACTTTTTTATATTTCATTTGATACTAATATATAATAATTCAATAAAAAATAAAATTTGACAGTTATTATTCTTTACATAACCCTAAATTTGAACACTGGTCAAGCAGGTTTAGAGCAGTTTCTCTCTGTCCGTGACAAGTCGCCAGTGCTCACGCACACACGTGCGTTTAGTTTGTAGTAGTATAACTAACATAGCGTGTTTGTATGAAGCTTTACCTCATACAACCAAGTGCGGCTCAACAACCTGCGCCCTTAGAAGTAGCTGAAGGATTCGGCAACTAACAATTTGTTACAATGTATATCTACTCCAAAACTAAATAAATAAAAATGTAACACCTTGTAATTGTACGGTACGATTTCTTTACTCGTGTGGTGCGATTTCTTTACTCATGTGCCGTCACCTATACAAACTCGCACATCGTATAAAGTTTGCTTATGTTTCACAAAAATGATAAATGATGCTGTGATAATTTAAAATTAAAAATTTTGTACAGCCGACTTCAATATAAGTTATTAAGAATAATTCAAAAACGATTGGTCTGACCTTGATCAAATTCATATGGGACCACACGAGAAGTATCAGCTTTCATATAAAAAAAGAATCATCGAAAACTGTTCACCCAGTAAAAAGTTATGAGGTAACACACATAAAAAAAGCAAAAAAAAACATACAGTCGAATTGAGTACCGTCTCCTTTTTGGAAGTCGGCAGAAAACATTACTATTGCACGCATTATTAAAAAAATGTCAAGTTCACAGTTCTATGCTAGAGTGCTAATATACAAAGTATGTCTTATTTAAAAGTAGACATAGTTACGCGCAATTATAAAACTGACTTAGAAATACATTTGTGACCATTTTAATAGTTTCTTAGAAAATTCAAGTTTTATGTACATGTCTTCAGTAGCGTAAAGAGAGCTTTTTAATTTCTTATTCTAAAATACAGATTTAATTAGCCCCATCAGTGTGAAATACAATGCTTTGGACAATGAAACGAGTACATGAATTTACTTCTATAATATATTATTTTAACAAATATCAAAAATTTCATTAATTTTCTTACGTTGAATCGTTGTCAGTTTATCTTTAAAATTTTTAGGTATTGTTTTTTCATAGCATACATTTTAAATCAATTAATTAAGCAAATTATGACTCTGGAGCTTTTTTACTTGAGAATCTTGAACTATAAAAGTATTAAAGTAGTATTAAATATATGTTATGTACTTTTATAGCTCAAGTAGTCATAATATAACATTTTAATATGTATGTAACATGAGTCGTGAACTATTGATACTGTAAGGCAATGTTCAAATACTACAGCTTTGTTAATTTTACAGTTGTAGCATGAATGGGTCGGCTCGATCGTGGAAGAACCACGCTTTCACATAATACCAGCGTAAAATCTATATATATAAAAAGACAAGTTCTGACTCACTCATCAACACCCAACCCAAACCCTTAGACCTAAAAAGCTGAAATTTTGCACAGAGTTTTCCTTTATGATGTATACAAGGAATAAGAAAAGATATTTCGAAATTCAACCCCTAAAGGAGTAAAATGGTGGTTCCAAATTTGTATGGCGAAATAATATTAAATAGACATTTCGATTCGAAACTTCGTAGAAGTACTTCCAAAAATAAATAAATAAGCAACTACATCTTTCGTAATTTTCCGAAAATCAACCCCTTAGGGGATTAAGTGGGGTAAATAAACCAAATAATCGACATGTGTCATTAGCTAGATTTTTTGGGACAATGATTGCGAAAATGGCAGTTATTTGTAAGTCTAAGACGGCGGACATGACATAAAATTAATTAAATTGTTTCCTAATACAAACCCTGAACTCCCGTTTCACCACTATGGGGTGACTATACAATTCGAACTTTCGCAGGTTAACTCCAATTTTTCAAACTTCAAATACATCACTATAACATTAATTTCAATTAGTGTTTTTACTTACTACTAAAAGAGCAATGGTAGAAAAATAGTTGACTAAAATTATAGCGTCTAGAAATTTTTATACGTGGTAGAGCCATGCTGCAGCTATATTAGTACTATAGTTGTAGCACGAATGGGTCGGCTCGACCGGGGAAGGACCACGCTTTCACAGAAAACCAGCGTAAAATAGCAGCTTAACGCTGCTGTGTTTCGTATGGTGAGTGAAGAGAACCGGAGCCCTTTTTACTGGCAAAGAGGCATTCCAACTTAGTCCTCACGGGTGACAACGCATCTGCATGATTCTTTATTGAGGATAAATGTAGATGTCTATGGGTCACAGCAACCACTTAACATCAGGTGGACTGTGTGCTCGTTTGTCACCCTCTCCTACAAAAAAAAATAAAAAAATAAGTTATCTATAAAATGTGTTTCATTATTTTTCTATGATTTTCAAATAAAAATGTATATTAATTAAAGCCACAGAAAAAAACAAACATTTTTGGGAATATCAAATCACTTAAATCATTTTACTCTATTCAAATGTTGCCATTTAGTATATACATACTATTTTCGTATACACTTTGTAAGACTACCAACACAACACACAAAATATTTTTATATTAAGTTATTATTAGTAACAACTGTACTATCAGTAATAATAAAAATAAAAGTGATATGGCTGAGAATAAGTCTAACAAAGAATACCTATCTCAATCATAGTACTATGTAACAATTCCTTTTAATGTTATGCCAACACTAGCTAAAATAAAATGTCAGTGTTTTTTTTACTGGCTTTACGGCTCTGGGTTCTAGCCCTTATGAGAATATCACTATGATACAAAAGCCCTGGAGCCATGCCAGAAATATACATTTATAGTATGCATATATATAATAGAGATACAATAATCTAAAAACTCTCAATTATGTATTATGTACTAAGCTAACATCAAACAACTACAGGAAGCATGACTTTTTCCAAGTGACATAGGACATAGCCTAAAAAGGTTAAAATGTAAATATCTTTTTTTGAGGCCTTCTCAGTACAAAATTCTTAAACAGAGTTATTAAGGGACTGACGCTTAACATTTTAAGTTATTTTTGGTATATAGACGCTACCATTTCTTCTCAACTAATTTTATGTATGAAAGTCTGCCATTGTTCTTTGTACCATAATTTTCCCCAAAATTCTATAATTCTGGCATCGCTGCGCTATAATTTCATTTACGCCGATTTTTCAAAACCTCACGAAAATAAAATTTAGAGATTTCGAAATAGTCTCAAAAAAAGTAAAACGCAAAAAGAATTTTGAAAATTGGTTGATATTTACCCGAGATATTAAATTATAATTTCTAATTTAAAATTAATTCAATTATTCCCACCCATTAAGAAATTTCTGCCTTTTCTAAGAAATTTACCTCAACAACCGGATTTCAGTCGCTTCCCTGACATTATATAAGCAGCGCGAGAAGACGGGCCTACTCTTCTAAAAACACTCTCTGATCTAAAAACACTTTCTGAGAACTTCTTCTAAGCCCCAGAGTCTCACACAAATCATTTCATTCGTGAGGCAGCTATTTATGCAGCCCCACTCCCCTCTCGCTATCGAGTCCGCAGAACGAGAAACTCTCTCTCGGACCCGCCAAACAAACTTTCAACCGACCTGAACTGCCTCCTGGCGGCTCAGGCTGACTCTTCTTATATTTGCCTTAGTAGACTCCCTCTCAGCGGCTCGTAACCGCCTGCGCCCCCTTTTGCCAAAAGAGGATCGCTTCCAATTCGGCAGATAGGCCTTATAAGCCGATGCCAGTCCCACAGGTGGTGTTTAGTGGGTACACTTAGGGTGGTTAGGTTAGGTTAGTCACAGTGAGTCCCACATAACCACGACGACGACCGGCTGTCGTGGTATGCATAAAGCATTCACCACCTCCCTCTCGTTTACGGGGGTAGCCCTTTTCAATTGCTTCTAGGCGCAAAAAAAAACGAGCCTACTCATTAAAATGCAACATTTGTCTCGATAACACATGTAGCCCAAGCGCTGCGATCGTTTACGCTACAATTGAACAGTACTTTGTAGTCGCAAACTATCTTTTTAAAACTGTGCTTTTCAGCGCAATTTTTTGTGTTCCAAATTTTCAAAATTGATAAATTTCTAATACTTTCAATTTCATTTTCTATTGTTTTTTTTATAAAGTCTGCGTTTCAGCGCAAAACACTGAATATATTGAAAATATAGATTTTGTTTGTCATTATAGATATATAGTTTTTGTTTGTCATATATAGATTTTGTTTGTCATTTATCACAATGACTGTGGAATTATTAAAAATTGATAGGACTATGGTGCCTCACACCGTAGTTCCTATAATTGGAGATGGAGGCTATCTGTTTAGGGAGATCTCTTATTTATTGTATGACACACAGTTGATTGCCAGGGAAATACGCGAGCAAATCGTTAGCCATGTGGTAGCCAACTGGGAAGAGTTTGACATTATGTTTCATAACATTAATGGGGACAATCACTCCAGTGCCGCTAAATACTGCATTGATATGTCACGCCCTTTTACTTATGGTAGTTTATGTGAGTTGGAAGCGGCAGGGCAACTCTTTCCATGGGTCTTTGAAGTTTAACGTAACGGTGAGCTGTATGTAAATTTTGGTACTGCTGGTAATCCCGTGGGATGACTACATTTTTCACATGGTTGATCATGTGGCCATTTCGATGTTTACGTACGTAGTGAAGTGGCCGCGACTATATCTGAGCCCACCTCCTCTTCTTCACTTCACCCTGTCGTCACCAAGAGGAGGAGAATTGAATTGATTACTATCTCGCCGCCGCCACCAGAACCAAATTATGACTTATCTCTTTATCAGTCATCATCTCTTACCGTTCCTACCGAATAGTCTAAAAAACGTCGTGCAAGATGCACCAACGCTACTCGGAAGAAACAACTTCAAAACACTTCTAAAAAATATGCGCAAAAACACCTAGCAGTGAACAGAAAAGTAGTGGCTCAGTACCAGCAAGCTCACTGTGATGTCCTATGCAAAAGGTGGTTAGGGCATCACAGTCTCGATATGAGCAAAATAGTCCCGGAAAACGAGTAGAAAGGAAACGACGTTCTTGGAAAATCAAGGCTCACTCCGGCATGGCATAAGATATCGATATAGAGTATGAAAACGACAGCACCGTGGCCTTGGGTTCCATGACCAATAAGTGCCGATGGTGCAATGCTTTTAAGTGGAAGGAGGAGGCACCTGGTATGTGCTGTAGCGCTGGTAAGGTGCAACTCTCGTCTTATAAACAACTACACGAGCCTCTCTATAGCTTGATAATGAATAGACATCCAGAACATGAACATTTTATGAACGGTATTCATAAATATAATAGTTCCTTTAAAATGACTTCATTCGGTGCCAAACAGATAATAAAGGACGATTTTATGCCTACATTTAAAGTTCAGGGCCAAGTATACCACTTGATTGGAAGTTTGTTGCCAGCACCTCAAAGAGAACCACTATTCTTACAAATATATTTTGTTTGCTAAGACGACATAGAAGTACAATTGAGGTATAATAACCATCCTTTTGTGAAATCTGGCTTAGTCAGACAACTACAAGGAATGCTACACACGTTTTATGCTTATGTAAGAGACTTCAAGATCGCCCTGGACAGCGTGCCTGCAACGTCTAAAACATTCAAAGTAGTAATTAATGCCGAGAGGAAGCCACCAGACAGCTATAGGGGTAGCTTCAATGCACCTACGTCAAATGATGTGGCCTTAGTAATGATTAATCAACAATTTGAGAAACGAGACATTATCCTTGAGAGCCACGAAAACTCATTGCAGCGCATTACTGAGATCCACCGTTCGTACGACGCCCTGTAGTATTTGCTTTTCTTTTGCCATGGCGAGGGTGGGTACTCCATTTTTTTAGCTCAGCGTGATCCTGTGACCATTCAAGCACTTAAAAAGACAGTCTCCGCTATGAGTTTCTATTCTTTCCGTATAATGATTTGACAAGGAGAAAATAATCACCTTGTGTATTTCCGTTCCCTTTTTAATAAGTTTTTAGTTGACATGTACGCCAAAATAGAGACGGAAAGATTGAACTATATCAAGAACAACTAGGCGCAGCTGAGGGAATACAGTTACATACGCTTGCGGGATGCCATAGTGAGGCATGATGCTGATGGTGAGCAGCTAGGTCAAAAGGTGGTGCTGCCGTCATCTTTTACCGGGGATCACGTTATATGCACGAGCGCATACAAGACGCCATGACATACGTGCGCCAATACGGCCGTCCTGACATGACAGTATAGCCAGGGTATTTCACCTTAAGGTGAAAAATATGATGGCTCTTCTAACCAAAGGCAATCTATTTGGGGCGATGCGTTGCTTTATATACTCGGTCGAATGGCAAAAACGGGGTCTTCCTCATATTCACATCTTACTATGGCTAGAGCAGCGTATCACCCTAGATAAGATTGACAACGTTATTAGAGCTGAAATACCTGATTCTGAGCAAGACCCTCTCTTCTACGATATTGTGAAGGCCAACATGATACATGGCCCTTGTGGTAATTTAAACCACAAATCGCCCTGCATGAAAGATGACAGCTGCAGTAAGAGGTATCGTAGACCACTTCTCAAGGAGACACAGACAGGAGACGATGGATATCCGCATTACAGGACACACATTACATATATGTCTGTATGTATTATTGTATGTAAATATATGTTACATATATATATTTAAATATAGGTTGTGTATGTAAGTACTATGTATATATTATATTTTAATATAAATACAATTTATTTATGTATTATGTTTCGCACCTGCCTACAATTGTTTTTTTCACCCAGGGTTGACTGGCAGAGAATGCCATATGGCATTAAGTCCGCCCTATGTCCCTTACCTTAAGGTGTTACATTTAATTTTTTAAATAAATAAATAAATACAGGAGGTTGTCTCCAGCTGACGGTGGTTACACAATAATATATTAATGAAATTGAGTTGGATAATCGCTGGGTGGTGCCTTACAATCCTGTCGTGTTACGTATTTTCAATTCTCATATTAATATGGAGTACAGCAATTCTGTTAAGTCTATCAAGTATATTTGTAAATGCGTGAACAAGGGTAGTGATCGAGCAGCCTTTACTTTAGAGAATGAGAAAGATGAGGTGAAAATGCACGAAATAGGTTTCGAAGCAGTTTAAAGGATCTTAAGCTTTCCCATTCATGAAAGGTTATTCCATCTTATATCTTGAAAACGGCCAACATGTATGTATACTTTACCTCTAATAACCTGTCAGAAAAAATAAAGAGTCCACCTCAAACAACGCTGCTAGCGTTTTTTGAAATCAGCAAAACGGACAACTATGCCAAGACACTGCTGTACTCTGAAGTCCCTTCTTACTTTGTCTGGAACAAAAATAAATTTACTAGAAGGAAAAGAGGGCAATTTGTAGAGGGCTGGCCCGGAGTGAGAAAAGAACACGTTGTGGGTAGGGTCTACACCATTCATCCAAACAACACCGAGTGCTACCACCTACGCCTGCTGCTCCATTAGGTTAGAGGACCCACATTTTTTGAAGTTAAGACTGTGAATGGTATCCTCCATCCAACATTTCAGTCTGAATGTAAGACTTTTGAATTTTTCGAAGACGACAAGCATTGGGATACTATTTTAGAGGAAGCTGCATTGTGCGTTTCTCCTTTGAAGCTGCGAGAGCTATTTACAATAATGTTAGTTTTCTGTCAACTCTCTGATCCTTTAAGCGTTTGGGAGAAATACAAAGACAGTCTCTCGGAAGACATTAAACGGCAATTGGAAAGAGATTTGCAAGATAGTGCTTTTCATAGACGAAGTGTACAACAGATCCTTGATATTGATCGAGGATGCAGTGTTAGCTCAAGCAGGATAAAACTTGGCATAATATGGATTGCCTCAGCCAAAAAGATCTGCAGTAACTTTCGGTAATCGAGAATATCTGAGGGAGACCAATTATGACCTCGGTATTCTGAGAGAAGTGGTGTCCTCTAATGAGGAGTAACTGACGGATGAACAGCTTTACGTTTATCAGCAGATCCTTGGCAATATTGAGAAAGACATTGGAAAAATATTTTTCTGGATGCTCCTGGTGGCACTGGAGAACCTTCCTTATCAATTTTCTATTAGCAAAAGTAAGGAGTAATCGTGGCATCGCCTTAACTATCGCATCATCAGGAATTGTAGCAACACTGTTGAAAGAAGGCAAGACAGCTCACGCTGTCTTCAAGCTCCCGTTAAATCTCATCCATGTCGAAACTCCACTCTACAACATTTCAAAACAGAGTAATGCGTGTGAAAAAGAAAAAGTGCTGCGCGATTGTAAACTTATAGTTTGGGAAGAAAGCCCGATGGTGCATAAAGGGGGTTTCGGAACACTAAACAGAACTCTAAAAGATATCAGAGGGAACGATGACATGATGGGTGGAGTCACCGTACTCTTATCTGGAGACTTCCGTTAGACTCTTCTGATAGTGCCGAGGGGAACTCGAGCTGACGAAGTTAAGGCTTGCATTAAGTCCTGAAATCTTTGGCCCTTAGTCAAAAAACTCTACCTTAAGAAAAACATGCGAGTTTACTTGAAGGGCAATGTTTGCGCTGAACAATTCTCCAATATCCACCTTAAAATAGAAAACGGAGAATATCCGGAAACTGAGGGCAAAATTACAATTCTTCCAAATCTTGCCTTAGTGGTGTCGACCGTTGACGAGCTAATAACCCGAATATATCTGGATGTCCACAACTTACACAGCAAATCCACAGAGTGGCTGTGCGAACGTGCGATTCTCACACTTAAGAACGATCAGGCTTCCGTCATTAATGACACTTTGTTGAAGTCGTTCGAAGGTAAAGAATATCAGTAAAAATCTGTCGAAACTATGGTGCATACGGATGATGCTATACACTATCCTGTGGAGTTTCTACTTACGCTCAACTCACCTGGTCTACCGTCTCACATACTTATCCTCAAAGTGGGAGTTCCAGTAATGCTACTGAGAAATTTCAATCCGCCTAAGTTGTGCAATGGAACCAGGTTGCGTGTGAAAGCCTAACATAAAAACGTGGTAGAGGCCATTATATTTACTGGCTGTGTTCGAGGTGAATCGGTGTATATACCGCGGATACCACTTATACCAATGGAGTACCCATTCGAGTTTAAAAGATTGCAATTCCCCCTTAAGATCTGTTTCGCAATGACGATCAATAAGTCTCAGGGTCAGTCACTGAAAACAGAAGGAATTGGTCTTAGGGGGGATTACTTCTCGCACGGCCAGTTTTACGTGGCCTGCTCGAGAGTGAGCTCATCTAACAACTTGGTCGTGTTAGCATCTGAAGGCAGAACCTCTAATGTAGTATATAAAGAAGCAGTTTCAGCATAGACTGAAAAAATAAATAGTCTCAACAATTAGGTACTTCCTTAGGTAGGTTTTCTGCTTGATCGTAGCCGCGGGCAAAAGCTAGTAGTAACATAATGCTGCTGTGTTTCGTATAGTGAGTGTAGAAAACTGGATACCCTTTTTACTGGAAAAGAGGCATTCCATCTTAGTCCTCACAGCTGACAACGCATCTGCATTTTGAATTAAAAACGAGTTTAGATGTAGATTTTTTTGAGCTACAGCAACCACTTACTATCAGGTGGACTGTATGCTCGCTTGTCACCCTTATCTTATTAAAAAAAAATATTTAATATTATGTTAGCTGATATCAGCTTAATGCTGCTGTTTTTCGTATGGTGAGTGTAGGGAACCGGAGACCCATTTTACTGGAAAGGAGGCATTCCATCTTATTCCTCACGGATGACAACGCATCTGCGTTTTGATTCTTTATTGAGAATAGATGTAGATGTTTATGAGTCGCAGCAACCAATTACCATCAGGTGGACTGAGTGCTCGTTTGTCACCCTTCTTTTATTAAAAAATACCTATAATTTACAATAAAATGGTAAAACCGAAAGTACGGCCTCCAATTTTATAACGATTGTTGCCAATTTAAAAATATATATATATATATATACAAAATACGGCTGTGACAAAAATTATACAAATTATTGTATTGTTTTTGATATAAGAGGAGCTTTCTAATTTTAAGAAATTATTAAGATTAAAAGTTAAAATAAAAAAATTAAAATATAAACAAATGTATTGTTATTATTGTTATTTCTTTCATTCTAACCATTCATTAGCTGTCTTTGATTTTTTAATTTTAAGAGCAATTATATATACGAGTAACTCAAATTATCATTAGGAGTGAATATAAATAGACATTTATTTATATAAATGTTATGTGAGTTCTTGAAATTATAAGTGAAGGTCTTCCCGTGTATATTTTTAGTAAGTTGTCAACGTATTTGTGTAGATTTATGTGATAAATGTATAAGAAGCTTTCTTATGCGATCTGAATACTCTTAGTGAGAAAGCTTGTTCCACAAATCTCTGCATTTTTAATTTAATTGAGAACTCCTTATCAAGTGTTATCATTTATGTCCAGTGTACTTTAGATGTACGAGTATTAAATGTTGTAATGAATATGTCGCTTATATAGCTTTGACCACTTTGAAAAAGATAAAAAACAATGATATTTTAATTCTAAATTATGTGTTTTTTAATAAAAAATCTCATGTAGTTATTGGTTTTACGGGAAAATTTGCTTTGAAGAAAAATTTACAATTGAAATTATAAGAGTTATATTTAAAAATATTAAGTAAATAATAGTTATAGTTAATTAATATGTATTATATTAATTAATACTGGTTCTCTTCTCGCTCAATGGATAATTATAGCCATTCAGCGGGGAAACAGCCAGCGTTCTTAGCACGATGCCGAGAGGAGGAGAATTGTATGATAATTAAGTAAAGAGTTTAGGTTTTTTTAGAGAAGTTTTTAATATTGTATATAATAAAATATTATGACAATAAAAAAATCATTTTTTTTAATTTGTAACACTTTAAATTATAATATTAATTTGCCTTTGCCTTTCATTTTGTTTAAAACAAGAGTAACATGAATTATACATTTCGTTTCTATTCTATCTGTCTAAGATTTATCTTTATATACAAATAAAAAGAAATAAATGCCCCAAGAGTGATAAAATGCATTTGTAGAATTTATAGAAAATACCCAGTTGAACATTTTATAAGTCCGTTTTTCATACTTTATGCTGCCGCCTGTAACATTTTCTTATTTACATAATTATTTTTTTCTGATCCATGAAATATTCTTGTCCGCTTCTATACTATTTCTATTTCAACAAGTGGGATGCGAGAAATAAAGACTGTGTAAGAAACCTTCGAAATAGGCGGAGTTATAGCCAAAATAACAATTTTTAATTTTTTGGTTTTTGACCATTTTGAAGTTCTATAGAGTTAGCAGTAAAAAGTCAGCAGAAACTTGAAATTTTATCTAGGAATTTGCAGCTAATTTGTTGCTAATTAGTTGCCAAAATCGCGATTTTGTTGCTCCAACCAGTTTTGAGAACATAGATTTACTGCTATCTTTACATTAAGATAAAGTAAAATCTTTCAATCAACCCCGCCGTAGCGGATAAAACGGGATAATTTGTTGCTAATTAGTTGCTGAAATATAATGCAACAAAATTAAAAAAAAATTAAAAAAGATCGAAAATTAATAAAAATCAAGTGATGTTTTAATACTGGTTCTGAAGTTCCAAATTAATGAAAATTTTGCTGCTGATTAATAAATTGATCAATAACTCCCAGACAGCCTACAACAACATAATATCGGTCGATAAGCTGTATCAAGTAAAAAGTTACAAATAAATGTGTACATGCTGCCTATACGGGATATTTAAAAACAGAACAACAGATATATTGTTGCTCTTCAGTTATGGAAGCAATAAGTCATAAAGAGCCAGTAACATAATAAAATCGATCTATGAGCGGCACCAAGTAATTAGTTAGTAATCTTTTGTGTATGCTCTACATGCGTGAAAATTTTAAGAAAAAAGTTAGCAGAATTATTGTTTCTGATCAATAATGGTAGCAGCAAGTCATAAAGAGCCAGTAACAAAATAAAATCGATCGATGAGCTGACCAAGTAATTATTTTTTAATTATTTGTGTACAAGCTATATTTAAATTATAGGAAAAAAGATAGCAGATAATTTGTTGCTGGTTTGGCACTAACTGAAGCCGGAACTCATATACAGCCAGCAACAAAATAAAGTCGATCGATAAGCTGCATCAAGTAATTAGTAAGGAATTAAAAGTGTACATGCTATATTGGTTTTTTTATGAGATAAGTGTGACAAGGATAAGGGTTGCTGTGGCACATAGACATCTACATCTATCCTCGATTGCGAATCAAAATATAGATGCGTCGTCGCCTGTGAGGACTAAGATGGAATGCCTCGTTTCCAGTAAAAGGGTCTCCGGTTCTCTACACTCACCATACAAAACACAGCAGCGTTAAGCTGCTACTTTACGCTGGTATTCTGTGAGAGCGTGGTCCTTCCCCGGTCGAGCCGACCCATTCGTGCTACAACTATACAAGTTGCAGCATGGCTCTACCACGTTAAAGCAAATATTTTGTTGCTGGTCAGTTTTAGGAGCAGCAAGTAATAAAGATCCAGCAACAAAATAAAATCGATCGATGAGCTGCACGAAGTAATATCATCATCATCATTACACCCCCTCACAAGTCCACTGCTGAACATAGGCCTCTCCCAAGGACCAGATCGTCTAGCTACACTTTGCCTGCCGTTACGAGGCTGCCACTCGAGAACCTTTTTTCCCCATCGGTTGTCGGTTCTTCGAGATATATGGCCGGCCCACTGCCACTTCCCACTGTCACTCTGGTTCTACTGCGGATATCCCCATTTCTAAGTTTATCGCGCAGAGAAACTCCGAGCATAGCCCTCTCCATAGCTCGCTGAGCGCCCTTGAGCTTCCTCATCCGGCCAGCAGTGAAAGACCACGTCTCAGTTCCATAGATCATCACTGGCAACACGCACTGGTTGTACAGTCTCGTTTTCAAGTTTTGAGTTATACCTGACGAGAAGACGTGCCGTAATTTCAAGAACGCTGCCCAACCGAGTTGAATGCGTCGATTGATTTCGGGGAAATGACGTCATCCTGTCTTACACCTCTCTGCAATTGGATAGGTTTCGTACTCTGGTTCTGTACTCGGATAGCCATCGTAGCCCTACTGTAGAAGCACTTCAACACTTCGATATACCGACAGTTAACTTGGCACCGCTGAAGGGACTGCAGCACCGCCCAAATTTCGGCGGAATCAAAGGCTTTCTTATAGTCCACATACGCCAGACATAGTGGCAAACTGTACTCCTCTGTCTTCTGTACAATTTACCGAAGGGTATGTATGTGGTCCATAGTACTAAAACCTTTTCAGAAACCGACTTGTTCGGGAGGCTGGAAGTCGTCAAGTCTGCATGCGAGACGATACGTAATGACTCTCGAAAACAGCACGTAGACGCGGCTCAGAAGGGAAATCGGTAGATAGTTCTTCAAGAGAGCGTTGTCGCCTTTCTTGAAGAACAAGACCACCGCACTTCTGCTCCACGCCTTTGGTGTATTGTCACCATGGAGGACGGAATTAAAGAGCTTTTGAAGGACTTCAAGTACCGGTTTTCCACCCGCTTTCAAAAGCGCCGCTGTAATTCCATCCTCAACTGGGGCCATGCCGTTTTTAAGGTGCTGGAAAGCCATTCTAATCTCGCTCAGACTGACGTCCGGGATATCATCGGAATAATGTCGGATAAGACTCGCTCATGGATCGTTACTCACACTTGCGTGTGGCTCCAACGATGATGTGTACAGCTGCTCTCAATCTCACTCAAAATCTCAGGTGTCCCGGAACTTTTTATTTATTTTATTTTATTCGTATGGTTTACTAACAGTCAACTAACACAATACAATCTTAAATAACAGAAAAGTTTCTTAAGCTAAGTGTTGTGACTACTTACTAGTAAACACAGCATGCAATATAACAATAACTTAAGTGGATTTTGATTTTACTAAATAAAGTTAACACTTTTAAAAGGAAAAAAGAAAAAACATTGTTTATCCGTACGGTAAAAGAGAACACAAGCTGGTTGCACGAAATTAAGTACTAGTCATACTATCGACAATCTTTTTACGGAAATTATAAGCGGAATCAAAGTTTACGTCAACTCTGTGTTTGTAACTATTTAGCAGCTTACACACTCTGGGTAATGGAGAGTTGGAGCCGAGAACGGTTCTGCGGGTTGGTGGTCTCAGTGGTGCTATCGGATGACGCGGATATCTTGAAGGCGCGCTAAAATCAAATGAGTTCAGTAACTGAGGGCAACTAATTCTATTGTTGAGAATTTTATACAAAAACAATAAGTCTGTTAGCTCCCTACGTTTATCTAAGGATAACATTTTGAAAAATTTTAGTCTATCCGCATATGAGAAATCTCTCTTTGCTTTACCAAATAATCGTGCCAAATGCCACAGAAACCGCTTCTGAATACGCTCAATGCGTAGATTGTGAACCGCAAAGTGTGGACGCCAGACAACAGAACAGTACTCGAGTGTGCTACGAACGAGAGTATTATACAGCATTTTCTTAGTATTAATGCTGAATCCTTTGCTATTTCGTATGACGAACCCAAGCAGTCTTGAGGCTTTTTTAACGATGTTTTCATAATGAGGTATAAATGTCAGCTTTCTGTCAAAAGTAACCCCTAAATCTTTTATAACCTCGACCTCTTGAATAATATACTCATCTATTTTATAACTAAATGAAATATGGTTTACTTTTCTGGTAAATTTGACGTGTTGACATTTTTTCGGATTTAGTGCCATTCGGTTGTCTCTGCACCAATCAATAAGATTTTTCAGATCCTTTTGTAATAATATTGAGTCTTCTATTGAATTTATATGTCTTAAAAATTTCAGGTCATCGGTATACATAAAAACACAAGAGTTAGTTAAGTAGTCTGGGATGTCGTTAATAAAAAAGTTAAAAAGGATAGGGCCAAGATGTGATCCTTGTGGCACACCTGAGGTTATACTAATATTATGAGATCGAAAGCCGTTGACCACAACGTAAAAAGTCCGATCCTCTAGATATGATGACAACCATGTTAAAAAAGAACCAGCAAACCCATAACATGCTAGTTTATTGAGCAGAATGTCATGAGGCACTTTGTCAAAAGCTTTGCTAAAATCAGTATACAGGACATCGATCTGTTGTTTACGATCGAAGGCTTGAGCCAGATTCTCGACAAAGCTTGTTAGATTTGTGCATGTTGACCTGGATTCAACAAATCCATGCTGGTTTTCTTTAATGTAAAGCTTAAGGTGATTTTGAATTGAGGGACATACTACAGCCTCAAAGATCTTTGCGAATGTAGACAAGATCGAGATAGGTCTATAATTGCTAACTAAAAATTCATCATCAGATTTGTATATCGGTACCACTTTAGCTTCTTTCCATTGCTTAGGAAATATACCAGTGCGTAATGATATATTATATATGTAACACAGCGGGCTGACTAACATGGGGGCACACAACGCTATGAAAAACGGTGGAATGCCGTCTGGCCCAGCCCCTTTAGATCGATCCAACCGTTGTAGTTTACTCAGGAGCATTTTCTCTGTAATCACCGGTCCAACAACAGTCTGACAGTAATTATTAATAGCATTTAACGAGGAGTGATGATAACGTTCACACACGTTGTTACTGCGACAGTTATTATCATTATACGCTAATGAAAAGTTCTTGGCAAACATACCACATATAGTAGGACCATCAGATGTAGTAACGATCTCGTCACTCATTGTTGCAGGGTAGGACCCTTTTCCCCCACGCTTACTTTTAAAGAATGTCCAGAAGAGTTTTGGGTTAGAAATAAGATCCTTTTCCAATTTCTTAATGTAAAAGTTATACCTGTCAATAGCCAAAGCTTCACAACGCTTACTTACAATTTCAAGTTCCAATCTGTCGCGCGGATTTCCGTATAACTTAAAACGCCATCGAAGATTATTCTTTTCCTTTAGCCTACGAATTAAATTACGGTCATACCATGGTGGGTAACGTCCTTTCTTTCTAAAACATTTATAAGGCACAAATTTACGTATGGCTTCCCATAAAACATCGTAGAAGACCTTAACCATTTCATTTACATCTGTTAGATGTCTAAAAGTTTCAGACCAGTGTAGCTTTGATAAGTGATCTTTGATTGAGTCATAGTCAGCTTTGTAAAAGTTCAATTTTTTTGTGTTAATATTATACGGAAGCTTTTTATCTATAGTTAGAGAAAGTACTATATCCAAAGGGGGATGCTGTTTGTCAATTTTGCTGAGGACATTAGTTGCTTTAGAAACTGTGCACTTCTGAATATCCGTTAAAACCAAATCCAAAATAACATCCTTATTGTTAGTGATGTTGTTTAATTGAGAAAATTTATGTAAATTTACAAAGTCAACCAGGTTTCTAGCCAAACCAGGTGCCACATAACTATTGCAGTTATTGTGAACCATTTGCCAATTAATGTTTCTTAGATTAAAGTCACCTACAATAATCATCGAGAGGTTATTTTCAGAAATTGAATTACAGTTGTCTAGAAAATGTTCAAGTACACTGCGACTGACCGGGGGGGGGGGGCAAATAAACGGCACACAATGCTATATGTTGCACTGACCTAGAAGATGATACCTCCAAATTTAGCCACAAGTCCTCACATTTACTCTCCCAGGACAACATTCTTTTCGCTTTTAGTTTATTATTTACGGCGACTATTATGCCTCCACCCTCCTTTTTGTTGTTATGAAATCCAGAACTCTCCCTATCCCTTCTGTAAACCGTATATCTATTATCAAAAAGTTCTTCTGAAAAAATATTTGATTTCAACCATGATTCCACTATAACTATTAAATCGTAATTGTGGCAACAAACTTGTCTATAAAAATTATGAGTTTTCGTTTTTAAACCACGGGCATTTTGATAATACAATTTCATAGTACTGAATTTTATATTTAAAGATTAATAACATGCTCAATTAATTAAAAAAAAAGGCTTAAACAGCTTAGACAATTTTACTTAAAGAATTAGTATCCTTAATCCATATGAAGTCGGAATCAGTTGATTTACGCACAAAGATGCGTCTATTTCTTACCCAGACAAAGGCATAGCCCATTTTCTTCGCCTTCGTCCTAGCTGCGAAGTGAAGATCTTTGAGGACCGGTGTTAAGTGTTCTGAGACGTAAGTCGCGTTATCCTCTTTTAGTCCAGCATGCGTTGCGTTTCATTTAGCATTGGAGTTGGATTTGTTAAATACTGTAACCTTTGCCAAAAAATTATCACGTAACCTCGGTGCAGCAAACTGAGCAACAATGGCCCGAGGACGTGTGCTATTCGGATTAATTTTGGTCACACGAGTGCAGTGTTGAATATCAGTATCCGCAATATCACAGCCTATCGTTTTACCTAGGGTTTTTATAATTTTCATAAGATTTTCGTGCTTTTTTTCCGGAACGCATTGTATCTCCACATTTTTTGAACGAGCGTGCTGTTCTAGGTAAGCAACTCGGGTGGTGAGGTCCAAGACCGTGGTTTTGAGGCCTTCGTTTTCCCTTTGCATATCCTTAATTTGTTTTTTGTTTTCCTCTTGCTCCTTTAACATTTTCTCATAAGTCATTCATGAATGGCATTGATTTTTTTTATCTCTGCTATTTCTTTTTCAATAGGCGCCAGTTTGGAGTTTAATGCAGACACCAGCATGCTATTGAATTTAGTTACCAAGCTGTCAAAGTTGGTTTCCATAGCCTCCTGTATTATTTCTTGTCTTGTGACGCTGCCAAACTTTGACAGTTGGCTCTTTCTGGCAGATAGATCTTTAGCAAAGACTTTGAGGCCGTGGTTCCGCTCGATCGCTTCTTCAATACGAGCAGTATTATAGTTGCGTGAGTCCCGCTGCATGCATTTGGAGTTGAATTTAACTTTCTAAAATTATACCCCTCAGGCAAATCTTTTCCTTCAAGAAAAATAATTGGATTAAACATTCGGTGTTATATTATATCTATCTCATATTATAAAGAGCCTATTTGACTTATCTTCAATTTAAGTATAATAAAAACTAAATAACTGATTAATAATCTTACCAGTAACCGTATGATTTTGTAAATCGGTAAAACTTTCGCCGACATTAGTTCTTTCTGATCGGCTCGATACACTGGCTCTACGCAGAGATGTCGCATCTCTTTGCATATTTTATCGCATTTACCACGGCGAGTGCTCTGAGGAATTGTTCGGACTAATTCCAGCCGCTCAATTTCACCATCGCACATCGTGACAAAACTTGAGATACCATGTATACCACCTGGATGATTGGCGGTCCACCACTGTGCGATTTAGAAGATGTTTTCTTCCTCGCACAACTTCCTTGTGGAACCGATTACCACCAGCGATGTTTCCGGACCGATACGACTTAGGGACCTTCAAGAAAAGAGCCTACTCCTTTTTAAAAGGCCGGCAAGGCATCTGCAATTCCCCTGGTGTTGCGGTTGTTCATGGGCGGCGGTAGTCACTTACCATCTGGTGAGCTGCATGCTTGTTTGCTCCCTCTCCTATAAAAAAAGTGGAAACTAGATAAAAGTCAAATTCTATAATTTACTATAATAGTTTTGACAAATTTTCATTTATTTCATGTATATTCATACATTATGCCGCGATATGATGACGAATGTAAGTGGATCCACAAACCCATAATATCATCGTGTGGGTATAATATAAGGTAAAGCAGGAAATGGGCAGCATCATCTTCCTGACAACAACTTTGATAATAAAAGGGAATATCTATGAGGAAGGCTATTTAAGGGTTGCATTTTGATCGGCTGTTATTTATGAATGGACTGGGATATTTATAGAAATATTTATATTTACAGAAGCTCTTTAATATAAATATTGATTATGTCATATTATAATTTTATAACATTTACAATTATTATTTAATTTTTTTTTACATTTTGGTAAAAAAATAAAGTTAAATAATAAATATAAAGCAATAGATATTATCGTTAACTAAAAAATTAAACTTCTCTCTATAGACAAAGATTTTTGTTCTAAAACATCTTGGGCTTGTTTAAAATTAAAATAAACGTTTTGATTCTTGGGATTGATTAATATTGGTTTGTCAACGAACGATACAAAAATATTCTTTCTTGCCAACGCCTGTCTCATCTGACTTCTTCTTGAAACACTGGCTCAAGTAAGTGTAAAATGGTAAGTGCAGTCTTTTTACTGGAAACGAGGTTTTCTATCATCGTTATTAGGGTTGGCAACGCATTCTGGCTTTTTGATTCTTAATCAAGGATCGATGTAGATGTCTACGAGTCACAGCACCCATTTACCATCAGGAGACCTATTTTTATGGACTATGTTATATTTTATAAAAAAAATACATACATACATAATACATAAACACTCACGCCTGTCATCCAGAGCGGTAGGCAGTGACTACGGACTTCCATTTGGCGCGAGCCTGACACACCTCTCTCGCCTCCTTTACATCCATATATCTACGCATACACGCTCGTCGGTTAAGGGTACTCCTAATCTGGCCCATTTTCAATGTATCGCCGATTTGGTCGATAAACCTTAGAGAAAGTTTATCGACCTTGCCGTTCACTTCTCCGACCTTGCTGTTCACTTCTGCAACATAAAGTTGCTTTGTCACTCTTTCCTCGTTCATTCTTTCTACATGACCAAACCACCGAAGCATTACTTTCTTAATCCTTGTCACAACGTCATCTTGCAAACCACACTTTTCTCTTATCACACTATTTCTCACCTTGTCATTCAGATTCAGCCCTAGCATACTCCTTAAGGACCGCATTTCTACAGCATTTATTCTACTCTCATGCTTCTTCTGCCAGACCCAACTTTCACTACCATACATTAAAATAGGGTCTAACACAGCATTATAAATTGCCATACGTGACTTATTTGACACATTCTGACTCCTCTTAATATCGTGTAGAGCCCCATTCACTCTATTTCCTGCATTCACTCGTCGTTCTTTATCCTAATGATATCTGCCATCCCTGCTAAATAAACATCCCAAATATACAAACTCATCCACTTGCTCAATCAACTCCACTTCTATTCTTATTTCACATAACGTTTTACTTTCTTCTCTTTCAAAAACCATCACTTTCGTCTTACTTGATTTAACTTCATATCCCATTCTTTCAATGACCAGTTCATTAAAGTAACCATCATTTGCATCTTTTCTTTAAATTCGAAACTTCATAATTCAGCATGTAGCCATTCTCGTCTCGTATAGCATTCATTCTAGACTGTTTTGAATTTCCCCTGGTAGTTCTTACGAGCTTCCAGAACATTTAAATATTTGCCTGGAAGTTATCAGATATCCTTCTATTATTCTTATCTATCCTTTCTTGCTTTTTCCTTTCAACAACTTCTTTTACTCTCTTATTTATACGTCTAAAGTCTGCCTTTTTTCTTTCAATCTTATCATTCATACCGCCAGAATTACCAGCTTTAGTTGCTAGTAAATCTAGCCATGCTCTCTTCTTTGCTTCAACATCCATCCGTACCTCATCATTCCACCACAACGTATTACTTTTCCTTTTATTCCTTCTCTTACTTACACCACATACTTCGGTGGCTGTATCCACCAAAACTTTCTTAATATTATTCCATACATTCTTCAAGTCTAAATCATTCATACATAATTCATTCAACCCACTTATATTTTCCCTCAGTCTACATTTATACTTTTCTTTCACACCTTCATCTTGTTCCCTCTCTATTCTAATACGCTGTGACGCAGTGGTAGACACATATGTCCGATGCCGCCAACACTTGAATAGACCATTAATTCGGCATAAGACCAAGTAATGATCCGTCCCTACGTTGGACCCCCGGTTAACCCTTGTATCCACTCTAATAACCACATAACCACTCTGCTCCTTATCCTTTCATCCACAATTATAAAATCTATCATGCTTCTATCATCCCCTCTTTCCCATGTATACATGTGAATCCTCTTATGGCGAAAGAAAGTGTTCGCCACAAAAAGATTCTTTTCCACACATACCGTGAGGAGGTCTTCACCATTCTCATTCATTCTTTCATCGCCAAACGTTCCTAATATCCTTTCATAACCAGACCTCTTCACCCCAACCCTTCCATTAAAATCCAATTTACACATAACACATCTATTCCTCTATCATTTATCATTTCGCATACTTCATCCATCTTATCCATCTCCGCATTCCACTTTTCGCCCCTCCGGGAGACAGGACGTGACCGGTGGCGAACCTCATCGCCGGTTTTTCTCCCGGAGATTCTTCGCAACTCTGCCCCATTAAAGGGGCGCCGGAAAAAAAAAACATTTTATATATAATACAAATTATATTTTAGCTATGTATTGTATTATTTACCGCATATACATTTTGACACATTTTTCTCAACTAGATTACGAACACATTGTAACTTTAAGAATGACGCCACTAATAAATAATTCATGTGTACCCCGTTTCTGAGTTATTTTATGAAGACAAATCCGCATGAAGAAAATCACGCGCCTCGATACTTTCTTGCCTTCAAGTCTCAGTGTTTTATATCTTCACAGCCTATTACTACATAAAATGTAAGAAATACGCTAGAGATTTTTTTTTTATAGAATAAGGGTGACAAACGAGCACACAGTTCACCTGATAGTAAGTGGATGATGTGGCCCATAGACATTTACATTTATCCTCGATTAAGAATCAAAATGCAGATGCGTTGTCAGCCGTGAGGACTAATTATGTAATGCCTGGTTTCCTGTAAAATGGGTTCCATACACTCACCATACGAAACATAGCAGCAATAAGCTGCTGTTTTTCGCTGGTATTCTGTAAGAGCGTGGTCCTTCCCCGGTCGAGCCGACCCATTCGAGCTTACAAGCTTAATATAGCTGCAGCACGTAAAAAATATACAGGTCGTGGAACCAAGGAACCACTCCTCGTTGACGCGGTCATTGGCAAGGTGGTTAAAAGCAACCGTCTGAACCTCTCCGCCACCTGGGTAGACTATAAAAATGCATTCGACTCGGAGCCTCATACATGGCTTAAGAGGGTCCTCGAGCTGTATAAGGTTAATTGTTTAGTTCGAGACTTCCTCGGGCAGTGTATGGGGCAATGGAGTACGATCCATTGTCATCTAGGCGAGCAAATGACGGCTGCGGAGAACCACGTAAGGATAAGAAGGGGTATCTTCCCGAGCGATTGTTTGAATCCAATCTGGTTGTGCCTCTCTCTGAACCCTCTCAGTACCTTACTGGAGGGCTCCGGAAAACGATTTCAGCTTTGGAATGGAGGTACAAAAGGGACCCAACTTTTCTATATGGGTGATCTCAATTTATTTGCCTCCAGTCGCTCTCATCTTATGGAATTGCTAAACATCACTTGTGATTTTAGCAATTCTATTAGAATGGAGCTGGGGACGGATAAGTGTGTGGTCCTCTATGTTGAAAGGGGAAGGGTTGCTAACTCTGAGGGCGTAGACTTATCTATGCCCATCAACATAAGGAACCTTTCCGAGGCTGAAATATACCGATACCTGGGTATGTCACAGAACATCGGTGTGGATGAGGCGGGTATGAAACAATCAGTTTGCGATGTGTTTTATGCACGCTTGACCAAAGTGCTTAACCGCCTTTTGTCCGGTGTGAATAAGACGCACGCATATAACGGTTGGATCATGCCTGTTCTCATGTATACCTTTGGCATGCTCAGGTGGACTCAGACCGAACTGAATGCTCTGGACAGAAAAGTCCGCACTATAATGACGTCCCACAGGATGCATCATCCGAGATCGTCAGTAATGAGGCTGTCCTTGCCGCGGAAACATGGTGGGCGCGGCTTGTTAAGCGCGCTTAACATGCATAATCGCGAAGTGTGCAACCTCCGTAATTACTTTCTGACGAGAGCGGTTGATTCATACTATAGGGACGTTATTTCTTGTGATAAAGGACTTAATCCTCTATCCTTAGCCAACGAACAATGGCAAGACCCGGCAGTACAGAGTATTTCCGACCGGGAGACCGTGTGGAAGGAGAAGGAGCTCCACTGGAGGATCTACAAGGCTCTACATGAGCCTTTCTTAGACACAGTCACCTCCCTGGCGCCACTGGCTACGTTTCGGTGACCTTTTTGGGGAAACCGAGGGTTTTGACTGTGCGATACAGGATCAGGTTATTAAGACCAACAATTATCGGAGATACATATAAAAGGATGGCACCGTTGACGTCTGTCGAGCTTGTCGCCATCCCGGTGAGTCACTTAGGCATGTCATCTTCGGTTGTTCGGCGCTTTCTTACTCTGAGTATTTGCACAGGCACAAATTAGTAGCCAGGACTCTACACCAGAAGCTCGCTCTGAAATACGGTCTCGTGGATCGGAAACTGCCGTATTATAAGTACTTGCGGAAGCCGTGCTCGAAAATGACCGCGCCAGGCTCTACTGGGACCGGGCCATCATCACAGACAGGACTATTCTTGCGAATAAGCCTGATATTGTGCTGATGGACCGGGCACAGTCAAGGATATTTTAGGTCGACATTATCATTCCTTATGACGAGAACCTCGTGAAAGCCGAAACAGATAAGCTGACAAAATATCTGGACCTGGCTCACGAGGTGATCGACATGTGGGGTGGATTGCCGGCCGAAATTATACCTATAGTCGTCTCTGCAAATTGGATAATTCCAGTCAGCCTCTCGGGTCATCTGAGGCGACTGGGAGTCCGTGACGGACTGCTCCAAGCTCAAATGCAGAAGGCGGTGCTCCTCGATACCGCCCGCATCGTCCGCCGGTTTCTTTCCCTTTCCCCCTAACCCTCGGCCGTTTGGTCTCCTCTGCCGAGAGCTTCCATCTGGTTGGGTTTTTATATATTTATGTATTTTTAATGTATTTATTTTATTTTATTGATATTTATGTACGTTTACCATGTTTATTTACAATTATATATTTATATTGCCCAACCAGATGAGAAAACTTTATAGATACCCCATAATAATAATAATTTATTTGATACATACAACACTGATCCATTACAAAATTAAATTTTTACATTATACCTTAAATTTTAATTATAATTATTGGTTAATTAATGATATTATTACATATTATTATTAATATTTTAATAAATTTGACCACCTACTAAAAATTTCACTACATGCATAAATGTAACAAATAATTTTGATGCGATTATTCTGCGACCCAAAAACAAAACTTCTAAACCGCGCGATACGGTGACAGATCAGTGCATCTAAACCAACGACACGGGCCTCTGCGGACATCTGGGACGCACTATATTTCTCACATATCTGGAGTAGTGCACGCAACGCACCAATCGAGGGACTCAGCAGCACCATATCATCAGCATAACTCAAGTTATTAAAGCATTCAGAACGAATGTGGCAACCCAGTCTGGTGCTTCTAAGCTCCTCGATCAGCTGATCAACATACAGATTAAAAATCATAGGCGATATTAGCCCTCCCTGCCTTACACCGCAATGTAGGAGAAATTCCTCAGAGTATCATGCGATCAATATGTTAATACATAATGACGGCACTCCCGCATCACGTAACTTCCTCCAAAGTATATCATTACTGACTCCGTCAAAAGCCCTATTTAAGTCCAAGAAACATGCATAAATATTTGTTTTCGGCTTATTATAATAACTAACGGTTTGCTTTAAAGTAAAAATAGCCGCATCCGTAGAAGTATCTTTTTTAAATCCAAATTGAGCATCGCTAATATGTATATATTTGGAAATAACGCATAATAATATGGTGTCAAACAGTTTAGCACAAGTTGTAGCTATGGATATCGGTCTATAAATACCACTGTCGGTCAAACTACTCGATTAACATTTAAGAACAGGACTTATTACCGTTTTTAGCTTTTCTACCGGTAAGTAAGCATGCTTTATACAAGCATTGAAAAATGCAGATAGGAACGCAATTACCCATGGTCCTCCAAACCGAAGATGTTCCACGCTTATATTGTCATATCCTATCGCCTTTCCTAGTTTCATCTGGCGCAGAGCATTAAAGATCATCTCTTCAGATACATGAATGTCCTTGCCATCTGCTATATGATATTGATTATGAGAAGTACAGTGTCCTGCATTTAACGCAAGAAATTTGTCCCTAAACAAGTTTGCAATCGCCAGTGTGTCCGTCAGGCCATCCACACACTTCGTAATCTTCGATCCGGTCTTAAGTAAATTTCCCGTATCTTTCCAAAATTGACTAAAGTTTCTACTTAAACAAGATGCCGAAATCTTATCTAAGATTATTTGATCAGCGGAATTATGGCAAAATCTTAACCTACTTTTAAAAATAGTTCGCGTTCTTTTCATTTAACCGAACAACGGACCAGAAGACGTTGCTCCAGCCGTTAACCCAGCTCGTGCTTGCAGTGCCTTCATGTGTGCCTCGCGTACATACTCATTCCACCCCGGAACAGGCGGCGTCTGGATGACATGCAGAGACGCGCGACGTGTGGCCGCGTGAATTATACAACTAATAAAAGAGTTACACAAGCTATCTACGTATTTGTGATGTTCAGTATACGTACAACTATAACATTTAGCAGAAAAATGCCTTAACCTCTCCCAATCCAAGTTACGTATATACTCAGAACAAAGAGAGGAATAAAATTCAACTTCGAGACCATTTCTTTTACCCCATTTTGACAAGTCGTTCCATTTCTGTAAAGGAACGTTATTATGCACCGCCTTAAACGTCAAATTAATGTTGCATTCAACACACAAAGGCTTATGGTTGGACCACATGAGGTCTTCCAAAACATAAATATTGGTTACAGTAGCCCATACCTACCGTGTAGTTACACAATGATCCAACGAACTTTTCGAACCATGAGCATAGCTCATATACGTAAAGACACCACTTTTGAGTCACAGAAATTCATAATCTGCACACACCAAATTATAATCTGTACAATAATTAAATAACTCTAAACCAAATAATGTATTCCCATCTGCGTTAAAATCACCTAAAATAAAAGAATAATTAATATCCTTATCTAAAATAATTGATTGATTAATACTTAAAATATTCGAAAAATCAATCAAATTTTCATAATTATTTTGAGGCATATACACAGATACACACAAATTTTATTACCATACATTTCGAAAGTAACTGCACTTAAACTAGAATTGTTACAATCAAAAATCTCCACTTTATCAAACATCGACGATCGCCACAATAACCCAACCCCTCCATAGGGCCTACCCCATAACATACCTTGTGTGACATCTACAGCTGATATACGATGATTAGAAAATTTGGTATGTGTAGTGTTTATAGATTTGTAGATGCGTTGTCACCCGTGAGGACTAAGATGTAATCCCTCGTTTCCAGTAAAAAGTTCTCCGGTTCTCTACACTCACCATACGAAACACAGCAGGGTTAAACTGCTATTTTACATGGTATTCTGTGAGAGCGTGGCCTTTCCCCGGTCGAGCCGACCCATTCGTGCTACAACTATACCTACTACTAATATAGCTGCAGCATGGCTCTACCACGTAAGAAAAAATTGACGTTGAAAATTTAAGTATTTTCAGAAGCAACTTTGCAATTTTCTATTGGGTGCCGTGTAGTGGCGGTCATTGCCGTGTAGTGTGATCTGTCTTCCAGAAAGAGCCAACTGTCAAAGCTGAAGACAGAATGTGGCAGCATCGTTTCCGGGACACCTGAGATTTTGAGTGAGATTGAGAGGTTCTATGGGCAGTTGTACACGTCATCGTTGGGGCCACACGCAAGTGTGAGTAACGATCCAAGAGCGAGTCTCATCCGACACTATTGCGAAGATATCCCGGACGTCAGTCTGAGCGAGATTAGAATGGCTCTCCAGCACCGTAAAAACGGTAAGGCCCCAGGCAAGGATGGAATTACAGCGGAGCTTCTGAAAGCGGGTGGAAAACCGGTACTTGAAGTCCTTCAGAAGCTCTTTAATTCCGTCCTCCATTGTGGCATTACACCGGAGGCGTGGAGCAGAAGTGCGATGGTCTTGTTCTTCAAGAAAGGTGACAACGCTCTCTTGAAGAACTACAGACCGATTTCCCTTCTGAGCCGCGTCTACGTGCTGTTTTCGAGAGTCATTACGAAACGTCTCGCGCGCAGACTTGACGACTTCCAGCCTCCCGAACAAGCCGGTTTCCGAAAGGCCTTTAGCACCATAGACCACATACATACCCTTCGGCAAATTGTACAGAAGTCCGAAGAGTACAATTTGCCACTATGTCTGGCGTATGTGAACTATGAGAAAGCCTTTGATTCCGTCGAAATTTGGGCGGTGCTGCAGTCCCTTCAGCGGTGCCAAGTTGACTGTCGGTATATCGGAGTGTTGAAGTGCTTGTACAGTAGGGCTACGATGGCTATCCGAGTACAGAACCAGAGTACGAAACCTATTCAATTGCAGAGAGATGTAAGACAGGGCGACGTCATATCCCCGAAACTCTTCACCGCTGCATTGGAAGACGTTTTCAAGCTTCTGGACTGGAAAGGATACGGTATCAACATCAATGGCGAGTACATCACTCACCTTCGATTTGCCGACGATATAGTCCTTATGGCAGAATCGCTGGAGGACCTAAGCACTATGCTCAATGACCTCAATAGTGTTTTCCAACGGATAGGTCTTAAGATGAACATGGACAAAACAAAGATCATGTTTAATGTCCATGTCACACCTATGCCGGTAGTTGTTGGGAACACTAAGCTCGAAGTTGTTGACGAGTATGTTTACCTGGGACAAATAGTCCGACTAGGTAAGTCCTACTTCGACCGAGAGGTCAATCGACGGATTCAATTCGGTTGGGCAGCGTTCGGGAAATTACGGCACATCTTCTCGTCAGGTATACCTCAAACCTTGAAAACGAGACTGTACACCCAGTGCGTGTTGCCAGTGATGACATACGGAACTGAGACGTGGTCCTTCACTGCTGGCCGGATGAGGAAGCTCAAGGTCGCTCAGCGAGCTATGGAGAGGGCTATGCTCGGAGTTTCTCTGCGTGATAAACTTAGGAATGAGGATATCCGCAGTAGAACCAGAGTAACCGACATAGCCCAACGGATTAATAAGCTGAAGTGGCAATGGGCCGGCCATATAGCTCGAAGAACCGACAACCGATGGGGAAGAAAGGTTCTCGAGTGGCAGCCTCGTACCGGTAGGCGAAGTGTAGGGCGTCCCCCCACGAGATGGAGTGACGACCTGGTAAGACATGCAGGAAGTCGATGGATGCAGGTGGCTCAGGACCGTGCTTTGTGGCATTCTTTGGGGGAGGCCTATGTTCAGCAGTGGACTTGTGAAGGGCTGTAATGATGATGATGATAATTATGGGTAAATTTTTGTGGAATCGTGTTTTGCAAACCGCCACCTGAAACAAGCAACAAACTACAACAAATATGTACAATTTTTTTTCGATAACGACGTAAAATTGCAGAACAATCCCCATGCATTTAAATGTGGCTCTATTCAGCCTCTTAATATAGATATACCTCGGGATTCCGAGATTTTAAAAGTTTTTATGCGTAGATAATGGAAGATATAATATTATATTATTACTGTCCCATGTGAGTTAACCTTTATACTTATATACGTATTCTCATCATATATTTATGGTTGGTTAGAAAAATAATATCTAAATGCAAACTTTCACAGGGTAATTTTTTTACTATTTTTACCCAGCAAGTAGTAAAGCAACTACAATCCCATCGGTAAGTGGTTATGTAGCCTAAGATGGTGAATTGCACTGACTTAACAAAAACCTATTCACTCTTGCCTAATAGTACTAGGTAAGTATTTTTTGCGACTTATTTGTGTGTGCGCGCGCGCGCGCATACGTGTAAGTGGGTGTGAGTGTGTGTGTGTGTGTGTGTGTGTATGTCTGTGTATGTGTGAAGAAAAGCGTATGAGAATACGTGAGGAGGAATAAAGGTTGAGTACTACTTCGCTTACCGGTTGCCACTCGAGAACCTTTCTTTCTATTTTTTATCCGTTTTCCAAGTTATATAGCCAGCCCATTGCCATTTCACTTTAATATCCCGTTGTGTTATGTCAGTTACTCTGGTTCTACTGCCAATACCTTCATTTCTAACTTTATCATGTAGAGAAACCCCTCTACAAATTAAATTTTTTTTTAGATGATAATTTGTCTAACATTAAAAAAAAACCATAAACCCAAGAATGTCTTTATATAGTTATTTATACTAAAGGGAAGCACCATTTTTTATTTATTTAAATTATTTGATTTAATTTGATAGCAGTGTACCTAAATGTAAGTATCTGTATCTATATTTCCCTCCCCAATAATATTTTATAAAGTCATACTCATAAAAACAGCGTTTTATTGTAATACATAATTATAAAATTCAGTATCAACTGATTAATAAAAATATGCAACAATAAATTTACATAGGTATTAAAAACTATCGAAATCTAAGTAACGAGAGCATGTTCGTCGTTCCACATCTAAATTATATAACAATGCATATTTCAATTTCACTAATCAACGTCGCCGCGAAAATTACTTCTTCTTTTGGCACTTTAAAAATTAATTTATTTAGAAAATAATATTTACAGTTACCAGTGTACATATTAACTAAATTAAGTATTTCTAGTCATAAAAATATTTATAATTGAGTATAAACTTTTAAAAACCTAATATATATTTGAACGAAGTCGCTCCAACACCGACGCGGAGTCCGAAAACGGACTGCGACAGGGCGACGGAGCATGCGCGCTCGCGTAAATATATTCAATTTCAGGGAAAAATGATATATTCTCTTATAAAACGGAGAATAAAAATAAAACTCTCAATTAAAAATATTTATATTTTTAAGACCTTCTTTTTTAGTGTAAGAGCTATTTAAAAAGCTTGTGCCGTTTTGGAGAAATTTTGCAAAATATGTCAAAGATTTTTTCCTAATAAGGGGTTGACAAAAATACCAATTTTGTTCAATTAAAACATTTACCAAATCTTCTTCCGTTACCCTGTATTTTTTCTTTATGAATTAAATGAACAGTTATTGAGATTTTTTTACTTAAATATTCAAGATTTAGGCATTTCAACCGCTGTTAAGGCTTTAACATAATTAGCGGTAAGTTACGACGTTAAATTATTTATTTATGGCATATTATCCTCTCTATTATAAGAAAGGTCCATTTTCAACTTTATTTACGGAATAGTGAGGACGGGTTCTGTAATATTATATTTTACCCAACTTCAAGAATGAGGAGGAGGGCGATTCAACACGTATGTTTTTATGAATCTTACTCGATTTCTCGGAAATTGCTATACTAATTAAATACGCTACGGGCCGCGCGCGCATGAACACCGGCCGCACGTCCTTCCGCACGTGGATGCTCACTGTGCCGCCTGTGAATCGCCCCAGACCGTCCGCAAATACTTCACAGTATCTGGAACTGAAAGCGTCCAAATTGAATTCTTCGTTTACATTATTCACACAATTAAATTTGGGAAGTTGTACACTGAGCTCTATTAACCATTGCCTACCCAGTAGCGAAGATTTAGCGCCCTCTATTACATACAAGTTCAAATATTTCTTCTTAACATAATACAAAACTAAAGGTTTTATTACACCAACGGGTTGAACTAATTCTCCGGTATTGTATCCTCACTTCATGTTAGAATCCCTAATCTCTAAATCTTTAAATAACTTTAAATAAATTTCGTAACTAATGCAAGACACTGCACTGCCCGTGTCACATTCCATAGCTACATTTTTGCCGTGTATATTAAGCACTATTATAATGGGGCTACACATTAATTGATTAGATAATTGATGAATGTTCTTTATCATTACCTCATCACTCTCCCCGCTGTCCCCCTCTTTAGGTGGGGCGGAGTTTATCACCTCGATGGTATGGTGATCCGTCAAATAAGGGCAGACCCGACGTAAATGCCCCTGTTTGTTGCACACTCGACACACGTATCGCACAAATTGGCATCGCAAACTGTCGTGATTACCACCGCATGCACTGCACTGCTGCTGCTGGGTGATGGGGCGCGGTCTTTGCATGGCGGTCACTTCCCGCGGTGCGCGCTGTGCCCGCGACTCGGTGCCGCCACCGCCAGTGCGCGCCGGGCGCGGCCAGTACCGGTGCCACCGCCACCACCACTATAGTTCCACCACGTGCCCGCAACCGCCTGGCACGCTGCGCTGTCGCCGCCCGACGTGTCCGCTCGACCTTCGACTGCTGCCGCGTCTTTTTCCGCCGCTTCCATACTGACCGGCAGGGCGTATGCTTTTCCAAAATCGATTTTATCTTCCGTGAACAGCCGTTGACGTATGGACTCACTGCTGACGCCGCATACCAGTTGGTCCCGCAAACTTTCCTCTAGCCAGTTACCGATTTCACAGGTCTTTGACATTTTTTTCAAAATGGCTACGTATTCCGAGATTGCTATTTTGCTTTCGATGGCGGAATTTGTATCTCTCCGAAAGTATACTGGGTTTGGGCTGTAAATATCTTTCGAGAATTTCTGTTAATTGCTTGAATGATTTATTCGACGGTTTCTCCGGTGTACAAAGGTTAACCAAAAGTTCGTAACACTCGGCTCCCATCACAGTAATAAGTGTTGGTACTTGCCCTTCCGGTTTAATTTCGTTTACTACGAAATATTGTTCGAGGTATTCTACGTACAATTTCCAATTGTCGGAATTAACATTGAACTCAGTTATTCGGCCCATCGACATCTTGTATGTACTTCACTGAACTGGATTCGAATTAAATCGTCGCCACTGAGAAATAAAACGTGGCAGATGCAACTGCCTACCTACATAGAAAAATATATATATGCACATACATCACAGTTTCAAAGGTAAAACAAGTCAAGTATAAATAAATCGAAGGATGAAGTTTGAATACAACGCTCAAGTAGAAGGTAATTACCCCAATAGAAATAAACAATTGTTGATGAAACTCCCTAATTGGTTGCTATTATAACATTATTACCGTGGAAAGGCGCTATAAGAATACCTACTTATATGGGGTATATTGACCCATGGCTGTCGTAAGAGGCAACAAGGGTAAAGAAGCCGGGAGATCGGCAGCAACATCTACTTAAAACAACTAAAGAATGAAAGCTGCAGTTACCAACACACCTGCCAAGCGTGGCAACTATTTCATAAATTATAAACTCAAGCCAAACGCTCCACAGGTCCAGATGGTATACCTCCGTATATTGTTAGAGATTGTCGTGAGGCATTCGAGGCCCCGTTTCTCCATGTATTTAATATCTGTCTCAACAGTGCAATTTTTCCTAATAGATGGAATTTAACCAGGGTTGTGCCGGTACCCAAAGGCAGTGGTGGTACAAAAGTTTCGGATTATAGACCGGTGGCAGTTCTGTGTACGCTGGCAAAGGTTTTTGAGTCAGCATTATATCACTCACTATATTCAAATGTAAGAGCTCAACTTTTGGACGCGAAACATGGATTTCTCCTGGTACGTAGAACCGGCAGTAATCTGCTTCATCTGATGTCAGAAGTGGTACCAGCAGTGGATTCGGGGGCACAGGTAGATGTCGCATACCTTGACTTCCGTAAGGCGTTTGACACGGTCGACAATGATATCTTACTCATGAAACTGGCGCAGGCGGGTTGTACGCCGAAAACATTGTCATTTTTCGCCAGTTACATGAGAAACAGGAGCCAATTTGTAGACTGGGCTGGTCAACTGTCAAAACCATGCCTTACCAGGTCAGGCGTGAGTCAAGGTGTGGCCCCTCTTTTGGCCCCCTGAAATTTGTCCTAATGAATAATAATTTACCCGATGTTGTATGGCAATCAACATGTCTTCTATTTGCGGATGACCTAAAATTGGTGTCAATAGTTAGGAACTCAGCTGACTGTGACAAACTACAGACAGACATTGACAGATTAGTACAATGGAGTCAACACTTCCAAATGCTCAGTCATGTCGTTCACACATTCACGCCAGCCTCACACATACAAATATAATTTAGACGGAGTAGCCTTGCAGCGTGTAACAGAGGTAAAATACCTTGGTGTTCACTGTACTTCGAAACTCAATTTTAGGGAACACATTCTTAGGATTTGCAAGAAGGCGTATAGAAATTTACGATTTGTGTTGCATCAGTCGCGAGAATTCACAAATCTCTGTGCGGTCCGGGCTTTGTATAAAGCACTAGTGAAAAGTCACCTAGAGTGTAATGGCTTTGTATGGAGCCCGCATGAAGCTAAATACAAATTGATGGTGGTACGGATACAAAATAAGTTTATTCGATTTCATTATTTAAAATTATATGGAGTGTATCCGTTCTACCCATTAATGCACCCAACATTATTTGTTCTAGGCATGGTGGGGTATAACAAACTAGAGGTTAGGAGGGAGTTAAGTTTGGCAACATATATGTTTAAATTGCTGCGTGGAAAAGTATATAACGAGCCGATATTGCGAATGGCTAAGTTGTGTGTGCCGGACAGGTACGTGTGGCGCCGGAAGCTGCTGCCGCTGTTCGCGGTACTGCGCGCACGCACCAACCTTCTAAAGGAGGCCCCAATGACCCGAGTACTGCACACTCTAAATAAAGTAGCTCACGGTGTAGATTTATTCTGCTGTTCCATGGGTGAATTCACAAAAGTGACATTATATGTATTTTGTTATAATAGTAGATAAGTTGTGTTCTGTCTTTATTATATTAGATAGTTTTATGTGCCTACACTGTCGTATTAGGTACGCATGTAAAGACAGAGGTAAAAATAAATAAATAAATAAATATTCTCCCTATGAAGTAATCTATGGGTATAGCTACGTTTAGCAGTGGATCTGAAAACATAATTTACCCATAATACAAATTACATCAAAAGTAAAGCTGACCACCTTTTAAAAAGTGGTTAATACAACGAATAGAGTTTAGGATTGAAATATAGTATATTTTCGCTACGTAAACTGAGTCTGCACGAATAAGTCGGACCGACCGGTAAAACACCACGTTATACGGGGTGTTTTTGGAACGCTCCCGAAAACTAAGACAGACGACAACACCAAGTATACCTTTGATCATGGGTCACAAATAAATTCGATCCTGATGAAAAAAAAAATCATCTTTTTACAAGGTTTTATTAGCTTTATTCACACGCCATCATGTTAGTACAGCTAAATGAAACGATAATTTCATTTCTGGTAAATGTCGACTCATCCGTCCAGATAATGTGCTCAATGGAACCAGGCACACGTTGTTGCTGGTATAATAACCAACGGCAGAAAACTCGTCGGCGGTCGTGATCGCCGGGAACTAAAGCTTGCACTTTTTGCAATTTGTATAGGCGCATTGGTTACGCTTCAACACTTTGTGCACTGCACAGTATGACACACTTGTTCCATCCCGACGTCTTAACAATTTATTTAGCGATACTTCGTGTACCTAGGTTCGGATACCTAACATGTTGACCACTATAAACGTACGCGTTAGGCATTATTAAAACAAAAAAGAATCCAAAAACGTAACAAAAACTTTAATATCAACACGTAATCACAAGTAAATTTATTAAACAAAACGATTGAACTGTTGCTCGCGCACGCGTGTACAAAATCAACTCGGAACTGTCTCAAAAACTAAAACGAACGAACCCCGTCAAGGCTGAAACCTACTGCGTCACAAGCGTGAGGCGACAGGGTTAGGCATTCTGCCGTCATAATAAAAAAGGAAGTAACTAACAAAAACGTAAAATGGAAATAAAAAATAAATTGATGAATTTTTCTTTCAGACCCCGTGTCTAAAGTATATTAAAAGGTATCTATATTGAAATATATACGTAGAGACATGAAGATTTTAAGGACGAACTTATTTTTTTTTTAAATTTGTTTATTTATTTAAATAAAACGAATTTTCCTTTTCATCTTAGATTAAAAAAGTACACCTGGCAACACAAAAACATCGAAGGAAAGACGCATATAACTATTTGGGTCTTCCCAACCTAATAAATAAAACAAAACTACCATTCATTTAACATTTTTACATATTTTGGAAAGGTCATTTGAAGTTGAAAGGACGCTAATAGTTATTTACTACTTTTTTCTTAGTAAATATTAGAAAAGCATTGGTAGTGAGACACAAAAAATAACAACCCGCAACTCTTGAGTAATGATTTTAAAGGGGATATCATACAAGACTTACTACGATAATAATTAAAAATTAAAACATTTGTACAACCGACTTTAAAATAAATAATTAAGGATAACTCAAAAACTATTGGTCTGACCTCGATCAAATTTATATGAGACCACATGTGAAACACCAGCTCTTAATAATAAGATATGAGCTCTTAATAATAAGATATAAAATAATAAGACAAGAATAATTTAAATTTAAGTAATCGATGCAAATATTGTTAAAGATGACGTAGCAACTGGTTAAATAAGTCTTTTCTTTTATGTTGAATTTGTATAAGTCTTTTCTACTAATAAAATGTCATCTGTGATCAACAGCTACGTCTAAAATTCTGACGATAATTTCTAAAATATTGATATTAGTGAATATTAAAAAAATTTAGTAGATGCGTCTTCTTATCATGAGTCGAATGGTAATTTATTCGAAAATTGTTAGATGCGCCCTTTTTTCTTATGACCGCAGCATTGTTTCATACCGATCTAGATACAGGTCGACAGCGGAGTGAGTGTGGGTACAGTCGCGTTCTAAAGTACTACATGGTATTGGGCTATTGTTTTATAATATTATAGTAATTAATTGTTTTATTGTAGAATCATAATAGGTGTTTTACTAGCTACTTAGAACTTTGGAAGAGGTGGGAATTAAAAATAGATAATGTTTACTTGAGCATTGTTTGTTATTTCTATCGTAAAATATAAAGTAGTTTGTAACAAAAAAACTTAAGCTAAGGGTGACACGCCGTCCATTATGACGTCTTGGGTCACATGGAAGCCTTGATTGATGGTGTGTTGGTGTTACTGGATGCTACTTCATCATCACTTTCATCTTCGCTTGAGCTTTCGTCATCAGGTCGATCACATGGTAATTTTTTCGGTATTCTTCCTCAACAATTTTAACTTTACTGCACAATTTTCCCCATTCACCTTCTCCTATCATATTTACCTTGTTGTTCACTAGTTTAGTCATAAAACAATAGATATAAATATTTTTTTTTCCTTCCTTTTTAAAACATCGTCGCGAGTCGCAAAGTAAGCTGTGTATGCGACTGTATTTTTGGAGCGAACAAAGCGCGGGAACCAATAGCATGCAGGCACAGTAATACTGGCCAATATGTGATAAATCGCTCAGTGCCCAAGTTCAAGGCCAGCGTTCTTTTTTCACCGTTCGCGCGTACATTAACCTCCATTAGTCAGGTGATATCAATTCAGTTTCCACTGCTGGTTTTATGTTTCAGTATTTTCATGATTTTTTTTATGAAATTATCGTTTCATTTAGCTGTACTAACATGATTGCGCGTGAATAAAGCTAATAAAACGTTGTAAAAATATGTTTTTTTTTCATCAGGATCAAATTTATTTATGACCCATGATCAAAGGTATACTTGGTGCTGTTGCCTGTCTTAGTTTTCGGGAGCGTTCCAAAAATACCCTGTATAATAGCGTAAAATAGCCGCATACCAGAGTGGTCTGAAAAGTTTCCAACCTCAACCTGAAGATGAAAGTGGTTTTGTATCTTTTGACAGTTGTACACCCATATTTCAGCCATTTTGGATGCATAGTAGTTATTTGACAATTGTTTGAATGAGTCGATGTGAGTGATTTTGTGAAAATGGAAAAAAATGAGTATCGAACTATATTTAATTTTTTTGTTTTTGAAAGGCAATACGCTTACGCAAATCAAAGACGAGTTGGATTCTGTATATGGAGACTCTAAACCATTATTTACCACAATGAAATTTTGGGCAGTTGAATTTAAACGTGGCCGTGAGAGCTTAGGAGACGATGAACGTCCAAAAACTGCAATTACTGACGATAATATCGCTAAAGTTCACCAGATAGTGTTAGACAACCGCCGAATTAAAGTGATAGCGGAGGCTATGAAACTGTGCAAAAAAAGGTGTTTGTCACGTTGTTGTCACGAGTTGTTGGAAGTGTTCGAGTGAACATTTCCAACGCTCTGATGGCGCAGTTTTGGCGCAATAAATCAAAGTTTTGATGCCGTTTAATTATTTTAGATGTAAGCTGAATACACTATTATACGCCCAAAATAAAAGTACAGCCAAAATAAATTGACTGCAAAGGGGGAACCGGCTACAAAAAAAGCAAAACCTGTTATTTCGGCTGGAAAACTGATGGTGACTGTTTTTTATGATAGTCATAGAGTTATCTTAGTTGATTATCATAAAAAAGAAAAAATCATAACAAGACCATACTGCGATTCATTACGTGACAAAGTGAATTCATAAATTGCGGAAAAATGGCCACAATTACAGAAAAAGAAAATCCTGTTTCACCATGACAACGCGCCGTCTCACACCTTAGCGGTTGCCATGGCGAATATCCACAAATTATGGTTTTAAATGCTTGACCATCCTCTTTCCTCAACAGATCAAGCCCCAAGCAACTTCTTTTTGTTCCCTCATCTAAAAATAGCGCTCGGAGGACAGAGGTTTTCATCAAATGAGGAGGCAATCACCTTCGTGATCAATTACTTTGCAGAGAAAAACGCCGAGTACTATTTGGACGAGTAAGACAGATGGGAGCATCGCTTAAAAAAAGTGCGTTACTGGGAGACTATTTAGAAAAATCAAAATAAATTTTAAGAAAAAATATCATGCATCCAGCTGTGTTTCGTATGTTGAGTATAGAAAGCCGGAGATCCCTTTTACTGGTAATGCGGCATTCCATCTTAATCCTCAGGGATAACAACCCATTTTCTTTTTGATTCTTAATAGAGACTAGATAAAGGTGTCTATCGACACCATTATCCACTTACCATCAGGTCTGTGTTACCCTTGTTCTATGTAAACAAAAACACTTAATGTCCTTGATATTCAAATGAGTATTAAGTGAATAGAGTTATATTTGTATGAAGTTTATTTGTCACAAACGTACAATATTTTAATGTAAAAAAATAGTTATAATAATACCATCTTAAATATTGTTTTTCTCATCTACTATAATGATACAAGCATTCCAGTGTTGTTTATTGTTTAAAAAGAAACAAAAAACATTTTCCTAACAAAACTATATGAATGGCAGTAAGAAAATAAAAATGATGAATGAGAAATAAAACACGTCCTTGTGTAACGGCATTTATCGCAATCTAACGTGGCAAATGCAACTGCCTACCTACATAGAAAAATATATATATGCACATACTTATATTGTACGATCTACCGACATACATCACACCTCCCCACTTAAATTACAACAGGGTAGGTTTTATATTAACTAATAGCTAACACATTAATATTTTAACTTATAGGTAACACATTAATTTATGATGTATTAATTTGATTCTGATAACCCATAACGTTGAACAGGTTTACGGTTTCGTTTGGGACGATTCACAGGAATGCCCACAGGTGAGTTTAGAACTGGTGATTGCACTGGACCTCCTGACTTCCGCTTCCGATTTCAATATCTTTGTTACATTCTACACTGGAAGGATAAGGGACATCCGACATTCGCGCCCGGCGTCTAATTTGGTCAATATGTCTTTGCATCAGTCGACCGTTATCACTATTTACGAAATAACGACGTGAGCCCTCATTACCTACTACGGTACCCTTTTGCCACTTCTCTGAACTTCCGTAGCCCCTAACTCAGACGGTATCGCCGGGCGCAAGCGCCCGCGGCACAAAGCCAGCGTGCGCTAGTTGGCGGTGCTGTGCGCGCCGTACGCACTGCTCACGAGCACTGTCGCTACGCAATAGGTCTAATATCGAACGCAATGGCCGCCTCTGCAGTAGCATCGCAGGTGTGTCGCCTGTGCTACTATGCACACTATTTCTATAGCTCAGTAAAAATGTTTGCATAGCGGCATCCATGTCGACCGATTCCCTATTTGCTTTTTTAAGTGCCCGTTTGCAAAGTTTGACCGCGTTTTCGGCCGTTCCGTTCGATGACGGGTGATAGGCGGGTGAAAAAGATTGCCGAATGCCATTATTATTTAAAAATGTCTGAAACTCATTGCTTGTGAACGGGGGACCTTGATCCGATACGATCTCCACTGGTAGTCCAAACCGTGCGAACGTTGCTCGAAGAACTTTTATTACAGCCGTTGCATTCGTTTTATGCATCTCAAAAACTTCAAGCCACTTTGAACTCGCGTCTATAACTACTAGGTAAGTTCTCCCAAACAGTGGTCTAAGAAAATCAACGTGAACCAAGGCTGAGTGTGATATGGCCAGGACTGCGGAGGGGCGTGCGGCGGCGCCTGCGCCTCGGCCGCGCAGGTTTCGCACTGTTTACAGATTGCTTCTAAATCTGCGTCAATATTGGGGCCACCAAACGTAGCTGCGAGACATGGACTTCATTTTAACTATACCCATGTGACTAATATGTAATTGTGATAATACCTTAGCTCTTAAACCTTGAGGTATGACTAATCTATAGCCCCACATAAGGCAACCGAGATCAATGTACAGTTCAAAACATTTATTGTAAAAATGTTTAATCTGTTCATCCTTGCATTTATTTTGCCAGCCGGATTGAACATGTAACATAATTCGACACAAAAGGGCATCCTTAGATGTAGCAACTCTGACGTCATCGTGAGTTATAGGTAAAAACTGCTCGACAAACTTTAAATAGGTTATTCCTTCGATACCAGAACGCCCGGAACCGGTTTGAGGTAGTCGTGATAACGCATCCGCACAATTTTTCTCCTACGCGACGTATTCTATTTCATAAATATAGCCCGATAACAAAATAGCCCACCTTTGCACTCTCGACGCGGCCATTAAAGGAATACCTACTTTGCTCCCAAATATGAATGTTAAAGGTTTATGGTCAGTTCTGAGAGTGAATTTACGGCCATATAAATATTGATAAAATTTCCTAATGCCGTATACAAAGCCTCCCTATCTATTTGAGCGTAAGCTCGTTCGGCGCTGGTAAGCGACCGTGAAGCATATGCCAAGGGCCGCTCGCCGTCCGGCGTCACGTGCGAGAGGACTGCACCTATCCCCACGCCGCTCGCGTCCGCCGTGAAAATCAGCGGCAGATCCAGCGAGTAATGCACTAACACCTCACTCGAACCTAATCTCTGTTTAATACTAGTGAATGCTATCTCACACTCCTTACTCCACACAAATTTAACGTTAGCCCGTAATAAATTATACAGAGGTGCTAATATTCTACTTACGTTTTTTATAAATTTGGAATAATACATGACCATGCCTATGAAGGCACGCAACTCCGAAACGTTTGTGGGGGCAGGGGACTTAAGAATCGCTTTTATCTTATCCTCACATGTTCTAATTCCGTTTTTATCAATAACGTGGCCAAGGTATGTTACGCTGTCCTCGAAGAAAGCACATTTTTCTTTTTTTACACGTAGACCGTATGACTTTAGTCGCTCAAACACTTTATGTAAATTATTTATATGATCCTGGGCCCCTTTTCCCGTTACGACTATGTCGTCGAGAAAAATACCTACATAAGGTATATCAGCAAATAATTGTTCTAAACGTTTTTGGAAAATTCCTGGGCTCGATGAAAGAACAAAGACTAGCCGGTTATACATAAACAATCCCTTACGGGCGTTAATGACCGTATATTTCTTCGATTCGTCTAACTCAAATTGAGCGTACGCCTGTGACAAATCGATTTTACTAAATTTTTCTCCCCCATGTAGGCGAGCTAACACGTCCTCTACTTTTGGTAAAGGATAACGATCGACTTCAATGATTTTATTTAAGGTTAACTTGTAATCAGCGCAAATTCTGATGTTACCATCCTTCTTGACCACGGGAACAATAGGTGTGGCCCAGTCGGAGCGATTCACGGGAGTCAGGATGCCATTTCGCACCATCTCGTGCAGCGCGCGCTCCACGGGCGCCCACAGAGCGTACGCTACGGGCCACGCGCGCATGAACACCGGCCGCGCGCCCTCCCGCACGTGGATGCTTACTGTGCCGCTTGTGAATCGCCCCAGACCGTCCGCAAATACTTCACAGTATCTGGAACTGAAAGCGTCCAAATTGAATTCTTCGTTTACATTATTCACACAATTAAATTTGGGAAGTTGTACACTGAGCTCTATTAACCATTGCCTACCCAGTAGCGAAGTTTTAGCGCCCTCTATTACATACAAGTTCAAATATTTCTTCTTATCATTATACAAAACTAAAGGTTTTATTACACCAACGGGTTGAACTAACTCTCCGGTATAGTATCTTAACTTCATGTTAGATTCCTTAATCTCTAAATCTTTAAATAACTTTAAATTAAGTTCGTAACTTATGCAAGACACTGCACTGTCCGTGTCATATTCCATAGCTATATTTTTGCCGTGTATATTAAGCACTATCATAATGGGGCTACACATTAATTGCTTAGATAATTGATGAATGTTCTTTATCATTACCTCATCACTCTCCCCGCTGTCCGCCTCTTTAGTTGGGGCGGAGTTTATCACCTCGATGGTATGGTGATCCATCAAATAAGGGCAGACCCGACGTAAATGCCCCTGTTTGTTGCACACTCGACACACGTATCGCACAAATTTGCATCGCAAACTGTCGTGATTACCACCGCATGCACTACACTGCTGCTGCTGGGTGATGTGGCGCGGTCTTTGCATGGTGGCTCGCTGCCCGCGGTGCGCGCTGCGCCCGCGGCTCGGCGCCGCCACCGCCAGTGCGTGCCGGGCGCGGCCAGTGCCGGTGCCACCGCCACCACCACTATAGTTCCGCCACGTGCCCGCAACCGCCTGGCACGCTGCGCTGTTGCCGTCCGACGTGTCCGCTCGACCTTCCACTGCTGCCGCGTCTTTTTCCGCCGCTTCCATACTGACCGCCAGGGCGTATGCTTTTCCAAAATCAATTTTATCTTCCGTCAACAGCCGTTGCCGTATGGACTCACTGCTGACGCCGCATACTAGTTGGTCCTGCAAACTTTCCTCTAGCCAGTTACCGAATTCACAGGTCATTGACATTTTTTTCAAAATGGCTAGGTATTCCGAGATTGATTCGTTGCTATTTTGCTTCCGATGGCGGAATTTGTGCCTCTCCGAAAGTATACTGGGTTTGGGCTGTAAATATCTTTCGACAATTTCTGTTAATTGCTTGAACGAATTATTTGACGGTTTCTCCGGTGTACAAAGGTTAACCAAAAGTTCGTAACACTCGGCTCCCATCACAGTAATAAGTGTTGGTACTTGCCTTTCCGGTTTAATTTCGTTTACTACGAAATATGCCGTGTAGTGGCGGTCAAGAATATCCACTACCCCATATCCTCCCATGGGTGTCGTAAAAGGCGACAAAGGGAAACAGGCAGGAGATGGGCAGCAGCATCTTCTTGATAACAACAAACTAACAATAAAAAAAAACTGCGGTTGCCAACCCGCTCGCCAAGCGTGGCAACTATGGCAAATACCCCGCCTATGAATGACAGTAACAAAGAAACGGCCCCCAGTCCCTGGCTACGTTGGCGATCATGGTAACGGCGGGGCAGGGGGTGCTAAGAATCTCCGGTGGAGATTCGGTTGCCACCTTAGACGACTCGACCTGGCAACGTACAAAGCACGCACCCTGAGGACTGACGAGAAGATCGTGGAGCTGGAAGAAGAGATAGACAAATTGCGCTGGCATATTATAGGATTATCCGAAGTCCGAAGAGAGGGGGAGGACACGGTAATCCTCGAATCCGGCAACTTGCTCTATCACCGGGAGGGCGACCATCTGTCCCAAGGAGGTGTCGGATTTATCGTCCACAAGTCTCTCGTTAACAACGTTGTAAAGATCGGGAGTGTATCGACGAGGGTTGCGTACCTTATACTCAGAATCACCAAACGGTATTCGCTGAAGGTCATACAGGTTTACGCACCAACCTCGGCACACCCCGATGAGGAGGTGGAGGAAATGTATGAGGATATCTCTAGAGCCATGCATTCCTCCAAAACCCAATATACGGTGTTAATGGGAGACTTTAATGCAAAACTAGGCACAAGAGAGAACGGTGAGCTGAAAGTAGGGAAATTTGGAATAGGGCAACGGAACCCAAGGGGCCAGCAGCTGACTGACTTCATGGAGAAAGAGGGACTTTTTATGATGAACTCTTTCTTCCAGAAGCGGCCCCACAGGAAGTGGACCTGGTCGAGCCCCGACGGTTCGACAAAAAATGAGATTGACTTCATTATGACGACCAGACGACAACTGTTCAGTGATGTCTCAGTGATCGCGAGGGTGAAAACCGGCAGCGATCACTGAATGGTTAGAGGCACACTGAACCTAAACGTTAAGTTGGAGAGGTCTCGTCTAATGAAGTCAACGCTCCGTCCCCCTCGTGCTCTAATCCAAAGTCCCGAAACCTTTCAGCTCGAGTTACAAAACCGTTTTCAGTGCCTAGAAGACTGCAATGAAGTGGACGATATGAATGACAAGCTCGTGGAAACTGTCCATGCGGTCGGAGCTAAGTTCTGCAAGACCCGCCGCAGAAGAACACAAAAACTCTCCGATCACACTCTTAATCTCATGGCTGTTAGACGGGAGATGAAGCTACATTCTTCAACAGACTTGACAGCATACAGGCATCTGAACAGACAGATCTCCAAATGCATGCGGCGGGACTTACGCACCATCAATACAGCTCGTATTGAAGAAGCGATCGAGCGGAACCAAGGCTCCAAAGTCTTTGCCAGAGATCTGTCTGCCAGAAAGAGCCAACTGTTAAAGCTGAAGACAGAATGTGGCAGCATCGTTTCCGGGACACCTGAGATTTTGAGTGAGATTGAGAGGTTCTATGGGCAGTTATACACGTCATCGTTGGAGCCACACGCAAGTGTGAGTAACGATCCAAGAGCGAGTCTCATCCGACACTATTCCGAAGATATCCCGGACGTCAGTCTGAGCGAGATTAGAATGGCTCTCCAGCACCTTAAAAACGGTAAGGCCCCAGGCGAGGATGGAATTACAGCGGAGCTTCTGAAAGCGGGTGGAAAACCGGTACTTGAAGTCCTTCAGAAGCTCTTTAATTCCGTCCTCCATGGTGGCATTACACCGGAGGCGTGGAGCAGAAGTGCGGTGGTCTTGTTCTTCAAGAAAGGTGACAACGCTATCTTGAAGAACTACAGACCGATTTCCCTTCTGAGCCGCGTCTACGTGCTGTTTTCGAGAGTCATTACGAATCGTCGCGCGCGCAGACTTGACGACTTCCAGCCTCCCGAACAAGCCGGTTTCCGAAAGGGCTTTAGCACCATAGACCACATACATACCCTTCGGCAAATTGTACAGAAGTCCGAAGAGTACAATTTGCCACTATGTCTGGCGTATGTGGACTATGAGAAAGCCTTTGATTCCGTCGAAATTTGGGCGGTGCTGCAGTCCCTTCAGCGGTGCCAAGTTGACTGTCGGTATATCGAAGTGTTGAAGTGCTTGTACAGTGGGGCTACGATGGCTATCCGAGTACAGAACCAGAATACGAAACCTATCCAATGGCAGAGAGGTGTAAGACAGGGTGACGTCATATCCCCGAAACTCTTCACCGCTGCATTGGAAGACGTTTTCAAGCTTCTGGACTGGAAAGTATACGGTATCGACATCAATGGCGAGTACATCACTCACCTTCGATTTGCCGACGATATAGTCCTTATGGCAGAATCGCTGGAGGACCTAAGCACTATGCTCAATGATCTCAATAGTGTTTCCCAACGGATAGGTCTTAAGATGAACATGGACAAAACTAAGATCATGTTTAATGTCCATGTCACACCTATGCCGGTAGTTGTTGGGAACACTAAGCTCGAAGTTGTTGACGAGTATGTTTACCTGGGACAAATAGTCCGACTAGGTAAGTCCAACTTCGACCGAGAGGTCAATCGACGGATTCAACTCGGTTGGGCAGCGTTCGGGAAATTACGGCACATCTTCTCGTCAGGTATACCTCAAACCTTGAAAACGAGACTGTACACCCAGTGCGTGTTGCCAGTGATGACATATGGAACTGAGACGTGGTCCTTCACTGCTGGCCGGATGAGGAAGCTCAAGGTCGCTCAGCGAGCTATGGAGAGGGCTATGCTCGGAGTTTCTCTGCGTGATAAACTTAGGAATGAGGATATCCGCAGTAGAACCAGAGTAACCGACATAGCCCAACGGATTAGTAAGCTGAAGTGGCAATGGGCCGGCCATATAGCTCGAAGAACCGACAACCGATGGGGAAGAAAGGTTCTCGATTGGCAGCCTCGTACCGGTAGGCGAAGTGTAGGGCGTCCCCCCACGAGATGGAGTGACGACCTGGTAAGACATGCAGGAAGTCGATGGATGCAGGTGGCTCAGGACCGTGCTTTGTGGCATTCTTTGGGGGAGGCCTACGTTCAGCAGTGGACTTGTGAAGGGCTGTAATGATGATGATGATGAATGACTACGAAATATTGTTCGAGGCGTTTTACGTACAATTTCCAATTGTCGGAATTAACATTGAACTCGGTTATTCGGCCAATTGACATCTTGTTTGCACTTCACTGAACTGGATTCGAATTAACTCGTCGCCACTGAGAAATAAAACACGTCCTTGCGTAATGGCATTTATCGCAAACTAACGTGGCTGATTCAACCGCCTATCTACATAGAAAAATATATATGCACATACTTATATTGTACGATCTACCGACATACATCACAGTTTCAAAGGTAAAACAAGTCAAGTATAAACAAATCGAACGATGAAGTTTGAATACAACGCTCAAGTAGAAGGTAATTACCCCAATAGAAATAAACAATTGTTGATGAAACTCCCTAATTGGTTGCAATTATTACCGTGTAAAGGCGCTATAAGAATATCTACTTATATGGGATATATTGACCCATGGCTGTCGTAAGAGGCAACAAAGGTAAAGAAGCCGGGAGATCGGCAGCAACATCTACTTAAAACAACTAAAGAATAAAAGCTGCAGTTACCAACACACCTGCCAAGCGTGGCAACTATTTCATATATTATAAACTCAAGCCCAAACGCTCCACAGGTCCAGATGGTATACCTCCGTATATTGTTAGAGATTGTCGTGAGGCATTCGAGGCCCCGTTTCTCCATATATTTAATATCTGTCTCAACAGTGCAATTTATCCTAATAGATGAAAGTTAACCAGGGTTGTGCCGGTACCCAAAGGCAGTGGTGGTACAAAAGTTTCGGATTATAGACCAGTGGCAGTTCTGTGTACGCTGGCAAAGGTTTTTGAGTCAGCATTACATCACTCACTATAGTCGCAGGTAAGCGCTCAACTTTCGGACGCGCAACATGTATTTCGCCCTGTATGTAGCACCGGCAGTAATCTGCTTCATCTGATGTCAGAAGTGGTACCAGCAGTGGATTCGGGGGCAAAGGTGGATGTCGCATACCATGACTTCCTTAAGGCGTTTGACACGGTCGACAATGATATCTTACTCATGAAACTGGCGCAGGCGGGTTGTACGCCGAAAACATTGTCATTTTTCGCCAGTTACATGAGAAACAGGAGCCAATTTGTAGACTGGGCTGGTCAACTGTCAAAACCATACCTTACCAGGTCAGGAGTGAGTCAAGGTTTGGCCCCCCTTTTGGCCCCCTGAAATTTGTCCTAATGATTAATGATTTACCCAATGTTGTATGGCAATCAACATGTCTTCTATTTGCGGATGACCTAAAATTGGTAACAATAGTTAGGCACTCAGCTGACTGTGACAAACTACAGGCGGATATTGATAGAGTAGTACAATGGAGTCATAGGAATAAGTTATTTTTTAACACTTCCAAATGCTCAGTCATGTCACACATTCATGCCAGCCTCACACATACAAATATAATTTAGACGGGGTAGCCTTGCAGCGTGTAACAGAGGTAAAATACCTTGGTGTTCACTTTACTTCGAAACTCAATTTTAGGGAACACATTCTTAGGGTTTGTAAGAAGGCGTATAGAAATTTACGATTTGTGTTGCGTCAGTCGCGGGAATTTACAAATCTCTGTGCGGTCCGGGCCTTGTATGAAGCACTAGTGAAAAGTCACCTAGAGTGTAATGGCTTTGTATGGAGCCCGCATGAAGCTAAATACAAATTGATGGTAGAACGGTAACAAAATAAGTTTATTCGATTTCATTATTTAAAATTATATGGAGTGTATCCGTTCTACCCATTAATGTACCTAACATTATTTGTTCTAGGCATGGTGGGGTATGAATAATGTTAACAAACTGGAGGTTAGGAGGGAGTTAAGTTTGGCAACATATATGTTTAAATTTCTGCGTGGAAAAGTATATAACGAGCCGATATTGTGAATGGCTAAGTTGTGTGTATCGGATAGGTACGTGTGGCGCCGGAAGCAGCTGCCGCTGTTCGCGGTACTGCGCGCACGCACCAACCTTCTAAAGGAGGCCCCACTGACCCGAATGTTGCACACTCTAAATAAAGTAGCTCAGGGTGTAGATTTATTCTGCTGTTCCTTGGGTGAATTCACAAAAGTGACATTATATGTATTGTGTTATAATAGTAGATAAGTTGTGTTCTGTCCTCATTAAATTAGATAGTTTTATGTGCCTACACTGTCGTATTAGGTACGCCTGTAAAGACAGAGGTAGAAATAAATAAATAAATACTCCCCCTATGAAGTAGTCTATGGGTATAGCTACGTTTAGCAGTGGATCTGAAAACATAATGTACCCATAATACAAATTACATCAAAAGTAAAGCTGACCACCTTTTAAAAAGTGGTATATACAACGAATAGAGTTTCGGATTGAAATATAGAATATTTTCGCTACGTGAACTGAGACTAGTTTACTATTATTTAAAAATTAATAATGCAGTTTTTAGTTGGTGAAAATATTTATTATACTTTTTGAAACTATGATAATTCGAAAAAAAATAATAATATGTCGATGCTCTTTATTTATTACGCATAAAAATAAGTAAAAAATATCCATATTATTTATGTTTTAGTAAACGTCTCACTAAAAACAAATTATATGGAGAGAGAACTAAATAAAAATTTAAAATTCAAAACATACTATAAAGAAAAGTAATGAATAGATTTCTGTAGATATACAAATGGGTCAGCTCGACCTGGGATAGAGCACATTCGCACAGTGTCGCATCGTAAAATAGCTGCAAAAAGCTGCTGAGTTGAGTTGGTTTGTGAGGCAAACTGAAGACCTCGTTTACTGGTAACGAAACATTTAAAGTTTTATACTCAGAGGTGTGAACACATAGGCATTTTGCTTACCGTTACGTGAACTGTGTTTTCGTTTTTTGCATGAAAAATACTTAGACAAAAAGATTTTATGTATTTTAGACAAAAATATTTAATTTTAGTTTTACTCAATTTTTTTAACCAGTCGCTCTCTTTTATTTAATGGTCTGTATAAGACAAAACATGACTGATGTTCATCCCACTAATAATTTATACTACCGTTTCGTGTCGTGTAATAAAATATCAATTTATCATTTTTGTTTTGTCACTATAGCACACAAAGGAGATGTATGAAATTGGGTGCTTGACATCATTCGTAACAGTTATACAAAAATATGTAGATAATAATATAAAGATAAATTATAAGCATAATTAAATGGTTTTTATTTCTGTACAATTATAAAAACATTTTTTAAAACTGAAAAACGAAAGCTAATGCTTTTACCATAGCAAAAACAAAACATTTTTTTTAAATATTTTTATGTATTGTGTCTATGGCATTAGATAATGAAGGCTATTTTTTTGTAATAAATAGCCTTCAGTATCAAAAAAACTCATAATATTGAAACATTGAGGCGAATCTGTAGAGATTAATACTGAATAAAAGAAATCTACTGTACTGTAATTTACAACAACCTACTGTCCTGCAAATCTCTCGATTTACAGGACAGTAGGTTGATGACAACAATGTGTTACTTGGGTTTTGAGTGGAATAGCACAAACAATGTACAGCCTCAGGCTACTTTTCTAGATGCCATTTTATTAATAACTAGCTGCACCTCCCAACTTCACCTGCGTGTAATTTGGTTTTAATTTTTTGCGAACCCTGAATCCTTTTCTAAAATAAAAGTAGCCTAAGTTACTCCTTATAATATTAGTTATCTGACAGTGAAAGTCCCATCAAAATCGGTCCAGCCCTTCCGTTAAAGAAGGTTTGGTTTATCGATCGTTTGTCTACTTTTGGCTGCCTCGTTGGTCTAGTGGTCGTGAACGCGATTGCTGATCATGAGGTCCCGGGTTCGATACCGGGCCGGGTCGCAATAAGATATAGTGGTTTTTCTGTCAAAAAAATCTCAGTTGCAGCTCGCTGTCAGGAAGTTGGCAGTTTTTTACCCTCGTGCCTTGAACGTTAGCACGTAAAACGTGATGGTCGTGATGGATAATCGTTCCTTCGGACTATGAGAGTGAGGGAATGGAGATTGCCCGTGTACTTATACACTTGGGTATTGTAACCCTGTCACGCGAAGATGGCTCCGTTGAGATTAGCTGCCGTGACCGAAACTCGGTCTGGAGGATACTATTGATTGTATAGATCGTAGGCCCTAAATATGAGGATTAAGGTTAACCATTCGCTTGTGTGCTTTACCTACTAATGAAAGACTCATGCCTAAATTCACATTAGAAATTATAATAAAATTAAATACTTAACAATAATTCTAGGTGGTAGAAGTCCTTTTCTTCCTGGGAATCCGTCTTGGTAGGTACAGCCCTCTTATCTATTGCTGCCGCTATATAGCAGTACTTACACTTACACCATAATATGTAGCCAGTATAATTACAGGCTGTGAGTCAATCTAACTCAGAGGTGATAGCGCTTCTGCAGCTTTCTTTGCTTGAAGTTGGTAACAGGTGTCCATGGACTGCAGTGGCCACTTACCATCAGGTGGATTATATGTTCGGTAGTCATGCAATTTAAAAAACAACGAAAAACGATGACCGGGATCTACAAAATATAAAATCGCTGTTTAGTACTTTTTCAAGATTAACCCACTGAACAAATTTTGATAATATTGGAAAGGTCTTAATTAAGTCAATTAAATAATGTAATTATTGTAGAATTTACTTTAATTTTTTTAATTTCAATATTTCATTTTTTTAAACGTCGTGGAGCCATACTGCAGCTATGTTAATTGTAAAGTTTTATCACGAATGGGTCGGCTAGACCGGGGAAGGACCACGCTCTTACAGAATACCAGTTTAAATAGGCAGCTTAATGCTGCTGTGTTTCGTATGGTGAGTGTAGGGAACCGAAGACCATTTTTACAGGAAAAAAGGCATTCCATCTTAGTCCTCACGGCTGACAACGGATCTGCATTGTGATTCGCAAACGAGGTTAGATGTAGATGTCTATGGGCCACTGCAGCCACTTACCATCAGGTTTACTGTGCTCGCTTGTCACCCTTATCCTATAAAAAAATATTTTTTATTTCCTGCTTATTCGGGCATTCAAAATTAGAATAAAATTTGTAATTTTATTTGTCTTAAGTAACCAGTGCTTAGAATTCCCTTACAAAGGTTTAAGAAATTTAATTTGAATAAAAGTTTGTTGCTACACAGCGATAAAATGTAAATTTAGTTCCGTAATGGTTACCTTGGGTCGTAGATAAGCGTCGCACTTCTGTTCATAGAACGGTGAATAATAATTAAAGCCGTGGAATCTATTATTACGAGTGTGATAGACATACACTTGGATTATTACACATACATAGTTTGTTTTGCTAATATCGATTATTTTGTCAGTTGACAAAGGTGTAAAATAATAGTGTCGCTTTGTGATTTATTTTTCAGAGAGATGGAACAAATTCAACAAAACTTTGAAGTTGATGTACCTGAAAACACTAGATTCTCTAGCATTGAAAGCCGACCTATCGATTTTGGCTGATAGTCATTTCAAAGTCAAAATTCGCAATAATTGAAGAAGATTCAAATTCTTTTTGCACTCGTTTCGTAACCGTAGATGAAAAGTGGGTACATTTCATCTACGGTTTGACCCGGAGACGAAAATCCAAAGTAAGGTGTGGTAAAGACAATCTTCCCCGCCAGCCAAGATATTCAACGTATCTGCGTCCGTTGAAAAACTAGTGACCTCTGTCCTCGCGATACGGACGGTATAATAATTATCGACTATTTAAATAAAGGGGAGACAATAATCTGGAATTAATAAGCATCATTATTCAAAAAACTATGCGAAGAACTAAAGAATAAACGTCGAGAAAAATTAAGGCCTACTGAAATAATTGAGGCAAATAAAATAAAAATATTGAAATATAATAAAAAATCCAACATTATAAGAATTATAAAAAAGTTAGTTTTACTACCAAGTGCAGGGGAAACTACACGTGACCGAACGGCAAATATGTCTCCTTGGTATTCGGGCGAATGAAAATGATTCTATACGTATTTAACGCATTTGAAAAGATGACAATTTTTAAAAGACTAAAATGAAACTTATTTGTTATATCACCGTCACAATTACACACTGGTGTAACGTGAGGGATAGAATTGCATGATAATACCAAAGTGTGCAACAGCAGCATAACACATCTTAGTGTAACACAGAGCAGCCTCTCAGCTACACCATTCTGCACCAGCAGAACTACTACAATGAACAGAAGAACCACGACACTATATTATCACTCGTAGAACTACTTCTCTTTGTAGAAAGACTTAAGCGGAATCTCTCGCGCACAGCGCCTACAGTGAACTTTATACTGCACAAACGAGTGGGAGTTTCTCGATGTACCCTCAATTCAACCTCGCTACCATTATGCCACTACCATATGACGCTTTGCTAGAGTTATGCAACCTTTCGCTCTTTCGAACCGGTATTTTATAGACGTGCCGATATATATAAAATAATTTATTTTCTATAAAACTGTCAATAAAATGAATATTTAGAAATAACATCCTTTATTTGCGATATCGTGTATTAAGTTCATTTAGAATGCTGTCAAATTTTTGCCTGACATAAAATTCGACGTATACATACAAAAAACTTTAAAAATAAAGATTTTTGACAAAAGCAGAGGTAGCGATATATGATTGAATATTTTTATAAAACAAAACAAAGTGATAAATGGTAATGCGCACTGAAAACCAAGATTGTAAACAAACATTATATTTATAATCATGTTAATTTTTTACACTTTTGTTGCAAAAAAAAAATAGTTTCCTAAACATGAGTTTATCCCAGAGAGTAGGACATTATAACGCTTTCTCAGCTCACGCCATTTAGTGCGACGCACAACGTATTTATTCACGATGCGACGCGAGCCATAATTACTCTATGCGAAACCAGTGCGGTAAAGACACATCTATTAAAATAAATAAAATTTAAGTATCTGTTTGTAATGTCAAAATAATAGCTTTTTACTAATTCCCTATAAAAGTATATATGGTACCTATAACAGATACACAATTTTTAAAATTTTCGTCTGGCTGTTTGTCTGCCCGTCTGTCTGTCTGTCTGTTCCGGCTAATCTCCGAAACGGCTGGTCCGATTTCGACGGGACTTTCCCTGGTAGATAGCTCATGTTATAAGGAGTAACTTAGGCTACTTTTATTTTTGAAAAATAGTTAGGATTCCGCGCAACAAAATTAAAACCCTAAATAACATGCGAGCGAAGTCGCGAGGAATAGCTAGTCACAGTATAAATGTTGGCAGTAGATTAAATGAATTGAATACTAAAATAATTGAATTGATACTTTTCTTTTTTGGTAGGATTTACTTACTTCGTAAGGTTAACATTTTATTCTTTAGTAGTTTATTTATTACAAAAATTTACATATAAAGTGACTTTACGGAGCTTTTAATAATCAACTAATTTAATTAATACAATAGTAGGTTGTTCTGTATGCCTTTTAAATTCCATTCCTGTCCATAGGCCTCCCCCATAGATCGCCTCATAGGGACGATATTTACCATAGTTGCCACACTTTACAAGCGGGTTGGCCACCTCCATTTTTTTTATTTTTAATCGTATTAGGAAGACGCTGCTACCCATCTCCTGACTTTTTTCCCTCTGTCGCTTCTTACAACCCCTACGGGGAGATATAGATTAATGGTTATTTTTACACTGTCACTACACGGACCAGGTAGGTTGTTTATAGTAAATTCACAACACATACACAGTTATAATGTAATAAAATAAAAAAAAATTAACATTCAGACTGTTAGTAAAATATATGAACTTAAAAAAATAACATTTGGACAATTAAAATAAACAAAAGCTACGCTTGGTTCCTCGAGGAACCATATGACATCAACAGAATATGGGTATTGGGTATCAAACCAACAAATTAAAATTCCACGAAAAGTCAAGTGGACGCGTGCCAAGGCCTGGATGAGAACTATCGTTCGATTATTGCTGCGAGAGTGATGAAAGCTTCACTTGTTCTTTATACTGTTTACTAATGTTTACTATTTCTGGCAACTACATATTCTGTTCAAAATTGTACTATTATTTGTTTCATTTTAGTCTTCCAAAAATTGTCATCTTTTGCAATGCGTTAAATACGTATAGATTAATTTTTATTCGCCCGAATACCAAGGAGATATATTTGCCGTTCGGTCACGTGTAGTTTCCCCTGTACCTGGTAGTAAAAATCACTTTTTTTGTAATTGTTATGACGTTAGATTTTTATTGTATTTCAATATTTTTATTTTATTTGCATTCATTAGGCCGTTTTTGGATTTTGTAATAGGCCACTTTACCTCTACTAGCATGAGATCATCATTGAGTTCGTCAGGGGTAGCTCCAATGAAAGGATAGGTTTTATTATTGAACAATCCACAAGGAGCTATACTAAGATTATTTTGCTGATGCAACTGCTGCAAGGGCCTACTTATTACCATGGGCAATTGACACCACACGAGATAGATTTTTCATTTACAAATTCAAATTGTTTTTTTTTAATCTGATACCAATCATTTTGCATAGCAGCGCCTGCAACATCAGTTCGATGTGCAGGGGCATTATCATGATCAAAAAGCACTCCAGCACTTAATTTTTCTCGACGTTTATTCTTTAGTTCTTCGCATAGTTTATTGATTATTGTCTCCCCTTTATTTAAATAGTCGATTATTATTAGTTTTCCAACGGACGCAGACACGATGAATATCTAAGCTGGCGGGAAGTCGATTTTTTTAACGTTTTCTTGCCTAGTGTCCGTTGTGAGTGTTGTCATTGCAGGCGGTTCTGTAACATTTAAATTCAGCGCGTAAGTTCGAGTTTATCCATTTTGTATACGAATCAAATACCCACCAAATGTAAGTTTTGAAAAAAAGATTGAGTATTTAATTAAGTTATTTTTGTCCTTGGATACTAACGAATTTAAAATTTGCAGAAACAGAACGCATTTCTATAAGTCATTGATAAGTGTCCTATTCCGAAAACTTTTTGATCAACCTAGTAAATTGTACATATAGTTCTTGGCCATGAAAATCACATCATATCGAGACTTAGAAAATGACTATCAGCCAAAATCTATAGGTCAGGTTTCAATGCTAGAGAATCTAGTGTTAGAACAGAGTTTTCAGGTACATCAACTTAATAGTTTTGTTGAATTTGTTCCATCTCTCTGAAAAATAAAATTTAGCTATAACCTTGAACTTGTGATATTGCTAATTGTCCAGTCCATAGCGTAAAAGAATTAAACCTTTATTATTAAAAAGAAAAAACCCACTTTAAAAACTAAAAGAATAAAATTATATAGAATGAAATTTCACCTAATAGCTTCTGAAGTCATGGCTTTAAATCTTTGATACACTTTGATTTTTGTCTTATTATTACGCAAACCATTCCAACTTGTATTTTCATATTTTTCTTCATCAGTATTTAAACTTCCACTGCTGGACATGGGCCTCTCCCGTAGTAGGGATAATTTGAATAATGTATTTGTGCTTCATGTATACATACATGTATGCCTAAATACAAGTCAATGATTAGACTTTACGCGGTAGAGCCACGCTGCAGATATATTATGTCTGCACGAATGGGTCGGACCGACCGGTAAATTACTACATTATATAACAGCGTAAAATAGCTGCCTACCAGGGTGGTCTGAAAAGTTTCCGACCTCAATGTGAATATGGCAGCACTCGTCAATAAAAGCTAGTGAATGTAGTTGTGCATCTTTTGACAGTTACACACCCATATTTCAGCCATTTCGGACGCGTAGAAGTTATTTGACAATTGTTTGAGGGAATCGATGTGAGTGTTTTTGTGAAAATGAAAAAAATGAGTATCGAACTGTCATCATTTTTTTTTTGTTTTTGAAAGGCAATATGTTTACGTAAATCAAAGATGAGTGGGGTTCTGTGTATGAGGACTCTATACCATCATTTACCACAGTGAAATTTTGGGCAGCTGAAATCAAACGTGGCCGTGAGAGCTTGGGAGACGATGAACGTTGTGGACGTACAAAAACTGCAGCTACTTCACAATAATATCGCTAAATTTCACCAATTGGTGCTAGGCGACCGCCGAATTAAAGTGAGAGAGATAGCAGAGGCTATGAAAATGTGCAAAAAACGTGTTTAATATGTTGTTGTCACGAGCGTTAGAAGTGTTTGAATTTACATTTCCAACGCTCTGTTAGCTCAGTTTAGGCGCAATAAATCCAAGTTTTGATGACTATTAATTACTGTAGATGTAACTTGAATACACTATTATACGGCCGAAATAAAAACACAGTCAAAATAAGCTGACTGCAAAGGGAAAACCAGCTCCGAAAAAGAGCAAAACCTGTTTTTTCGGCTGGGAAAGTGATGGTGATTTTTTAATGATAGTCATAGAGTTATCTTGGTTGATTATCATCAAAAAGGAAAAGCCATAACAAGAGCATACTGCGCATTATTACGTGACAAACTGAATTCATAAATTGTGGAAAAATGGCCACAATTTCAGAAAAAGAAAATCCTGTTTCACCATGACAATGCACCGTCTCACACCTCAGCGGTTGCCATGGCGAATATCCACAAATTATGGTTTTAAATGCTTGACCATCCTCCTTCCTCAAAAGACCTGGCCCCAAGCAACTTCTTTTTGTTGCCTCATCTAAAAATAGCGCTCAGAGGACAGAGGTTTTCATCAAATGAGGAGGCAATCACCTTCGTGATCAATTAATTTGCAGAAAAAACGCCGAGTACTATTTGGATGGGTAAGAGTGATGGGAGCATCGCTTAAAAAAGTGTGTAGCGTTACTGGGAGACTATATGTCATCATTCATTATTACAGCCTTTCATAAGTCCACTGCTGAACATAGGCCTCCCCCAAGGAATTCCACAAAGCACGGTCCTGAGCCAACTGCATCCATCGACTTCCTGCATGTCTTACCAGGTCGTCACTCCATCTCGTGGGGCGGTCGCCCTACACTTCGCCTACCGGTACGAGGCTACCACTCAAGAACCTTTCTTCCCCATCGGTTGTCAGTTCTTCGAGCTATATGGCCGGCCCACTGCTACTTCAGCTTACTAATTCATTGGGCTAGTAACCGACATACTCTGGTTCTACTGCAGATATCCTCATTCCAAAGTTTATCACGCAGAGAAACTCCGAGCATAGCCCTCTCCATAGCTCGCTGAGCGACCTTGAGCTTCCTCATCCGGCCAGCAGTGAAGGACGACGTCTCAGTTCCGTAAGTCATCACTGACAACACTCACTGGTTGTACAAATTCGTTTTAAGGTTTTGAGGTATGTCTGACGAGAAGATGTGTCGTAGCTTCCCGAACGCTGCCCAGCCTAGTTAAATCCATTGATTGACCTCTTGGCCGAAGTTGAACTTACCTAGTCGGACTATTTGTCCCAGGTAAATATACTCGTCAAGAACTTCGAGCTTAGTGCTCCCAACAACTACCGGCATAGGTGTGACATGGACATTAAACATAATCTTTATTTTGTCCATGTTCATCTTAAGACCTATCCGTTGGGAGACACTATTGAGGTCATTGAGCATAGTGCTTAGGTCCTCCAGCGATTCTGCCATAAGGACTATATCGTCGGCAAATCGAAGGTGAGTGATGTACTCGCCATTGATGTTAATACCGTATCCTTTCCAGTCCAGAAGCTTGAAAACCTCTTCCAATGCAGCGGTGAAGAGTTTCGGGGATATGACGTTACCCTGTCTTACACCTCTCTGCAATTGGATAGGTTTCACACTCTGGTTCTGTACTCGGATAGCCATCGTAGCTCTACTGTACAAACACATCAACACTTAGATACACCGACAGTCAACTTGGCACCGCTGAAGGGACTGCAGCACCGCCCAAATTTCGACGGAATCAAAGGCTTTCTCATAGTCCACATACGCCAGACAGTGGCAAATTGCACTCTTCGGACTTCTGTACAATTTTCCGAATGGTATATATGTGGTCTATGGTGCTAAAGCCCTTTCGGAAACCGGCTTGTTCGGGAGGCTGGAAGTCGTCAAGTCTGCGCGGGAGACGATTCTTAATGACTTTCGAAAACAGCACGTAGACGCGGCTCAGAAGGGAAATCGGTCTGTCTCTATGATGATCATCTACTATGATGATACAAGCATTCCATTGTTGTTTATTGTTTAAAAAAAAACTTGTAAGAAAATAAAAATGACTATTTTTTCCAAGGTAAAATAAGTCAAATATAAACAAATCGAACGATGAAGTTTGCGTACAACGCTCAAGTAGAAGGTAATTATCATAATAGAAATAAACAATTGTTGATGAAACTCCTTAATTGGTTGCTATTATAACATTATTACCGTTTATAGGCGCTATAAGAATATCTAGTTATATAGGGTATATTGACCCATGGCTGTCGTAAGAGGCAACAAAGGTAAACAAGCCCGGAGATGGGCAGCAACATCTATTTAAAACAACTAAAAAATAAAAGCTGCAGATACTTACACATCTGCCAAGCTTGGCAACTATTTCATATATTCCCCCTATGAAGTAATCTATGGAGTATACCTACGTTCAGCACTGGATCTGAAAACATAATGTACCCATCATACAAATTACATCAAAAGTAAAGCTACTTTTAAAAAGTGGTATATACAACGAATAGAGTTTCGGATTGAAATATAGAATATTTCTGCTACGTGGACTGAGACTAGATTACTATTATTTAAAAAATGCAGTTTATTATTTAAGGAAAAATTTGATTACACTTTTTTAAATTATAATACCGCGAAAAAAATTAATATGTCGATGCTCTTTATTTATTCCGCATAAAAATAAGTAAATAAATATCGATATAATTTATTAAAATTATTTCGATATTTTTTAGCATTATTTTTTTATATTATTTATTAGTAAAAGTCTCACTAAAATCAAATTATAATGAGAGAGAACTAAATACGAGTAAATAATTTAAAATTCAAAACAAACTATAAATGAAAGTAATGAATATTACGATCACATTGTAACTTGAAGAATGCCGCCACTAATAAATAATTCATGTGTACCCGTTGCTGAGTTATTTTATGAAGATAAATCCGCATGAAGAAAATCACGCGCCTCGATACTTTCTTGCTTTCAAGTCTCAGTGTTTTATATCTTCACAGCTTATTACTAAATAAAATGTAAGAAACACACTAGGGATTTTTTTTTTATAGAATAAGGGTGACAAACGAGCACACAGTCCACCTGATAGTAAGTGGCTGCTGTGGCCCATCTACATTTATACTCGATTAAGAATCAAAATGCAGGTGCGTTGTCAGCCGTGAGGACTAAGATGGAATGCCTATTTTGCTGTAAAATGGGTCTCCTGTTCCATACACTCACCATACGAAACACAGCAGCAATAAGCTGCTGTTTTACGCTGGTATTCTGTAAAAGCGTGGTCCTTCCCCGGTCGAGCCGAACCATTCGAGCTTACAACATGCTGCATCATGGCTCTACCACGTAAAAAATATACAGTTAATAGTTAATATAACGTTAAATATATAGTTATTAATATTACTAACGTTATGAATACTAGTATTCCTTTCCTTAACATCTCCAAGTAAGCTTGAAATGCTGTGTTCACGACAGACGCAGACACGTTAATATCTTGGCTGGCGGGGAAGACTGTCTTTACCACACTTTACTTTGGATTTTCGTCGCCGTGTCAAACCGTAGATGAAATGTACCCACGTTTCATCTACAGTTACGAAACGAGCGCAAAAAGAATCTGCATCTTCTTCAATTATTGTGAATTTTAACTTAGAAATGCTCATTTTGGGCGTCTGCTAACATTCGAGAAGCCCATTGCGCGGTCACCTTTTTTAATAGTAGGGTATGAGTTAAAATAAACTGAATTATTTCAAACGAAAGCTTTAGAAACTCAGCTAAACAACCTATAGTCAGACGTTGATCTACCTTAACAATGTCTTCAATTTTTTAACGTTTTCTTGCGTAGCGGCCTTTGTTTGCCACCTGGATCGAGTGTCGTCATTGCAGGCGGTTCTGTCACGTTAAAATTCTGCGCACTAATTTAAATACGAGTATATTCATTTTGCATACGAATCAAATGTTCGCCAAATGTGAGTTTTGAAAAAAATATTGAGTATAGTTTTTAATTTACTTATTTTGGCCTTGGATACTAACGAATTTAAGATTCACAAAAATAGAAAGCATTTGTAACTCATTGATAAGTGTCCTATCCCGAAAACTTTTTGATTAACCTAGTAAATTATACATACAGTTCTAGATCATAAAGATCATATCATATAGAGACTTAGAAAATGACTATCAGCCAAAATCGATAGGTCGGCTTTCAATGCTGGAGAATCTAGAGTTATTAAGGAGTTTTCAGGTATATCAGCTTCAAAGTTTTGTTGAATTTTTCCATCTCCCTAAAAACTAAATCACAAACTCAAACTGACATTTTACACCTTTGTAATATTGATAATAATAATAACCTTTATTATTTTCTCCCACAAATATTACATTTTGCATTATGTACCTTTTAAAAACATATTTTTTTATAAACAAAACAAAAAGTGGGAGACGGGAGTCCAAACAAGGATATTCAAATTCAAATCGTTTATTGCGAATATAGGTTGATACAGTTGGTTTTTACGTAGTTTATCACTTCTAGAACAAACATTTAGTACAGCTATATTCCGCCATTTGGCATGCAATGTCCATCACATTTTATTACTTTTATATTAAATTACTTAAACATACTCTAGTTATAATTGGAGTTCACATTATACAAAGTCAAAAATATTAGCGATAAGTCAATTTAGATAATATTATATAAGTCAAGTCAATTTAGTTATTCTGAGTCATGTAACAGTCAATTATTGAATTTCATATTTGTCTTCGAGATATTCTTTCACACTGTAGTATGCCCTATTAACAAGAAATTGCTTCAACAGTATTTTAAACTTATCTATGTTGGAGCATCTCAAAATGTGTAATGGTAAATGGTTATAAATTCGAGGGGCCATACAAAATATACTGTTGTTAAATTGGGCTATTTTGTTTGATGGAAAACATATTTTGTGATTATAACGTTTATTGTGTAGGTACTCAAATAAAGAAATATGCGTAATAACAAAAACGGCTACCTCATATATATAAAGGCATGGAAGTGTTAACAGTTTCAGTCTAATAAAAAATGGTTTACAACTATCTGTCTGTTTTAACTTCACAATAGGGCTATTGTTTACACATCTCTTTTGGGCTCTAAATATCATTTCATTGTCTACAGAGTTACCCCAAAATATGACACCATATCTTAACACTGATTCTACATAACCGTGGTACGCAGTGATGACGGCAGATTGATTCACAATTGTTCCAAGTCTATACAGAGCATAAGAGAACCGGTTGAGTTTAGTACAAATATCTTCCACTTGAGATTTCCATCTTAAGTTTGAATCGAGATTGAGGCCTAAAAATTTTGCATTTTCGACTACATTAATTTGTTGTCCGTTGTAGCATATATTAAAATTTATTAAATTATTTTTCACGTTTCTGAATTTCATTAGATTTTTTTTATTTAGATTAATTAATAAATTATTATTTTATAACCATTGAATTATTATGTCCAGTGTTTGATTTATGTCAGATATCATTTGATTTTTGCTTGTGCTTGTAAACATCACTGTGCTATCGTCTGCAAATAGTACCATATCTTGATTTATATAATTTGGTAAATCGTTTATATAAACAAGGAATAACAACGGACCATGAATACTTCCCTGGAGTACTCCTTGAGTTACTTCGTGATATGACGATGAATGAACTATTTGTCTATACGTTTTTGAGCATATACGCGTAATTTGTGTACATTGTTTTCGATTTATTAAGTATGTTTTCAGGAGATTGAGGATATTTCCTCGGACTCTGTATGCTTCTAATTTACTTAAGAGGATACTGTGATTAACATAGTCAAAAGATTTAGTTAAATCCATATATAGAGCATCTACTAAGTTCTTATTATTAAGGCTTGTCATTACAGTACGCAGAAATTGAAAGACAGCTAAATTTATACTTTTATTCTTTCGAAATCCGACTTTTTTCTCTGTGAATATTTTATATTTTTCAAAGAAATCATTAAGGTTTTGACTTATTACCTCTTCAAAAATTTTAGAGAATATCGGTAGGAGTGCTATGGGTCTATAATTTGCAATATCACTTTTGTCATTTTTCTTAAATACAGGTTGAACTACCGTTCTTTTTAATTTATTTAGGAATATTCCAGAGGCTATACTTAAATTTATGATGTAGGATAAAACGGATGAGATGATGTTTTATACATTTTTTCATATTTTTGTGCTAACATCATCATAACCTGTGCTATTTATATTCTTTAATGAATTTATTATATTATTCATTTCGAAAGGAGTTGTTGGGTTCATAAATAATGAGTTATAAGTATTAGGTACTTTGAAGTTAACATTAATTGTTCTTATATTAATGTCATTTCCACTTATGAAGTAATTGTTAAATAACTCTGCGATATATTTGGGGTCATCAATGATCACTCCGTTATTATTGATATGCCTGATTTCCTCTTTAATCACATTCCTGTTATTATAATTGATGATTGACCAAGTCTTTACTACTTTAGATTTGTTTGAAGCTGTTTTGATTTTATAGTCATTGCCCATTATGTTAACTTTATTATTTTGTTTAAACGTTTTGTGTAACATTTGAACAAACTTCTGTTGTGTGTAGTCGGTTGTTTTCTATATTGCCAAAAAAAATGTCTTTTTTGTTATGCACATATTCCTATACCTTTCGATATCCAGGAAGGTTTTTTCCGAGGTGCTCTTTTTATTAATATAAATGAAAACCATAGATTATAAAATAAGATGAAAAATTCGTGAAAATAATCGAATGCATAATTTGGATCAGTTGTATTGTAAACTTAGTTAAAAGTAAGTGATTTTAAGCATTGATTGAATTTTTTCATGTTTTCTTTACTATAGTCTCTACTTTTTACTAACCAATGTGAGAGAGAACAAGTTTCTTTGACTTTACAAGTTAACATTTGGCTTGAATGATCAGACAGACCAAATTCAAAAATGTTATATTTACTTCCTTTAATATTGTGTATAAAGTTATCTAAACAAGATCCACTTACAGTGCGCATTGGCTTATTAATGGCCAATTTAAGATTATAGCCAATAATAGTTTGATTTAGCATGTTAACCTCTTTGCTCTTTTTTAAAGTGTTTATATTGAAATCTCCACATAAAACTATTTTTTTCCTTGTGAAGCACAATGTAGCAAGTATGTCATTAAATATAGCAAATTACTGATCAAAATTTTGTGTATTGTTTCGAGGTGGTCTATAACATACTACTATTAGACCATGTAATGTAAGTTCTATGGCACAGCATTCAATTATACCAGAAACGCCATCTTTTTCTATAGAATTTATGGTTTTGTACTCACGATGATTTGGAATCAAAATACAGGCACCGCCATGGCGGTTTTTACGACAAAAAGAGGCTGCGAGTATATAGTTTTCTATGTATAATAATTTGGTATCACCTTTCTACTTCTTGTGCTCAGTTAAACATAATACATCAACTAGGATGCCCTGTTCCAAAAGAGAATTGAGATTTAAAGTTAAAAGATCTGGCTTACTTATAACGCCATTAATGTTTTGATGTAATATATTTATATGTTTATAGTTGACGAAAAAAGTTTTTTAGAGTTTTAGATTGTTCCACAATTACATGGTCATCACACACATGTAACTCTGGTGTAGCGGACCGAGCGTCACCCATAGAATTCAATGCAACTGGCGATTTTGTAGTGCAACATATATCGTTACTTGCTTCATCAATGCTACACGTAGTGTCCATGTCATATGGAAATATTGATAGGTCGATAAGTATTCTTTGCATAATATTTTTATATATATTATTTAATCCATAATTGCTGATTTTACCAGATTTACAAGAAAACATGTCATATGAGAGATTATAATTCGCATCAAAAATATATGCATATTTATAGTATTGGACATTCATGAATAATAAGTTATTAAACATCTCTACCTTATAATTAAATATGGGGGCTCTGCATATACGGAGTGACGAAAAAGTTATCACATAAAATGAAAAGACGTATGCTACATAAATTTCTTTAAACATACACAACTAAAAAAATATATAACAATTAATACATTAGCCGCGGTAGCATTTTTTTCGTTTCAATATTAAATAACATCATGTAAATGCATACAGATATCACCTGATGAATTCTAGAAGGTCAAAGACCCATGCCATTTCAAGGCGAATATAGGTAGTTTAAAGGTTATCAAACCTAACTACTCAAATAAAGAAAAAATCAAACAAAAACTGCACTTACGGCTAACAATTTAAGGCATAATTTTATGCGCGAAATTAAAAACAAAGGGAACGCACGCTGCAGGCGTATGAAAACAAAGTCAAGCGAAAAATTTACTTAAAATAATGAAGTTAAGGCATAATTCTCTACGCGCAAAGTGACAAGAAATGGGATCGGGTGTTAATATAAATTATTATTTTTCTGGCGCGTGCGACGTTTTGTAAGTTACTTCAGGTCAGTAACCTATATATCAAGGCTGATTTATTTCTTGTCAATATTTTACCCTATTTATTTTGTTTGAAAAATGCATTTTTTATTTTCTTTTATTATTGTTTATTTTATTATTTTAACAGACATATATCAACTTGTATTAACTGCTGTGCTATTTAACGTGATAACCTCGGCGCCACCCAGTATATGTAGGAACACATAATTTTATATTTGTATTAGATGTACTTTGTAAACATTCCTGAATAGATTTGACCAGCTCAGAACAATTTACTGTTTTTTTAAAGTCATGTTCTCCTATCAGGATTAAACAGTAGTCATTGATGGTATAGTTTCGCAGCTTTGTTTTAATATCTGCTAACATTCCCAATACTCCACAGTTTTGTGTGAGTAGTTAAATTGGTCAGCAAATGAGGATTCAATATCCCGTAATCTACCTTTCACACCACAATTGGTTAAAATACAGAGTTTTCGTTTTCCAATAATTGGGCGAGTTTTCATTGATTCTTGTTTACTGACAATATCGCTGCAATTTTTTGTTCTTTCTTGCTTGCTTGCTTATCTTCACGCACAATCCCTGACGGGGTAGCCAGAGAGAACAGATCGCCAAGTGTCACGATCCTTACATATCTCTTTCGCTTCTTTCAGATTCATTATCTTCTTCATACATGCACGTCTAGGTATCCGAGTACTCTTGACCCTACCTTCTTCGAGCAATTTGCTCACATGGTCTTCGAAAGTTAGTCTCGGTCTACCTCGACACCTTTTAATATTAACTTTCGCGCTATATATTTTCTTCACCATTCGGTCTTCACTCATTCGCTCAACGTGCCCAAACCACCGAAGCACGCCCTTATCAATTTTTGTGATAAGGTCATCTTTCAAACCTGCCATATTGCGAATCTCTTCGTTTCGCTTTCGGTCGGCCATAGTAACGCCGCACATTTTACGAAGAGATCGCATTTTTCATTCATCGTTCTTTCTTCAAACTATTTAGTGGATTCTTCCTTGTCTGAGAAAATATCATTTGTTAAATGTATGTTTGTATGTCTTTTTTTTGTATGTCTAATCGTGGTGTAAGCTGTGGACTCGCAATAGTTACTTTTTTGTATAATTCGATCGTTTTGTTTGCCTTCGATAATTCAGATATGAGTTGTACATTTTTGCAAATTAAATCATCTATTTCTTGGTGCGCAGATTGTAATTCACAGGACAGCCTTTTTATAGTCTCATTCAGTTCTATTATATCCTTACAATCTTGGGACTGAGAGTCATCCGGAAGGCTTGTCGCAGTGCAATCAAATAATGACGAAGTACTAGTAGAATCATTCATTGATTTTGTTCGTTTACGATTTCTGACTGTTACATTTTCATCCATAGTGTAACTTATAATTTTGAAATTCCTTTTTATAACATATTATTCAAATTAATTATTTTGTTATTATAATTATTAAACAAATATCTCAACAATTTAATTCAGTCCGAAAAAGTCTTCACATTAGGTGGGATTCGATCTTGATTGATTGTAGTATGTAGTGTGTATTTTGTATAGTTGTAGAAATATCTGTGATTGTAATTGTAGGTTTTAATAAATCACAAAAAATCATGCAAGCGCTTAGTTTCGAACTCACGACGATACGACATACTTAATAGCGCGTTAAGTCTCCACGCCACGGTGTCTTGTGATTCTTCGGGCGAAAATGTGGATCGCTTACTACTTTTGTAAGGTAACTTTTATTGCAAGTAGGTAGATTAAATTTTGAATGTAATTTTTTCCGCCAACGGTTTTTGTTGTTCATAATGAAACATTAATCACTTTTAAGAACTTAGACTAGAGTTTTTTCACATATTTCTTACTACACCATTCTGTAACTGGGTTACTATGTGGATTTTATAAACATTATCGGTCCGTTATTATTTTGTAGCGATATTATAGGGTTTTAATCACTGTATGTATTTGTTGTTGTTATATAACTTTTATTCTTATAGTGTACTAAATAACACATCTTATGATTTTTGTTTTATTTTCTTTATGATTTGTATGTTATGTTCACTGTTTTCTTATGTTTATAATATTGTACACTGTAGTTGTTTTGATTTAGTTCACCAAATTGTTCTTTTAAAGAGATTTATTCCCTACACTTTTAGTTCAATGTTTCACTGTTTTGGGTAGGTTTCGTGTCAAAAAAACAATAGGAAAGTCTAATCAGATCAAGTTTAACACTTTAACTTGATTTTCACCGCTAGTTATTCGGTAATATTATTTTTTATTAATTTTTATTCACGGAGCTAGTGTTTACGTTGTGGTATCGAACCCACCATTCCCTGTGCTATGGATCTGTGTGTGTGTGTGTGTGTGTGTGTGTGTGTGTGTGTGTGTGTGTGTGTGTGTGTGTGTGTGTGTGTGTGTGTGTGTGTGTGTGTGTGTGTGTGTGTGTGTGTGTGTGTGTGTGTGTGTGTGTGTGTGTGTGTGTGTGTGTGTGTGTGTGTGTGTGTGTGTGTGTGTGTGTGTGTGTGTGTGTGTGTGTGTGTGTGTGTGTGTGTGTGTGTGTGTGTGTGTGTGTGTGTGTGTGTGTGTGTGTGTGTGTGTGTGTGTGTGTGTGTGTGTGTGTGTGTGTGTGTGTGTGTGTGTGTGTGTGTGTGTGTGTGTGTGTGTGTGTGTGTGTGTGTGTGTGTGTGTGTGTGTGTGTGTGTGTGTGTGTGTGTGTGTGTGTGTGTGTGTGTGTGTGTGTGTGTGTGTGTGTGTGTGTGTGTGTGTGTGTGTGTGTGTGTGTGTGTGTGTGTGTGTGTGTGTGTGTGTGTGTGTGTGTGTGTGTGTGTGTGTGTGTGTGTGTGTGTGTGTGTGTGTGTGTGTGTGTGTGTGTGTGTGTGTGTGTGTGTGTGTGTGTGTGTGTGTGTGTGTGTGTGTGTGTGTGTGTGTGTGTGTGTGTGTGTGTGTGTGTGTGTGTGTGTGTGTGTGTGTGTGTGTGTGTGTGTGTGTGTGTGTGTGTGTGTGTGTGTGTGTGTGTGTGTGTGTGTGTGTGTGTGTGTGTGTGTGTGTGTGTGTGTGTGTGTGTGTGTGTGTGTGTGTGTGTGTGTGTGTGTGTGTGTGTGTGTGTGTGTGTGTGTGTGTGTGTGTGTGTGTGTGTGTGTGTGTGTGTGTGTGTGTGTGTGTGTGTGTGTGTGTGTGTGTGTGTGTGTGTGTGTGTGTGTGTGTGTGTGTGTGTGTGTGTGTGTGTGTGTGTGTGTGTGTGTGTGTGTGTGTGTGTGTGTGTGTGTGTGTGTGTGTGTGTGTGTGTGTGTGTGTGTGTGTGTGTGTGTGTGTGTGTGTGTGTGTGTGTGTGTGTGTGTGTGTGTGTGTGTGTGTGTGTGTGTGTGTGTGTGTGTGTGTGTGTGTGTGTGTGTGTGTGTGTGTGTGTGTGTGTGTGTGTGTGTGTGTGTGTGTGTGGGTGGGTTTGTGGGTGGGTGTAGGTGTAAGATGCAATTTGCAGTAATTGTTCTGTTTTTTTAATAAGTTCATAATCAGGTTCAAATTCAAACTATGTATGTGTAATAAGCTAGGTGTATGACTATGACTTGCACGGAAATAAAATCAATATGCATATGCTCAATCAATGCTCTTTGGGTACTTACTGTTCTTCTGTGCATTTTATGTGCCAACGTACCTTTCTCAGAGCGGGGTACTAATGCACTGTAATCAATAAAATCTGTTTCATTTGGTTACGTAGACTTACTAAAATAATTTATAATGGCCGTACTGTACACTTACACTGTTACGAAATCTTCATAGAAATACATTTTTGAAAACAATAATGGTCGTACTAACTTACTTAGAATATGATACTGTGGCGTGTGGAGCGTATTTGAAAAAACTTGACGCAGGTCCAACATTAAGGATGACTGGGCACTATGCGCGAGGCGCGCGTCTCCGCGTAACCCGTTTTACTATTTTAATTTTAATTGTTAACAAAACTGTAGATTTTATAAAATTATCAATTAAGGCGCTTCTCTTAGCAAACGACCTTGAGCATTCGGTCCGCTTCTGCCTTTCCAGTCCACACCCTCTCACTGCAATAAATCTCATAAGAAACCTGCCAAGACGCCACCTAATGTACGAACGTAGTATTATTTTGTTAACATCAATAAACTATTTTATAAAAACAGAGATCACATTATTAGTAGATAATAACTAATATTACCTACTGATAATGTGACGCTCATTCGAGCATGTGAAGCGGCTAGAAACGATTCAAGTTTCACCCTCGAGAGCTTGCCGCTCACTAACTCCCGCTACTCCGCGGGCAATAAATTCGCCCAGATTATAAAATTATTTTTATAAGATTAAATTTTGGTATGTAGAAAAAAAATTGACCAAAATTTGTATTAATAAATTGCCTATCCATTAGTGTCAATTGCAAAATAAAACAATACGAGGAGATGCATGTTATCAATATTTTTTCCACTTCATAGCGTTAAAAATGAAATCTATATTATTTATAAGTAAAAATTCAATTAAGAAACTAAGAGAATAAAATTATATAGAATGAAATTTCACCTAATAGCTTCTGAAGTCAGGGCTTTAATTTTTTGATACACTTTGCCTTAGCACCGACTACTTATTTACAAGAAAGTTTAATTTTTGTCTTCTTATTACGGAAACCATTCCGACTTGTATTTTCATATTTTTCTTCATCAGCACGTAAAGGTCCACTTCTGGACATTGGGCCTCTTCCGTAGTAGGGATATTTGAAACATGTATTTGTGCTTAATGTATATATATTTCTATCCCAAACATCTATACAAGCCAATGATTACACTTTACGCGGTAGAGCCAGGCCGCAGCTATATCATGGCTGCACAAATGTGTCGGACCAACCGGTAAAATACCGTATATAATAACGTAAAATAGCCCCATACCAGGGTGGTCTGTAAAGTTTCCGACCTCAACGTGAAGATGGCAGCATTCGTCAATAAAAGCTAATGAATATAGTTGTGCATCTTTTGATTGTTACACACCAATATTTCAGACATTTTGGACGCGTAGTTGTTATTTGACAATTTTTTGAGCGAGTCGATGTGATTGTTTTTGTGAAGATGGAAAAAAATGAGTACCGAGCTGTCATCTTTTTTTTTTGTTTTTGAAAGGCAATATGGTTACGCAAATCAAAGATGAGTTGGATTCTGTGTATGAGGACTCTATACCATCATATACCACAGTGAAATTTTGGGCAGCTGAATTCAAACGTGGGTATGAGAGTTTGGGAGACGATGAACATTCTGGACGTCCACTAACTGCAACTTCCGACGATAAAGTTTACCTAATGGTGCTCGATGACCGCCGAATTAAAGTGAGAGAGATAGCAAAGGCTATAAAATGCACAAAAAACGTGTTTGTCACGTTGTTGTCACGGGCGGTGGAAGTGTTCGAATGAACATTTCCAACGCTCTGTTGGTCGAGTTTAGGCGCAATAAATCCACGTTTTGATGCCGATTAATTACTGTAGATGTAACATGAATACACCATTAAATGTCCGAAATAAAAATACAGTCAAAATAAACTGACTCCAAAGGGGGAACCGGCTCCAAAAAAGCAAAAAAACGGTTTTTTCGGCTAGGAAAGTGATGGCAACTGTTTTTGTGATAGTCATGGAGTTATCTTATTTGATTATCATTAAAAAGGAAAACCCATAATAAAAGCATACTTCGCATTATTACGTGACAAACTTAAGGCATACATTGCGGAAAAACGGCCACATTTGCAGAAAAAGGAAATCCTGTTTCACCATGACAACGCACCGTCTCACACTTCAGCGGTTGCCATGGCGAAAATCCACGAATTATACTTTGAACTGCTTGACCATCCTCCTTGCTCACCAGAACTAGCCCCAAGCAACTTTTTTTGTTCCCTTATCTAAAAATTGCATTCGGAGAACAGAAATTTTTGTCAAATGAGGAAGCAATCACCTTCGTGAACAATTATTTTGCAGAGCAAAACGCCGAGTACTATTTGAACGGGCTAGAGAGATAGGAGCATAGCTGAAAAAAGTTACAAGGAGACTATGTAGAAAAATAAAAATAAATTTTAAGAAAACAATTCTTTCTCTCTCTCTTTCTCTCTCTCTTGTATCTTTGTTAGGTCGGAAACTTTTCAGACCAACCACATAATCCAGCTGTGTTTCGTATGGTGAGTATAGAAAACCGGAGATCCTTTGTAACGCGATATTCCATCTTAGTCCTCAGGGATAACAACCCATTTTCTTTTTGATTATTAATAGAGGCTAGATAAAGGTGTCGGACGGACACCAGTAGACACTAACCATCAGTTCTGTGTTACCCTTGTTCTATGTAAAAAAAAAAATACTTAAGCTTCTTTATTATTGATGTTCAAATGAGTATTAAGCGATTAGAGTTATATTTGTGTGAAATATTTCGTTCTACAAGTACAATATCTTAATGTAAAAAATAGTTATAATAATACCATCTTAAATATTGTTTTTCTCATCTACTATAATGATACAAGCATTCCAGTGTTGTTTATTGTTTAAAAACTAACAACAAATATTTTCCTAACAATACTATAGGAATGGCCGTAAGAAAATAAAAATGGCTATTGTTTCCAAGGTCAAACAAGTCAAGTATAAACAAATCGAACGATAAGGTTTGAGTACAACGCTCAAATAGAAGGTAATTACCCCAATAGAAATAAACAAACAATTGTTGATTAAACTCCCTAATTGGTTGCTAATATAACATTATGACCGTGTAAAGGCGCTATAAGAGCATCCACTTATATAGGGTATATTGACCCATGGCTGTCGTAATAGGCAACCAAGCCGGTAGATGGGCAGCAACATCTACTTAAAACAACTAAAGAATAAAAGCTGCAGTTACCAACACACCTGCCAAGCGTGGCAACTATTTCATATATTCCCCTATGAAGTAATCTATGGGGTATACCTACTTTCAGCACTGGATCTGAAAACATAATGTACCCATAATACAAATTACATCAAAAGTAAAGCTGACTGACTTTTAAAAAGTGGTATATACAACGAATAGAGTTTCGGATTGAAATATAGAATATTTTCGCTACGTGAACTGAGACTAGATTACTATTGTTTAAAAAAATGCAGTTTATTATTTAAGGAAAAAATTTATTACACTTTTTTAAATTATAATGCCGCGAAAAGAAATTAATACGTCGATGCTCTTTGTTTATTATGCATAAAAATAAGTAAATAAATATCGATATAATTTATGTTTTTAGTAAAAGTCTCACTAAAAACAAATTATATGGAAAGAGAACTAAATAAAAATTCAAAACAAGCTATAAAGGAAAGTAATGAATATTGTAGCTATATAAATTGGTCAGCTCGACCTGGATTAGAGCACACTCGCACAGTATCGCATCGTAAAATAGCTTCATAAAGCTGCTGAATTGAGTTGGTTAGTGACGCAAACTGAAGACCTCGTTTACTGGTGACGAGACATTCAAGTTTTATATTTTACAAGTTTTATATTCAGGGGTGACAACATATAGACACACATTTTGCTTACCATTACGTGAACTGTGTATTCGCCTTTTGCATGAAAAATACTTAGAGAAATAGATTTTATGTATTTTAGACAAAAATATTTGATTTTACTCGTAGTTTTATTAAATTTTTGAACAGTCAGCGGTATGATTGCAAATTAAAACTGATAACATTTTTAAATTTATTTGACTTTATGCAAATCGCCAATCGCTCTCTTTTAATTAATGGTCTGTCTAAGACAAAACATGATTGATATTCATCCCACTAATAGTTTGATACTATCGTTTCGTGTCGTGTAATAAAATATCAATTTATCATTTTTGTTTTGCCACTATAGCACACAAATTTGTAGTGAACCTTAACTTCAATAAGCTAAGTATTAATTATGTATTAGTTTTAACACATTAGTTTCTATAATTTATACTAACAATAGTTGTCAGTTGTTATCATCTTCATTTTATTATTTGGATATTAAACGCTTGTACATACTTGTTTTAAAAATCGACCGGTGTTGCCTCACGGTTTTATCAAGTAATATTAATTTTTTATATTTTTATAAATATTCTAATAGTATATTTATTAATAAGACCACTTAATACTTATAAGCACGACTTACTAATAAAATAAAATAAACTGAATAAAAGGAATAGTTTTTGTTTGTACGAATACATACTTACGCTCGGTCGGGGAAGTATCACGCTCGTGCAAACTATCATTGAGAAAAGTAACAAAATGCTGCTGTGTTTCTTATGGTTAATGATGAGAATCGGAGATTGTTTTAACCGTGTTATTTTAACACATATTACTGTTATGTACAAAACTTTTGAAAAATCCTGCTGGATTGTTTGTTGGATTTTCTCGAGATAAGCATTTTCCGAACTAATCGTAAAACAAAAATTTATATGTAACAGTGATAGGACGAAAGAAATAATCATGGTGGCTCAATTTTATAAATCTTGTTCCAAAAACAAAGTCATCGATTTCTTGAAAATGGCTGAATTAACTTTTATTATTATTTTTCAATTAAGCAGGTTTTATATCATATTATATTGTTAGAAAAAATTCCAGTCTTAAGGGTAGAAAATAGGGGATGAAGTTTTAAATGTAACTATTTAGACGACATTCTAGTTGTATGCTTGAACTTGAGATATTTCATTCTTTAGTCCACTCAAAAGATGAAAAACAATTAAACTTTAAAAACTGATCTCAAAAATTAAAAAATTAAATATAAAACACATTATAGCTTCTGAAGTAAGAGCTTTTATTCTTTACAGTATGCCTTAGTATCATATTCAGAAGCTATAATTCGGAAAGTGTTATAGTTTTTTGTTTTTGAAGACAATTTTTACTTTTTAAAGTGTAATAAATTACTTATAATAATATGCTGTTTTCATTAAATTTCCGTCAGTAACTTATGTCCTATGGAATTTTATTATATTTTTTCGATTTGTTCAAGAAAGCCACACGGGGGCAGTATTCCATGCCATCAAACCGCTTGAAACTTTACAACGCGCAGGTTCTAACATGGAATACTGTTGTCATTTCTGTGCCAGGTTTCTCCAGTGCCAGCTACTTCTACTTGACCTCATCCAGCGCAGAGCGCCTCAAGTCATTCGTCAAGGAGTTTGTTGTGATCGGCTTGACTCACTGACGCTGAGAGGAGACATATAGATATAAAGATAGATGTTACATATCTTTGCAATTTCTATCGCATCTACCTCGGGAAGTGCTCAGAGGAATTTTTCGGACTAATTTCAGCCGCTAAATTTCACCATCACACATCGCTACAAAACTCGTGATGCTATCCACACCATTAGGATGCTTGTCGGTTCACCACTGTGTCTTTCCATCAACTTTTCTAAAAGAACTATGCGATACTTTAATCACACAGACACGGGAAGATATTAAGAAGACGAAGAAAAGAACCACGTTGTAAAGCCGTAAATCTGTTCAATGGTTGGATCTCTGGATTACTGACTTAAGCGAATCGGAGATGGTTATTTAACATAATACAATTTGTTGGTTTCTAAAGTTTAATAAAGTATAATTTAAATGTGTTGTTTCTATTTAAAAGATCACCAAAATTGTTTTTTTTTCTTTTTATAATTTTATTATTAATGTTAATTTACCGTCTATATTTCCAACTGCTGGGCAAAGGCCTCTTCACATTTCAGAGAGGGTTACCTATCTTAGTAAAATGTATTGGTTTCTAAAGTTATTACAAAGTATATATTATATGTATTATATTATCTCAAAAACTGTTGCTTTCTTGTTATTTATGCTAGAGTTTGATAATATATTAGGTGTATTTAACTGTATTTATAAAATATCGAACAAAACGTGGCCAATAGGGTAAGGTGTCATCTAGATTTAATATCCTCTGTGAAGAATCGGAATACAGATTTTGTGTAAAGAGTCATTTAATCAACAGCTAGAGAATATAAGTTTAACTATTTCAGTTTATATTTTGCCGTGTAGTGGCTGTTAAGAATATCCACTTCCCCATATCTTCCCGTGGGTGTCGTAAAAGGCGACAAAGGGAAACAGGCAGGAGATGGGCAGCAGCATCTTCTTGATAACAACAAACTAACAATAAACAAAAACTGCGGTTGCCAAAAAACCCCCCTATGAATGACAGTAACAAAGAAACGGCCCCCAGTCCCCGGCGGCCCCGCTATTCCTGGCTACGGTGGCGACCATGGTAACAGCGGGACAGGGGGTGCTAAGAATCTCCGGTGGAGGTTCGGTTGCCACCTTAGACGACTCGACCTGGCAACGTACAACGCACGCACCCTGAGGACTGACGAGAAGATCGTGGAGCTGGAAGAAGAGATAGACAAGTTGCGCTGGCATATTATAGGATTATCCGAAGTCCGAAGAGAGGGGGAGGACACGGTAATCCTCGAATCCGGCAGCTTGCTCTATCACCGGGAGGGCGACCATCTGTCCCTAGGAGGTGTCGGATTTATCATCCACAAGTCGCTCGTTAACAACGTTGTAAAGATCGGGAGTGTGTCGACAAAGGTTGCGTACCTTATACGCAGAATCACCAAACGGTATTCGCTGAAGGTCATACAGGTTTACGCACCAACCTCGGCACACCCCGATGTGGAGGTGGAGGAAATGTATGAGGATATCTCTAGAGCCAGGCATTCCTCCAAAACCCAATATACGGTGTTAATGGGAGACTTCAATGCAAAACTAGGCACAAGAGAGAACGGTGAGCTGAAAGTAGGGAAATTTGGAATAGGGCAACGGAACCCAAGGGGCCAGCAGCTGGCCGACTTCATGGAGAAAGAGGGACTCTTTATGATGAACTCTTTCTTCCGGAAGCGGCCCCACAGGAACTGGACCTGGTCGAGCCCCGACGGTTCGACAAAATATGAGATTAACTTCATTATGACGACTAGACGACAACTGTTCAGTGATGTCTCAGTGATCGCGAGGGTGAAAACCGGCAGCGATCACCGAATGGTTAGAGGCACACTGAACCTAAACGTTAAGTTGGAAAAGTCTCGTCTAATGAAGTCAACGCTCCGTCCCCCTCGTGCTCTGTTCCAAAGTCCCGAAACCTTTCAGCTCGAGTTACAAAACCGTTTTCAGTGCCTAGAAGACTGCAATGAAGTGGACGATATGAATGAAAAGCTCGTGCAGAACTTAGCTCGTCCATGCGATCGGAGCTAAGTTCTGCAAGACCCGCCGCAGAAGAACAGAAAAACTCTCCGATCATTCTCTTAATTTCATGGCTGTTAGACGGGAGATGAAGCTACATTCTTCAACAGATTTTACAGCATACAGGCAACTAAACAAACAGATCTTCAAATGCATGCGGCGGGACTTACACAACTTCAATACAGCTCGTATTGAAGAAGCGATCGAGCGGAACCAAGGCTCCAAAGTCTTTGCCAGAGATCTGTCTGCCAAAAAGAACCAACTGTCAAAGCTGAAGACAGAATGTGGCAGCATCGTTTCCGGGGCAGCTGAGATTTTGAGTGAAATTGAGAGGTTCTATGGGCAGCTGTACACGTCATCGTTGGAGCCACACGCGAGTGTGAGTAACGATCCAAGAGCGAGTCTCACCCGACATTATTCCGATGATATCCCGGACGTCAGGCTGAGCGAGATAAGAGTGGCTCTCCAGCACCTTAAAAACGACAAGACCTCAGTCGAGGACGAAATTACAGCGGAGCTTCTGACATCAGGTGAAAATCCGGTACTTGAAGTCCTTCAGAAGGTCTTTAATTCCGTCCTCCATGGTGGCATTACACCGGAGGCGTGGAGCAGAAGTGCAGTGGACTTGTTCTTCAAGAAAGGCGACAACGCTCTCTTGAAGAACTACAGACCGATTTCCATTATGAGCCGCGTTTACGTGCTGTTTTCGAGAGTCATTACGAATCGTCTCGCGCGCAGACTTGACGACTTCCAGCCTCCCGAACAAGCCGGTTTTCCGAAAGGGCTTTAGCACCATAGACCATATACATACCCTACGGCATATTGTACAAAAGTCAGAGGAGTACAATTTGCCACTACGTCTGGTGTATGTGGACTATGAGAAAGCCTTTGATTCCGTCGAAATTTGGGCGGTGCTGCAGTCCCTTCAGCGGTGCCAAGTGGACTGTCGGTATATCAAAGTGCTGAAGTGCTTGTACAGTAGCAGAGTACAGAACCAGAGTACGAAACCTATCCAATTGCAGAGAGGTGTAAGACAGGGTGACGTAAGACGGTGAAGAGTTTCGGGGATATCCCCGAAACTCTTCACCGCTGCATTGGAAGACGTTTTCAAGCTTCTGTACTGGAAAGGATACGGTATCAACATCAATGGCGAGTACGTCACTCAACTTCGATTTGCAGACGATATAGTCCTTATGACAGAATCGCTGGAGGACCTAAGCACTATGCTCAATGACCTCAATAGTGCTTCCCGATGGATAGGTCTTAAGATGAACATGGACAAAACAAAGATCATCTTTAATGTCCATGTCACACCTATGCCGGTAGTTGTTGGGAGCACTAAGCTCGAAGTTGTTGACGAGTATGTTTACTGGGACAAATAGTCCGACTAGGTAAGTCCAATTTCGACCGAGAGGTCAATCGACGGATTCAACTAGGTTGGGCAGCGTTCGGGAAATTACGCCACATCTTCTCGTCAGGTATACCTCAAAACTTGAAAACGAGACTGTACAACCAGTGCGTGTTGTCAGTGATGACATACGAAATTGAGACGTGGTCCTTCACTGCTGGCCGTATGAGGAAGCTCAAGGTCTCTCAGCGTGCTATGGAGAGGGCTATGCTCGGAGTTTCTCTGCGTGATAAACTCAGAAATGAGGATATCCGCAGTAGAATCAGAGTGACCGACATAGCCCAATGAATTAGTAAGCTGAAGTGGCAATGGGTCGGCCATATAGCTCGAAGAACCGACAACCGATGGGGAAGAAAGGTTCTCGAGTGGCAGCCTCGTACCGGCAGGCGAAGTGTTGGGCGTCCCCCCACTAGATGGAGTGACGTCCTGGTAAGATATGCAAGAAGTCGATGGATGCAGGTGGCTCAAGACCGTGCTTTGTGGCATTACTTGGGGGAGGCCTATGTTCAGTAGTGGACTTGTAAAGGGCTGTAATGATGATGATGATGATTTCAGTAAACCCAATCCCTGCATGAATTGCCTTTCAATATAAGAATCAAAGGCAAACTTCATCTAATATCTTAGTTCATATAGCTTAAAATTGTATTAAGCTCTGCACTTACGCGCAATTATCTACTGAGGTATTTGTACTATAATATGCTTTTAAGCGCTGATTTCTGAAATTCTCAGGTAAAATTTGTGCATAAGATAAAGTACATAATGAACAAATTTAAAATTACATTTGTATGTATAAAATTACTCAATATTTTTACTTTTATAATCGGTCAGGTTATAATTTTTGCAACCGACAAATCTGAAATTTAAAAATTAGCCCTAAGATTAGAATAAAATAAAATAGCAAAATAATAATTTTAATTTAATATAAATTAAAAGAATCCTTATAGTCATTAATGCTTTACTATTTGTTCGGAAACGAAAACCCTATCCTGGGAAGAATCGTAAGAAATCCAGTGGGATTTTTTTCAAACAGCAAATAAATTAATATTTTATACAATTAAGTATGAAAACATTTAGAAATAGCATGGTAGGGATCACTTCATTCCCAAGAATGATTGTGAATTATATTTTTCATAGAATAAAAACATTCCACCTGGTGGTACATGATTAATGTGGTCCATAGATATCTGCATTTATTCTCGATTAAAAACCAATATGATGACGTGTTGAACCCCTGAGAAATAGAATGCCTCGTGTCCAGTAAAAAAGGTCTCCAAATCTCGTAAACTCATCATACGAAACACAGCAGCTTCATGCTGCTATTTTTCATATGGTGAGAGCTGGTATTCTGTGAGAGCGTGGTCCTTCCCCGATCAAGCCGACCATTCTTGCTACAACTATAATATAGCTGCACCAGCATAGCTCTACCATCATATACTCTTAAGTAGTTTATTAAGCCTTTTAAAAATGCTTTATTAATATTTTAATTTTATTGATAGATAAGTACTATTTTCTGGGACTTTGTTATTAAAGAGTATACACTGCCCCATGGAGAAATTACTGATTCTTCGGACACCAGCAACTGGTAAGACTAGCTTGTTTTATTTTCTAATTATTTGAAGCTTCACGTCTATTGTGATTCCTAAAAAATCAGTGAATTTATCAAGTTCTCCATTTAAAAACATATTGTTATTCTTTGTTCTTTGCTACTCGTAGTTTTGTGAGGCAAAAGTTAAAAGCTCCTATGGCTTCCTTCTTCAAAATAAAGCTGGTTTCAATGTGAGTTGCATTACCCAATAGCAATATTCCAATTAATATTATGATATGCAAATAACTAAATTAAACTATAATAGCTGTTTCAGCAGATAATATTTTAATATGATGTAATAATAAAATATGTATTATTTTACAGAATATGCTGCAAAACCAAGTTTGCTATCTAGTTAAGATATATGGGGCTCAATAAAGCTTCGCGTCAACTGTTATTTCGAGAAAATTATAGAATTCAGCAAGACTGAGCTCCTCCGCATTTAAAACCGCTTTGGTAGTCACCTGTTTAACATTTTGTGTAATGAATTTAATACTTTTCGTTTTATTATTCCGTTTGATAGCAAATTATTGTCATTAAACCGCCTCCAAATAGCACATCTCAATAAATGTTCGACTCAAAATATTCTAGCGGCAAATCTAACTTGGATCGCCAATCCGCTTACAGAGTATTATTATAAAAATCTTTGAATTGCCCATGTACAATGGTAAGCACTTAAAGACTTGATTTCAATGAAGCTGATCATCATTACAACCTATTGCAAGCTCGCTTTACATAAGCAGTACCCAAAGGCTGGCACAATTCACAGCCCTCTACCACTTGCATCTATGTGTTATCGTGGTGTCACTTCATCTAATAGAGGATGACCCATCACTGTGCTTGACGACGACAATGCACACTGCTTAACAACGGTTGTCCATTCTGCGTGTTATATGGCCAACACATAGTTAGCCACTACAGCTTATAAATTTATATCACTTACTTTTGTGCTACTGTAATTATTTTCTCTTCTTCATCCTTATTCTATGTATAAAGGAAAAATATCTGCACAGCGATAGAGGATTACAAGTGTTACAGGTTTTCCAACAAACACTTTAGCACTTTTTAATCTATAAGTATGTTTGTAGTGACGTCAATGTTGAACTTGTTCATAATTTATTTTCGAAGTCTTTCTGATAATACAGGATCCAGCAAATACACATAGAATATCCAGTCCAGCAAATACCGGGAATGACGGATTTTTAACGGGATTGCATTCCCTAATTAGAAATGATTATTCTTCTGGATTTAATATATATGCTTAAAAACATTGAGAAAATTGCAATAATCATCATTAAATATTGAAAGTTTTGTTTTTCAATTATGAAACAATTATAAAAAAGATAATATCTAATAATTAATATTTTGTAGCAACTTAATTTTCTAAACACAAATATTTGATGCAAATCCTATAGTTACAAAGACCGTCAATTGATAAAATGATTATAATAAGTCTGTCAAGTACTGTAAATTAGTTCATTAAATTACACTAGACAAGATAAACTTACTCTCAAGTTCTCAAATAATCATGCACCCGCATTCGCAAACACTCTCTTGCTCGTTTTAAAATACACACTGAATGCAAATGAGAATGTATGTAAAATAAGTGACTAGCGTACTTTTTTCGCTATAGTATCAACCTGCCATGACTAATTAATAATAAAAATATTTTAAATCGAAATTAAAGCTAATACTAAAGATTTAATCCCACCAAAAATAATCAATGTAAAAAGAGACACAAGCTGGGTACAGGCCTTTCGGATTCACTGATAAGAAAAGTTGAGAACTGAATGGTTGGTGACCAATCCGATCTCGAAAATATGAATTCTTGGTGACATGGCTCCGTAGTGTACTGGCTTAGCAATGAGTTGTTGCGCTGGGGGCCGCGGGTTCGAATCCCGCACGGAACAAGTATTTGTACGGCCTACAAATAATTGTTCCGGGTCTGGATGTTTGTCCTCGTGCAATTTATGTTTGTAAACTGCCTCCACTACACAGGAGAAACGCCGATTCTCGCATTCTCTCGTCTGATCTGTTTCGTGTGTTCTCTGTCTATCGTATTCTCAATCATTTTCTTAGGCCTCGTGGTGGTGTAGTAACGACGGGAGTAGTACACACTCGTTTAGGCCTTTTTCTCGGTCTTCTTGGGCAGAAGGATCGCCTGAATGTTGGGTAGTACACCGCCCTAGGCGATCGTCACACTGAAGAGGAGCTTGTTGAAGATGCCTCGGTATGATTCTGGTTTTCTTATTGTCCCGAGCAGCGTTACCGGCCAAAGCTAGAACTTCAGCGGCGAGGTACTCCATGACTGCGGCCAGGAAAGGATCTCATTGTAGGACTATTAGTGTTCCCAAACGCGACAATGCAGTGCAACTAGCTTTGTTTGAATTTGGTTTCACTTTTACTTGGGCTACAGTAGACACTATCAAGTAAACTATAAGGAAAAGGAGTTTCATTTTCAGTAGCCTCATACCTGATAAATCTTTTTTGGTTCGCTGTCTTGTCTTTATGCTGCTATCATGTAAGTGTTGTATCGTTAGAGTAGTTTCCGTAACTATTATATTTTATATTTATTTTATAAAGAACATGGTTTCAAGCCTGATTTACGACGAGATAGCCAAATTCTATAGAGCTCTTTTTTATATTCTAATAAACCAGCGCTTATCTACGATCCCACCTGATGATAAGTGGTGATGTAGCCTAAGATGGTGAAGTGCACTGACTTAACAAAAGCCTATTCACTCTTGCCTTGAAGACATCCACACTGTTATCGGATGGAAAGATAGATTCTGGCATTTTATCCCATTCATATATCCCAATATAGCCATAGATACCGGGCATAAGCAGATCATTAATATGCAGCAGGAAGAGAATTGCGGAGAGAGCGGACCTCTGAGGAACAGCGGCGTAAGTCACCATAGGATCGGATGAGCAGCCATCGACGACGACCCGGAGAGACCGTTCACTCAGAAATACCCTTTTCTATTCATTTAGACAAGGGGATAAGCCGTACGCCGAAAGCTTACCCAAAAAGGCTCTGAGTTACTCGGACCATGTGTAGCCAAAAAGTAAGGACTTAGATGGAAAATTGTTTAATAAGTGATTGGTGGAAAGCCCTTCATCTACACATTCACAAATTTAATATCACATCAGTTTGGTGTTTCGCAACACCAAATATTGAACAGGTGAATACCAGTGTGCTTTTAAATAGGGTTGAGCTAAGTATTGTTGACTCCACAGTTTCTCTCGTAATAACAGTTAACGCGAATATTCAGTGGGGCCCCCATATATCTAAATGAGCTTGCAAACATAGTTCTGCAGCATATCCTGTAAAAAAGATTAGTGGCCTTACATGTACTGCAACAGCTAGTTTAATTATTTCCATAACATTATGTCATATGGAATCTTGTTATGGGGTTATGCGAATTGACATTACCTTTATTTTGTAGAAGAGAGCCATATATGTAATTTATAACGTAAATCCAAAGGAATCTCTAAAAACAAAAATATAAACTTATATATTAACTTTGGACTTTTAGTATATTTTTGAAAATTTAATATAGAAAACATAAAAAAGTTTTATTAAAAATAGTGATGTACATTCTATAAATACTAAGTAATGGCAGTTACTCGACTCCAAATAATCAGTTATTCCTTCATGGGGCAGTGTATGCGCTTTTACAAAAAAGCTCCAGAAAATATGTATTAAGCTTACCTATCAAAAATTAAAAATTTTTGTTATTACAAATTGTTCAATAAGAGATATGTAATACTAAAAAACCCATGTGAACGAAGTGATTGCTACCGTGCTGCATGTAAATGTTTTCATATTTATTGTAGAAACAATAATAAATTATTGTTTAAAAAATAGTCCTGCTGCATTTCTTGCTGGTTCTTCCTTAGCTTAAATAACTTTCATAACTATTCTTGTAATCTATATTGAATAAAATTAATTCTATTCTACCATATTCTGTTATTAGGTCGACCCATATGTGACAAAACATTTTTATGTCACCAAGTTCAGCAGTGGACTTTTAGGAACTAATAAATCTAGACTGAGTAATGGATTTAGTATAGTTATTTTTTTATTTTAATGCCTTGCTTATTTCTATATTGTTTTTATAGGATTTTATTAGATTTACTATTATTGTATTATTTTATTGTTTTATTTTTTATATATTGTATTATTTTTTTAGATAGCATCAGCAGTAAGAATGGGTTGGATCGACCATAAAGGACCACGCACTCACAGAATAACAGCGTTAGAAGCAACTTACTAAATTAATATCTTGGCGTTTAATCAAATTATCCTCAGGCATCCTCGTGGATCCTCAGGGACAATGTATCTGTATTTTGATTCTTATTAAAGGATAAATATAGGCCGTATCTAAAAGCCACAGCTAGCTGGCATCGTTAAGTAATCATTAGCTCCACATTCGATTTGTAATATTTTCAATATTAATTATTGTGCGTGAAACTTAAAGTCAACATTACAGTTATGCTAATACATGTTATTTACATTTGTTATGAGGACTAAACAGCGGAAGTGAAAAAAATGTGTGTACTTTGAATTTCACCAATAAACAATTTACTCGTATGGCCTACATATATCATACAGGATAGCAACTATTTTCAGATTAATCTGTGAAGCGTCGGCATGACCAATTGGTCTTCAATTTGCCAAATTTTTAGACCCCGCCAAAGAGTAGAGTAATATTTATAAGGGACCCCTGAAGACAATAGATAAGAGTGCTTAGAACTTAGAGTAGAAATAAGCACGGTATAGAGCGGACGTATCGCTCATTGCTCATTATGTCAAGCCTAATCAGATCTTCTATAGATACTGATACATAACTTGAATATAGTGTCACCTATTAGATATTAGTATAGCTACAAACCATCGCATCGACAGAATAAAAAAGCATATTGTGTAAAATATGACTACAATCAGTAAAGCCGTTCCGAATCTATACGATCACTACCAGGCGCTCCGACTATTATAATACGGGAATCTTAAATGAAGATAAAGTGCTACGAAAAAAAAATCAAAAGAATTACTATTACTAAGTATTACGATAGACATTACGAGAATAATCGCCTTAAATTATTTTTTTCCCTGAATCTAAGCAAACATCTGCAAACTCATCTAACAGTTCCTGAAGTGGATTTATATTTTATCGCTTCGAGACACTCGTTTTCGGCTCAATAGCAGTTTTAAGAAATATTACCTCATAATACGTTTCCTGGTAAACATAAAAAAGTTTTGTATGGAACTGGGATTTATCATCATTTTTATTATGTTTTTATTACAAATAACAATCATAATAAATGTAATAATCAACTTACAAACGAGCGATAGATGGACGCCGACGCACACAAAAATGTGCATTTAACTCTAATATAAGAGCGATATAGTTGATTATTATCCAAGTGTCAACCTCTCATTTATACGGAGTACTTGCAGCCCAATTTGTTACTATCCTATTAAAAAAATCGTTTGTTGAAACTTACAATTCCTACGCACAATAATACGCCTGACCATGTAGTGTAAGAATATCCATCACCATAATATCAGAAACTGCGTTTACCACCCTGCCTCACAATCGTAGCAAATAAAGCAAATATCCCCTTAAAAGTCAATATATGAGGGAGGTTTATGTATAGCTGTGGACTCTTGTTGGGCTGAAGCGGAATAATACGTCCACAATATTGTGATACTATAGATAATATCAACAATAATCTCGTGGAAATTATGCATGTAGTAGAAGCTAACTTTTATAAAGTTTTTACACAAAATAGGTTAAATGAAAATAACCTTTAGGATTGAAGGACACCAATAAAGTTTGTAAAACCGAGATGCTTTAGGCAAAAATATTTTTTGTTGTCAGATTCATGGTATAAAGAATGAAAATCTGGTGAAATAAGCGACAAATCGATTTTTTTCGTGGTATAGCCATGCTGGTATAGTGGTAGCACGAATGGGTCAGCTCGACCAGGGAAGGACCACGCTCCCACAGAATACCAGCAGCGTAAAATAGCAGCCTAATGCTGCTGAGTTTCGTATGGTGAGTGTACAGAACCTGAGACCCTTCCAGATGCGTTGTTACCCTTCTCATGGGTGACAACGCATCTGCATTTTGATTCGTAATCGAGGATAGATGTAGATGTCTATGGGCCACAGCAACCACTTACTTTCAGGTGGACTACGTGCTCGTTTGTTAATCGTATCCTATTAAAAAAAAAACGATTATAATAATGGCGTCGCCTTCGTTTTTAAAAAAAATTCCAAGGAAATACAGTGGAAGGAAGACAGTAAAGGGTTTTCGGTAATGTGTTCATTGATTAAGAATTATGATATTTTACTGAATATTACACAAGTATAAAGATTCAAAGAACCTTTTAATAGAAACGAGGCATACCATCTTAGTCTTCAGGTGTGACAACGCATCAAATTTTGATTCTTAATCGAGAATAGATGTACATGTATATGAGTTATCCATTTACCGTCGTGTGGACGATTAAACACATATTTGTAAACTTTATTCTTTAGAAAAACTAATATATGGATACAAAGAAACTTCCACTGGGAGTAAAATATAAAATGAGATAATATTAAACGTGACACAGTCTGTAAAAACATTAAATTGATTTATTTTATTGAATGACGATGGCTTCTTCAGCATAACTGATATTTTCTGATGTAAAGTTAACTTATAAATGTACAATACTTGTGATGCCAGTAAGTTTAAATACGAACGTATAAATAATTCATGAGAAGGCATTGTTATACTCATGCAGAATAATTTTATGCTCATATTTACGGCTAATGGAAATTAATAATTTGCTTTGAAATTTGTAAAAAAAGCTCGTATCTTAGAAAACTTTATTCAAATTATGGACTTAGGAGTAAATCTAGTTCATTAATTAATTATTTAATTATAACCACAAAAAGTGACAACTGAAAAGAGATATAGATTGCTTAATAGATTTATCGTAATTGGTTCGCATGGCAGGCGGGTTCACAACCGCATTTTTTTAGAGCTTTGTTAATAAGAGATACTGCTGTCCATCTCCTGTTTAATTTCCCTTTGTTGCCGTGGTGGATTCCCTTACGCTGCCTCTACATTGTATATGATGAGTGGAACAAATAACGATTCCCTCTTACCTATTCCTGTCGCAAAGTAGCACTGCACCCACTGCAGTGTTCTGGTATAAAGGGAAGTACGGGTAGGTACGGTTTAAGCATGACATTATGCTACAAGGACAGAAGGTATTGGATTTAGAGTTGTAACCTTGTGACCTCCCATGCATGAAATTTCAATTATTTTACATTTTTCGGTTTACATTAATTACTATGTTATTATTAATTATTATAGTGAATATTTATTTCCTCACCAGATAATTACAATTTATTGATAGAATAATATTATTTACAGTATTTCAATGTAACAGGTAAATACTACAAATAATAACATAACATGAGTCATTAACATAACATGCCGGGCGTGTAGTGGCGGTGTGAGAATAACCACCACACCATATCATCCCGTGGGTGTCGTAAGAGGTGACAGAGGGAAACATAACAGCAGATGGGCAGCAGTGTCTTCCTAATATCGACTAAAAATAAACACACTGCAGTTGCCACCCCACTTGCCAAGCGTGGCAACTATGGCAAATATCCCCCCTATGTTTTTACACGTGGTAGAGCGATGCTGCAGCTATATTAGTAGTATAGTTGTAGCACGAATGGGTCGGCTCGACCGGGGAAGGACCACGCTCTCACAGAATACCAGCGTCAAATAGCAGCTTAACACTGCTGTGTTTCGTATGGTGAGTGTAGAGAACCGGAGACACTTTTTACTGGAAAAGAGGCATTCCATCTTAGTCCTCACGGGTGACAACGCATCTGCATTTTGATTCGCAATCGAGGATAGATATAGATGTCTATGGGCCACAGCAACCACTTACCATCAGGTGGACTGTGTGCTCGTTTGTCACCCTATCCTATAAAAAAAAATGTACAATCTATAGGAGAGGCCTATGTTCAGCAGTGGACTGTGTTATACTACGATAGTAACGGAAGAGTCACTGTAAAAAATATTAATATTTTAGTTCTGTATGAAAATATTTTAAAAGTTTTTCGTAACCAGTTACGAGCATTGCGGCGTCGCGCTATTATGATAAATTAAAATTAAAAATTTTGTTGAACCGACTTCAATATAAGTTATTAAGAATAACTCAAAAACTATTGCTACAGACCTTGATCAAATTTATGTGGGACCACATGTGAAGTACCAGCTTTCAAATAAAAAGAGAATCATCGAAATCAGTTCACCGAGTAATTGAGTACCATCTCCTTTTTGAAGTCGGTTGAAAAAGAAAGCCCAATTCATTCCGATCTTTAACTATACCGTTATTTATATTATATTGCTCCAAGTTTCATTTTAATATTTCTTCAAATATTCTTAGTTATGTTATGTAATTAATAATGATTCAGTATATTCTTTATAAAAAAGCCCAATTATTTCAGATTTTGAACTATATACCTATAATGTTAAGATTGAGATCATATTCTCACAAATTATTAGTGTTTTGTAAAGGTGATGGTTCGTAGTTATGTTTAGATCCGATAGGATACGTTGACAAATTCTGTATTCCGTTTCATGAACCAACCAAAAAAGATAATTCAGAATATGTACCCAATAGGCGATGCTGTAGTTGAGTTATTTTTTTAATACTGTAAAAAGCTACAACAGGTGAGCCAGAGAACACTCGGCGGCACAGCCGGGTAGGAGGGAAATAAAATACCTCCAGCGAACCAACTGGCCGAAAAAGGAAATTCCGTTATTAAACCCCTGCTACGAGCTGCTTTAACATATTTGGAGTTAAGGTCGTAAGCAGTGCCGAGTGCTTAGGCTGGAGCATTACAGAAAGGACTGAGGTGGAAGAGTTAATGACGAGTCAACGGCGGCGCCCTCACCCTTGAAGGGGGTGACAGCCTTGGCGTCAGGTGGCAGATGGCATCGGCTGTAAAACACACTACCAGAACAAAACATTCTCCTAGTATGAAAGTACAAAATGGTTCACTCGAAAAAGCGAAAAACGGTACGGCGTCCCCTGTAAGCAACGAAACAAGGTGCAGCGCAAATATTTTGCGTATATCTACAAGGAACATCGGTTCCCTGACAGGACGCAGCCAAGAACAAGCAAACACATTGAATGCACGAAATATTAATATCTGCTGTATACAAGGACTTAAATAGAAAGGGTCAAAATTCAAGGATAATGGTAAAAACTATCAACTATTGTATAACGGCACATCTACGACAAGAGACGGAATCGGCATCATCCTCGACGAAACATTACAACAACGAATAATCAAAGTAGAAAGAATAAGCGACAGAATTATATACGTGAAATTAGCTCTAGACCACCAATTAACTCTTAGCATAGTCTCAGTATATGCTGCTCAAGTCGAATGTAACAATGAAGAAAAAGATCTGTTCTGGGGAAACCTAGGAGACCTTTTCGTAACCATATTTTTACAAGAGAAAAAATTATAGCAGGGGATTTGAATGGCCATGTAGGTATAGGTAGCACCTGAAAACTCAAACATACGTGGAATTTTTGGATATGGCAACTCTTATAGCCAAGGTCAGGATATAATAAATCTAACGAGCAAAATTTGATCTTCCGATCGTTAACACTTACTTCCAAAAAAAATATGAACACCTCATAACCTACAAAAATAGTGGTTCGGCATCACAAATAGACTTTTTTCTTTGTGACTGATCTATTCTTCGCAATTTAGGGACTGCAAAGTTATACCAAGGATTCCACTAACAACCCAATAGAGACTACGTAACTTGTTTGAAAATGCCAAACTGGAATATAAAAGAGAAGCTCCGCATAAAATGGTATAACATACACAAGAAAGAAGGCACTTCATTTACTGCACAGGTTCATACATACTTGAAAGAGACACTTCAAGTCCCAAAAGACAACAACACTCTATGGAACAAATACCAAATGTTCTGCCTGAAAACCGCCAGAACAACCCTAGGTATTACTAAAGTAAAAATGAGGATTAATAAAGATCCCACTTGGTGAGATGAGAATGTTAAATTTCTGTTGTTGGAAAAGGAAGAATCTTTCAAGAAATGGCAACGATCAAAAAATGACAGCGATTGACTGGACCACAATATAATAAAAAAGAGAATTAAATATATATTGCAGTTACTAGAGCATTGTCCAAAGCTCACTTTTACAAAGAACAAGATAACACAAAATCCGACGCAGAAATATTTAAATTAGCAAAACATCGATTTAACCAAACAAATATATCAAACTTAACATATACAGGATCATTTTTAATTTACTAAAGACCTTTTGGGAATATATTGTTTACATCATTACAAACATTATTAGCGAGATCACTCTTTACAGAATATAATACATTTACGAAAAAACTACCTTTAACTTTTTGTTGTCGTGTCTGACTCCTTTTAAGTCAGTATTTTGTAGTACCTAAACAATGTCAGAATAAATCGTCAAAGTAAATGGCTTATTTTACACTTGATATCAGTATCACACATTGTGTTGAAATCATTAAACATAATTAAATAAGCAAATGATATTCAAAAAAAATCACAAATATTTAAATTTATAATAAGTAAGTATGACTGCCGGGCCGGTCGACGCCCGCACTCGGCTGATTGCGTTGCGAGTGCCTACTAATCCATTCATCACTGTGCACCAGGGCGCCACTTTAAATGACTTTACATTAACTTTTTATATACTTCTTTATTTTGCATAAAACCATTTGATGAATTATTTGATTCTTTTATTAATTTCTTTAAGAATTAATAGACATTCTTTAATAGACATTTAGGTAGTTTTTTTTTACGAATACTGTTTGCTAACAACGTTGCCTGCATCCAAGAGGCAACGTCGCATCCAGCTGGTAGCAACGCCTCAACGTCGCACATGCGGCGGCCCAAGGCCAAGCCAAAGTTATAATATTATGACATCGACACAGGTGTCATCGTCATCAAAGGCGCCGTCTGCCCTTTTCGGTTTGCAGCCATCGATTTGGTGATCGATGTTTGCAACACGTGCAAATTAAATGAGTATTAATAACTATTTTTTTTATTTAATCTAAGTTGTATTTAAAAATGTATGCAGGTTAAAATAATTACAGATATTACAATAAAATACTTATAATGATTAAATAAAAAGTAACAGTAATGATTTCTTATATTTACGCGAACACTACACATTGAATAAAACTATTTTTACGGATTTTATCGCGTTTTATTAATTTATTTTATATTCCCGACGTTTCGGTTGCTTACCAGCAACCGTGGTCACGGGGGACCGAGGTGATTGACGTCCCGATGTCAGAGTTAAACCGGAGTACCTTTAGCTTTTTTAATTAATAATTTTGGTCCGATCTACGCAGAATGAACTAACTGTGTCTTGAAGTCTTGCAGTGGTATGCTTGGGTTTAGTTTTAATTTTATGGATTACAGGATCCCAAGCAGGTGGTAGTACCCAGCCTCCCTCTCTATTGAAATTAGGATGTTTTTTTTTTAATTTCAATAGCCTCACGTAACATTCTTGGCGGGAATCGATGTTCTTTCGCAAGAATTTGTGGTTTATCAAATCTAATGTAATGGCGGAGGCCGTATAGTATATGATCACAAACTGCAGACTTCCCGGAACGTTGGTGCTTCACATCAGCTATGTGTTCGTTTACGCGGGTTTTTACAAATCGTATTGTGTGCGCTATATATGAGAGACCACACTCACAATCAAGCTTGTACACTCCTGCATCTTGTAGAGGAATATTGCACTTGACGGATGGTAAGAACTGACTAATCTTCTTCGGCGGATTGAAGAATGTTCTAATAGAAGCTCGCTTCAAGATATAGGCAATCTTGTCTGTGACACCTCTGACATAAGGTAGTACAGCTACTACTACTTTTATTCAGAGTAACAGTAATTGAATAAAGATACAAAGGTATAATGGTTCAATAAAAATATTAAAATACAAATTTAAAAATTAGAGTTACCTAGATTCTTGTCCTCGGGTGGCGGTGAGTACCGCGCACATAGCGTTCAAAATAATCACCTCCATATTCTATGCATAGGTGACACCTAGAACTTTACTGTTCACCAACACGAGATAATACTTGATGATGCATTTTGATTTGATCGAATGCCCAAATTATTTTTTCTTTCAACATGTCGAATGCGCGACCAGTATACACTAATGTCTTTACATGCCCCCACAAATAAAAGTCCATTGATGTGATATCTGGCGATCTGGGAGGCCATGCACAAGGCCCGTCACGACCGATCCAGCGAACACGGCATTCTCTGTTTAAATAATACTTAACTTGGCGAGCATAGTGCGCAAGCGCCCCGTCATGTTGGTAATACATATTCCGTAGAGATGCAAGTGATATGTCCTCTAACAACTCTGGCAGAGTGTTGGTGAGAAAACTATGATAGCTTTCACCGTTTAGTCTTTCTATGAAGACCGGGCCCAGTAACGTTGTATTAATAATACATGCCCACACATTGACACTAAAACGGTGTTGAAAGTTATGCGGTCTTGGTTCATGTGGATTTTCATAGCACCACAATTGTTCATTGCGCGAATTAAATACTGCTCTTCTGCCAAATATTGCTTCATCAGTCCATAAAATGTTAGCTCGTTCAGCAGCTAGTAACCAGTTACAAAATGTAACTCGCGTTGGTTTGTCAGCTTCGCTGAGTTCATGAACACAAAGCTAGCGGAAAAAGTACTTTCCTTCATTGTGTATGACGCTCCATGCGTAGTACTGTGACACATTGAACTGTCGGGCTACCTCATAAGTGCTCGCTGCTGGATTTTGTTCAAAAAACTGCAGTATGTATTCCTGCTCACGTACTATGCGCCACGGTGGACGACCACGATCGATTGATACAGGCAGGAATTGCCCGTAATCTCGCAATCGCTGTGTAGTACCTAGCATCGTAGCGTATTTATTTTTGTAGGAAAATAAAAATTGAAGAAATATAATTTTTTTTCTTACAGATGTTGTTGTTATGATGTAAATAATATATTCCCAAAAGGTCTTCAGTAAATTAAAAATTATCCTGTATATCAAGGACTCATCGGGTAAATTGTTAACCACTGACAAAAAAATTAGTCAGAGGTGGCGAGAATACTGCCAAACACTACTGAACGAAAATTTTCGACAGGAACCCCTCACACTCCTCAGACCCACGGAAAGGCCAGTTGAAGTAATTTCACCCCAGGAAGTAAAAGGAGCCATTCAAAAATTGAAAAATAGGATAGCAGCCGGACCGAATGAGATTCCAGCTGAACTATGAAGAAATGTGGGCACTACCACAAAAATTCTAACAAATCTATTTAACGAAATTCTTATAAGCACCAAAATAACAGATATGTGGATAAACAGATTGTGGAAATTATACAGCAATCAAACGAACTCCTCAGACCCTTAAGATCTGGGAATGTGTTCTCATAAAAAGACTGGCAAAAATTACAAAAATTACACCGCACCAGTGTGGATTCATTAGTGATGTGGGCACTTTAGTGCGCATCACTCATTGAAAATACTTATGGAAAAGCACATCATCATCATCATTACAGTCTTTCATAAGTCCACTGCTGAACATAGGCCTCCCGCAAGGAATGCCACAAAGAACGGTCCTGAGCCACCTGCATCCATCGACTTCCTGCATGTCTTACCAGGTCGTCACTCCATCTCGTGGGGGGTCGCCCTAAACTTCGCCTACGAGGCTGCCACCCAAGAACCTTTCTTCCCCATCGGTTATCGGTTCTTCGAGCTATATGGCCGGCCCACTGCCACTTCAGCTTACTAATCCGTTGGGCTATGTCAGTCACTCTGGTTCTACTGCGGATATCCTCATTTCTAAGTTTATCACGCAGAGAATCCCCGAGCATAGCCCTCTCCATAGCTCGCTGAGCGACCTTGAGCTTCCTCATACGGCCAGCAGTGAAGAACCACGTCTCAGATCCATAAGTCATCACTAGCAACACGCACTGGTTGTATAATTTCGTTTTAAGGTTTTGAGGAATGTCTGAAGAGAAGATGTGTCGTAGTTTCCCGAGCGCTGTCCAGCCGAGTTGAATCTGTCGATCAACATCTCGGTCGAAGTTTGACTTATCTAGTCGAACTATTTGTCCCAGGTAAACATACTCGTCAAAAACTTCGAGATTAGTGCTCCCAACAACTACCGGCATAGGTGTGACATGGACATTGAACATGATCTTTGTTTTGTCCATGTTCATCTTAAGACCTATCCGTTGGGAAGCACTATTGAGGTCATTGAGCATAGTGCTTAGGTCCTCCAGTGATTCTGCCATAAGGACTTTATCGTCGGCAAATCGAAGGTGAGTGATGTACTCGCCATTGATGTTAATACCGTATCCTTTCCAGTCCAGAAGCTTGAAAACGTCTTCCAATGCAGCGGTGAAGAGTTTCGGGGATATAACGTCACCCTGTCTTACACCTCTCTCTGCAATTGGATAGGTTTCGTACTCCGATTCTGTTCTCTAATAGCCATCGTAGCTCTACTGTACAAACACTTCAGTACTTCGATATACTAATAGTCAACTTGGCACCGCTGAAGGGACTGCAGCACCGCCCCAATTTCGACGGAATCAAAGGCTTTCTCATAGTCCACATACGACAGGCACAGTGGCAAATTGTACTCCTCGGACTTCTGTACAACTTGCCGAAGGGTATGTATGTGGTCTATGGTGCTAAAGCCCTTTCGGAAACCGGCTTGTTCGGGAGGCTGGAAGTCGTCAAGTCTGCGCGTGAGACGATTCGTAATGACTATCGAAAACAACACGTAGACGCGGCTCAGAAGGGAAATCGGTATGTAGTTCTTCAAGAGGGCATTATCACCTTTCTTGAAGAACAAGACCACCGCAGTTCTGCTCAACGCCTCCGGTGTGATGCCACCATGGAAGACGGAATTAAAGAGCTTCTGAAGGACTTCAAGTACCGGTTTTCCCCCCGCTTTCAGGAGCTCCGCTGTAATTCCATCCTCGCCTGGGGCCTTGCCGTTTTTAAGGTGCTGGAGAGCCATTCTAATCTCGCTCAGACTGACGTCCGGGATATGTTCGGAATAGTGTTGGATAAGACTCGCTCTTAGATCGTTACTCACACTTGCGTAAGGCTACAACGATGACGTATACAGCTGCCCATAGAACCTCTCAATCTCACTCAAAATCTCAGGTGCCCCGGAAACGATGCTGCCACACTTGGTCTCCAGCTTTGACAGTTGGCTCTTTCTGGCAGACAGATCTCTGGCAAAGACTTTGGAGCCTTGGTTCCACTCGATCGCTTTTTCAATACAAGCTGTATTGAAGTTGCGTAAGTCCCGCCGCATGCATTTGGAGATCTGTCTGTTCAGTTGCCTGTATGCTGTAAAATCTGTTGAAGAATGTAGCTTCATCTCCCGTCTTAAAGCCATGAGATTAAGAGTGTGATCGGAGAGTTTTTGTGTTCTTCTGCGGCGGGTCTTGCAGAACTTAGCTCCGACCGCATGGACAGTTTCCACGAGCTTGTAATTCATATCGTCCACTTCATTGCAGTTTTCTAGGCACTGAAAAGACTGAACTGAGGGTGAAAAGACTAGACTTTTCACCCTCGCGATCACGGAGACATCACTGAACAGTTGTCGTCTGGTCGTCATAATGAAGTCAGTCTCATTTTTTGTCGAACCGTCGGGGCTCGACCAGGTCTACTTCCTGTGGGGCTGCTTCTGAAAGAAAGAGTTCATCATAAAGAGCTCCTTTTTCTCCATGAAGTCGGCCAGCTGCTGGCCTCTTGGGTCCCGTTGCCCTATTCTAAGTTTCCCTACTATCAGCTCACCATTCTCTCTTGTGCCTAGTTTTGCATTGAAGTCTTTCATTAACACCGTATATTGGGTTTTGGAGGAATGCATGGCTCTAGAGATATCCTCATACATTTCCTCCACCTCCTGATCGGGGTGTGCCGATGTTGGTGTGTAAACCTGTATGACCTTCAGCGAATACCGTTTGGTGATTCTGAGTATAAGATACGCAACCCTCGTCGACACAACACAAGTCCACAAGTCTCTGGTTAACTACAACGTTGTTAACCAGAGACTTGTGGACTATGACAGCGTAACTTGTCTATCTCTTCTTCCAACGCCACGATCTTCTCGTCAGTTCTCATGGTGCGTGTGTTTTACGTTGCCAGGTCGAGTCCTCTGAGGTGGCAACCGAACCTCCACCGGAGATTCTTAGCACCCCCTGCCCCGCCGTTACCGTGGTCGCCACCGTGGCCAGGAATACCGGAATAGCCACCGGGGACTGGGGGCCGTCTCTTTGTTACTGTTTTCATAGGGGGGTATTTGCCATAGTTGCCACGCTTGACGAGCGAGTTGGCAACCGCATTTTTTTTATTGTAATTTCGGCTACTATGAGGAAGATGCTGCTGCCCATCTCCTACCTGTTTCCCTTTGTCGCCTTTTACGACACTCACGGGAAGATATGGGGTAGTGGATATTCTTGACTGCCACTACACGGCTAAAGCCCAAAAAAAGCATGGAAAAGTACAAATCACGCAAATAAGATATGCACCTTATTCTCAATGATCTTGAAAAGATGTACGACCGAGTTCCTCAAGAACTAATCTAGCAAGCACTAAGAGCGCAATTGGTGCAGGAGCATTATATTGAGCTCCTCAAAGAACTGTACTACGATGTAAAAACAAAAGTGGTCAGCCCAGCAGGGCAGGTGAACCATTTGAAGTCGGAGTGGGGGTTCACCAGGGCTCGACCGTAAGCCCTCTCCTATTCAACCTAGTAATGAACTATATCACTATGGACATTCAGAAACCAGCACCGTGATCACTTCAAAACGCCGATGATGTAGTACTCATAGCCGAATAGTTGGCAGAAGTGCAATAAAACCTGACAGAACAGGATGAGTAGGAGTCCTTAGAAAGAAGAGAGGTGAGAGTCAATAGATAAAAGACTATAATAAACGGTAACGTTTCAGGTGCCATTACGGATGTTATTCCATGTCAATATATCGAAGGTAGAGAGTTCTCTTAAGAGAGTTGAAGAGTTTAAGTATCTCGGATCCATTGTAGCACCAAAGGCATGTATAAAAAGAGATATGCGAAAGAACCCAAACAGATTGGTTAAGATGGAGATCGCTGTCTGGTAATATATTCGACTCCCGTATGCCTATTATAATAAAGGACAATATATACAAAAGAGCAGTAAGACCGGTTTTGCCATATGGATCTGAGTGCTGGCCGATTAGAAACACGGATGTACACAAAATTCACGTCACTGAGATGAAAATGCTGAAATAAATAGGGGGGCCCCGGTTGCGTTAGGAACGGTGATTCCGGGACCCCTCATATACGCTGATGATGAACACCGTGTATTTTTAGCCGTTAGCAGTCCGGTATAACCTTTTCATTGCCTTAGTAGCGGAAGGTGTTCATTAAGACTTCCCTACGAAAAAAGAGTGTGTTGATAGTCGACGCAGAGTGATACTTTTACAGTGTTTATGCTATTCTCGTTATCGGTCTGTGAAACGAGTCTGTGAGTTTTGGGTTTTATTTTATAAAATTGAATTATTAATTTATAGATTTGACAAGCGGACTATTAGTCCACCTTACGATAAGTAGATACTTCGCCCTATGGACACCTGCAAGCAGATTTAAACAAAAAATCTACAAAGGCATTGTCTTTACTGAGGACAAACAGTCTTCTGGGTCAAAAAGATGCCCAGCAGTGGGACGTATATAGGCTGTAACTTAAACTTACTTTTTCTTATTTCTTGAGCTAATAATAGCTAAATCCATTTCTTCATAGAATTATGCAAGCAAACTATCACGATTCTGATGGCAAGCAGTGCAGAGGCCCCATAGACACTCTAATCTATCCTCGGTTAAGGATCAACATGAAGACGCATTGTTAACCTATGGTTTTGGGCTAAGATGGTCTTGTTACCTCGTTACTAGTAAAAGGGGTATCGGGTTCTCGTCACTCAGCATCGGAATACAGCTGCATTATGCTGCTATTTCATGCTGGTATTCACAAGTCGAGCCGCCTCATTTTTCCTGCATTTCGTAAAATGCTATAGCTCTACCACATTAAATTCATGTTTATCATCCATCCAACAAATCTTTGTCTATAGATAGAATAATGACTTAAAGGGAAATCTTATAGAATCACCTGAAAGGGAATTACTCGTACATACGTCGTGTTTAAAGTTACCTCGCCTAACAACAAATTGTGTGTAATTTTATCAGCGGACCCTTCTTTACAAAATTCTTGTAGAAATTGTCGAATAATTTCCCTGTAGAAAAGTAAATGTACACACATATTTACAAACTACAGAGAAATGTACAATTTATAAAGAAGTGTTATGTGGAGATCGCCCATTGTGTTTTATATGTTACGTATGTATGTATATTTTGTCATGATATTTAATTGTATATCTTTGCATAAGTTATAGGAAAATTTTATATTATATTAGGTTTTATTGAATGAAACTAGAGATTTGTATTTAAATGCATTTTAACTCTTTGCTCAAAATTGAAACTTTTTGCCTATCAAATAGTTATGTTAATTTTGAAAAAGGGGAAGTCTGTTGTGACAAGACCTGGCAAACATGGCGCATGAAGGGGGAGGGGGGGCAGGTATGTTGTGTAGAGTGTTTTCATTCTTTACTGTCACTAATGAAGGTCCTTAGTAACTATAACACTAGATACCAAGAAGGTATAGTGAATAACACCAATAATAGACTACAAAAGTCTCACCATAATCTTCTACTAGCTTATCGTTATTTTTGGGTACTGATTAGCTTGGGCAACTAGATCTAACCACTACAACGAAAGCTTGATTGTCGTATAGCATCCACTTACTATCGCAAGTAATAATACGACTCGTGCTGATTCAGCAGGTCTGACATTGAGCTGACCTGTGTTTGTATTTTTACTCGTGCACTATAATCGTATACTACTTAGCTCTTATTACATGAGAGGATTTGCAGTAAACTTACCAGTAGGTACTGGTATGACTGATTGTTAATCGCAGTACCACTCTACTATCATATTAGGTCTTTACCTATAAAACTGCCGTTTATTGAACTAGCTAATTTGATTTGTAATAGGTATTGTTTGACTTGGAATTCTAAATTCAAATAAATTATTATAATTATACGGAATGATATTACTTTTTAAGATCCCGTAGCCAAATGGCAAAAGACGGAACCCTTATAGATTCGTCATGTATGTCTGTCTGTCCGTCATTATGTCACAGCCATTTTTTCCGAAACTATAAGAACTATGCTGTTGAAACTTCGTAAATAGATGTATTCTGTGAACCGCATTAAGATTTTCACACAAAAATAGAAAAAAAAACAATAAATTTTGGGGATCCCCATACTTAGACCTGAAACTCAAAAAATTTTTTTTTCATCAAACCCATACGTGTAGGGTATGTATGGATAGGTCTTTAAAAATGATATTGAGGTTTCTTATTTTTTTTCTAAACTGAATAGTTTGGGCGAGTATAGTATATATACCTAAGTATATATACTATACTCGCCCAAACTATTCAGTGTAATAACGCGAATTTTTATAGGCCATGATTATTAAATCATGGCCTATAAAAATTCGCGTTATTACACGTTTTAAATTAGCTTGTCTTCTATGTATATATACGAGTATGTAATGAATTTTTGTAATTCAGTTTTCATCCACTTCCAGACGTCTAAACTATATAAAATTTTGCAGGTGTTTTATATAATCGATGACAAGTCAATAATTTTATGACTATAATCTAGTATTCTTTAGGATTCATTACAATCATCATAGTTTATGATCAAAGCGTGTTGTGTGAGTATTTATACTCTATTAAAACTTTTGAATACGAGTTCCAACGTAGAAACAATGCAACCCAAACGCCACACAATATCAATGACGTTGAAGCACCTAGCATTACTAACGAACCAACTGTCCGCTATTGGTTTAATCGCTTTCGTTCGGAAATTTTTACATAAATGGACCTTATGGCCACCCATAGAAGAAGGTATCATTATCTGAAGGTATAACCAAACTGAAGGAAACGTGGAAACGGATCCTTCTCAAACTTTACCCGTAATCAAACATTGGCTTAAGATGTATGTATGTAAACAATATCAGATCATTTCAAATCGGTAAAATAAAGAAACTGGATAAAGTTTACTTCACGAACTCAGTGACAAACAGCGAGACAGTCCGATGAGATGGAAATGCGACACGAGCCTGTAGTCAAGCGCTGGACCCATGGATTTATGTACTTTCAGAGGCACAGGGGTGAAATACCGCCAACTTCCTGACTTCGAACTGCAACTGAGTTTTTTGACAGAAAAACCCAATAACTTATTTTGACCAGACCCAGTATTCGAACCACATAATCAGCAGTTGCGCTTACGATCACTACAAATCGAAAAAAATTTTGGTTTGGTTTAATTTATGGTGTCTACTCGTTTAGGCCAATTTTAATGAAAGTCAAAATTAAACTAATTAAGCCTACTTTTTTTTAGTCGACTAAATATAATAACAGGAATTGCACACATTTTCTCAAACACGACAGTTAATTCGACTTTTCAGCTTTATGTCACTGAACAAGGGAAAATGTTATAAAAATATTTCAACGAAAATTGTTCCTGCACTGGTGTTGTAAATTGCTTTGCCGAAGAACAAATTGCGTGTAATTTTATCACCGGACCCTTCTTTAGAAACTTTCGACGGAAATTTTCAAGAGAACAAGTGACTGTGGAAACATTAGAATAACGTTGATGAGGGCTAAAGCTTTAGTGTAGTCTACTTACAAAATGTTCGGCAATATTTCCTGTTAATCTTTATGTTGTTTGTAAATTGTATTAATTTGGAATTCTTTACATGTTTTGTTTACATTACATTTTGTTAAATTGAATTGAAAGCAAATTTATTTTTTTTTTTTTTCAAATTAATTTGAACGAATACAGTTACTAAAAGAAATTACATGTTACTAAGAAAAAATAGACACTAAACAAATATCAGTTTATACATCATAGAGCCATGCTGAAGCTATATTATAGTTGTAGCACGAATAGGTTGGCTAGACCAGGAAAGGATCACGCTCTCGCAAAATATCATCAGTGAAATAGCAGCTTAATTATGTTGTGCTACATATGGTTTTGACCTCTAAAAAGCATGGCGTGCTCAGCAGAGCGAGACAGTACTTCAAGCCGGCACATCGCTTGCAACATACAAAGCGCAAATCCGGCCTCACATGGAATACTGTTCTCATCTCTGGGCCGGGGCACCCCAGTGCCAGCTCCTTCCACTTGACCGCATCCAGCGCAGAGCGGTTCGAATCGTCAACGACCGAGTTCTTTCTGATCGGCTCGATACACTGGCACTGCGTAGAGATGTTGCATCTCTTTGCGTATTTTATCGCATTTACCACGGGGAGCGCTCTGAGGAATTGTTCGGACTAATTCCAGCCGCTCAATTTCACCATCGCACATCGCGACAAAACTTGCGATACCGTCCATACCACCTGGATGATTGGCGGTCCACCACTGTGCGATTTAGAAGATGTGTCCTTCCTCGCACAACTTCCTTGTGGAATCGATTACCACCAGCGATTTTTCCGGACCGATACGACTTAGGGACCTTCAAGAAAAGAGCCTACTTCTTTTTATGCAATGCATTTGCAATTCCCCTGGTGTTACGGTTGTTCATGGGCGGCGGTAGTCACTTACCATCAGGTAATTCGCATACTTGTTTGCCCCCTCTCCTATAAAAAAAACGGTGAGTGTAGAGAACCAGAGACCCTTTTTACTGGAAACGAAGCATTCCAACTTAGTCCTGAGGTTAGATGTAGACGTCTAAAGGCCACATAATCCATTTACATCACGTAGTTTGTGTGGTGCTTATTTGACATCATTATTCTATAAAAATCTAAAGAACTATCATTTTTATTTAAGTGAACAAAAGCTACTCTGCAATATTTGCAATGTTTAGTGTTCATTTACGACACCGCTTTCAGAGTTTACTTTCTATAAACAAACTTACATATACAAACAATTCTCCTTCCAAATTAACCTCCTTCTAGTTTTAAAATAAAAGTGTAGATGGTATATTTCAATTTAAAATATCCAGACTAATGAATCAGCATGGATGTCTCAAATTAAAACACAGTAAGGGATATTTTTTTCAAAATCGTGTTTGTTACACCATGAGACTAAGATAGCTAGTTCCTAAGATACCGATACTAATAAATACAGTAAGTACACCATGTTAACCGTTATCTCTTCGGATTAGGTACCGAATCCCGTATTTTCCTGCATATATCCTCGTTATTGACCGCAGAGAAATTAATAAAGAAATTCCATGCATTCCCTTTCAATCGCACGCTGAGTGACTTTCAGCTTACTCATATCTGTACCTGTACTTTAGATTTAAGTACCGAAAATTAATAATGAAAATGATGTAGTTCCAATGGGGTGTTACGTTTTCTTTATTTCTGTTCTTGTATTAAATTGTACAATACTCGTATAAGGAAAGTAAAATTTGTAATAATAGATTCCACGGCTTTAACTATTCACCGTTCTTAGAACTGAAGTGATACGCTTATCTACGACCTAAGGTAACCATTACGGAACTAAATTTACATTTTGTGCTGTGTAGCAACAACCCTTTATTTGAATTAAGTCTCTTAAATCTTTGTAAAGGAATTCCTAAACGTTGGTTAATTAAGACAATTAAACATTTTTATTATTATGATTTTCACTTTTATTATGATATTGAACGCCCGAATAAGTAGGAAAAAAAAATCTTAAAATGAAAGTAAAATCCACAAGAACTACCTTATTTAAATAACTTTTTCGCTCATTTCACATTTTGGCCCTTCATGCTGAATTAATTAATTAACCATACTTTTGGTTACTCCGGCCGGGATAATTTTAATCCATAACTTAATTATAACCTTTCCAATATTATCAAGATTTGTTCAGCGACTTACATTTGCGGCGGCTTAGGCAGGATTGAAGTGGAAGGAGACAAAGACTTTTTTCCTATATTACATTTATCGTCTAACTTACAAGTTAACTTAACTACTGTGACAGTGCGAGTACACAGGAATTTTGGACTATAAACTAACTTACAGATTAACTTAATTACTACTGGACTGTCTTTGCAATTAGACACTGGGTTTATACTATGTTAAATATTCTTAAGTCACGTAAAAGACGTGATGTTATTTGCTAAGCGTGCGCTGCATGATAGGTGCCTTTCTGGTGCCATGTAAGGTATCGGTAGACATATGTAACTAGCGGCTAAATCTTGAAAAACAATAAAGATAAGTTTTAAAATTTTATTGCAAGACAACCGAAGTTATACATGCTGTAGCTATATTGTGGTTGTAGCACAAATAGATTGGCTCGACCAGGGACGGAGCACGCTCTCACAGAATACCGGCATGAAATAGCAGCTGAATGCTGCTGTTTTTCATATGGTGAGTGAAGAGAACTAGGCATTCCATCCTAGTTCTCAGGGGTGACAACTCATCAGCATTTTGATTCTTAATCATAGATAGATTTAAATGTCTATAGGCCACAGCATCCTTTTACCATCAGGTGGATTTCGTGCTCGTTATTTACCCTGATTCTATAAAAAATTAAGTAACAAGCAAATTGACTGTCCTTCCGTTGGAGAAGAAGTAGGTAAGTGAGGGGAACCTACCTAAACGATCTATTAGGCCGAAAGATTTCCTACCGCCCAGTAAATTACTTTTATACCTAAGAAATTTTCATACTTTCTACATTCCTGTGAACTTTCTACTTTTTTAAAAGTCAAACAAAAAAAGTCAAAAATAGATAAAAATTTCATCCCCTTACTTAAATATACGATTTACACAGTGCTCAGTACGCAAAGCCGCAGTGCTTGCTCATGCATGCTCCCTAGACATCCACAAGTCGATTGGGCTTGACGGAATCCCCCCAATAGTGCTAAAAACGTATGCTCCAAAATTGGCACCGGTTCTAACGCGTCTTTTCCGGTGCTCCTACTCACTTGGTGTTGTCACAAATTCTTGTAAGACAGCTTCGTGCACACGATTCCTAAAAAAGGTAACCGCTCTGATCCGTCCAATTCTAGGCCCATCGCCATCACCTCCTTGTTCTCGAAAGTAGTGGAGTCCATCATTAACTGCCAACTCATGCGGTTTCTTGAAGAGCACCAGCTGATTAGTGACCACCAGTACGGTTTTCGTCGGAGTCGCTCAGCTGGTGATGTTCTCGGTTATCTAACACACCAATATACGCAGGCCGTCGAATCCAAGGGGGAGGCCTTGGTAGTTAGTTTGGACATACCGAAGGCCTTAAATCGGATTTAGCACAAAGTGCTTCTTTCGAAGCTTCCATCTTACGGGCTTCCCGAGACAGTGCAATTAGATGATCACCAGTTTTTTCACTGATCGGAGTATCAAGGTCTTAGTAGACGGTGCATACTCCAATTACAAGCCTATCAATACTGGTCTTACGGACGGCGAATGGAGCCGGCACCCCGTCATCCCCTCATACCTTGTTACACCCCGTACACCACCCGGTCGGCACGTAATGCTTACGTCCAATGAGCGCACAGCGACGTCGCGTGCGAACACAGCGAAGGTAAAACCCCGCGGCGTAAATAAAAGAAGTGCATCGCGCCACTAGGAACATTCCGCTTGCACCGCCGCTGTCGAGCGGTCGTGTAAGTTGACCGCGCTCTCGTCCCCGTACGCTGAGTGCCCTCTCGCTCTCGCGCCTCCACTCTTCTGCTCACGCTGTGCAGAGCAGTCGCCGTCGTTGAGTTTGCTTGCCTTCGCTAACCGTTCTTGCCCCCCTCCCTGCCTCCTTACGGGGAGATTTGACCGTACGTTGTTACTGTTTTTTTTGTTATTGTTCTGTTATTGTTTTTGTTGTACTTGTGTTTTTCGTTTCTTAGACCGGTCCTTGTTCTTTTCAAAACAAGTTACTGTTTCTTTGTAAGTCACCCTTGTTCTCTTCAGAACAAGCCCCTGTTATTTTCAGAACAGGGTTAACCCCACCCCCCTTACTGTCCCAGATTAGGATATTGTCCCTCCACCCCTCCCACAACATGCCCACCGTAGACATCAACCAAATTAGAGCTGTCCTCACTCTATTCATCCCAAACATCGATGAGGCCACTCTCGCTGGAATTCTGTCCTCTCTTACCCCTAAGGCATGTACCCCTCAGCCCCCGTCGCGACCTGCCCCACGGCCCCTATGGCCCACGCGTCCCACGACTCCGACTCCATGAAGTCGTCCTGCCGGAAGAAGTCCGCCACCCAAACCACTTCATTCAGCACCCCCCCCCACCGTCCCGGCAGCCTCCGTAGCCCCGCGGCTGCCTTAAAACCCGCAGCCCCGCGGCTGCCTCAAACCCCGCAGCCCCCGCCGCTGCCTCTACCCCCGCAGCTCCCGCTGCTGTCTCCGACCCCACAGCCCCCGTTGCTGTCGTTGCCCCCCTAATGTCGTTAGATATCCCCCTGCCATCCAAGCCAGCATCTCGCTGCGCCCCCACTCTTGCCAAAAAATAGGTCCCACCCCTGTATTTCTAGGAGACAAGGCGCAATTCACCCGTCTCTCCAAAACCTGCTACGACGCAGGTATCAAATATGATCAAGCCATCAACATCGGTGAAGCCATCAAAATAATCCCCCAATCCATCGACGACTTTCGTCGCCTTACCAGGCTCTTCACAGCCGAGCGTGTGTCCTACCACACGTACGCTCTTCCGGAAGAGCGTAAGGTCAGGACAGTAATTGGCGGAGTTCCCTTCGAACTCGCTAACGAGGACATACTGGAAAACTTTAAGTACCAAGGCTTCCCCGTAGAGTCAGTGCACAAGATGCACAGCAACAAAGGCAAGATCTTCCCGCTTGCCTTTGTAATCCTAACAAATGTGCCAGAGGCCAAAGCCATCTTCCAGCAGGTACGCACCGCGTGCGGCCTCCCCGAGGTGCGTTAAGTGCCTAGACCCCCACAGCTCGAAAGAGTGTCCTCCTGTGTCAGCAGTCTGGTCACCCAGATAACTACAGAGGCTGCCTTCGCGCTCCTCGCCCTTGTCCCAGTAAACTAGATCCACCGCCGCGCCGGTCAATGAAAGGTCATTCTCGGCTCTGCCATCTAAAATGCCCCGTCAGGGCCTTTTCCAGCCCCTTCAGGCCCCTCTTGGCCCACTCAGGGTTCCCCTAGGTCCCCTCAGGGCCCTCTTTGGTCCCCTTCGGGCTTCTCTCAGCCTTCACAGCCTTCACTTTTCCCCTGGGGTCCCAAAAAGGCTGAGCCCCAGCGGACATCCTCCGCTCAACAACAGGAACAACCCTCTTTAGTTGATGACCTGAATACGGTGTGTTCTGCTATTCGGAGCATCGACACTGGGGAGATTGTTGTCCTAGCACGCAAACTGTGCGCTGCTCAGTCCCCTCAGGACCGTCTCCTTGCTGTTGCTGAACATCACAAGCTTTTGTGTTCGTTGTAAGTTAAGTTAAGTTAATTTAATTTAACTTAACAATGGCAGCGCACTCTACACTCCCAAAGTCTCACGGTCGTATTAAGCTTAAGGGTTTATCGCTTGTGTCCTTCAATATTCGCGGGTTACGAAATAACCTCCCCGAGCTTAGGCTCTTTCTTTGAGATCGCAAAGCCGACCCCCTTCTCGTCCAGGAGACCATTCTCAAAACTAAGGACCTCAAAGGCCTTTCCATCCAAAATTATTCTCTTCTTCGTAACGACAGAACTGACCGCAAAGGTGACAGTACTGTCATTTACTACAAGAAACACTTCACTGCTCCCACATCCCCACTCCGCAGCTTACCAACATGGAAACCACGGTATGCAGGCTAGCCTTGACTGGACATCAGTCCATCGTCATAGCCTCCTGCTACATCCCTAGTGGAACCCTCTCCCTCAAAAAAGATTTTGACGCTTTCCTTGCTTTAGGCAATTCAGTCATTATGTTTGGAGTTTTTAACTCCAAGCATAATGACTTGCCTTACTACTTCTCAGAGTGGAGAAGAAACTGCTTGATATCACGCAGTCTCTTGACCTTACCGTCCACAGCCCCCTCGGTGTCACCCACTATCGCGACAACACCGACCACGCTCCTCACGTACTAGACTTTGCACTTGTTAAAGGAGTTTCCCTCAACCTCAGGGCAATCGAAACTCTTGACGATCTAGGATACGACCACCACCCGGTTATTCTTGACCACCAGCCACCTCCCTCAACCCCCTCCACGAAAACCTTCACCAACAGGAAGGGCTTCAACGAGTCCTTAGCCAAAACTATGGACTCACAGAACTCCACCATCTCCCTCTCGAGAGACTTCGACAGTACGGAAAAAATCTTTCTACCCTTATAAAATCCTCCTTTAAGGAGAATGAAAGGGTCGATCCAGTTCTGTTCGAATCTTCCTTCTTGCTAATAGTCTTCCTCTACATACTCGTATTAGCAACCTAGTGAAAGCCAAGAGAGCTGCTTTCCAGAGAAAAGCTCTCTATCCCACCCCCGACTATAGGCGTACGGCCAATCGTCTTCAACGAGAAGTCCGTTCACGCCTCTCCGAACTTCGAGACTACTAATTTAACTAATGACTAATCTCATGAAGAATATTACACCCTCTCATACAGCGTACTAGTAGATGGCGAGAGCCCTCCGCTAAGACGCTATCACTCACACTGCCCTTTTCTCCCGTCCCGACGGTACTATTACCTGCGAGGACAAGGAAGAGGCTGAGTGCTTTGCCGACAACATCGCCGCTCAATGCTCTCCTAGCACACAACCCACCGACCCCTCCCACATCCAGACAGTGGAGGATGAGGTACACCGCCGGAACTCACTCCCCACAGCCTCTGACCGTATCACTGTGTCCAATGGTGAGATCTCATTCATCATCAAACAACTGAAGCATAAAAAGACTCCGGGTGCGCATGTCATCTCCCACTAAGCCCTTAAACATTTTCCTGAGCAGGTTTTAGCTATCTTTATCTTATTTTTCGTTATCTTCAACGCCTGCTTCAACCTTAGTTACTTTCCCACCACGTGGAAAGAGGCAACTGTCATTGGTATCCCCAAGCCAGGAAAGCCTCACAACTTTACCTCCAGTCATCGTCCCATCAGCCTCCTCAAGGCCATGGGCAAACTCTTTGAACGAGTCATCCTCACTCGCATGAGGCTCCATCTGTTTTCCACAGACGGCGACCATCTTGACATCCCCCACCAATTTGGTTTTCTAGTGAAACATTCTTGTCTCCAAAAAGTTCACCGTATTGTGGAATATATCCTCAGCGGTTTTTATCCTCGTCGTCATAAGAACATCGCGGTCTTTTTCGACATACCAAAAGCGTTTGATAGAGTCTGGCATGAAGGCCCTATCTACAAACTCTACAAAATAGGCCTCCTTGATCGTCTTGTTCAACTCGTGGCCTCCTACCAGAAGGATCGTACCTTTCGTTTTAGACACGAAGGCACGCTCTCCTCTCTCCTCTCAGGGCTCAATGCTTGCCCCTCTGATATATATTCTGTTCACCACGACATTTCCATTCCGTCGAAAGGTGTTCAGCTCTACCTCTTTGCAGACGACACTGCCCTCTACTGAAAAGGTATCTCACTACCTTTCATACGGAACAAGATCCAAAAGTCAGTTAATAACCTAGGAGATTGGTTCCATAAAATGGCGTATTGATGAGAACCTCGGAGAAGAGCTCCGCCGATCACTTCGATCATAAACGCCGCCCCACTACCGTTCCGCCAATCCGTATGCTAGGGACCCCTGTCCCCTGGCATACGACCGCCAAATACTTAGATGTCAATCTTGACACGAGGCTTACCTTCGAGCCCCATGTCAAATGAGTAACTCGTAACGCGCGCTTTTATCTGAGTAGGCTCAACAGTATGCTGTTATGCAGTATGTAACAAGCGAACCCTTTATAAGGTCTGTATACGACCAGTTATGACTTACGCGGGCCCCATATTTTCTCACGCTAATCCCAAAATCATTAACGGACTTCAAATTGTTCAAAACCACTTCTGTCGTGTGGCTACGGCCGCACCCTGGGACTTCCGTCACACCGACCTCGATCGAGTCTTAGAGCACAGTCCAGCAATTTCTAAAAACACTATCTGAGAACTTCTTCAAAGCTTTATAGTCTCTATCTAATCATTTCATTCGTGAGGCAGCTTCCTATGCAGCCACACTCCCCTCTCGCTATCGAGTCCGAAGACCAAGAAACTCTTTTACGGACCTCCCAAACAAGCTTTCGGCCCCCTTTTTTCCAAAAGGGGGCCGAACACATACACGACAGCCGGCTGTCGTGGTATGCTTAGAGCTTTCACCACCTCCCTTACTCGCTTTCTGGAAAGTAGCCCTTTCCATTGCATCAGAGCTCAAAAAAACCGCTAGGAGTCATTCGATTTCTATGCGGCAGTAAAGAAGAATCTGATGAAAATAAGAATCAAGAAATTTTCCTTTAGTGTATATTATATTTTAGTGTTAGAATGCTGCTGCATTATTGTTGTATATAGTCAATAAATAGTGTTAAATTGTCCCACTTCTATTTTATACAGTCCTCTCAGCTTAGTACTCATTTTAATAGTGAAGTCATTTTAATTAAAAGGAAGTAAATTAAAGTTATTCAGTACACTTGCACTCTAGAACTCATCTCTTCTCAACACCACACATTTCGACTCCATCTAAGTCCCTAGTAGCAAGTGTCCACAAAAATGTGTGCTATCATCTACGCTGTTCCTTCATCAATGATATGTCAAACATATCAATGATATGTTTCAAACCAGTACCATTCATTACTATGCGGAAGACAGCAAAGGTGATGTTTTTTATACCCGTCGAGCCAATATTTCTCGAAATCACGTCATCGAATACCAAAACAAACTTGTGTATTAAGTCCAGTCATTGTTAAACTAAGTCTCGGATTGGGGACAACTAAATCTAGTCGAGTTTAACCATCAGATGACACAGGTTTGCGCATTTACCGCTTAAAAAAAGCCCTTTGTTGTATCTCTTCAATTTCAGGGCGCTCTCCTTGTTGCCTCAGCTAGCATCGGAATACTTGGCTTCGACATATCGAATGATCTGCACTTTCGTGTTCACTCGGAGAGGAAGGCTAAATTGGCTCTTGAAAAGCTTAGCGTGCTCAGCAGATCGGGACAATGTTTCATGCTAGCACACCGCTTGCAACTTTACACGGCGCAAGTTCGGTCTCAAATGGAATACTGTTCTCATCTCTGGGCCGGGGCACCCTAGTGATGCTCCTTCCACTTGACTACATCTAGCGCAGAGCGGCTCGAATCGTTGACAAACGAGTTCTTTCTGATCGGCTCCATTCACTGGCCCTGCGAAGGTATTTTACATCTCTTTGTATTTTCTATCACATCTACCACGGGGAGTGTTCTAAGAAGTTGTTCGGATTGATATCTGCCGCCAAATTTCACGACCGCACATCGCAACAAAACTCACGATACTATCCACACCATCTGGATGCTTCGCGGTCTACCATCGTGGGTTTTACTAGGAGTTTTCTTCCTCGCACAACCTACTTCTCGAATTCATTACCATCGGCAACTGTTCAGTGATGTCTCCGTGATCGCGAGGGTGAAAATTGGTAGCGATCAGCGAATACTTAGAGGCACACTGAACCTAAATGTTAAGTTAGAGAGGTCTCGTCTCCGTCTCCCTCGTGCTCTATTCCAAAGTCCCGAAACCTTTGATCTCGAGTTACAGAACTGTTTTCAGTGCCTAGAAGACTGCATTGAAGTAGACGATATGAATGACAAGCTCGTGGAAACTGTCCATGCGGTCGGAGCTAAGTTCTGCAAGACCTGCCGCAGAAGATCACAAAAACTCTCCGATCACATTCTCAATCATATGTATGTTAGACGGGACATGAAGCTACATTTTTCAACAGATTTGACGGCACACAGTCAACTGAACAGTCAGCTCTCTAAATGTATGCGGCAGGACTTACGCAACTTCAATACAGCTTGAATTGAAGAATCGATAGAGTAGAACCAAGGCTCCAAAGTCTTTGCCAGAGATCTGTCTGCCAGAAAGAACCAACTGTTAGAGCTGAAGACCGAAGGTGGCAGCATGATTTCCGGGACACCTGAGATTTTGAGTGAGATTGAGAGGTTCTATGGACAGCTGTACACGTCATCGTTGGAGCCACACGCAAGTGTGAGTAACGATCCAAAATCGAGTCTAATCCGACACTGTTCCGAAGATATCAGTCCGTCCAGACCGGACGTCAGACTGAGCGAGATTAGAATAGCTCTCCAGCATCATAAAAACGGAAAGTCTCCGGGCGAGGATGGAATTACAGCTGAGCTTTTGAAAGCGGATGGAAAACCGGTACTTGAAGTCCTTCAGAAGCTCTTTAATTCTGTCCTCCATGGTGGCACTACTCCGGAGGCATGGAGCAGATGTGCGGTGGTCTTTTATTTTCTTTTTTAAAAAAACGTCAAGGTCTTGTTCTTCAAGAAAGGCGACAACGCTCTTTTGAAGAACTACGGACCGATTTTCCTTCTGAGCCGCGTCTACGTGCTGTTTTCGACTCATTACGAATCGCCTCGCACGCAGACTTGACGACATCCAGCCTCCCAAACAAGCCGGTTTCCGAAAAGGCTTCAGTACCATAGACCACATACACACCCTTCGGCAAATTGTACAGAAGATAGACGAGCACAATCTGCAACTTTGTCTTGCGTATATGGACTATGAGAAAGCCTTTGATTCTGTCGAAATTTAGGCGGTAATGCAGTTCCTTCAGCGGTGCCAAGTTGACTGTCGGTATATCGAAGTGCTGAAGTATTTGTACAGTAGAGTTACGAAGGTTATCCGAGTACAGAATCAGAGTACGAAACCTATCCAACTGCAGAGAGGTGTACGACAGGGTGACGTTATATCCCAGAAACTCTTCACCGCTGCATTGTAAGACGTTTGCAAGCTTCTGGACTGGAAAGGATACGGTATTAAGATCAATGGCGAGTACATCACTCACCTTCGATTTACGCCGACGATATAGTCCTTATGGAAGAACCGCTGGAGGACCTAAGCACTATGCTCAATGACCTCAGTAGTGTCTCCCGACGGATAGGTCTTAAGATGAACATGGACAAAACAAAAATCATGTTTAAGGTCCATGTCACACCTATGCCGGTAGTTGTTGGGGGCACTAAGCTTGATGTTGGTGACGAGTATGTTTACCTGGGACAAATAGTTCGACTAGGTAAGTTCAACTTCGACAGAGAGGTCAGTCGACGGATTCAACTCGGCTGGGCAGCGTTCGGGAAACTACAACACATCTTCTCGTCAGGTATACATCAGAAGCTGAAAACGAAATTGTACAACCAGTGCGTGTTGCTAGTGATCACTTACGGATCTGAGACGTGGTCCTTCAGTGCTGGCCGTATGAGGAAGCTCAAGGTAGCTCAGCTAGCTATGGAGAGGGCTATGCTCGGGGTTTCTCTGCGTGATAAACTTATAAATGAGGATATCCACAGTAGAACCAGAGTAACCGACATAGCCCAACAGATTAGTAAGCTGAAGTGGCAGTGGGTTAGCCATATAGCTCGAAGAACCGACAACCGATGAGGAAGAAAGGTTCTCGAGTGGCAGCCTCGTACTGGTACGCGAAGTGTAGGGCGACCCCCCCACTAGATGGAGCGACGACCTGGTTAGACATGCAGTCGATGGATGCAGGTGGCTCAGGACCGTGCTTTTTAGCATTCCTTGGGGGAGGCCTATGTTCAGCAGTGGACTTGTGAAAGGCTGTAATGTTGATGATGATGATAAAAGCTACTGCGTATAATTTGCTAGGCCAACATCCAGTAGTGGACTATGCTCATAAGAGAAGAAGAAAAATCAAAAGAAATTAAGAAATAAAACAACAAACAACATCCATGTGTAAATCGAACGTGTAATACATTTATTTTATAAAGAGATAAAATTTCACATTTTGTAAATATTAGACATTTTCATACAAACTCAGCACAGTAGCTGCGTACATGTTAAACACGCAATTATAAACATTTACTCACATAGCTACATATAGCTCGGCTATTTTAATAATTAAACACAAGTTTTTCCTTCTCAAATACAAATCATTGTCTATCAGCATAATTTAATTTTTAAAATATTTATTTTTACACAATTCATATGAAGAAGTGTTCTTAACTTATTTTACATTTTAGAAAATAGTAGACAAAAATTTATACCATAAAAAAGTAATATGAAAAATTAAGACAACACAATCGTTTAACGTTTGCTTATTTTTCACAAAAATGGCAAACGATCAAGTATTATGCACATGCAGAACACAAATAAAATATTTCTTCATGTAGTGCTGCCGAATTTGAGTCAAAATTTTTAAAGAGAATTAAACTTTAATTTCAAAATTAAAGTTCAATTTTACAAACGCAAATGTAACTGTATCTGTATAGCGACAACAATTAAAAGCAAGTTGTCCTGATCGTTTAATAAATACGAATAATTGACAGCAAAAGTCTCATTATAGCAGCAGTCGTAGTAAAAAAGCAAAACGACGTAAACACACATACTTAGTTCCGTTAAACCTAATTGTGTCATAAGTAATCTCATATCGTAACCTATTTAACTATTTTTTTTTTAAATCTAAAATACAATACACTTAAAGATTATTAAGAGTGTATAGCGTTTAGGAAGACATCATTAGCCTGCATAAATTTCTTCATCGATATAGAAAATATAGTTAATTGTTAAATTACCTTCAAATTCATATGCAATGGCTTCGGCTACAAATATCGTTAGAAAATACCCAGTTATGCAACTACCATGAGCATTTTTATAAAGATTTTCTATTATGACCTATCGATTTAAAATCACGATAAAAAGACATCGTGTAGAGTCTTAAAATATTTTTAAAGAAATGGAGGCAATCAAGCAAATGGCTAACTTGATGGTTAGTGATGAATAAAAAAGTAGGCTCTATTCTTAAAGGTCCCTACCTCATATCTGTCAGGAAAACACCTGGAGTCAATAAATAATACAATGTTGTCGTGTGCGGTAGTAAATTCCTGATGAAACACACGAAAACTGACTGCCAACCATTGAAATAGTTAATGTTTTTTTTTTTAATGTTTCATAATTCTTTCGACATCATCAGTATCTTCATTGCAGCAATATTGAAATTTACTGCTAAAGTCATATTGCCTTCTCCATACCTTACCCTATTTCTATAAAAAAAAAACTCACTACATACCTTCATAGTATTTTCTTTCTAATCGATTGTCGGTTTTCATATCTATATGGCCAGCCCAATACTACTTCCATTTAGCTATGTACTCTTATTTTACTATACATAACTTTGTTACGTATTATATCACGTAAAGAAACCTCGACCTATGCTTATGCCTTCTTTTCAACTCCCAGAATGACTTTGACACCAGCAGTAAAGGCCCCGGAAGTCATCGCTGACAACATGTACTGACAGTACAGTTTTGACAGAAAGAATCAGTTGATAAGTTGAAATAGTAAAAAAATGTTGAAATCAAAATAGTATAGAAGTGGTCAAAAATATTACACGAATCAGAAAAAAATCATTATTTCAATAAGGAAATGTTACACACGTCAGCATAAAATATGAAAAATTACGGATATATACAATTCAACTGGGTATTTTCTATAAATTATTCTATAAAATTTTGCACTTTGTCACTCTGGTAGCATTTATTTCTTTTTATTCATATATATGGATAAATCTAAGACGGATAGAAAAGAAACGAAAAATACAATTCATGTTATTTGTTTTATATAAAATGAAAGGCAAAAGCAAATTAATATAATCTATAGTGTTACGAATTTTAAAAAAAGAATTGAATAGTAATTTAGCAAATTTGCTATAAAAACAATAACTGTTAAAGATATTTTTTTTTAATAAACAATCACATAATATAGTCGTTTAGTATTAAAAATCACTGTTTTAATATCTTCCACAAAGTGGTCAAAGCAATGGAAGCAACACATTTATTACAACATTTAATACATCTAAAGCGCACCGGATATAAATGATAACACTTGACAAGAAGTTCTGAAGTAAAATAAAAACGCGGAGAATTGTCGGGCAAGCTGTCTCACTAAGAGTATTCAGATCGCATAAGAAAGCTTCTTAAACATTTATCACATAAATTCACGTAGACACGTTGACAACCGACAAAAAATATACAGGAGGAAATCTTCACTTATAATTTCAAGAACCCACACAACATTTATATGTATAAATCTCTATTTATATTCACTCCTAATGATATGTTTAGTTACATAATTGCTCCTAAAAATTACAAAATCAAAGGCAGCTAATGCTAAACAATATAAAAAAATAACAGAACGAAAGAAGTAACAAACAATCTATTTGTTTTTATCTTTAATTAAATTACTTTAATTTTAATTTTTAATCATTTCTTAAAATTGGAAAGTTCCAATTGTATCAAATAAAATACAATAATTTGAATATTTTTGTCACATGCGTATTTTATGTAATTTTTTTTTAAATTGGCATCAATCGTTATAAAGTAGGAGGTCCTACTTTTCTTTTCACATTTTAATGTAAATAATAAATTACATAATATTATATAAAAATTTAAAGTTGCTTTACAGTATCGATAGTTCACGACTCATGTTATTTAATATGTTATATAAGTATTTACATGGTTTATGTGTTAAACGAATTTCACTGCTTTTAGAGTACAAGATTTTAAAAAAAAAAGTTCAAGAGTCACAATTTACTTAATAAATTGATAAAAAATGTATGCTCAAATGAAATTATATTTTATTTTAAAGATGAACTGATACCGACTAAACGTAAGAAAATTGATGAAGTTTTTGATAATTGTTAAAAGAATATAATATGGAACAAAATTCATGTACATGTATCATTGACCAAAGTATTGCCTTTGATAGGGACTTATTAAATCTGTATTTTAGAATAAAAAACAAAATGATCTCTTTAAGCTACTGAAGACATGTACATAAAATTTTCATTTTCTAAGAAATTATCAAGATGATCACAACTATATTTCTACGTCAGTCTTATAATTGCACGTAAATATATAAAATAAACGCAACAGTGTTACACTTATATTTTCTTAATCATAAAGAATAAAACAAATTAAAAATGATAATGACTTTTTACTTAAATATGTTAGAAAAGTTATATACTTTATTAAACTCATACACTAGCATAGGATAGATAAATTAACATTTTTTAAAATTCATTTCTGCTGGTTTAACTTCTTCCTAAAATCGGATATTGCGGGTAACATATATGCTTTCCTACATGATACTAAGAAATATATTAAAATTAATATTATATCGTAAGACTAGTAAATGAACATGTCAAAATACAAAAGCACCTATTAAGTTATATCAGCGACATCTGATTGATACTTTCGGGCTTAGGTAAATCTGGCTTAGCCCAGGAAAAGCTAGTTTGACCTGAAAGCGGTTTTGGTAGGTAGCACTGCTTTAACATCGTAAGTTTGCCTTATTTTTTAAATAAATAGAATATAATTAACAGTAATTTGCTTAAAACAACGAATCTTTTTATAATGGCTAAAGAAATTAGTTTGATCGTAGGCAATTAACGAATATTTGACTGTCATAACTTAAACGTCTTCGACGTTTGATCAAAGAAACAAGAATGGTCAATCATAATATGCATAAATATAAACATTACAATGTTGATTTAATAATCGATGTATGCATTAGAGTCTGTATACCGAGTAGTGGCGGTATAATACCCGACTTCTATATTCAAGAAACGTTTCGTTCTCCGTAACAAAAAAAAAACTTTCGTTCTCTGCAAAACGACCCGTAAAAGAAAACGAAGCGTTTAAAATATAGAAATAAAGCTTAAAAGAATCGGCTACTCCGGAGAAAAAGTAATTCAAATAGCAATATCGGAAATAGTTGTCACAATGATAAGAATATTGCAGGTTAGTTTTGGTATTACTTTGAATACATATTTACAATTCAATAGAAAAATTAAAAATAAAATTGAATGTTACTCTAAAATCAAAAGGAACATTTAATATAGTAATCGAAATTTTGCCACCGATTTTAATAAGAGAAGTACCAAATAAAAGCTCATAACTCAATAATTATTCTTACAATTAATCGTATGTTAGTTGTCGCTTCTTTCTCTTAAAAATTATTCAATTTACAGCTATACAAAAATAATATAAAAATACCGTAAATTATATTTAATACATGTGGATAAATCATTTATATTGGAACCTGACGAAATAATTAAGGTTTATTCTTTTGCCTTTAATCATAATCAGATGTACACAAATTTAATAACGAGTATTGACAACATCAACAAAGGTATTTAAGTGATCCAATTTCAAACTTTTCCTAAATAAATAGTAAATTTGTATAAATTAAGCAAGGTTAGAATAACATGTATTAATTGTTCTTTATAGCAGTAAATAACTCAATTGAATAATATTATAGTTTAAGAAACATTAAACAACACGATTTCATCATGAACTGTAATGATCATACTGAGAACACCAAGCCATAGTCATTGAATTATTGTATTGTCATCGGATCTTAATACCTCTGCAAAATTTTAGATCATTTCAACGTCTGGGAGTGGCTGAAAACTGAATTACGGAATTCCATTACATTCATACATACATAGATACATTAGGGGTCAAGTAGATATAAAGCGACTAAAAATGGAATGAAAAGTCCTACAGAAACAATCAAACGATTGCTTAAATTGAAATAAAAAACAGAAAATCTACAATACCTAATGTGGAAACAAAGCTGGTCATTGAATACGGACACATTTAAACGACAAGTAATTCATATTTCTTCTATTTTTTACACAGTTGCACATTCAATACCGGTTGATAAAATAGTACACTAAATAGCACAGCACAATTAGCGCACGTCGAAGTTCGCAGCGATTCGATGAGTTTTGCTCAGGGCTGATGATCTTAACGGGAAGTTGAGTGGGTGGTGGTTCCATACGTATTACATTCACTGAAACGATACAATACATTCTCGATAGGCACTGGCTAAGTATTTTACAACGAAACTGCAGGCCGCGTATTTATTTCTAGTTTGGAACGATTGTGGGAAGTTCACAATTAATTGTTCTGAATCTGGGTGGTCATTCATGTGTAATTTATTTTCAAAACAATATGACGTCACAGGAGAGATTCTTAGTGTCAAGGTCACTTTTTTAAGTCATAATCATCATTATTATCATTACATTCCATCACAAGTTTACTGCTGTACATAGGCGTCCCCCAAGGAATGCCACTAAATACAGTCCTGAGCCAGATGCATTTATCGACGATAAGAGATGCATAAAACATGTATCTCTTACCAGTTCTTGACATCATCTAGTTGGTGATCACCCTACACTTCGCTTTACGAGTCTGTCACTCGAAAACCGTTCTTGTCTATCGGTTGCCGTTTCATATTCTTTATTCTTATTTTTTAATGTTAGAGTTAAATAAGCCTTTTTATAATCATTTTCTCAACAAATTAAAAAAAACAGTAAGTATACATTTGTAATTAAACGAGAAAAACACAATTTGTGTTAAAATGAAGAGGGTTAGGATTTAGTTGAGCAAGCTATTAACAATTTGAAATTAAATCCCTCAGGCAAATCTTTTCCTTCAAGAAAAATAATTGGTTTAAACATTCCCTGTGATGTTTATTATTATCTATCTCAGATTATAAAGAGCCTTTTCGACTTCAACTCCAATTTGTAATGAAAAACAAAATAACTGATTAATATTCTTACCAGTAACCGTATGATTTTGGAGATCGGCGAAACCTTCGCCGACATTAGCATAGCTGGGTATCGTGCTGAGGCAGGTGATTTCAACGGTCTGATTGGGAAACAGCTGTAGACTTGATAGTGGGAAGTGAAGCGAGGAGTTGGTCAAGGACAGTGGCATACCATGGTGGTGACGATGGACGTTCCAAGTGCCGTGCGGTTCGATTAGCCTTTCATCCACCTGTTAGTTACAAAAAAAAATTACAATTTGAATCCGTATTTTTTAAAGAAATTCCCAATACTTTTTTTGGATTTGAATTGGACAAATACAACTAATTAGTTTCCGTAATAGTTCATTTAAATTTCTTTCAATAAACTCTGTTGTCATTGATTTTATAAGAATGTGAGTGATAGAAACTTCTAAATGGGAAAAAAACAAATAGAAGTGTTATAAATTAATGCATACCTTCATATGGTTTATGAACCACGTAAGATGTGGGGCTGGATGAGCGGGTGCACTTTGACATGTTGCCTCTAGATTCTCGTTGGACGACAACTTCTTGTGTTTAATTTTTATTTTTGGACGGTATTTCTGGCGGACTAGAAAACAAATTAAATTACTACATTACAAATATAATATTGATACTATTACTTTTTTTTTATTGGATAGGGTGACAAACGAGCACACAGTCCACCTGATGGTAAGTGGCCACTGCGACCCATAGACATCTACATCTATCCTCAATAAATACTCAAGATGCAGATGCGTTGTCACCCGTAAGGACTAAGATGGAATGCCTCTTTGCCAGTAAAAAGGGTCTCCGGTTCTCTACACTCACTATACGAAACACAGCAGCGTTAAGCTGCTATTTTACGCTGGTTTTCTGTGAGAGCGTGGTCCTTCCCCGGTCGAGCCGACCCATTTCTGCTACAACTATACCACTAATATAGCTGCAGCATGGCTCTACCACGTATAAAAATACTGTACTATTTAACAACGATTATTTAAACTGTGTTCTATACGTGGTAGAGCCATGCTGCAGTTATGTTATTAGTATAGTTATAGCACGAATAGGAAGGCTTGACCGAGGAAGGACCACGCTCTCACAGAATACCAGCGTAAAATAACAGCTTAACGCTGCTGTTTCGTATGGTGAGTTTAGAGAATCGGAGACCCTTTTTACTGGAAACAAGGCATTCCATCTTAGTCCTCACGGGTGACAAATATTCAACGGGTTGGAACAAAGTTCCTTTCGTGGTATATTATTATTGATAGACGTATTATACTTATATTATTGATTAACATATACAAATAAATTAATTACTAGCGTCTATTAAAATAAAGCGTCATTTAAAATAAAATAATATTTCTTTCATGGCAAACAGACCGACAAAGAGACAATTTTTTTTTGTTGTAAGCTGTATATATAATTGGCCCCTCATCTCAGGGGTACCTCGTTTAGAGCCGCGGCGGCATCAGAGGCACCTGAACTGAATAAGTGGCGCAAATATGAGTCTCTGAGCGATGACCACATATTTGTGTTATTTGCTGTAGAGATTATCGGTCCGTGGGGTCCACGTGCGGTGAGGTTCCTAAAAGAACTCCATCCGCGGCTGGTCGTTGCTGCTGGTGATAAGAGGGCTGATACTTTTCTCGCTCAAATGCTAAGTATAGACATTCAGCGGGGAAACGCAGCCAGCGTACTTGTCACGATACCGCGGGGAGTAGGACTATGTGATAATTAAGTTTCTAGTTTTAGTTTTTTACTATTATTATTGTATTTAAATAAATAAAAGATTTTAAAAAAATCACATGTATTTAGTAAAAGCTGTTAGTTTCATATTACAAACAGACTGTTCAATTTTATTATTTGTATTTGTATAGATTTTTTATCTAAGAAGTAACAAACGAACTTGCATGATGAGCAAGTTGCTAGTGCAGTCCATAGACAAAGAAACAGAAACAGAAACTTTTTTATTCAATATAGATTATAAATAATACTTATTGAAAGTCACTCTTTTGTTTAATTACCACTGTTTCGAAAAAAAATATCCGTCCTGGAAATAACCAGCAAGGTTTTTTTTAAAACAGCTTACAATCATGTATGTTACACAATTAACCACACGAAACAAATTAGAAATAGCATGGTAGCGATCACCTAATTCCAAGTGGTTATTATAATCAATAAATTCCTTAATATTATAATTACCCTTTTTATACAAACTTTGCTTAATAAAGTTTTTGAACTTTGAGCAGGTCAAATTTTGTATATTTTCTGGGATTTTGTTGTAAAAGCATATACATCGCCCCAAGAATGAATTACTGACTCGCTGGAGTCAAGTAACTAGTACTACTAGCTTGTGTTTATTCCTAGTATTTACAGAATGAATATCACTTATTTTTGTATAATAACTAATTTTATTTTTGTGTACGTTGTACGTACATTACATTTTCATAAATGTATCGAGAGAACAAAGTTAATATATCAATTTCCTTAATTTTTGTCGGTGCGACTCTTTAGGTTTTAAATCATAGATTGCCCTTATGGCCCTCTTCTGTAAAGCAAATATAATTTCAGTGTAAGTCGCTTAGAAAAACACTATATAAAATTATGCTATGGAAATAGCTAAAGTAAACAAGTCTAGCTGTATCCACACTGGAAAGATTTCTAATCTTTTTTACAGCATATGCTGTATAACTAAGTCTGCTTGCTAATTTTTATATATGGGTGCTCCATTGAAGCTTCACGTCTAGTGTTTTTCCAAGAAAAATGGTGGTATCGACAAGACTCAGTTTCTCCCCATTTAAAATTACATTAGTATTGAATTGTTTGACATTTGGAGTCATGAATTTCATACATTTCGTTTTGGTGCTATTTAAATGCAAGGTATTAACATTAAACCAATTTACTAATATAAATATAGCATTATTTACTTTGTCATATTTTAATAATTGCCGTTTTAATTTGAAAATTAATAACGTGTCATCAGCAAATATTACAATATTATGGTTATCCCCTACTATGTAAGGTAATTCATTAATATATAGAAGAAACAGAAAGGAGCCGAGAATTGAGCCTTGAGGCACACTCTTTAGTACTATCTACTCGGAAGAGCTCATACTATTAATGAAAACTTTTTGCGTTCTGTTACTTAAATATGAAATAATTATTTCTTATACACACATTTAAATAAAACTAATTTTACGGATTTTATCGCGTATATTAACTTATTTTATATTCCCGACGTTTCGAGCACTTTACAGAACCCATGATCACGGGTCATGGGGACTGAGGTGTATGACGTCCCAATGTCATCGTAAATCGCGGCTACCTCAAGATTAAAAATTATTAATTTTTGTTGTGTATATATTTGATCATCTTCAATATCAATCTTATTTTATTTTCCTGTGGCCAACAGGCAAAATAAACGAGATAATTTTATGTACATTTAAAGTATTTAGATAATCAATATATTTTAATAATTGAGTTTTGTTTACATTGCCTCTTCTCCCAACAAGAATTATTAATGTGCTATTAGGGCAAAACTTACTAGTTATAACTTTATTCATTATATGAATTAAGGATGCTCCAAGCATACAATAATTACTAACCAGTTGTCATTTTGAACAGTTATTTAACATCATGTCCAAATTTTGTCTGTCATGACAATACATTATAACTTTTTTTTAAGATGCAGATGCAATCTGTGTCACCTCTGAAGACTAATATGGAATGCGATTAATCAGGCAAGAGATTTTTACCTATCGATACGGAGTCTTAGACAGAAAAAAAGTCCTACTACCTAGTAGCTAGTGTTTATACAAAATTTTGCATTAAATTTAAAAACACCAAACTTTGACAGCGTATCTTTTACAAGACGTCAATGATTCTTCAATAGTCAATAAATTAACCATTCCAGAATCATTGATTGACTTCATGAAATAAAAAGGCTGTTATAGTGGTTTTCTGTACTTTCAGGAGATAAGGAATCTTATAAACTTAAAGTTATTAGTGGAAGGATTAACAGGTGGTCATTTATAAACAGATAGAAATCACTCACCTATGACATTTAATTCATGCAATTTAGATACTTTGGAATACAAAGGTGTCTCCAGTGCTATCTCGCAAGCGTATGAACCCGATGCTGAAAAGTCCATTCTCTCCAGTGTTATCGAAGTAGGCGTTAGTTGTATTAACTACAACGATAAAAAGAGAAATTATTATAATGTATGATATAATTCTGTAAAAACATATTTGCTTTATTTAAATACTTTATAATTTTACTGACTTTGCCGTTATTATTGTCACATTATACTGGAATGTTAAAATATTACTTTTTATTAACATTTATGGATACTTACATTTATATCAGCACCAGTGAAATTGTAAAGTTCAAAAGGTGGATCTCGGCCGCGTACATACTTCATTATCCTTTGGCCATGCTTAAAAAACACCACCTGTTCAAAAATAAGGATACCTTTTAATACGAATTATACCAAATATACCAGTTTTAAGTTTTTTGTTATACTAAAACAAAAATACAGCCTGTATGTAACCCACACTAAATATCGTCTAATTTCACCTCTCATGAAGGAAGAGTTTTTAGAACAAGAAAAAGGCCGTCAGGCTGCCCTGACACGAGTTGACGTTGATGTGTTTTCGAAATGTTTAAGCTTCTAAGAGATGTAGGTTTTCTTACGATATTTTCCTTAACCTTCGCGCACGTTTTTAATGTTTGTACATTTAAAATGCGATCAGCAATTTTATTGAAACCTGTGCAGTGTACTATGAAATTTATAAGAAAGCACCTATCCTAATGCATATGTATTTTTCATATAGCCTATTTTAACGCTGTTGAACATAGGCCTCACCCATAGATTGATTCATAGGCGTAATATTCGCTATAGTCGCTACGCTTGGCAAGCGGGTTGGCAACCGCAGTTTCATTTTTATTTTTAGTTTTTATAAGGAAGACGTTGCTGCTCATCTCTTGATTTGTTTCCCTTTGTCATCTCACGAGACCCACGGGGTGATATGAGGTAGTGGACACCGCCACTATGAATGTTTAGTACATATTTTATTACAACTCTTTTTCTGTCTACACTTTTTCTTCTATTTGTGCATGATATAAATTTTTCTTCTATAATTTACTATTTACTATAATCCCCTTGCTTGTTAATGCTGGCCAGATCGACGATTTCTATTACAAAAAATGCTTGAACACTGCCACCCCAAAATATCTTCTATATTTGATACTGGCCTATTTCTGATTGACATACTTTAACTGTCGAAGGTCATGGAATTTATTTAATTGTGTGTGTATACCATGTGACATAATTATACAGTGGAAATTTTTTATGCCACTATAAGATTTGAAACTCAATATTTATTAATACTAAGTTCTACAAACAATACCGTACCTAATGACTTTCTTTGAAGTCTCTCTACTATTTTTGGCTACCTCGTTGATCTAGTGGTTGTAGTAGTGCGACTGCTGATCATGAGGTCCCGGGTTCGGATCCCGGGTCGGGCAAAAAAATCAGTTTTGAGTTCTTCTATAAAGAAATTCTCAGTAGCTGTCCGGAGTCAGGAAGTTGGCGGTGTCTCACCCTGTGCCTCGGAAAGCATGTTAAGCCGTTGGTCCTGCGCCTGATCTCTCTCCGGTCGTGTCGGTTTACCATCCCATCGGGCTATGAGAGTGAGGGAATAGAAACAGAAACAGAAACAGAAACTTTTTATTCAATATAGATTATAAATAATACTTATTGAAAGTCACTCTTTTGTATGATTACCACTGGTTCGAAAAAAAAACCTCTGTCCTGGGAAGAACCAGCAAGAAACCCAGCGGGACTTTTTTTTAAATAACAGCTTACAATCATGTATGTTACACAAATTAACAACACAATAAATTAGAAATAGCTTGGTAGCGTTCACCTCATTTCCAGGGGTTATTATCATCTATAAATTCATTAATATTATAATAACCCTTTTTATACAAACTTAGTTTAATAAAGTTTTTGAACTTTGAGCAAGTCAATTTTGTATATTTTCTGGAATTTTGTTGTAAAAGCGTATACATCGCCCCAAGAATGAATTACTGACTCGATGGAGTCGAGTAACTGGTACTACTAGCTTGTGTCTGTTCCTAGTATTTACAGAATGAATATCACTTATTTTTGTAAAACTACTTTTATTTTTGTGTACGTACATTACATTTTCATAAATGTATTGAGTGGCCAAAGTTAATATATTAATTTCCTTAAATTTTTGTCGCAGCAACTCTTTAGGCTTTAAAACATAAATTGCTCTTATGGCCCTCTTCTGTTTAACAAATATAATTTCAGTGTCAGCTGCGTGTCCCCATAGCAAAGAACCATACGACATTATGATATGGAAATAGCTAAAGTAAACTAGTCTAGCTGTTTAAACACTAGTTAGACTTCTAATCTTTTTTACGGCATATGCTGCAGAACTAAGTCTGCTTGCTAGTTTTGATATATGAAGGCTCCATTGAAGCTTCGCGTCTAGTGTGATTCCAAGAAAAATGGTGGTATCTACAAGACTCAGTTTCTCCCCATTTAAAATTACATTAGTATTTATTTGTTTGACATTTGGAGTCATAAATTTCATACATTTCGTTTTAGTGCCATTTAAATGCAAATTATTAACATTGAACCAATTTACTAATTTAGATATAGCATTATTTACTTCGTCATATTTTAGCAATTGTCGACTTAATTTGAAAATTAAAGAAGTGTCATCTGCAAATAATAATATATCATGGTTATCTCCTACAATGTAAGGTAAGTCATTAATATATACAAGAAACAGAAAGGGGCCGAGAATTGAGCCTTGAGGCACGCCCATTTGTACTATCGACCCGGAAGAACTCATACTGTTAATGACAACTTTTTGCGTTCTCTTACTTAAATATGAAATAATTAATTAAAGAGCATCACTTCTTACACCGTAGTGTTGAAGTTTCCTGATTAATGTTTCATGGTGAACACAATCGAAGGCTTTGGATAGGTCACAAAATATACCCAAAGCATGCTGTGAATTCTCCCATGCATTAAATACATATTTAATCAGCTCAACACCGGCATCAGTTGTCGAGCGACCCCTTGTGAAACCAAATTGATTTTTATGAAGTAAATTATTTATATTAAAGAAATTTAACATTTGATCAAGAATAATTTTTTCAAAAATCTTACTAAGTGTTGGTAGTACAGAAATAGGTCTAAAATTGGCGGGGTCTTATGTACTACCAGATTTAAATAAAGGTATTACTTTACTATACTTCATTAAATCAGGAAACACACCAGATTCGATACTAGTATTAAAAATAATAGCTAAATGAGGCGCGATTGTATCTATTATAGACGCAATAACTCTAACGGAAATCCCCCACAGATCCGCAGTTTTCTTAACATCAATAGTTTTAAAATATTTTACAATATCTTTTGATGATACTTTATGAAATGCAAAATTCTTTGTACACGCATTTACATTTTGTTTAAGTAATGATTCGGCGACCGCAGGAGAAGAATTCAGTGACTTAGTGGTTAATATCGGAATATCAGTAAAATATTTCTCAAATACCTTTGCAACGTCCTGATCTGATTCGGTTAATTTGTTACTAACACTTAACTGGTACTTTGAATTGCGAGAGTTGATCTTACCAGTTTCGCTATTAATTATACTCCATGTCATTTTAATTTTATTAGAAGCCGTCTTAATTTTGTTGCTCAAATGCAAAGACTTAGCTGTGGAGCACATTCTTTTAAATATTTTTGAATATTTTTTCACATATTCCCTAAATTCGACGCTATGATTATATGACCTTTCATGGTAAAGATCATATAACCTATGTCTGCTCCTATGGACTCCTACTGTCGCCCATTCATTAAAACTTCCGACTGTACAAGGAGAATATTTTAGAAGTAAAAGTATTATGAAATTCATTGCAAATAAGCTTAAATAATGTTCCATACAAAAAATTTGGATCATTTTGGTATGAAAGTGATGGAAGTTTTTTCACTATGTTACTTCTAAATTTCTCCAAGCGACGTGCATTTACTGGAACAAACACAACTTTCTCATCTACTTGCTTTTTGTGAACATAAGGTAACGAAACTACCTGTCCACAGTGATGAGAACTTAATTTTTGAATTATAAATTTAAGCAACGGCTTCACATTTGTAAAAATGTTATCTATACATGTTGCACTAGATTGAGCAATACGCGTTGGCTCTAAAAATAAATTAAAAAGACCATATGATTTAAACAATGATCTAAATTTAATATTGATTAAGGAAGCTTCTAGGAGATTGATATTAAAGTCTCCACATATTACAACAGATTTATTCTGTTTATTAAGCTTAGCAAAAACTTCCTCCATGATTTTTTCAAAAGTATCGTATATAGAAAATGGGGGTCTGTAGACGCTCACAACAATGAGGTGCTCAAACTCAACACATGCCATGTCTACAGTTCGCTCAACAGAGTGGCTCACAATATCTTTACGTTCTTTACATGACAATAATTTACTAGCTAATATTAAGGAGCCACCTCTTAAAACCGTTTCTCTATTAAAAGAACTGACCACCTGGTGATTACTGAAGTTAAACATTAAGTTATAATCTTTTAACCAATGTTCAGTAATACATAAAATATGAATATTGTTGCTATTTAAGAACAACTCAATTTCTAGCTCTTTGCCTATCATACCTTGTATATTTTGATGCACCAGGTGTAAACAATTTCCATTATTACTCTGTGGGGTCATACAATTAAAGATTTGTAAGCTACATTCTAAATTATTTAAATTATTACAACTGCTAGAGATTACCTCTATTGTCTCATTTTCTAATTTAAATTACTTGAAACTGATTCCAAATTACATATTAAGTCATTATACTGATCAAAAGGAGCAGATATCTGTGTAGCCAAGTCCTTGGCTGAGTTAATATATAAACAATAAGATAGCACATTTGCTATCTGTCTTAAAATATATTTAGATAGGTAATACCTATCTCTAGTCAAAAATTTCTTAATTAAATTATTTATGTCTATTAAATTAAATTTATTATTATAATTATAACAATTAAATGTCAAGTTTAAATTATTATTACATGAAAAGTTATTCATTAATAAATTTAAATCATATCTTATTTTATTTTCTTGCGGCCAACCCTATATGTAAGGCAATGTAAACAAGATAATTTTATGTACATTTAAAGTATTTAGATTATCAATATATTTGAATAATTGATTTTTGTTTACATTGCCTCTTCTCCCAACAAGAATTATTAATGTGCTATTAGGGCAAAATTTACTAGCTAAAACTATATTCATTATGTGACTAAGGGTTGCTCCTGGCATGCAATAATTAGTGATCATATGTCCTTTTAAACAGTTATTAAACATCATGCCCAAATTTTTGCCTATGTCATCACAATACATAATAACTTTATTTTTTTAAATATTTACATTGCTTTTTAAGTTTATATCCTTTGTCATGGCACTGTCATAGAGTATAGGTGAAAATAATGAGTCCTTACTGTTTACTTTGTTATTTACACATATTGTCCCCGATGAACCTGGTATGGAGCACTGACACTCACTCTGATGTTTTATTAAGGAGTCAAAGCGCTCCTCATTATATTTGCATGATTTTACCAGATCATTCATGGCCAATATGTGTTCTTTTATCTCATGTTGAGCCGATGCATATTTATTTGATAAAATTTGTAGGGATTTTTTAAGGGATAAAAGTGTTGAATTTAGACACTCTATATCAGTCTCATAACAGTGATTCATATTTTCCACCTCAATTGAATATATTTTAAGTTTATTAATTAATTCTTGCTTTTCTTTGCATACATTTATATAATTTTTAACATTAATTTTGGTTTTAATTAATTTTTGCAGTTTTCTAGTATATTTATTAATTTTTATATATTTCTTTAATTTTCTTCTACTGCAGGTAGTCCTTGCCGCTGTTCTTGATGTGACATAATCATCACCAGTCAAATCAATTGTTGTGGAGGGTTGCAATGCTTTAGAAGATTCACATTCTATGAGCTCGTTGAACAGACTTTGAGTTTGGGAAGCTTTCATGTTGTCTATGTAATGTTTTAATTGCACAATCTGCTCATTAGCCTTACTTAACTGTAACTGCAATGCAGCAATTAATCTGAGGGATTCCTCATATTCCTTGCTGCATTGATCAAACTCATCGACTGTTCTCTGAAGTTGATCCCTTTCTTTTGAAACAAATGTATATTCTGTATGCAACTTAACCATATCACTTTTTAGCTCATTATTTTTAGCTATTATATTTATTATTTCCTTTTCATTGTCATCCCTTTCTTTACATAACAGCTCACACTGCTCCTTTGACGCCTTAAGTTCTTGAAGCGCCATTTGAAGTTGGTTCTCTAATTGGTGCGTTTTGGCGTTGCGTGTATTCATTTTACTATTAAATGTAAATAGCAAAAGAAAACAAAGAAAGAAAACCAAAGAAGCAGAGTAAGCAAATGACTAGATGTATGGGTTTATTTACAGATCTCAAATTAAATTATCATGTAAATAATTCAAAATGAAATCCAGAACAATACTTACTTAATAGGTAAATCTTAAAATATTAAAGGGATAACAAGGATTACACTTACAATAAGTTTAAACTATGTTCGTTACAGCTGTTACTTTTGGTTGGAACTTGGAACACTAAACACAATGTAATTAAAATAGGTACTTCTGAGTTTTACTTATTTCACAAATACAAATAAGTCGTATTTAACAACTGTAACTCAAAATTGAGGTGGATATTATCAATTTACAATATTTAATTTTTAAAAATAGTTGGGAGCAATTATTTTACAACTTGTCACCGGGGTTGCCACAAGAAAGCTTTTCTAATAGAATAGAGAGTGCATCTGTGCTTGCGCATACACTTGGGCAATATAATCCTGTCCTGCGCAGATGGCAAGTCTCCGTTGAGACTGGCCGCCGTGACTGAAGTTCAGTCTGGAGGAAATTATTATTATTTCTATTTTTACGTGGTAGAGCCATGCTGCAGCTATATTAGTAGTATAGTTGTAGTACGAATGGGTCGGCTCGCCCGGGGAAGGACCACGCTCTCACAGAAAACCAGCGTAAAATAGCAGCTTAACGCTGCTGTGTTTCGTATGGTAAGTGTAGAGAACCGGAGACCCTTTTTACTGGCAAAGAGGCATTCCATCTTAGTCCTCACGGGTGAACACGCATCTGCATCTTGCGTCTTTATTGAGGATAGATGTAGATGTCTATGGGCTACAGCAACCACTTACCATCAGGTGGACTGTGTGCTCGTTTGTCACCCTATACTATAAAAAAAATGTGTTATAAAATATTTTTAAAGACAGTGTAATTTAGATCAATATTAAATTGTACATACATTGTATAATCATTTAAATTATTAACCTTGAAATATTTAAAAACACCAAACAACAATTAATATCCAACAAACCGAATTTCAAACAGGGCGGCAAGTCTCAACGAGACAAGACTAGCCATATACGCAGGATTGTATTATAGTGCACAAGTAAATGCGCAAATACAGTTACTGCCTCTATTCCCTCACTCATATAGTTCGATAGGACGGCCATCTGACGCAAACAGAGAGAGAGAGAGAGATCAAGCACAGCACTAAAGGCATGTCAAAACATGCTTGTCGAGGCACGTGGGTTAAAACACCATCAACTTCTTAACTTCGGGCTGATATGGAGAATTTCTTGACAAAAGACCTAATAACAGATTTTGACCCAACCCGAAATTCGAACCCGGGATCAGCGCACCACACGATCAGTAGTCAAGCTAACGACCACTAGACCTATGAGGCATAATCAAACAATTTTACGTTATAGAGTGAGAATGTTATGAATGTATATTTACACAAACTGTTTACCCTAACAGAGTAGTAGCAAACATAAACAGTAACGTCATTTAGATTGTTTACGTACCTTGTATAGGGACTCTGGATCAACATTGTGCTCGCAACGAAGAACGGCGCTGTGGCGGTGTACGACGAAGCGCGGCGCTCGCAATTCCACCCAGACGTCTGACATGCCTGCCACTGCGAGAATGTTAGTTTAGTAAAAACAAATAATTGAGAATCGTGTTGCAAGATGCCATTGGAATTTAAATAGCAAAAATGTTTAAGTATGAAGTTCGAATCGACGGATCGTGTTGCTTCTGGAATCCGAAAAGAGGATAATGTTTTAGGAGTATCATATTTGTTAGCTTTTGAATTTCACTATTAGAAATCTATTTGAGTATTTAAAAAATTGAAGTGATAAACTTATTTACAGTTCATCTGATGGAAATAGATGCCCATGGATCTGCAACCAACTTCAATCAAAGAATGCAAAAAATGTGTTTTCAATAATGAGGACTAATATGGAATAACTCACAGTATGTAGAATATACTGGCTCCCTATTATCCTTAGGCCCGAGCATTTAACAGCGGTCCTGAAAATACAGAGTTTCAAATCTCCCTAGAATAATCTTTACTTTTAAATAAATAAAATATTATTGGTATTTCCCTATTGAAAATAAATTAATTTTCGTTTTTCTCAATTTAGTTCAGTTTTGTAAGTATTTAGTAATAAAATCCGCCAGACCAAATTTCGGTCTTTTGCGACTAGTCTCAAAGGAGATTAGCTAACTGCGCAGGACATGATTACAGCGCACGCAAACACAGGTGCACGACATCCGACACGATCGGAGAGATATCAGGTGCAGGGCCAAAACCTTTGCATGTGTCCGAGGCTCGGGGTGAAATACCGCTAACTTTCTGACTCCCGGCTGCTTCTGAGAATTATTTCACAGAAAATCTCAATTACTAATTTTGACCCGACCCGGGAAATAATCCACTACATGATTAGCAAACTAGATCAACGCAATCAATAAAAATAGTATCCAGATATTAACGAGAATTTTAAAAACTTTTAAATTTTACTAGACAGAATAGTCTAGATAAAAAGAAAAAAGCGGAAGTTCATCGATCGAATCAAATGGCCACAGCCGTAAATACTCGGAATGGACATCTTTTCGTTTAAAAGCAAATGAACACAGAGGCAGCACTGTAAACCGATAAAATGCAAATTTAGTTCCGTAATGCATCCTTTAGTTGGGAGATAGAGATTCCGTCTCTGGTTACGGTAAAGGAAATTACTTGGATGGACTATTCTGTTCTTAGGATGTTTGTTTTTTCTAAGCAAATTTATTTTTCGTCTTTTTACATTGATTATGAATTGGTAAAATAACAAATATATATAAAAACTTCTTTATTCAATATAGTTCATAAATAAAACCTAAAGAAAGCCATTATTATGTTTATTTTACGATTTTATCATTTTGCATTTCTTTCTAAAATATTAACATAAGAAATTTAACTACTTAACTATTTCTTTATCAAAAGACTTAGGTTCTGGATTTGACTGTACTTTTTTGTATCTAAGTTATACGATATTTTCGCAAATTGTGTTAAATAAACTTTATTTTAAGGGTGGATCCATTGAAATTTGAAGATAAAATTCCACCTCAAAAGTGAAATCTGTTTTAAATGAAATTTTAATATAACTATTTAGGACGACATTCTTGAAATTCTTTCCTACTTTAGCAAGAATGGGTCGGCTCGACCGAGGAAGGACCACGTACTCAGAGCATCCATCAGGTGAACTGTGTGCTCGTTTATCACCCTTATTCTATTATAAAGGTAGGATATTCATATAGGTCATTATGGAAACATCTATTTGTGGTAAAACAAAATTAATAATAATAGTAATAAATGCTTTTATTGACATATAAATTTAACAAATGTAAGAACAGTGAGTCTAAACATCTAAAAAATTTTCAAGACAAGATACATTTTTCGAGTAATTGCAAAAAATTGTCTATAGTGTTTTTCCGCAATTACTCGAAAACGGTAAAAGTTAGACAAAAAATTTTTTTGGAGAAAGTGTACAGCTTAAAATTTTATATAAAAAAAAGGTGTTATTATTTTTTCCTCTGGTCATAATTAACCAACTTAGAGAAATTTAGAGATGAACGTCAATTTAAGAAATCGTTATAGTAGAAAAATAAGCGTAAATTTTTTTATTATTAAAATATAACAAATTTACCTACACCTGCCGAAATATACCAGGTAATGTTTTTTCCTTGTTCCCCCCCTACTCGGTTTATTTTGACCGGAGGAAAAAAAATCATAAAAGCTTTTTTATGTCAAATTTTAAGTTCTACACATTTTCATACTCAATTTTTTGTAAAATTTTTACCTTTTTCGAGTAATTGCGAAAAACCACTTTTGATAATTTTTTTCAACCCTTGCCAGGTGTTGCAGATAAGAAAACCTTTACACATTTTTTGTATCATTAAAACTAGATTATATCAAAAAGTGCCAATATTTTGATAAATTTTTTTTATAAATTAAGGGTGACGAGCATACAGTCCCCTGTAAGTGGTTTTTTGTACAAAATTCAGCAACATTGAGCTGCTTACATCTATCACGTGGAATGCGTTATCGCGTTGCGTGGAATGCGTTATCATCCGTGAGGACTAAGGTCCTCACGGGTGATAATGAATCTGCATTTAAATTCGTAATCGAGGATAGATGTAGATGTCTATGGGCCACAGCAACTACTTAACCATCAGGTAGACTGTGAGCTCGTTTTTCACTCTAATTCTATTTTTTTTAAAACTTGTTGATAGCTTGGTCTAAATAAAGCGTGGTGAAAAAGTTAACAATCCTTATTTAAGGTATTGATTAAAATAGAGCAGCCTGTGTCATGGACACGGTCGGAGCAATTGAGTTTGACAGCACGAAACAATTAAAAATCTGAGAGAATTGAAAATACAGGTACAAAATGTATATTTAAATATTTATATGTTATGTATATCAAAAAGAACAAGAAAATAGAGTGCAGAAGACAGAAAATATTTTAATATTGTTGTACTATCGATATAGGAAATTTTTTAAGGTATATTCTCATAGTCATTACTTATATTTAGGTGAACACTAACATTGAATGAAACTAGTTTTTACGCTGGCTCCAGTAAGTCTGTAGTCTGTGAACATGTTCAGGATCGCCCCGCCATTACATAAGATTTGATAGATCAACAACAAATCCTTGCAAAATAACACCCATTTCTACAAAGGGTGTTATGCGAGACTATTGAAATCAAAAAAAAATCCTAATTTAAACAGTGTTACTGATGCTATAATTATTAAAATAAAATTCCCAGCCAAGCATAACACAGCAATTCTTCATGATACTATAATTTCCTTTTGCGTAGATCGGTTCAAAAATTAAGAATTTGACATTGAAAGAAGCCTTTGTGAACTATGACATTGGTACTTTAAATACCTTAGTGCTGTAAGTGCTGCAAAGTACACAAAATATTTTCTTTTTCTTTATAGAAGACAGCATGCGGCTCACGTGATGATAAGTGTCGACCGCCGCCCATGAACAACTGCAACGCCGGTTGAATTGCAGGAGTGTTGCAAACGTCGGGAATATATAAAAATAAACTATATAAACGTGACAAATTCCGTAAAAACTATTATCATTCAAGGTATATTCTCTTTAATTCATTCATTTCTATTCGTGCGTTAGCAGTGTCAAGCTATCAGCTCTGCGATTACCTACCCGCCTGTGTGTGTATGGCCGATCTTTTCCAAAATTTACTCCTAGTATTTTTTGAAAAGGCTTAGGGTAGGGTACGTCATCAATTTGAATCAACTTATTAATTTTTGAATACTGTTGACCTCATTGAAATGTGTAAGAAATGTTATTATTCTAATATTACATAAAACATTAAATAATCCATAGAAATGTACATATACATATGTATATATGCATACACACACGCATACACACATATATATATATATATATATACACACACATATATAAATATATATATATATATATATATATATATATAAATATATATATATATATATATATATATATATATATATATATATATATATGTGTGTATATCTAAAGATTATACCAGGTTATAGGTACCCCTTCACTGCCGTCTGATTCCGTCTCTGCTGATTCCTATTTCTGCCAAATGGCACTGTGTTCCAGTCTGAAGTGTTTAAAGAACCGGTATAACTACAGGCTTTGAGGCATTCCATCTTAGGCCTCAGAAGTTACAACGCTGCAACGTCTGTAGCTTTCTTTGTTTGAAGTTGGCAAGTGTCTACGGGCTGCAGTAACCATTTACCATCAGGTTAATCATTTGTCACTTTAGTACTAAAAAAAATCGATTTACAAAATTTCGTTTGCTGTATAGTTCATTATTGTCAAATAACATTCTGTACTACGTGGAAGTCAGTGTTTAGAGCTTTTGTTTCTCTTAGCTGCGAAATAATATGTTTATCGGGTTAATTATGATTGTTGGGATTCCAACCGCAACCTCCGTGGCTCGGGCAGGTAAATAATTTCGGCTCTAACAACATTACGCTGTGAAAGTAAAACGTTACGAGAATTCACTTAAATAATTATTACATCTGTTCCTAAAACAAAGCCAAAAACATTTTCACTTAATGTTATTGTACGAGATGATTTTAAACTTAAATATATATGTTTATGCAAATACTGAAATTATTACTGTTCTATATACCTGATCGATGTACACTGCGCTTGCCAATACGTGGTTTCCACTCGAGTAATTTTCTTGCAAATAGTTGTCGATTATTGAAACTTCACGGCCGTCCAATTCCCATTGGCGTGGGGCGCGTTAGAGAGTGCCCTTTTTATTTTACTCTAACACTTTTTTTAATATTAAGATACCAATGGAACTAACAGTGCCCGTGATTTTTTTTGTAGGAATAGGGTGACAAACGAGCACACAGTCCACCTGATGGTAAGTGGTTGCTATGACCCATAGAACATGTACATTTATCTTCGTTTGCGAATCAAAATGCAGATGCGTTGTCACCCGTAAGGACTAAGTTGGAATGCCTCTTTTCCAGTAAAAAGGGTCTCCGGTTCTCTACACTCACAATACGAAACACAACAGTGTTAAACTACTAGTTTACGCTGGTATTCTATGAGAGCGTGGTCCTTCCCCGGTCGAGCCGACCCATTCGTGCTACAACTATACTACTAATATAGCTGCAGCATGGCTCTACCACGTATAAAAAGTGTTAAAATATCAAACAAGTTTAACACAAATAAACAAAGAAGACAACAGCTTGCCAGCCTTAAATACTAAGACCTTACATTTTTTTTACACTAGCTCTTTTAAAGCTAGGTGACAGAAATAGGCAAAGGAAAAGACCAGTCCAGTCGCTGTTCCTTCTTGGTCTGAGAAATTTATATCAGGTATATAAGAAAAGATTATAACGCCACCTATAACGGTGACTGATATTTCTGAAATTCCCTCCCAATAGTCTCAGACTGATATATCAGGATGTCAATGTGTCATGGAAAATTACGCTGCCACAATAATGCAAAAAAAAAACAAAATTACATACCTTACTGTTAACAGAGCGATTTAAATACGACCTTACCTATTGTGATTCCAGATAAATAAAATGAAAGTAGTATAGATAATTTCACAACACGTGGCTCCATTGTTGAAAAAACTATTCACAACCAATCGTCGAAGTCAAATATAATAACTATTATGCTGAAGTAGCACATTGTATCCCGTTCTCGGTCAGCCTGAAACAAATAAAAGTAAGTTTTATTGTGACTATTACGTGGCAACAGTACTGAGGGTCCTGAATGCAAATTCCAGTTGGAGTCAATATTTGTTCGAAAACAAGAATTGTTGGTTTTCGAGTCTCAAATATTTAAAATGAATATAAATAAAAATGTATTTATGTTATTTACTTTCAAACTACTATTTTACTCCAGGGTCTCATACACTGCAACCTACTTACCTCCAATACTATCGGTAAGTTTTCTACAAGACTAATAATGAGAAATCTACGAACCTACAACGGATAGAGCATGATGTCTGTACAAGTTTGCCTTGCATGTTCTGGCCGTGACGTCATCAGACTAGTGTAAATGTATGTGCGAAATTGTTTCGAATTATCTTTGAGTTAAGATTTGAAATGGTGTAGCATAAAAATGCGTTTAACTTAGTGATTGATTAATAGTGTGTTATTGTGAAAAGTATTCGAAGCACTAAACTTTAATGCTAATTTTTATTAAAAAACTAAACAAAATTGGCCCTTGCTGAGGTGGACCCCGGCCACCTCAGCAAGGGCCCACCGAGATATCTTCGATATTGGACGTACGTCGTTTTTAAGGTTTCGTACCCAAAAGATAACCAATGGTACCCTATTACTAAGCCTCCGTTGTCCGTCCGTCTGTCTGTCACTTCTTTCTGATCTCATGATCCATAATAGTTAGACAGTTGAAATTTTCACAGAATGTGTACTTCTGTTGCCGCTATAATAACAAATAATAAAAATAAAAATAAATTAAGGATTAAAGGGGGTTCCCCTACTAGAAACGAGGTTTACGATAGTTCGGAAACAGGTAGGGATCCTTTTTACTAAAATTTTTACTGATTTAGTACTATGTTCTGCCACCAGGGCGGCGGACGCCACTTAAAAATGAGATGTAATATTCAACAGTTATTTTTTCTTTCGATACTATAAGTTTTAAAACATTATATTTGTTAGAATATTAAATTAAGATAAGAATAAAATACGCGCATGGATATGAGTGAAGATCACATTGGTGGAAAATAACAAAATATACGACGAGTTATGGTTTATCCACTACTCGACGGCAGCAAAAGTGCGTTCTAAATAAGTATAAAGTGAACCGATCGCCGTCTCGATGCGAACTGCCTCGTCCTCCCTCTTTCTTTTCGCACTAGCCCTCGGTGTTGCGTCAGAGTGAATGACAACCGATTACTTCGATAGATGGCGTTTTGCATATCCGATTGACATTCACTCTTAAATAATCTTCGAAATAATCAGACGCGACGTCAAGTAAATTGCGAGAGTTTTCAAAAGGTTTCCACTCAGCAAGAATCTGCTAAAAAGTGAAAATTAATTTAAAAAATAAACTATGTGTATTGGATCATATTTCTGTAATACAACAACCCTTGCGATAAATCTCAAAATTTAAAAAGATTATAATATTCAAAATCTACTGTATTTACTTTTAATTTCCATTGCGACCTCTTACAATTCTCTGAACAGTTGAGGGGCTTACAATCTCCTTCACTAATATTGTTTTCGTAATAAAGATATAAACTGTTCAGGGAATAAGAACGTCATATATGTATATTCCCCCATTAAGATCGTGTGCTCGTAACCCCAGAGTTCGTTAGCTAGTTCGGTAGTTTCGTAGTGACACTTCGAAATTTTGTTTGGCTTTTTAATTGCGATAATAGTATGTCATCTAAAATGGATTTTTGTTTGTATCATGTCAAAGACTCAAAGGTTTATTTTGTATGTCGTAGGAATTAAAACGCAAAATAATCAAGGAGACCCTTTTTACTGGAAAAGAGGCATTCCATCTTAGTCCTCACGGGTGACAATGCATCTGCATTTCGATTCGCAAACGAGGATAAATGTAGATGTCTATGGGCCACAGCAACCACTTACCATCAGGTGGACTGTGTGCTCGTTTGTGACCCTATCTTATAAAAAAAATATGTTGCATATGTTGCGTGATTGTATAATTATATTGTTATGCTTTCCAAATACTAATTTTATGTGTTGTGGTACATAGAATTTTAGACATTTTTTATATAATAAGTTTGATGAACTAAAACTGATCAATTTACACAACGCTTCAAAACCAAACGTCAAACTGCAAAACTTGTTGTCTTACAACAACGATTCCGAGCAGAGTTACACCATCGCGCTGAAGAGAAACTATTCCTTAAACTTAGCCTTGGACAACACTGTTAAATATAGTTTTAAATTTAATTTTGGAAGGGTTAAATATAATGTGTATTATATTATAAATATGGTCCAACGAGGTTCGTAAAAAGGCTAACTGAAAGGCTAATTAAGCTGGTTGGCTACGACATATAAATTAGCAAACCAAATAAAGGCAAAATTCGACCTATTTATAAAGAAGAAGTCATAAAAATTATGAAAATTACAAGCCTATTGCAATACTTTCTGTCATAAACCAAATAGTCGAAAAAGTAATTGTTAAACAAATAACAGATTTCTTAAAGGATAATTTTATATTAAGAGATCATCAGCATGGATTTCGAAGAAATAGGAGTATATAAATGAAAGAAAACATGTAGTAGGCATATTTATTGATTTTAAAAAAGCTTTTTACACTTTAGAACATAATCTCTTCTTGAAACCAATGGATTAATGTATTATAGGTACGAGGTCCTATAAACCATTGGCTAGGTAATAAGTTGCAAAATAGGTAAATAGTGACAGTTATTAAAAATATATCTGGAAAAGAGAAAAATGTAAAGTCAGGGGTTCTTACTGGATCTATATATGGACCAGTGGGCTATATAATGCACATCAACAGTATATGTATATGCAATGTAATTAAACACTGTGCTGTTTTTATCTATGCGGATGACATGTGCATCCTTTATGCTGACAAAAATCAAGATGAAATAGAGAAAAAGATTCAAAGTGATTTTAACATCATAATTAAGAGGTCTCATGATTATTATTAACACAGCAAAAAACTAAAGGAATGCATATGTCATCACCGCATAATATTAAAAATGCAAAAGAATATAAGGTATAATAAAATATAATATGCTTAATTGTAAATGTGGAATTATAGAATTTGTAAAACATTTCAAATACCTAGGCGTAACAATAGATAGAAACATGAACTGGGGTAGCCATATAGAACAGGTGTGTAATAAATTAAGAGGCGTATTAAGTAAATTGCATTTTTTGAAGAAAGTAACATCTAAAGCCGTACTGCATGTTGTTTATTACGCACTAGTTGAGTCAACGGTGCAATATGGATTAGTAGGATATGGAAGGACTTTTGAAACATATATACATAAATTAAAGCAATTTCAAATTAGATTTATGAAAATACTGGCTGAACTCAAAAGCTAAAATTTAATTTAGGGATAATTATGAGCAGCTTTCCAGGAGTGTAATTTAATACCGATTCACGAGTTATTTAAAATATCGCAATAGCGCATTGAGTAGCCATATGCCCATAATTTAGAACACGCGCAGATCGCGAAAATTAATAGCATTGCAATATAAATGTGCTAATAATTAATATGGCAAAAAAACGTTCCAATGCTTTATATCAAAAATTTACAACAATTTACCGGGAGAACGCCTTACGCATAAAACAAATACACTGTTTAAAAATAAATTAAAAAATGTTCATACTCAAAAATAGTAAAATTTGACATTTATGACATTTGTGTCGTGATGATCCATTATACAACAATGTAAGCCGTTGTTATTATGTACCTGTGAATGTATATTGTGTGTATGTATATATATACACAATATACCTAGTCAGGTCATAAGTATTGTCACACAGTAAAAACTTTTCTTTTAGAATGCTGGCCACAAAAAAGTTTATGGAATTCGAATTTCGAATTGTTCATGAAAATAAAACTGTATACTTTTTAGAATTTTACTCATTTTTAAATATGTAGTGGACGCTTAAAGAAGACCGTGTTGCAGTTATTGCGTTGCATCGTTGCGGTTACGCGCCAATTAAAATTTTTGACATACTGTAAAATTTGAATATAACCAAAAGATTCGTTTATCGTACCATCAAACGATACAATTAAGACTCTGGTGTAGATGACAGGTCAAGAAGTGGTCGCCCTTGGTCTGTTAGGACTCCAGCAGTGATAAAAGCTGTGAAGGCGCGAATTCAAAGAAATCCCAAACGTAAGCAGGAACTGTTGGCCCTTCAGATGGGGTTAAGCAGAACCACGGTGAAAAGGGTGTTAAATGAAGACTTAGGGCTTCGGGCATATCGAAGAAAAACAGGACATCGCTTGAATGCTCGTCTAATGGACCTGTGACTGAAGAGATGCCGCGCTTTGTTGAAGCGGTACGCGGGAAAAAAATATCGGGAAATTCTTTTTTCGGATGAAAAAATTTTTGCCGTAGATGAGAGCTACAATAAACAAAATGATAAGGTACGCACACAGTAGTGAAGAAGCGAGCAACCGTATTGCGCGTGTCCAACGAGGTCATTTTCCATCCTCGCTCATGGTATGGTTGGGAGTTTCTTATTGGGGCTTAACAGAGGTACATTTTTGTGAAAAAGGTGTAAAAACGAATGCAGTTGTGTATCAAAATACAGTCCTGACGAACCTTGTGGAACCTGTTTCTCATACCATGTTAATAACAGGCACTGGGTATACCAACAAGATTCGGCGCCAGCTCATAGAACGAAGAGCACACAAGACTGGCTGGCGGCGCGTGAAATGGACTTCATTCGGCACGAAGACTGGCCCTCCTCAGATTTGAATCCGTAAGATTACAAGATATGGCAACACTTGGAGGGAAAGGCGTGCTCAAAGCCTCATCCCAATTTGGAGTCATTCAAGACATCCTTGATTAAGGCAGCCGCCGATATTGACACGGACCTCGTTCGTGCTGCGATAGACGACTGGCCGCGCAGATTGAAGGTCTGTATTCAAAATCACGGAGGTCATTTTGAATAAACTTTAGTGTCATAAGAATTTATGTTTTATTAAGTTCATTTTGATATATAAATGGTTACATAATGAATAAACTTGTTTCAATTATTTTATATTAAACATGTGACAGAATTTATGACCTGACTAGGTACATATATATCGATACTATTCATTTGTTATATTTAAGAGTGTAGTGTGTATTAAGCTTTTTCTTTTTTTACATGTTAGGAAGTAAGAAAGCATTTTTCTTCTGCCAGCAAACTGCTGAGCAGTTTGACACACTGGAAAACTTTAATAGTGGAAATTTAAATAAATATGTTAAAGAAATAAAATAAAAAATAAACCCTTAATGTTTTTAAAACTTTTAATATTAATTTCTCTCAGCAATTTACAAAAAGGATCACGAAAATTAGGTCTTTTAGCTCACGTTTATATATATATATATATAAATATATTCATTGGAAATATGTTAATTAAAAACTATCAAGTATAAAATGTTAAGCTCTGTACCAAATTAGAATCTTACCTGTATTACATAGAATTGAGTCTTTGTGTTTATATTATATTTTATTATATCTGTTAATTTCATAAATAATTTAGAGTTGCATGTTTAAATGTTGTGCATACCTTTAAGTTAAATACTTATATAGTATAATTCTGTTAGTCACTACAAATGTTTATTATTAATTTTTTATGTCTTTAGTTGGTTAGCCTAAATAAATAAATAAAAATTCCTCAGTATTGAAAATATGTCTACCAGAAGCTTCAATTCTGGTAAGACATATTTGCTATTTCTTACATTACTGTTTACATAGATTTATGATGCGCTGCATATCAAAAGACTGCATAATAATTACTACGATCTGTTAAAAATCTGTCGATTATTAATTTCCTACCCTTATGCGTATATAACACATTTAATAAAACCAATTTTATGGAGTTTATTTACTATATATTATGTGCATAATATTGGAAAATCAAGCTTATATACTCCTGTATATCGTCATCCATTCATTCGTTTAGCCTGTCAAAATTCTACTGTCTCATATTTACTATAGTTGCTACGCTTTTCGGGCAGATTTTTTTTATTTTTTTTTTTGTTTTTATAAGGAAGATGCTGCTGATCATCTCCTGTTTCATTTTCCACCATCGCTTATTACGACACCCACTTGTATACTGATATAGGGTAGTGGATATTGTTACATCACTACAAAATAGTTATTAATTAATTTATAACCGTATATTATAACGTTAATTAATTTAAAACCATATAGTGGCGGTTGTTAATTATGGCATCAGACGTTTATAATGTTAAACTAATATACACCTCAATTTATTTTATTTAAGAAGCAGTCGATTAACTTCGGATTTGCGATAACAAGAAACAAATTGACTTAAAGTCTGCCCGGAATTCAAAAGAAAGCTTAAGTTATTGAATATACCTATCGCGGAGGAAATTTTGACTGTCTATATCTCAAGTCATTTTCGAACCCAGCATCAAAAATTAAGTTTGAAATGAGTTTTTATTTCTCATTTGCAGAGTTTCATATTAATAAGAAAACTTGATACGAATAAACTTATAATTTTTTTCACCCATAGATTACATTATAGGGGGAATATTTGTCACGCTTGTCAAGCGGGTTGGTAACCACAGTTTTTTTTGCTGCCCTTCTCTTGTCATGTTTCCCACTGTCGTCTCTTACGACACCCATGGAATGATATGCCATAGTGGACATTCTTAGACACACCGCTACTACACAATTATTAGTAAAGTTCGTATTAAAGTAAGTAAAATAAAAAAATAGTGTATGCAGCTCCGACGCGTGACTGGAGTTTACACCTGAAAAACCATTATCTTAGAATATATACAATATGCAAAGGAAGTAAATGAACCCATAACTTTATTTATAATGATTTGATAAAATGTATTTCATAAAAATTTATGACTATATTACATTATTCGCATCGCGCTATGAGATGCTCGAGTATGTTGCGCACAAAGACGTATTAAAAAAGATAGACAGGTTACACACTAACATTATTGTATTTTAAAGTGGCGCAGGTAGTACTATATCTACGTACAGTGTTTATGCCCAAATTTGGTCATGTTGAACGCCATCCAATTGCGTTCGTTTGCGTTATGGTATGTAGGTGAGATAAACGCCGCCAGGTGGGGGGCGGCCGTGTGCGGCTTGCAGTGGCTAGACACATGGGTAAAGAAGTGTGCTTCGCTGGCCGCGATGCGGTGAACCCGCGTATCTCGATTATCGCGGCCCAAGTTCACGCGTTACCGTGTAGGGTCCAGATAGTTAGATTTAGGCGTGTTACTTCGCTACGTGGATATGTGAATTTTGCAATATTTAACTTGTTCGGGTGATGCGGAACTGTGCACGTGCGCGTCGAGTAATACTAGGATAATAAATAAACATAAGCTAGGATTCGAACCGCGCATTCCTTGGTCGAGAGCGTCTTCCGGTTGATTGTTTGGAAATCGTTATAATTGTGCCGCCGCGTTAAGTGCCCTTTTTGTGTGTTGGTCGGTTTGTTAGTTTACGTGTCAACGAGGCGTATTTTGAATTCTTTTCGCAACGTGGTGTTTTGGTGTCGAATGAAGGAACTTAGTTGTGTTTAACGCTGAACCGTATGACTTATTAAGAGATCGCGTTAGTTCCCTATTTATAATTTTGTGATAAGTGAATCCGGGACATTAAATGACGAATTTGGAACTACTGTTCTTACTGTGTCGGGTATCACATCACGTGTTCGATTCTACGATGAATGTGAAATTAGGCGAGTTTAAGTTAGTTAAATGTACAATGAAGCTAATAGACTGAAATAGTGACAATGAAGAAAGAAATGGTCCAGCGGTGGAGCCTGCTGGAGCGATGCAGCATGGTGGGGCAGCCTGGAACTCGGCCGCTGCGGGTCGCGTAAGCTGGTCCAGGTCTCAGACATTTACACATCACTAAACACTGCTTGCCATGCACGTTACACCCACTTGCGGCCTGACCGAGCCTTGGGGCGATCTAAGAGTCGAAAACAGGTAAGTACTATATTTCCCTAGCCTTCTCCCATATAGCTTAGTATTATAGGACATTCTTCCATATGGCCATTGGGCCCGACCTGCGGCTGCTCGTGGAATCTTCTGCTCATGGGCCCCGGAAGATTCGACCTTTGCAGGGGCAACTGTAGGCCGTAACATACAGTTATTTATTGTGACACGTTGCGCTAACAAAAAGAGACAAGTGATAGTGCTTACCTATCGTTAGAAAAAGATGAATATATATCATTAGTTTCATATTGATTGCTGCCGAGCGCTAATTGGCGGGAGCATGTGACATACCGATATGGAAAATGAACACATTAGCTAGCGTCAAAGTTTACACTAGCGGTTAGTGTTGAAATAATAAAACCAATTATTAACAAAACATCTATATATAAAATAATAATGAGATGTTATTCTTGTCTCTAACAGTTGCCGCGTAATTTGTGCACCACCTAAAAACATAGGAAGGCATTTTTACTACGAATAACTAGATTTACGCGCCGACTGAATGCGAGTCGGGCAATTACCTGACTTTCATATTGCCATTTTAGAGCGAGTATGATGTATCTATACTTTTAAAAACATCTTAGCTTGCGCAGAGGAAAACCATAACGGCTTCACTTTTTGTCAACGCTTGATTTTACTATTCATCTATTTCTCATTCTCGTGCGCTATATATAAAACGATTCTTAAAAAGTAAACTCCAATAAAATGCAAAGGTTGATTCAAACATTTACATACATAACAATATTTATGTAGTGTTAAAACTCAAATTGTCACTTTTGGGTAGAATATCACGTAATTGCCAACTATTACCGATGCGAAGAACGCAATTATAATAATGTGTAATTGTTCAATTATTCATGTATTTGCTACTGCTAGTCATACAACATCAAGCGTATCATTAGTAAGAATGACATAACAGTATCAGGGGTTTACATGAAACTTTATCGGGTAAATGAAAGTGAAGCAAATTAGACTATAGTGGGCAATTAGTTGTATCTCGTGTTACAGGTTGTTATTTGCTAAAACTGTGTACCTATTCAACATAGTATAGCGTGCCCTAATAAATCACGTTACAGGCTGTTATTTCGGTTTAGTTCGCTGAGCTCTAAAATGTATATGTAGCTTTTTATTTTTCTAATATAAAACATCAAAGTGTTTAATATAATAATATAATATACTAGCTGGCCAGGCAGACATTGTTCTGCCCTTTCCAACGACCCTTCCTATAAAAAATTTTAAATTTGTAATAAAAAATTTTGAGGGTCATTTAGCGGGATAAAAATTATCCTATCTCTCAAGTTGGACCAAAATGCACACAGCGTGCAAAATTTCATTGAAATCAGTTCAGTATTTTAAAAGTCCATCGCGGACAAACAACGTGACACGTAATTTTTATATATAAGATTAAAAACCTTAACTTTATCACAGTTATTCATTTTATCGTCCTTTAGTATTTTTTGTTTTAAAAATAATGAAATAAAAATTATCTTGTCTTTTCTCGCCATTTTCTTACTTACGATTACCGTTCAGCCAATCAAAAGTCGACTGCTGAATATGGGTATGCCACGTTTGGCAGACGAGGTGGCAACTACTGTTTTTTTTTTTTAAACGAAGTTCCTTATCGGACGGTACGAATTTGGCGGATGAGGCTAGGCGAGAAAAAGTGTATGGTTTTTCCGTCACGAACCCTTCTGACGTAGTGTAGACGGTCTTAGTGGCTATAAGGAAGCGAGATGGAATAATATACATCTCCCTCGCACTTTTTCTTATCTTTCCATGAAAGAAATATATTGTATTTTAAATGACGCTTCATTTTAATAGACGCTGGTAATTATTTTATTTGTATTTTTTAATCAATAATAATATACGTTTATCAATAATAATGTTTACTATGAAAGGAACTTCGTTCCAACCGAGTGTTAACCGAGTGACACTCGCGGATGTTTTTTATTAGGAAGACACTGTTGTTGATCTCATGGTTTGTTTACCTCTGTCGTAGTGGATATTCTCACACCACCACTACACTATAGTAGTGGCGGATTATATTATTTTGTTCTTAATTGCTAAAAAGATAATAAATTATTGAAAATTGTAGTAATAATTACCATCAATCACGGGAATCATGTTAAGTACCTACTCTACTACTATGCGTAGGTCAGCATCTTACAACTCTTTCCCTATATAATAATTCAATTATTTATTATTTAAAATATGTAGTATTTTTAATAATTAATAATTTAATTTCTATTACGTACTCAAAATATCTTAGTAGTTCCTTTCTATTTATGCATTGCGAAAATATAATAGAATAAGAAAAGGAGGTGTATTATGATGGTATAAATCTGCGGGTAGAAATGAAAATAAAAATGCAAACAATTTGTGTTAAGTTTATTCTAATAATAATAAAAAAGTTCTTATCATTTTTATTTTAACGGTACAAATAAGAGCATGTGGTTGATAATGAAAATATATAAGTGCTATTGTGTTCGGGTAGGCATGTTTACGTCTTTAATCTATTGAAAAATTATTATGGTCATCAATCATTGAAAGGGTCGCTACGATTCGCTCATCGAGCGGTCGAGTATTGTTGGTTTAACCCTAAACAAAATAAAACCGCTCACTTTGGTTTTCTTTTTTTTTTTAAATATAAATCTTCCTGCCAAAGTTTTAATGGCTTATACTCTGGTTCTACTGTGGCTACGCTCGTTTTTAAGGCAGACAAACCCTGAGCATAGCCCTCTCCATAGGTCGCTGAACAACCTTGAGCTTCCTAATACGGCCTAATACTCAAATAGCCATCGTAGCTCTACTGTACAAACACTTCAGCACTTCGATATACCGACAGTCAACTTGGCATCGCTGAAGGGACTGTAGCACCGCCCAAATTTCGACTGAATTTTTCTCATAGTCCACATACGCAAGACAAAGTGGCAGATTATACTCCTCTGTCTTCTGTATAATTTGCCGAAGGGTGTGTAAGTGGTCTATGGTACTAAAGCCTTTTCAGAAACCGGCTTGTTCGGGAGGCTGGAAGTCGTCAAGTCTGCGTGCGAGACGATTCGTAATGACTCTCGAAAACAGCACGTAGACGCGGCTCAGAAGGGAAATCGGTCTGTAGTTCTTCAAGAGAGCATTATCGCCTTTCTTGAAGAACAATACCACCGCACTTCTGCTCCACGCCTCCGGAGTAGTGCCACCATGGAGGACGGAATTAAAGAGCTTCTTAAGGACTTCAAGTACCGGTCTTCCACCCGCGTTCAGAAGCTCCGCTGTAATTCCTTCCTTGCCTGGGGCCTTGCCGTTCTCAAGGTGCTGGAGAGTCATTCTAATCTCGCTCAGACTGACGTCCGGGATATCTTCGGAATAGTGTCGGATAAGACTCGCTCTTGGATCGTTACTCACACTTGCGTGTGGCTCCAACGATGACGTGTACAGCTGCCCATAGAACCTCTCAATCTCACTCAAAATCTCAGATGCCCCGGAAACGATGCTGCCACACTCGGTCTTCAGCTTTGACAGTTGGCTCTTTCTGGCAGACAGATATCTAGCAAAGACTTTGGAGCCTTGATTCCGCTCGATCGCTTCTTCAATACAAGCTATATTGAAGTTGCATAAGTCCCGCCGCATGGATTTTGAGATATGTCTGTTCAGTTGCCTGTATGCTGTCAAATCTGTTGAAGAATGTAGCTTCATCTCCCGTCTCACAGCCATGAGATTGAGAGTGTGATAGGAGAGTGTTTGTGTTCTTCTGCGGCGGGTCTTTCAGAACTTAGTTCCGACCGCATGGACAGTTTCCACGAGCTTGTCATTCATATCGTCCACTTCATTGCAGTCTTCTTGGCACTGAAAACGGTTTTGTTACTCGAGCTGAAAGGTTTCGGGACTTTGGAACAGAGCAAGAGGGGGACGGAGCGTTGACTTCATTAGACGAGACCTCTCCAACTAAACGTTTAGGTTCAGTGTGCCTCTAACCATTCGGTGATCGCTACCAGTTTTCACCCGCGCGATCACGGAGACATCACTGAACAGTTGTCGTCTGGTCGTCATAATGAAGTCAATCTCATTTTTTGTCGAACCGTCGGGGCTGGACCAGGTCCACTTCCTGTGGGGCCGCTTTTGAAAGAAAGAGTTCATCATGAAGAGTTCCTATTTCTCCATGAAGTCGGCCTGCTGCTGGCCCCTTGGGTTCCGTTGCCCTATTCCAAATTCCCTTCTTTCAGCTCACCGTTCTCTCTCTTGTGCCTAGTTTTGCATTGAAGTCTCCCATTAACACCGTATATTGGGTTTTGGAGGAATGCATGGCTCGAGAGATATCCTCATACATTTTTTCCACCTCCTCATCGGGGTGTGCCGAGGTTGGTGCGTAAACCTGTATGACCTTCAGCAAATACCGTTTGGTGATTCTGAGTGTAAGGTACGCAACCCTGGTCGACACACTCTCAATCTTTACAACGTTGTTAACGAGGGACTTGTGGACAATAAATCCGACACCTCCTTGGGACAGATGGTCGCCCTCCCGGTGATAGAGCAAGTTGCCGGATTCGTGGATTACCGTTTCCTCCTCCTCTCTTCGGATAATCCTATAATATGCCAGCGTAACTTGTCTATCTCTTCTTCCAGCTCCATGATCTTCTCGTCAGTCCTCAGGGTGCGTGCGTTGTATGTTGCCGGGTCGATTTGTCTTAGGTGGCAACCAAACCTCCACCGGAGATTCTTAGCACCCCCTGCCCCGCCGTTATCATGGTCGCCATCGTAGTGAGGAATAGCGGTTCCGCCGATGACTGGGGGCCGTCTCTTTGTAACTATCATCATAGTGGGGTATTTGCCATTGTTGCTACGTTTCATGAGCGGGTTGGCAACCGCAGTTTTTTTATTGTAAGTTTGTTATTATCAGGAAGATGCTGCTGCCCATCTCCTGCCTGTTTCCCTTTGTCGCCTTTTACGACGCCCACGGGAAGATATTCTCAACCGCCACTACACGGCAAACCATCCTGTTATTTTTAAACTATAAAATAATTTTAAAGATAATACTATCTTAGGTTAATAGCTTATTATGCTTACCAAAGCTAAATAATTACAGCACCTTATTCCTAGACGACTGCAAAATTAGTTAAAAATGAGACATGTTTGAAACAAAAAGGCGCACTGTTATATAAAATAACAACTTTAAAATTTATCTACCTGATAAATTCAAGGTAAAATAAAAATATATATAAATAATATGAAATGTAAATAAAATATAGTTAAAGTTATTGTTGTGGTTTCGTGAACATTACTGGCGCGTAATATTATTGTTATACATAGACAATTTTTAAGTTTACACGCTTTAAATTAGTTCCACCTGTATCTACGTATATGTCTTTGCATGTCATCATCATCATTAGGCCCCGCCACAAGTCCACTGCTCAACATAGGCCTCCCACAAAGAATGCCACAAACCACGGTCTTGAACCATCTGCATCCGTCGACTTCCTGCATTATTCCTCATCAGTGTCAATTCTTTGAGCCATATCTGTGCTATTGCCACTTCAGCTTACTGAGCTGTTTTATTATGTCTGTTATTTTGATTCTACTGCGAATATCCTCATTGAGAATTCTATCACGCAGAGAAACGAGTCAGTGTTACTGCAGCACAAATTTGCTTCGTTACTCTTTCCTGTATGTAATTAAATCTATCTAAGTGTATTAAGTACCGAAGTACCTTTCTTAATTCTGGTCACAACATGTTTCATACTTAATAGTATGTGGCTATTGCGTCCCATGGACACTGCAGCCAACTTATACAAAGAAGGCTACAAATTCTAAGTCTAAGATCGAATGCTAATAAACCTATAATTATACAGGCTCTTTATATCATTCAGATCAGAACTCATCTATGTATGCACTGCTATTTTGCGTTAGAAATAGGTGCAAAGGTACCTATACAGCTCGACTTATAGTCAGAAAAACATTCAAGCTGCCTAGTGAAAAGCATATTTTTCTTTTATTACAATTAGAGTTAATCATTAACTAACGGTATCGAAAGCCTTTTTAGATCTATAAATATATCTAACCAATTTGTGTTTGATCAATATTAAGTTGTATATTTGTAGTTAGATCTATGTTTGCTGATACGGTGTTTGATTTTCGTCTAAAGCCATACCGTTTGTCATAATAACAAATTGTTTGATTCTAAAAATATTTCAAGACGGTTGTATAAAATTTTCTCAAATATCTTTGAAAACACAGGAGGAAATTATATGAGTCGATAATTACCAGTATTGGCATGGATCTATTTCCAGATTTAAAGGATGGAGTGACTTTAGCTAATTGGAGACTACATGGGATTATACCTGATTGCCGAAATTTATTTTTACATTTTGTGAGTTCTGGGGCAATTAGGTTTTTAACATACTTGACAGATTAAGTATTAATTCCATGTATACCTAACTCTGCGTTAAGACTTATGTTGTTGATGATTTTGAAAACACTCTCTGTAGTGGTAGGGATCAGTTTTGACAAAATCTGGTCTTCCAATAGCACCGTGTATTTATCAGCAGCGAAGGTTTGTGATAGAAATAGGAAGGTATTTCACTTGCCAAAGACTCTCTGACGGTTGAAAAGTAATATCATACGATTATTTATTAAGGTCCATATTTTGCTGGTTTGTTTTCAATTCATAAATAATTTCTCATCATCATCATCATCATCATTACAGCCCTTCACAAGTCCACTGCTGAACACAGGCCTCCCCCAAAGAATGCCACAAAGCACGGTCCTGAGCCACCTGCATCCATCGACTTCCTGCAAATCTTACCAGGTCGTCACTCCATCTAGTGGGGGGACGCCCTACACTTCGCCTGCCGGTACGAGGCTGCCACTCGAGAACCTTTCTTCCCCATCGGTTGTCGGTTCTTCGAGCTATATGGCCGGCCCATTGCCACTTCAGCTTACTAATCCGTTGGGCTATGTCGGTCACTCTGGTTCTACTGCGGATATCCTCATTTCTGAGTTTATCACGCAGAGAAACTCCGAGCATAGCCCTCTCCATAGCTCGCTGAGCGACCTTGAGCTTCCTCATCCGGCCAGCAGTGAAGGACCACGTCTCAGTTCCGTATGTCATCACAGGCAACACGCATTGGGTGTACAGTCTCGTTTTCAAGTTTTGAGGTATACCTGACGAGAAGATGTGCCGTAATTTCCCGAACGCTGCCCAACCGAGTTGAATCCGTCGATTGACCTCTCGGTCGAAGTTGGACTTACCTAGTCGGACTATTTGTCCCAGGTAAACATACTCGTCAACAACTTCGAGCTTAGTGTTCCCAACAACTACCGGCATAGGTGTGACATGGACATTAAACATGATCTTTGTTTTGTCCATGTTCATCTTAAGACCTATCCGTTGGGAAACACTATTGAGGTCATTGAGCATAGTGCTTAGGTCCTCCAGCGAATAATTTCTAATAGTACGGATTTTTTCTTCTTTGTATATTACATGTTAAATTTTTTCTTTCATATAAAAATTCCTCTTCAATATGCTTGTTACCCCTAAGGTTTCTATGCAAAACGGGTACCCGCATTGTCGTGGCAGCTTAGAAGCCGAGGCTTGGTCACCCGCGGTGAACAAAGAGGAACCCCTTGGCTGGCCCGTGCTGAGAGCCGGCCCGCGGTCTTAATGTATTTTTTTCTATTGCTTTAACAATATCATTTTGTATCCAGTCTTGCTTCAGCAGATCACTTTTTTTTGCATAGAGAATATACGATTTTGTTCGAAGGCATTATATTCCAATTTCGAATTATTATTACTTTTTACTTTTTTTATGGTTTTCTATAAATTAAAATTGTCAATTACTTGATACATAGTGGATTTTATATGTTCAAGTTTATAATTTATAATTACGAAATATATTTGTATATGATCAGACATATTGAATTCTATGACGGTTAATGAAAAAGATTTTGTTTCAGATTTGTCAAGGTCAATTTGACAAGGTCTATTAATGCGTTGGTTTTGCTTGTTTCACAAATGCGGTATCGTGTATCTATTTTGTTTGTAAGGTGGTAACCGTATTCTTTTACTGTTATATCCTTATATTCAAAAACTGATCTATCTGAACTTAGGAGATCCATATTAAAATCTCCAGATACCCTTTTTCTGTTTTATCTATACTGAGAAGTATTCCAAGAAATATTTGTTATTAGTGCGTTCTGGTTTATAGGCGGCACCTGTGTCTAGAGAAAACTTGTTTATGTGAATCCAGAAGATCATTATAAATCTCATTAAAAACATTATCTCCACACTAGGATTTTCTCCTATGGGCAATTTACATAGCCAAATTTCACAAGGATTAGCATCCAGACCCGGAACAATTATTTGAAGGTCATACAAATGCTTTTTAACTCTTAGCACTGAAACTCATTGCTAAGCCACTGCACCACGGAGCCGTCATATATTAAGGTCTATAAACTGAAAAACTAGTTCATTACAGATGGGGACAAACCAATACCAAAATATGTCTGGTGGTGGTATATAATTGTAAATCTATTTTAATTTTCACAACTAATATTGTTTGTAATATTTATTTGTCCTGGCCTGTAATATCTAACAATATTAGATTTATATTCTTATTATCGAATATTATTTTATTTTATCGTGTTTATTATTTTGGCTAAGTAAGTACTCTACGCCAAGTGTTAAAATAAAAGAAATTGTACAACTCACTTCAGTAAAAATAAAATGAGAACATAAGCAATGTAGTCGAAGTCAATTAAATAAGCATTATTAAAGATAACTCAAAAGCTACTGGTCAGAAATTTATATGGGACCACAGAAGAAGCACCAACTTCCAAATAAAAAAAACATTCAAATAGCTTCATATTTATACGTGGTAGAGCCATGCTGCAGATATATTATGGTTGTAGCACGAACGGGTCGGCTCGACCGGGGAAGGACCACGCTTTCAGAGAATACCAGCGTGAAATAGCAGCTTAACGCTGCTGTGTTTCGTTTGGTGAGTGTAGACAACCGGAGACCCTTTTTACTGGAAACGAGGCATTCCATCTTAGTCCTCACGGGTGACAACGCATCTGCATTTTGATTCTTAATCGAAGAAAGATGTAGATGTCTATGGGCCACAGCAACCACTTACCATCAGATGGACTGTGTGCTCGTTTGTCACCCTTATCTTATAAAAAAAAAACCTAGAAAAAAGTTCTGACATAAAAAATACAGTCGAATTGAGAACCTCCTCCTATTTTGAAGTTGGTTAAAGACTTTTTTTGAAGATTGATTAATGAGCTTGTTTTCTTTTCAGTTTATTATAATTTACGCAGTTGAGTGCTCTTTCATAATTTTGTTTATTAAACACTTTCATTATTATAAGAGTTTAATAAACTGACATCACCAGTACATATGTAAAAAAGAACAAAGAATACTCGTACATATTTATTTCATTCTCGTTTAAAAAGCAATTTAAATTAAAATCTATAATTAGTTTCTTCCCTCGATGTTAAAGTTAGCAATTCGCACGCAAGATTACTACACCATTACTCTTTATTGCCTGTTTATGGTTTCTCACTTCTGGTCTTTGTTACAGTTCGAGCATTAAATGGTAAATTGCTTCCATAAAAAGTATTTTCTAATTTTTTTTTTCAGGTTCTTCAATATAACTGTTGCATTTATTATAAATAACTTAGCGGTGTCTGATACATTCAAATGCAGTAATACGTGCTTTAATATAAATTAAAAATAATAATAATATAATGATTACATACAAATTTGGATATAAATAATAAATATTTAACTATGTTCAGGTATTATGAATTAAAAAGCAAGAAAACTATAAGTCACGAAATTATTGTATTGTCATCGGTTCGTAATACGTCTGCAAATTTTTTGATTATTCAGATGACTGAAAGTAAGTAAAAACTATATTATAAAATCCCATTACTTTAATACATAGATTACATACAACTTTATTACATACAGGCATAAATACATACGGCTCAAGCTTTTTTTGTATAAGCGTGACAAACGAGCAAACAAACCTGATGGTAAGTGGCTACTGTCCCCGTAGACATCGACATCTATCTTCGATTACGATTCAAAATGTTTCGTCACCCGTGAGGACTAAGATAGAATGCATCGTTTCCAGTAAAAGGGTCTCCAGTTCTCTGCACTAACCATACGAAACACAGCAGCGTCAAGCTGCTATACTACGCTGGTATTCTGTGAGAGCATGATCCTGCCTCGGGCGAGCGACCCATTCGTGCTACAATTATACTACGAATATAGCTGCAGCATGGCTCTACCACGTAAAAAAGATAAGAAAGTCGTACTAATAAATCTAAACTTCGAACAATATTCATGCTTGAATGAACAAAAGTCACTCAGTATTGTACGTAACGTTTCCAGCATCTAATTATTATTCCTAAAATTGTTGTTATATGAAGTGTTAAAAAATATGTTTTAACAGTTACTGACAATTTATATTTCTTATAAAGGCCTATAAATATCTAATAAACATCTATCCTCGATTAAGAATTAAAGTGCAGACGCGTTGTCACCCCTGAGAGCTAAGATGGAAAACCTCATTTCCAGTAAAAAAAGGTTTCCGGTTCTCTACACTCACCTTAAAAAACACAGCAGCAAATAGGTTGCCACTTTACGTTCGTATTCTGTGAGAGCGTGGTCCTCCCCGTTCCTTGCTACAACCATAATATAGCTGAGGCGTGGCTCTACCACATGTGAAAGAATGTAATATATGAATTATGTTAAATTAATATATAATTAAATAGATTATTTTACACAATAAAATAAACAGATAATAAAATAAACATATAAAAATACATAATGAAATAAGTTTTATTATTTTACATAACTAATATAATCGCAACAAATGCAGTTAAGTTCTTAAAGTGATTACCCTTACAAAACTTATGTAATATCTTTACTGTGAAATTTATTAGAACTTTCTTTTTCTTCTGAATAAAATTTATGTGTTAGGTACTTTATAATACCAATATGAAAAGCTTTGTAAGGCCGAAGCTTTCAATTCTTGTAGCATATAATGGTAAGAGAATAATACAAGGAGTATAACAAATCTTTTATGTTTACTGGAATCTTGAAAATAATATAACTATATCACGATAACCTCGTATAATATATGATGGGATAATGTTTTTTTTTAAATTATTACAAGCTATTACTTCACTAAAATCCCACTTAGAGGTAAGTGGCGATGAAGTCATAGATAGTAAAACTTTATTTGCGTAACAAAAGTCGAACAAACCGTTTGATTTGTATGTGTGGATTATAGATAACAAAGACATTGAAACATCATGGCTGCACCATGATTTTATTGACTCTACGGGGAAGGACCACGCTCGCACAAAATTTCAACGTAAGGTAGATTCATAATGTTGTGTTTCGCATGGTGAGCGGCAAGAAACGAATATCTTTTCTACTGTTACTGAGGTTCTGTTCTGTTTCTATTGCATCTGATCATGCGTGACAACATTTATGCATTTTAAATCTTAACCGAGGAAATATTATTATGATTATTTGTTATATTTTGTTAGGAAACTCAACAGCATAATTTGACAATTATACTTAAAAATATAAATAATGACACTTAGCTCAAAAAGAGTTTCACAGCATGGCGAATAACACTTACAAAGCAAAGACGTAAAACTCTAACTTAATATAATAGAGTTTTCAAAGAGTAGCCAAATTTTAAACTTAACTTCAAATATATAAATAATGATAGCTGTTTTTGAAAATATTAGTAAATAAGGCTTCTACTTTTATTTGATATATAATCACAAATTGAATGTGAACAACGTTTTTGCCTACCGATCGACCCTTACGAATGTGTGCGTGCGTAGTAAATGCAGTTAAAATAATACATTACCACGCATTTTGAATTTAAAAGATAAAATGACAGAATGTTTGAGATTTTTTCATTAATTTTTATTCACCACCTGCCTATATTACTTATTCTGAACCTTCCCTGAAAATTTGGCCGGATATTGCAAAATAACCATGTATAATACGAAGTGTAATATCGGGTTATATATTTATTTTATTTTGTTTAGATTAGTAGTAACTTCACCAATAAAATAAATATAGTTTGGAAAATCTAAAAGTGCACGTCTTATGAGGGTTAATTTAATTTTGATGAAAAAAATTAATTGTATTCCTGACTTTTAAAATGTATTATTTACCTGTTTTAAATTTCTATCTCTATTATTTTAAGAGAAGTTAAATATTGTCACCTACAGGGAAAAAATTAATATTTTTTCCCAAAATAAATCTATTACACAAAGTATAAAATCGATATAGGCTGTATGGTACATATTTATCCTTTGTCGATCAAGGAATAAAAAAAAATATGAAAGCGCCTTTAAACTTTGAACTGCAATGAAACTTATAAATGTTAATTTCAAAATTTAATAATCATTTTATTAACAAACTACGCGTGCTGGGCTGTTGATATGAAATAGGGAACCAATTGATGTAATTCTAAAGCTAATAAAAAAAACCCCGGTCTTAATACGTTATTTTTTTCGGGAGTTATTGTGATCACATACAATATCCGGACGTCTACATAAAACTTTTTGAAACCCTTTTTTTTTCAAAGTAGCAACATAATATGATTTTTTTGAATATATAAGATAGATTAATTAGTGTTTTTTGATACACGCCCACTCACATTATCGTATAAGTGCAATATTGTTATGGTAGAGGCATTTTAAAATCACAAAATTTCTTGACCTTGACATATCGAGAGTAAACCACTACTGCCACCACTGCGCTGTAATAAAAATAAAATAATAAACATAAAAGAATAAAACGTCTTATAAATAACATATTATGTACCTTTAACCTTTATCATAACAATAATGACAACGTGCCTGGCAGTTGTTTGTGGACTATTTAGTCTGTCCGCAGTCTTCTTTTGGTTGGCCTTATTACACTAGACAGTGGAGGCGTAGGTAAGAATCGGCCTCACTATGCTGTACAACCATAGGATCATACTGGGACGCAAGCCCCAGTTGTTCCCGACCATGTGACCTACCTAAAGCAATTTTAGCGTTATGATATACGTTGCTAATGTGAGAGTTCCACGTTAGTTTTTGGTCTATTGTTACGCCCAAGTGCGTAACTTCAGTGGAGAATGGTACTTCTTCACCATTAGTTAGTATCGAAAATTCAACACACTAATATAATAATTTTCCTACCAAATTACAAATATCATGTTCATTATGGTAACATAATGTACAAAAGTACAGTTGAGGCATTTAATCATCAATTATACATAGACAATATTTGTTATGAATACGCATATTTGATAGATTAAAAAAAAACTCACACACTCAAGAGGTGACTTCAATATTGACGTGACAATTGTTTATAATAAATCCACTAAGCTTAGATTAATGATAAGTCATCACGCGCTCTGACTACATACCGCGCTCCCTGCAAGTAACAGCTCCATGAATGCGGCATCTTAATATTGTAGTGTGTATTTACACGATGACAATTTACGTGATGCTAGTGTGCGTGAAAAATTGTATATGCCAGCAGCTTAACTATTACCCGATTAACGGGAATTTTTTTTTATGCTATGGCTTAGTAATTAAGTTCATAGTTATGAATGTATTCCAGAAAATGAATAGTTAATAATAACGAACGTTTTTCTTCTGAAAAAAATATAAAACATGTCTAACTAATATTTACAAATTATTTTAAAAAATATTTATATATACGGTGTAATCTAAATAGTGCTTTCTATTCTACGCGTCAATATGAACAACTTTTACTATAGATCTATCTTCCAAATCGCAAGAAATATCAGGTCTTCCATACATTTTGAGCAAGTTTGTACGAAATTTTGTATGGAATAACTGACTTTGAGATATTTTTTATAGGATCACGGTGACAAACGAGCACTCAGTCCACCTGGTGGTAAGTACTTGCTGTAGCCCATAGACATATACATGTATCCTCGGTTAAGAATCAAAATGCAGATACGTTGCAACCCCTGAGGACTAAGATGGAATGCCTCGTTTCCAGTAAAAAGGGTCTCCGGTTCTCTACACTCACCATAGGAAACATAGCAGCGTTAAGCTCCTATTTTACTCTGGTATTCTGTGAGAGCGTGGTCCTTCCCCGGTCGAGCTGATCCATTCGTACTTGAACTATACCAGTAATATAGCTGCAGTATGGGTCTATCACGTATAAATTGAAAATTTTGAAGATGATCCCATAATAAAAAATATTCATGTTGGCGGGTAGAATCATTCCCTAAGTTACTAAGTACTATTTTGTTACACCTTTGGTTAGTATATAAGACCGGGGAAAAAGTTTAATCGTATATTGTATACAAATTCAAGACGTTTTTGTTTTGAAGTTTTATTATATTTAATTATAATATATATGGGTCCATTCTGTTCGATAATTTGTTACCATCTTGTAGTGACATAATAAAAATTAAACGTTGCTGTAGAAATCTTGGGATTTTGATTCAAAAAATGCGACAAGTAGTTTTATTTGATATATTCAATACCAGAGATTTGAAGGAACATGGATTTAGGCATCCCATTTATAATGGAAAAAAATTATAAATTTAAATATTAAAACCTCCAGAAAGCTTTCTTTTAAAGAACACAAGCAACATAAGAAAATAATGACTAAAACTTTTAAAGCAGTTTTAAGTACTCAAGCAAATACTGGATTTTTAGGAATGTTAGTGTGTATTGAAAATCTCAAACAGATAACTAATCTTGTGGTCTAGCGTTATCATGATGAAAGACCACTCCTTTTCTGATCATCAATGCCAGCCGTTTTTTTTTTCTCTTTCTTGCTTGTCTCATTATTTATTGGTAGTAGAGATCCGAATCGACGGTTTTACCCTGCAGTATAAGCTCATGATAAACTTTCAATCCCACCATACACACAACATAATTTTATTGCGTAATAATCCAGGTTTCACTTTAGTCTATAAACAAAACACATATCAATACAAAAAAATATCACGTTTCTTGTATGGTCTTCATACAAGGAACGTGATTTTTTTGGGTTCTTTAATATTTTACTTGTTTTCTTTTTTATTTTATGTTGTTATAGCAGCAATATAAATACACATTCTGTGAAAATTCTACATATTACGGTTCATAAGATACAGCCTACTGATAGACAGACGGAACGATAGTGGAGACATGGGTCCCGTTAATATTCTTTGGGTACGAAACCGTAATAAACGGCAATTATGTCATTTGAGCAATACTACAGAAATAAACATTAAATAATATAGAATTAGGTTATACTATAAGAAGTTAAATATATTATATTATAAAATATAGTAACAATAAATTCACATATAAAAATCTTAGCCACGGGGAAGTTTATTTTTGCATTCGTGGCAACACTGAATAGCGTTATTGATATTTTGTAACTTATTTATGGCTCGTGTTATTTTATGTTAAAATTTCGAAATTGTATGATACTTAATGATAGTATGTGATTCCAGTGTCTTTCTTATTTCTTGTAGTATTATTTTTACACAGTTTCAATACGTAAGCTGGTATTTTACTTTGGATTATGATAAAAATTTAATAAAACATTCGGTACGTTCACCTCTTTTTTTTTTATAGGATAGGGTGACAAAAGAGCACACAGTCCACCTAATGGTAAGTGGTTGCTGTGTCCCATAGACATCTACATTTATCCTCTATTACAAATCAAAACGCAAATGCGTCGTCACTCGTGAGGACTAAGATGGAATGCCTCATTTTCAGTAAAAAGGGCCTCCGGCCACCTGCACTCACCAAGCGAAACGCAGAGGTAAACCTCTACTTCACGCTGGTATTCTGTGAGTTCGTGGTACCACCCCGGTTTGCGAATCAAAATGCAGATGCGTTGTCACCCGTGAGGACTAAGATGGGATGCCTCTTTTCCAGTAAAAAGGGTCTCCGGTTCTCTACACTCACCATATGAAACACAGCAGTGTTAAGCTGCTATTTGACGCTGGTATTCTGTGAGAGCGTGGTCCTTCCCCGGTCGAGCCGACCCATTCGTGCAACAACTATACTACTAATATAGCTGCAGCATGGCTCTACCACGTACCCGAACCAGATTCGGGTACGCCGATTTCGGTGTAGTATTTGTTGCCGCATTTTACATGTGCGCCGTCGGTATCTAGTCAGAGCGAGCGATGACTTATCATTAATCTATGCCACTAAGTTTATAAATTTAATCAAATCTTTTAAGCAATTTGTTAATGACGCTAGGGTGCGTACAGTTTAAGTAACATGTTGTGTAACTTTTGTTTTATAACACGTCCACATTATGTTACATTGTTTTTCAACATTGCAACATATAACAATACTGTCCACATTAGAATAACAATGCAAAATAACAATGTTATATTACATTGTCGTTTATCGTTCTGCAATGCTTTTCACAATGTCGACACGATAAGACGTTTTTCTAGCTGCTGCAGCAACTCCTGTACTTTTAAATAAGAAAAACAACATAGATACTGGGTGAATATAGTTTATTAACTAGAGAAAAAAAACGCTATATAACATTTGTGTCACGTTATATAACACATTTTATAACACTCAGTCTACACACATTGTGAAATATTTTATAACATGTTATGTTATATAATATGTACGCACCGTAACGTTTGTGAGAAATAGTCTCACTCATGCATAGAAAACATACTGACATACGCATCGGAGAATAACGTATTTACAGTCAATATAGGAGTGCAAAGCAAACTTAGATCTACTCACCTTAAGGCTCTGTATTGGTACCGATATTCTTCATAATATTTTTGAACGATTTAATAGATTAAATCTGCAATCTCATTCCTGAGATTCAAGTTATTACTTTTGCAGATGATACGAGCGCATTTATATCATAAAAACTGCAGAAGAATTAAAGGAGAAGATTACTGTAGTTATTACCACATTCCGGAAATGGCTCACAGCAAATTGCGTATTGCAAAATACATCTAAATATCGTCAAGTTCAAAGCCACCGCTAGGAACAATAACATAATAGGCAGGCTCTTATATCAAGGGTACCTCGTTTTGAGGCGGGGCGGCAGAGGCAGCTGAACTGAGTAATAGGCGTGGCAAATATGAGTCTGAAAGAATGACATATTTGTGCTGGTAATAAAAGGGCTGGTTCTTTTCTCGCTTAAAGACTAAGTACATTCAGCGAGGATGTGCAGCCAGCGGTCTTGGCACGATACCACGGGGAGTAAGACTGTATGATAATTAAGTTATTGGTTTTAGTTTTTTTAATATTGTATATAATAAAATATTGTATATTATAATTAAGAGTTAAAATGCAGATGCTTTGTCACCCTTGAGGACTAAGATGGAATGCCTCGTTGCCAGAAAAATGGTCTCTGGGTATTTACACTCACAGTGTAAACAACCAGTTGTTTATACTCACCATACGAAACACAGCACCATTAAGTTGACCAAATCATGCTGCAACTATAATAAAGCTACAGCCTGGCTCTACCACGTTAATATCGTTACGTTACGTTATCTCTGCAACAAAATATTTACAAATCCAGATTTACAAGTTACCAGTTCAAGTACGCGTTACACTAGTAATTACTCATAATGAATGTGAGATTCATTATGAGTAATTATAAACCTTTTTAAAATATAAACAGTCTAACAGTGGTAGAGCCACGCGGCAGCTTTTGCTGTCGCACGGATGGGCCGGCTCGAACCGGGGTGGTACCACGACCTCACAGAAAACCAGCGTGAAGTAGAGGTTTACCTCTGCGTTTCGCTTGGTGAGTGCAGGTGGCCGGAGGCCCTTTTTACTGGGAATGAGGCATTTCATCTTAGTCCTCACGGCCGACAACGCATCTACATTTTGATTTGTAATAGAGGATAGATGTAGATGTCTATGAGCCGCAGCAACCACTTACCATCAGGTGGACTGTGTGCTCGTTTGTCACCCTTATCCTATAAAAAAAAGTCTAAAATCTATGCATATTGTGCAGTATTCTTGAATACGATAGCTCCATAAAATGGTCTCTGCTATATTCTACATAAAATATCTACAGATTAGAAAGAATACAAAAATTGTCATTAAGATAAACTTTAGATATCGTACCGTGGAAGTAGTTTTCATTTTATGCATAGAGTAGTCGTTAGATAATTTGAATACATTTTACCACAATATGTTTATAATATCAAAATAACTGAACTGCTTTTTTGAATATCCAAACGTTTCATATTGCTTTTATAATTGACTCTCAACTCAATATCATAAAAAAATCAAGCACTTTATAAGCGCCACTCGTGAAACGTAAGAGAGTCTTTGAAAAGCACACCGTTCTTTATAACATTTTAATGCCTCCATTGGGTATTTTGAACGCGCAAAGTGCGCAGATGATAATCGTAGCAATTACCTTACATAAAATGGAACACTAAAAAAAAAACATATTTTCTTGATTACTTGACTTCATAAATTGACGACTCCGCAGTGTGGCGCAGTGGCTAAGCAATTGAGTAGCAGCGCTAAGAGCCGTGGGTTCGAATTCTGCACGGAACAAGTATTTGTATGACCTACAAATAATTGTTCCGGATCTGGATGTTTGTCCTTGTGCAATTTATGTTCGTAAACTGGAGCCATAACCAAAAGCTAAACTGGAAAATAAAAAAAACTCTGAAGCTATGTGTTCTTATCTTTTCCCCCGACCTGTTAAAGGTTGGGGAAAAAGTTTCTTCGTATTTTGTTTTAATTTAAATTTAAAAAATCTTTTTGCTTGTACTGTGTGTATCTGGCTGGTTTTAATATCAATACATATAAGACATTAGGAAACAGAAAAATAAAAAGTAAAAAAAAAACACTTTCTCGCCACTTTCCAATTGTTTTCCTAACCGCCAAAATGAACGAAACTAACGAAGAAATTCGATACATTTTGTAGTTTTACTTCAAAAAATGGAAAAATGCGACTCAAGCCGTGAAATAAAATTGTTGCGGAACACCCAAAATGGCGGACTAGTTATTTTAATGCACTCCTACAATATGGGTATCAAATGATAGGGCTTGCTTAGTGTAACTCGAAAAATAAAGTGACGTCACTCTAAATTCAATATGGCGGACTTCTAAAGATGGCAGACTAAGTTTTTATACTTTCCTACAATATGGGTGTCAAATGAAAGGGCTTGCTTATTATAACTCGAAAAATAAAGTGACATCACTCTAAATCCAATATCGTGGACTTCTAAAGATGGTGGATTAAGTTTTTTATGCTTTCCTACAATATGGGTATCAATTGAAAGAACTTGTTGAGAATACGAATGCGAGTTAACCAAAAATAAGATGGTGATCATAAACTGGCGGTTGCTCCAATCCATCTGAAACTTTGGTGTAGGTACTGGGGTTTTTGCAGTCCTCAATAATGATATTGAGGTCGAATTGTTCGAGTATGTAGCATCGGTTGGTTAACTTTGACTTTTGTAATTTGGCGAGATAGGCGTCAACAGCATTGGTTTGCAACCTGTCTAGGAGAAGGGTAACTCCAAAATCAAACCTGGAACTGTGTTTCGTAAGGCACAAGTAAGCTCCAAGCTGAAATAAGTAGTGCATTCCTCCAAACACCCGAGTCAAGGTGAGGCCGTGCCGAGGACTGAGTGGCATCAGGGTGTAACATGATGTCAATCCGTCTGAAATGTTGGTGTACTGGGGTTTTTGAAGTCCTCGAATTGATATTGAGGTCGAATTGCTCGATTCTGTAGCATTGTTTGGAAAACTTTGACTATCCAAAGATCTGGTGAATGGTGCCATTGGACATATTACAGAAATCATATGGCCCTGCTTCCAGAGAGAACAAATGTATGATACTGACATACCATCCGTCCGTATAGACTTCGGTAAAGACACTGTTCGTCTCATTAAACCCAAGACTGTACAATTTCCAGCAAAATATAGTCACGGCACTGCAGAACGAAGAATGCTGCCAATTATATCATGTTGGGCTTGCACAGTACACAAAATGCTTAGGTTCTAAGCTCTTCGCTGCTGGTCAAGCATACGTGGCCTTAAGTAGGGTAAAATCATTAGAAGGTCTCCTTATTGAAGAGCTAGACTGTTCGAAATTAACCGACAAACGATCTTGCAACAATGATGCGTTGAATGAGATGATCAGACTGAGAAACTAAAAAGTAAAAAATAAATTAATAGTAAAAAAAACTTTTTTAAAACAAACTTTTATTTAAGCTGAGATTTACCTGTGTAGATAAACAGGATCTAATTGATTTTAATTTTAAAATTTTCAAACTAAGTAAATTCGAGCAAATAGAAATGAGTTGAAACTTAAATCTCGCGACAAGCTTTTACGAGTATATCATATAAATTGTATAATGACGTTATAACTTGATAGTAAAAGTTTTAAAGTAAAAGTTTATTTTATTCTTTTTAGCGCATTTAAATAAAAGCTTGTTTTTAAAAAGTTTTTTTTTATTTACTTATACATAATTTTGATAATATTGTATGTTACTGGGAGCTACTAACTTACGTAAGTTAATTTTTGAAGTGGAAACTTCTTTAGCATCGTTGTGATTTGAAACTTAATGAAACGAAAAAGCGACACTAAAAAGAGACAAATATATATAAATCTTTAGGATAGATCTACGAGAGAATGAGATAGAATATATAATACTTACTATATCTATATTATAATCTAATATAATGAATTGGAAGAGGTTTTTTTTGTTCAAACACGTTAATCTCTGGAACTACCAGTCCGATTTGATAAACTCTCTTTGTATATGATAGCCAGATTCACGGAAAATAGTTTAGTCTATCTAGCATTAGACTACAACTCTCAGCTAGCCTCAAATACTGATTATATTAAATTAAATAATCGTGTTTAGGCCATCTAGTATCTATTTTACTGACCACCTTAAAAGTCAATCAATTTTTGTTCTGTAAAATGATTACCTATAGAATAAAGTAGACGTCGCTATAACAAAGCAATTTTAGTCGAAAGAAAATATTCTTAAATTCACTAAAATTTAGGCTAGTATTAACGATATGAATGACAAGCTTCTGGAAACTGTCCATGTGGTCGGTGCTAATTTCTGTAAGGTCTGTCGCAGAAGAACACAAAAACTTTCTGATCACAATCTCAATTTCGTGGCTGTTAGACGGGAGATAAAGCTGCAGTCTTCAGAAGATTTGACAGCATACAGGCAACTGAACAGGCAGATCTCCAAATGCATGGGTGCGACTTGCGCGACTTTAGCGACTTCAATACGGCTCGTTAAGCATAGATGTAGATGTCTATAGGCCACAGCATCCACTTACCATCTGGACTGTGTGTTCGTTTGTCACTCGTTTTCTATAAAAGAAAACTGCACACATGTTTTTAGGCCATTCGTGTGTTTTTTAAAGTTTTTTTTTACAATTTTTTTTTTCACAGCACAAAAACTTCGCATGGGGCCGACCTATAGATGTAGATATCTGGCTATCTGTCGAAATAAATAAATTTTTTTTTTTAAATGACCTGTCTTCGACCTTATATCACTGTCCCAAATTTGACTGACTTTAGCATATATAGCCTTTTCTTCCTACACATTGTATGAAATCCAATCAAGAATAAATAATTAAATGAATAAATAAATAAGTAAATTAATAAGTACAATGTATTAATTTAGAAATACTTATTTTGTGTCCAAGTGTATAGCGTTCAAACTACTAAAACAAACACTTGACGTATTTGTATTTAATTAAGCGATTTATTGCTTATATACTTAGAGGTTGTTAGCCAGACAAACGTTTAATGAATAAATGATTATTCAATTAAAAAATAACCTGAGGGCTAATATGAAATAACTTGCAGCCTTCAAACTGGAACCCAGCAGTGAACCGACGCTTATATTCATTCATTCGTTCATTTATTGAGCAATTAATCAAAAGTCCACTGCTGAAAATAGGTCTTTCCCATAGACTTCCTCACATACATATACTATAGTATTATATTTGTTAATGAGTTGGTATTAGGAGGATACTGCTGCCCATCTTTTGTTTTATTTCCCTCCGTCGCTTCGGGATGATATGATATGCAAGTTTTATTTTTTATAGGATAGGGTTGCAAACGAGCACACATTCCACCTGATGGTAAGTGGTTGCTGTGGCCCATAGACATCTACATTTATCCTCGTTTGCGAATCAAAATGCAGATTCGTTGTCAGCCGTAAAGACTAAGATGGAATGCCTCTTTTCCAGTAAAAGGGGTCTCCGGTTCTCTACACTCACCATACGAAACACAGCGGTGTTAAGCTGCTATTTTACGCTGGTATTCTGTGAGAGCGTGGTCCTTCCCCGGTCGAGCCGACCCATTCGTGCTATAACTATACTACTAATATAGCTGCAGCATGGCTCTACCACGTATAGAATAGTAGTGAATCACGCCGCCACTACATCGTTGCTATGGCCTAGCTCTGGTGTTAGATCATTAGGGATGGTACTACCCCATCCCAGACGTTCTTTAATTATGAATAGGACCACTACTAAATTCAACATACATTCATATTAAAAAAAATTACACTTTTGACTACAAAATTGCAGCTATAATTTTTAGTTTGCTGTTGTGTAAAATAAATTAAATATTTACAGTAATGCCAACTATCTTCGATGCTGATAAAAGATTGCCTTTAAAGCTTAAGTACTTGTACGGATCAAAATGCAACAGTTTAATAACTACCATAATCATTTTACCTCTCGTATAAAATAGATTTTCATTAAATCGTAATAAAGTGGTAGCACTGTTGTACCAGTGTTATAAAATATTAACTGTATAGTGGCGTCGTAAGAATATCCACTACCCTACATCATCCCGTGGGTTGTAAGGGGCAACAGAATAAAACTGTACCAGTAGATGGTCAGCACCATCTTCCCGATATCATCTAAATGAATATAACAAATTAAGGTTACCAATCCGCTTGCCAAGCGACTGAAGCAAATACCCCCCCCCCCCCCTATGAGGCAATATATGGAGGAGGTTTATGTTCAGCAGTGGACTATTAATAGACTGTAATGATAATGGTAGTAGGTAAAATTTGATTTCTTTGGGATTTCATCTAAATTCCACAAAAAAAATCCTACGTTTATTTTTCATTTCTGTAGTAAGTGTACTCTATCCTTGTCCACTTAAAAGTCAATCAGTAAGAGGCTTCACTACATATCAGGGGCGTGGACCAAATGTAGGTCGTTTGCCACTTCACTTGTTGCTCCCCTTTGTAACCAAACGGAAAAATTTCGAGCCGGGCCTCAATTATCTAAACATATTACGTAGAACGTATTTATTCTTTGTTACATGAAAATCTGTACTTTAAATCTGATTTACAAATTCTATTGCTGCGAGGAAAATTCGACTACTGACGCTCGGGCATTTTCGTTTTCAAGCGTGTTATTACTTGTAAGACGCAAATTTCAGGAGTTTCCCTTTACAGAAATATATTCCTTCAAGGTTCCTTTCTAGTTTATTGTTGACATTTTTATTTTCTTACTATTTAAGTCGTCGAGTCTTACGTGGTAGAGCCATGCTGCAGTTATATTAGTAGTATAGTTGTAGCACGAATGGGTCGGCTCGACCGGGGAAGGACCACGCTCTCACAAAATACCAGCGTAAAATAGCAGCTTAATGCTGCTGTGTTTCGTATGGTCAGTGTAGAGAACCGGAGACCCATTTTACTGGAGAAGAGGTATTCTATCTTAGTCCTCACCGCTGACAACGCATCTGCATTTTAATTCACAAACGAAGATAAATGTAGATAACTATGGGCCACAGCAACCACTTACCATCAGGTGGACTGTGTGCTCGTTTGTCATCCTAATACTATAAAAAAAAACCTATATTTGTAATGGCGGATATTGAGATTGCTTTTAGCGCGAATTGATGGCCCAAATCACTGGTTTTGTTAAAGGGTATATCGCTTAAAAATGTTCTATTTGCGCATTCTGTGAGCAATCCCGAAAGACGATACATTTTTAACGATTCAGGTGAACCCGTTTTATGTACGTCATTTATGTTCACGATTTATCGCATATTTTGAATAGTTGATTGAGATGTTACTATTAAACGGTACTATGTTTGGTGAAAAAGACCTTTAAGATATATAGCATCTTACCGCTCTAGCTAAATTTTACAACTGTTCAATATTTCTTAATGTTTTTATACTAATACAAGCAAGTACTAGATTACCACTTGATGGTAATTATAAAGTTTAACAAAATCCTAAAAAATCTTGCATTGAAGACACCCACATTATAATCAGATGGAATGGCAGATGCTGGCAAATTATTCCAAGCCTATGCTGTGAGCATTATGAACAGCGAAGCATAATCACCATAATAATCAAAAAGTCAAAGTTCACTCCTGAACATAGGCATCCCCATAGTTATTATGGGTATTTGCCATAGATGTCACGTTTTGCAAGCGGATTACACAGTTCCCGAATTTTTTTATTATTTTGCGTTATTAACAGGAAGAAACAGAAATGACGGCAGCATGCCGTCCATTTCCTGTTTCGGTTTCTCTCTGTCGCTTCTTACGACACCCACGCAATGATTCTCTTACACTGTCACTGCACGCCGAAATCGATTAAATATTTAATAAAAGTATATTCAACCATACCAGGCAACGCATAAAAAAAATAAACTTAGGAGAGAATTATTACGTAATTACGTGAAACTATAAATTAATTTCTTTTGTAATTTATTTATTTTTTCAATATATAAGTTTCTGGACACGCACATGATAACGTAGGACTAGAATCCGTAAAATTTAGATCTCACAAAAGGTTTTTAATAGCTCCGTCGTTGCTTATCGAGAACAAATCATTACTTATCAAATTATTAAATTACTTTATCAATTCAACTAAAATTGTAAGGCATAGTAAATATCCTTAATTGTAACATAATAAATAAAATATTTCCTAATTATTTAAACTAGATAAAAGTTAAAAAAGTTATAAAAGTTAGTAATATACAGCCATAAAATATCCACCCATTTCGAACATCATTAATATTTAATGCAACTCTTGCGCGTAATCACTTATTCTTTTTCCTTGCGAAATTATTGAAGACCGAGAAAACTTTTACCCTACAGCTTAATAAATACAAGAGAAGTTAAAATTATAACACAGAACACCATTTACTTTAAGTTTCAATAACGACCTGTTGAAATCGAGCGTCGAGTTGCTGCGTCCTGCTCTGACTCCTACTTAATCGTATACAGGTCTTGCTCAACCAGCAACAGGGTAAGTGCAAAGCGTCCGCGCGGGCCGGCACTTCGGTACTCACTGGCCGCGCGCCCTCCGATCTATAAGCGTGACGCTTCGCCCGCCCACAGCGTACGGGTCCTGAATAAGTAGGACGGTAAATACAGCGGTCACCTGCTACGCGTACATCAATCTTTATTCCCTATTTTTAAAAGTACTCATCGTATGAATTCAGGTTATAGGAGTCCATTAAAATTAGCCTTCACAAACTGAAAGCAAAGTTTTCGCACATTAATCGCGAACATTCGAAAACAACATCTTTTTAACATTAATTTATTATTATGCTAAGGTTTTATGATATATCGTAATTTTTAAAGGAGAGTAATAATAACCTTTGGTAATATCATTTTAGAAACACGTTAAAATTTTAAGAAAGGATGAAATAAATGAAGAATTTTATAAAGTATTTCAAAAGCTAAAAAGAAACTAACTATAAATTATATTTCACATGTATGAAATATGGATATATTTCCTTTCTGTATTAGCAGGTTTCCTAACGATTTTTTTCTTCGCCGTCTTCTTTTGCTGTTAGACATGGAGCACTCCCATTATAGGGAGCTCTTAATCGTTTCTCTTAGCAGTTAGATTGCAGAATTCAGTACCAGAAGTCTCTCGCCTTTCTCACCCAACACTTAACGTCACCGGTCTTGGTTATTTAAGTTCTGGAGTAAACCAGATGGTTGTGTTGTACCGCTATCTTTCGGACGAGCACGAAAGGGTCGGTTCTACTGTAGTAGAATTGCCGTTGTGTTTCGTATGGTGAGTGTAGAGACCCGGTGCCCTTTTTACTGGAAATGAGCCATTCTGAATAAAGCATCTGATTTTGATTCTTAATCGAGGATAAATTAAGATTTCTATAGGCCACAGCTTGCACTTACTATAAGTAAGTGAGTGAGTGGACTATGTACTCGCCTGACACATTGATTCTATAAAAAAAAACTAAGAACAGATAGAGAGCTAAGCCAGGTGCTATATTTTACAGGTGTTTTATTTTAAAGATATATTTTACCCAAAAAACTTTAAGATTTTTTTAAATAACGAAAAATGTATAAAATTGTTTTTATACGTGGTAGAGCCATGCTGCAGTTATATTAGTAGTATAGTTGTAGCACGAATAGGTCGGCTCGACCGGGAAAGGACCACGCTCTCACAAAATACCAGCGTAAAATAGTAGCTTAATGCTGCTGTATTTCGTATGGTGAATGTAGAGAACCGGAGACCCTTTTACTGGAAACGAGGCATTTCACCTTAGTCCTCACGGGTGACAACGCATCTGCATTTTGATTCGTAATCGAGGATAGATATAGATGTCTATTGGCCACAGCAAACACTTACCATCAGGTGGATTGTGTGCTCGTGTGTCACCCTATCCTATAAAATAAAATTATCTTAAACCTATATAACGCCACAATTATAAATTATATCCTGGCGCGGCCACGACGGGTCGCTAGTTGAAAATAAATAACATAATATAAATTATTCAATGGCATTTTTTCTCCATTATCCCGCTGTTTGGGTTGAGGTCATTAAATATATTATCTACTTTTTGCCGTCACAACTGGATAATTTAAAAGTCATGCTGTGGGTTTGCTCGTTTGAGACTTATCGCGCATTTTGATTATAATCTCGTGTAAACTCAACAGCAAAAGCATTACGATAAGAAACAATTTTGTTTTTAAAAAGGTGTGAAGGTACGGTCTATCTTCATTATCAACTTTCCCTGTGGTGGTCAATTATATGTTCAATTATTCTATTTAAAATAGCGACGGAATTGTTTTGAATTAAAACTAAATCAAGTGTTCTTTAAGTATGTAATAAAGCGTCTAGGTTAATATAACATTCCGGACATTTCCGCAACAACACAACCTGCCAGTTACTTGAGAAATCGGACATTAAAGTGGATAGTGATGAATAAAAAGTTAAAGTGTAACTAAATTCATCTTGAAACCATATCATAGTTATCAGCGGCATTAAACGTAAATTTCTCCAGCGATAGACTTTTACGGATTGATGATATAGAAGAAGGATAAAATACCATGGTCGATTCCCACCTACAATACCGAAATACTCGTATTTGGAAAGTCGAGAAGTGTTTCTCGTCGTAATAAAATCTATATATTATGTAAATAAACTAAAACGTTTTTAATGACACGTGAAGTTTAATAGATCGCAATAAAACAGGTCAGCGTACTCGTTCCTGCGTCATAACCACTAAAAACCACTTTTAAAAAAGTGAATACCCAGACATTCTAATCGATAGTTTTTATGTTTTAATGAAATAGGAATATAAGGAAAGTTGGTCACGCAAGTAGATGGCTTTGTGTATTTGGGATGTGGTATTTAACAGGGATTGTAGATATGATAAGGATATAGAACGACGAGTGGACGCAGAAATTTTTTTTTATAGGATAGGGTGACAAACGAGCACACAGTACACCTGATGGTAAGTGCTTGCTGTGACCCATAGACATCTACATTTATCCTCAATAAAGAATCAAAATGCAGATGCATCGTCACCCGTGAGGACTAAGATGGAAAGCCTCTTTTCCAGTAAAAAGGGTCTCCGGTTCTCTACACTCACCATACGAAACACAGCAACGTTAAGCTGCTATTTTACGCTGGTATTCTGTGAGAGCGTGGTCCTTCCCCGGTCGAGCCGACCCAATCGTTGCTACAACTATACTACATATAGTGCTATAGCTGCAGCATGGCTCTACCATGTATAATAATATATAATAAATAAAATAATAGAGTGAATGGGGCTCTACCTCTAATGTGGAAAGTCAGAATGTGTTCAAAAAGGCACGTAGGTATGGCAATTTATAAGTCTGTGTTAGTCTCTACTTATGATATAGTGTATGTAAGTGTAAGTTGGGTTTTTTTTAAAGACGTTACCTCAACACTAGGACTTTCTCCTGTATCGTGGGGGCAGTTTACATACATAAATTTCACAAGGACAAACATCCAGACCCGGAACAATTATTTGTAGACCATACAAATACTAATCCCGTGCGGGATTCGAACCCGCAGCCCTTAGCGCAGCAACTCATTGCTAAGCCACTGCGCCACGGAGCCGTCTGGGTTTGACAGAAGAAGCACAAGAGTAGAATGAATGCTGTAGAAATGCGGTCATTAAGGAGTGTGTTAGGGCTGAATCTGAATAACAGGGTGAGAAATTGTGTGATAAAAGAAGTGTTCAGTAATAAACCGCAACTCACAAAATTTATACCGAGGCACAATGATCTGCTGCGATCGGAGCGCCGGTCACACCTAGTGGCAACATTGCGACGTAATATGCGTTGTAATAATCTGTGGAGTTAAAAAAAGGAGAAGAGGAGGGTAGGAGGCGAGACAAGCCAGACACATTCTCTTTGTGTTCGTGATGTGAACATCTCTCCAAAAACTTAAAAAAAGGGACTACTCCAGAGTGTACCGTGTACAATCTAATTGCTAGTGTATTCTACCGTGTAGAAGAAGCTACCAGGAGCTGTCAACGTTTGCTGATCTTGGGAGGCTGGCTAGTAAGACCGTGAGTAGTTTGTTGCTGTTTTTGGTGTGATTTTGTGACTGCGGTAACTGAACGTTTCAGGGGATTTAGATTCTCAATACAGTCCACTATATCTAGTAAAATAATCCCAATCCGCCACATTTCTGGCCTTCGAGCCGCATATATTCGAATTAGTGATCTTCGAATAATAATTTTCTACCCTTAATTCGCGTCCCGTGGACGTCATATATTTGAGTAAAACTACGCATTTAATTAATTTAATATCCCTTATTTAATTTGCCTCTTTTTTACCTGGATGTCCATTGCTCGCGGTGCGTTTATAAAGTATTAATTTTGTAATTTGTTCATAATGTCGGATAAATTACAAATAAAAAGGCAAACACTTATTTTTAAAAAGGAATACCTATTTGCTAAATTACAAAAGGTTTTCGATATCGCGAGATCCCAAATAAATGATCCCACACAAATTCAGAATTTCTTAGCCGATTATTCCGAATTAGAAAGTGTCCGCTCAAAGTTTGAAGAAACAGTGTTAAATATTATTGAAATAGATATATCATTAAAACCGGAGACAAGATTGTCAACGCGAGAATTAGATACATTTGATGAACTTTATAAGGCATGTAGGTTGCAATATTTAAGATTAAAACCGGACGAGCAGGCATCCCTCAGTAGGAAAGATAGGAGTGATGTAAGGCCGTCATTACCTAAATTACGTTTATTTGAATTCGATGGTGATATTGAGAAGTGGACCACATTCTACGATACATTTGTATCACTTGTCCACAATCGAGATTTCGACGAAATAGATAAGTTTCACTATTTGCTTTCATGTGTTAAAGGTTCGGCATTAAACATTGTTAAAAAATTGCCCATAACAGCCGCTAATTATACTGTCGTATGGCAAAGTTTATGTAATAAATATCAAGATGATCGAATACTCGTGGGTAGGTACATCGATAAAATGATAAACTTTACGCCGTTAAATAAAGATACTACCGCAAATCTTACTTTATTTATCGAAACATTCGATCACTCTTTTAAAGCCATCGAGGCATTAAAAATTAAAAATTTACATGACTATTTATTTTGTCATTTAGCCTTACGTGGGTTGGATGCGCATACTAGGAGGCTTTTTGAAGAAAATCGGGATCAAAATTCACTTCCATCTTTTTCGGAATTAATTAGTTTTGTAAATAAACAAGTTAAAGTACTCGAACATTCATCGAATAGTACGATGTCGTTACAATCAAGAAATAAGTCTATATGTAACAATTACAAAGGCAACAATAATAACCACTACAAAAGTTATTCAAAGACAGTTTTAAATACTAATGTGTCGAATTATAATAAAAATAAAAAAATAATTTGCGCGCATTGCAATCAAAATCACATGATTTATAGGTGCGATCAATTTCGTAAATTGACCGTAGATAAAAGGATTGACCGTGTCAATACCTTAAAATTGTGTCATAATTGCCTAAAAGGAAATCATGATACCTCAACTTGTAAAAGTGAGATGTCTTGTGGTGTATGTGCGTCACTACATCATTATCTATTGCATAAGGAGCCAGTGAGCGACACGCTCGTGCCAACATCCACCCGTCCATTGTGCTCTGACTCGCAAGTGCAACAAGCACTCGTCTCGTCTCAGGCTATGAGTGACTCAGAGCGTTATACGATAGATACGCTTCATTCCAATAACGTTCACTCGGGTTACGGTGTTGTATTGGGAACGGCGCGCGTGTTAGTAATTGATAGTAGCGGCCAGCTTCAATACTGCCGTGCAGTTATTGACTCTGGAGCTCAGAGCTCATTTATTACAACTGAGTGTGCTCAACGTTTGGGCTTACCTCGAAAGAAGTGTTCGTTTAATATTTATGGTCTCGGTGGAGAGGCTGTAAAAAATCACGGCATGGTTACATGCACATTAAGGTCCCTACACACTGACCTACCTAGTTTTACACTGAACATGGTCGTAGTGACTAAGGTATCTGCTGATATGCCTAACGTTCGATTCCACTCGGACGTTATTAATAAATATAAGAATTTTAATTTAGCTGATCCATTATTTTATAAGCGTTCGCGTATCGATATACTATTGGGCAATGATATAGTTTCGGAACTAATTAAGGATAAACCTTATATTATTTCATCGGATATACCAAGCGTGATCGATACCGCTTTCGGGTTTGTTGTAAGTGGTAAACTTTATAGCAATGATAAGGACAATTTAAAAAATTATAATTTATCAGTCTCATTTGATGAACAAGAGTCTTTAGATCAAACGTTGCGTAAATTTTGGGAAATCGAAGAATTGCCAAGCAAACCCTCGATTAATCCTTTGGAACAATTAGCGGAAGACATTTTCGTGGCTCGTTATAGTCGTACTGAGGATGGTACCTATTCAGTGCCGTTACCATTCATACCAGACCCGCCTCCGTTGGGCGCGTCACGAGCGGCAGCCGAGCGGCGACTCTTGTTCACCGAGCGCAAGTTGAATCGTTCACCTGTATTACGGCAAGCCTATTCAGAGTTCATGTGCGAATATGAAAATTTAGGGCACATGGAGCTTTATTCGGGGGACACCCCGAGCAAATATGTGATACCTCATCACAGTATACTTAAGCCTAGTAGTTCCACTACTCCTTTGCGTGTGGTATTCGATGCCTCGGCTAAAACGTCCACGAACGTTTCGCTTAATGATATTCTATTGACCGGGCCTAATCTGTATCGAGATATTGGGGCTATAATATTGAATTTTAGGTTGTTTGAATATTGTTTGATTTGTGACGTATGCAAAATGTATCGGGCAATTAAACTGAATCAGTCAGATAGATGTTATCAACATATTTTGTATCGTCATTCGCCTAACGATGCCATTGACGTTTATGAATTAAAAACTGTCACTTACGGCTTAAGTTGCTCACCGTTCTTAGCTATCCGCACCCTCTTACAGTTAGCCTATGACGAGGAAGAACGTTTCCCACTCGCTGCAAAGGTTGTGCGCGAGGGCGTGTACATGGATGACATTCTATATTCTTGTAGTTCATTGTCACAGATATCTCGGTTACAAGATGAACTTTTAGAGATGTTTAATTCCGGTGGCTTTATACTCAAAAGGTGGGCGAGTAATAGTGCAAAAGTTTTACAACGCGTTCCGTTAGAAAACCGAGAGTGTCCTGTTACATTTATGAAAGATGGTAACAAATATTCAGTCAAAGTGCTAGGTTTGAAATGGTTCCCTTTGACTGACTGTTTTTATTTCACAGTAGATAAGACTGATAAAGTAACAACTAAACGTTCTGTTTTAAAATTATTAGCTTCTATTTACGACCCCGTGGGTTTTATTTCACCGTGCATTTTCATCGCGAAAGAGATAATGCAAGATTTATGGAAGCTGGGCATAGGATGGGATGAGCAGCTGCCAACTGACGTAACTAAGCGCTGGCTTAATTACGTTGATGATCTCCCGCGACTAACGGCAATCAAGATAGATAGACATATGCTGCTACCAGAACAGACCGAATGCGAATTGGTCGCCTTTTGCGATGCAAGCTCTCGCGGTTATGCTAGTTGTGTGTATGTGATCAGTCGCAACGATAGAGGTCAAACTAAAGTACGCCTGGTGACAGCAAAATCTAAAGTAGCCCCCGTCAAACCATTAACTATCCCGAGGTTGGAATTAATGGCGTCAGTTTTGTTAAGCAAATTAATTAGATATGTCCGTGACATTTTAACTCGTGTAAAAATTACTCGTATTACTGCGTTAACCGATTCGACTATCGTGTTGACGTGGCTTCAGACAGAAGCTTACAAATTAAAGCCGTTTGTTAGTAACCGTGTTACTCAGGTATGTGAAGTGTTACCTCCACACTGTTGGCGTCACGTGAGTAGTGAGTGCAATATGGCAGACATATGCTCGCGCGGAGCGTCTCCGTCACAGCTCGTGGAGTGCAGTGAGCAGTGGTTGAAGGGCCCATCTTGGTTGTACGACGACTATTCGCAGTGGCCAGTGAGAACATTTATCAACCAACATGAAAGTAATACACCCGAAATGAAATCAAATCATACATTAGGCTCCTTCAATTTAATCACAAATGAAAATAATTCGATAGAGGAGACTAAGTTAGAGTTCTGTGACCGAATCTTTTCCAATTTCTCTTCTTATTATAAACTGCAACGTACGTTTGCTCGAATATTGAGATGGTTCCGACTCAAATCCGGTCACTCGAAGCAATCAATACTGACGACTAACGAATTAAATACTGCCCAAGATGTTTTAATTAAATTAGTACAAAGTGCATACTTCGCAAATGAAATAAATAGATTGTCAAAGGGCACAAAGTACGTTCCGTCGTTGAGAAAATTATCTCCATTTATTGACGAACGCGGATACCTCAGGGTGGGGGGTCGAATAAATTATTCAGCGTTACCTTATAACGCGAAGCATCCTCGTTTATTACCTAAAAATAGTAGATTTACCTTGTTACTTATTGAATATTTACATAAAAAATATTTACACGTAGGTCCACGCACCTTACAAAACATTATTAATCAAAATTTTTGGATTTTAGCATCCCGTCGCATTATTCGGTCAGTTTTGTCCAAATGCAAAATTTGTTTTAAACACAACCCAGTGCTCTTACAGCCTGAGATGGCACCTTTGCCAGCAGCCCGATTGATACCTTGTAATGTTTTTGAGCATGTAGGGGTGGACCTCGGTGGTCCGTTCTTTACAAAAGAAAGTTTACGACGAAATGCTAGGGTTGAACGGTCATATTTAGCATTATTTATTTGTTATTCGACAAAAGCTGTACACCTTGAAGTCTTATCGTCGTTGTCATCGGACTGTTTCCTCGCGTGTTTAGACAGATTTGTAGCGCGACGCGGTGTGTGCTCCTTCCTTTATTCGGATTGCGGAACTAATTTCATAGCTGCTAGTAAGCATTTAACCGAAGTACAAAGATTTATGCTCGAACAAAAAAACAATATATTAGAGGGTTGCTCAAAACGACAAATTATATGGAGATTTAATCCCCCTGGTGCACCACATATGGGTGGGCTCTGGGAAGCTGGAATTAAATCCGCCAAGTATCTATTAACGCGAGCCGTAGGAGAAAAAAGTTTGACGTTCGAGGAACTCACAACAGTGTTTTGTAAAGTAGAAGCGATTCTCAACTCGCGGCCGCTTTGTCCGTTACCAGCTAGTGATAATCCTGATGAGTTCAACGTTTTGACTGCGGGACACTTTCTAATTGGAAAAGGGTTAACAGCAGTACCTGAGTATAATGTAGAGGATATAACAATAAATCGATTATCACGTTGGCAATATATTCAAAAATGTTCACAAATGTTTTGGCGTAGATGGAGTCACGAATATCTAAATACGCTGCAACAGAAAGCAAAGTGGCATTCGGATAGATCTAATATAAAAATAGGTGATCTCGTAATCATAAAAACTGATAATGTACCGCCGTGCAATTGGCCTTTGGGTAGAATTGAGGCTCTTCACCCCGGTCCAGATGGGATTGTTCGTTGTGTTACGCTTCGCACTCAAAAGAGTACTCTACAGAGACCAGTTAATAAACTGAGTCCTCTACCTTATTCAAATTAGTTTTTACGTGTATTAATATTTTTTTTTCTCGTTGAGGACATTCTGTGTCTCAGCGTTATTTTGCATGTTCCGTAGCTTAAGTTATAATATTTTCTCTAATATCTTTTTCATATAGTTAGGAGAAACCATCAAGATGGTTTCGGTGGGGGGTGTGTTCAGTAATAAACCGCAACTCACAAAATTTATACCGAGGCACAATGATCTGCTGCGATCGGAGCGCCGGTCACACCTAGTGGCAACATTGCGACGTAATATGCGTTGTAATAATCTGTGGAGTTAAAAAAAGGAGAAGAGGAGGGTAGGAGGCGAGACAAGCCAGACACATTCTCTTTGTGTTCGTGATGTGAACATCTCTCCAAAAACTTAAAAAAAGGGACTACTCCAGAGTGTACCGTGTACAATCTAATTGCTAGTGTATTCTACCGTGTAGAAGAAGCTACCAGGAGCTGTCAACGTTTGCTGATCTTGGGAGGCTGGCTAGTAAGACCGTGAGTAGTTTGTTGCTGTTTTTGGTGTGATTTTGTGACTGCGGTAACTGAACGTTTCAGGGGATTTAGATTCTCAATACAGTCCACTATATCTAGTAAAATAATCCCAATCCGCCACAAGAAGAGTGTGGATGTTGTGGCCAGGATTAAGAAGGGAATGATTCACCGAATTGTTCATGTAGAAAAAATTAATGAGGAAAGAGTGCTAAAGCAAATTTATGTTGCAGAGGTGAACGGCAAAGTTGGGAAGGGACGCCCTAGGCGAAATTTTATCGACCAAATGGCGATATATTGAAAGTGGACCAAATTAAGAGTAAGTGTGTGTGTGTGTGTGTGGATATGGCGAAAGCGAGAGAGGTGTGTCAGTTTCTACGTGGTAGAGCCATGCTGCAGCTATATTATGGTTGTAGCACGAATGGGTCGGCTCGAACGGGGAAGGACCACGCTCTCACAGAAAACCAGTGTAAAATAGCAGCTTAACGCTGCTGTGTTTCGTATGGTGAGTGTAGAGAACCGGAGACCCTTTTTACTGGCAAAGAGGCATTCCATCTTAGTCCTCACGGGTGACAACGCATCTGCATCTTGAGTCTTTATTGAGGAGAGATGTAGATGTCTATGGGTCACAGTAACCACTTACCATCAGGTGGACTGTGTGCTCGTTTGTCACCCGATCCTATAAAAAAAAACTTGAAAACAAGGTTATACAACCAGCGCGTTTTGCCAGTAATTACATATGAATCTGAGTAGTTGTTCCTCACTGCTGCCACATGAAGAAGCTCAAGCTATGAAGAGAGCTATTATCAAAATGATTCTATGTGAAAGCAGTCGTAATAAAGATTCCCGCAGCTGAATTGAAGTAGCTGACAGTAAAAGGGGACAGTTTTGGTTACTGCCGAAACAGCGCAACTGATTAGTAAGCTGAAGTGGCAACGGGCCGGCCATGTTAATCGTGAAAGGCTGACAACCATTGGGTAAGAAAGGTTTTCGAGTGGCAGTCTCGTAACGGTAAACAAAGTGTACGGAGGGAGGCTTCTACGCGTGCGTGTGTGAATTTATATGTGTAGTTAAAAGTATTACATCATCATCATACACAGTTGCCAAAGTTGGCAAGTGTGTTGTAAACTGCCGCATATCAGCAGGTTTGCCTCCTTTGTCATCCCTTACGACAGCCATGGGATGGTAGGGGGTAGTGGATATTCTTACACCAACTGGCTCTATGAGGTTAAAATAGTACATATTTATACGTGGTAGAGGCCATGCTGCAGCTATAGCACTATATGTAGTATAGTTGTAGCACGAATGGGTCGGCTCGACCGGGGAAGGACCACGCTCTCACAGAAAACCAGCGTCAAATAGCAGCTTAACGCTGCTGTGTTTCGTATGGTGAGTGTAGAGAACCGGAGACCCTTTTTACTGGCAAAGAGGCATTCCATCTTAGTCCTCACGGGTGACAACGCATCTGCATTTTGAGTCTTTATTGAGGATAGATGTAGATGTCTATGGGTCACAGTAACCACTTACCATCAGGTGGACTGTGTGCTCGTTTGTCACCCTATCCTATAAAAAAAAACATATGGCCGACTTAATGCCGAAGGGTCATTCAACCATTATACTAAGCGGAAATAAGCGACCTACGACTTTTACGAGTATTAACGATTACTACAAAGAAGCTTAGTGATTTTGGACGACGTTAATGCTCTTGGTATGTGCGTGGACATTTCTCATTGTTATCGGTATTTTAGTTGCCTCTTACTTTATATGTCAGAGGTAAGTAAAATTAAAAAGGATAATAATACGAAGTTGTGTTATTATTATGTAATTTAATAGTTAATATGTTTGTACCTGGGATTTGAAACCAAAACCTCCTTGATATTGGGCGCACTAAATAAGTCCGTATAAATTTTAAAATTAAAAACAGCGTTTTAATATTTATTTTTAAATCCAATTAAAACAGAGGTTTGTTAGAAGTTTGCATTATGTATCTGTGTCTCTATCTATGGTATCATAACTACTGAACGGGTGAACAGATTTTAATTAAGTTTTTTTTCTCCTTTGAAAGATGTCTTAATCGAGAGAGCTATTTTTCATCAAGAAAACCAATCAGCTGTTTGAAGATCATCAGCGCTTTTTGTTTTGGTAGTTTTTAAATGTTTAATTTAAGTTATTTACAACGCTTACCGCATATTAAATATCGGATGGATTTAAACTTAAAAACGCTGAATCCTAATTTCAAAGAATGATTAATTATCAGCATTAACAGTTAGAGGGCATCAATTCTCGCGCTCACAAACTCTTTAGCGCAGCGGTAGCAACAATTTTTTTTTGTAGAATAATGGTGACAAATAAGCACACAGTTCACCTTGTAATAAGTGAGTGCTGTGGCCCTATCATCTACATCTAAACTCAGTTAAGAATCAGCAGGTGCGTTATCACCACTGGGGACTAAGGTTAAATACCTCGTTTCATTAAAAGTGTTTCCGGCTCTGTACATACATCACCATACAAAACAAAGCAGCATTAAGCAGCTATTTCACGCTGATAATAAGTGAGAGCGTACTCCTTCACCGGTTGAGCCAACCCATTCATACTACAACAATAACATAGTTGCAGCGTGACTCTATCACGTAAAACAGTATGGCCAATGTTTTAAGTAATTTTAAAATCACTATTTATTGACGATGATGATGAATATTTATCTGCTACGTTGATTCCACTTCAAGCTCAAGTCATTAAATAACAATCGATACACGCATTGTAGATAACCAATATAAGTCTCATTATTATATGAAAAGCGTAAGTATTTTCGTCCAAAATCAAAACATACTACAGTTTCGTTATTCATCATATTATTAAAATAGATGCTTCGTTTATATTCTTCAAATTTATAATCTTTTCTATTTTTCCGTCACATTTGAAATACACCTCAATAATTTGGGCCCCACATTTATAGTTGTATGTGGAAAGTACATTGGTGCCCAAATCTAATTCACATCGACGACCCAAATATTTTTCTTTGTTACGGTTTATACACCCATCGCATATTTTACCTGGCGGGAAACACAGTTGCCTTGAATACACACAGTGAAGTGATTGCTTGCACTACATTCGCACCCCAATTCGACGACGTCACAGTCACAGACGACATTTCGCTACACAATCTGTTACCTATTTCGTTACTAAAATATTTGTATTATCTTCATTTTTTTAATGAAATATATTTCATTTAGATCCCTTAATCGAAGCTCTTTACAACCATCAGATATTTACTTATACATATCAAACTGTACATAAATAAAAAAAGTAGAAATAGTTTTCAAATTGGCTTGGCCTAATTATAGTAAAATATTAGTAATGATTTGTTTTATAATTTAATAAATATATCAGAATAGTCTAAATTTTTTATTATTATAATAAAAGTTAAACTTAACTTTCAATTTAACACTATTTTATATTCACAATATTTTATTTTTTATTTTCGAAGTTTTAAAGCGGATCGGAACGTGATTATATAGTTAGTATCCGACGATGGAACGATCAGAAGATCGCAACCGGAAAGCTGCAAACAGCTGCTGCAATTTAATTTTTTCTGAATCTAAATTCATTCGTAGAAATGCTATGACAATTCGTCATAATAATTTTAAAACATTATGTAAATAATCTAGTTTTTGACGTCTGAGGGAACTAACTTTGGTTTATATAACTGTGAGAAAGTTTTAGTGTTTTGTCTATCCTATTTAATTTTGACATCTTTGGTTAATCATTCATTAACCAAGCTAACTTCTCAGTATCGAAGCATATTATGTTCAAATCAAAGCTAAAGCCAATTATTACAATTTATTAGTTTTCGATTTCAGTTATTGCCATAGTTAACAGATGGATAAGAGATATTTTTTTTTCATATTTCCGATGACTTCATTATCATTATCATTACAGCCTATCACGAGCTTATTACTGAACATAGCTCTTCTCCAAGGAATTCCACAAAGCCCCTGAACCACCTGCATCCATCGAGAACCTGCATGTTTTAAACGGTCGTCACCCCATTTTTTCAAACCAGCTATATGTTTTTTTTTTAGGTTTTTCGCCAATTACTATATTTTAAGGCGGTAAATTTAGTCGACTATATTTGAAATAAAAATTTGACAGCCCTATTCACCGTGTAGTGGCGGTGTAAGAATATTCACTGCCTAATATGGCCGAGTAGGTGTTGAAAGAGGCGGCAGAGGGAAACAAACTAGGAAATGGGCAGCAGCATCTAGTCAATAAAACCTAAAAAATAAAAAAAAACTGCGGTTGCCAATCCACCTGCCAAGCGTGGCAACTATTGCAAACATCCCCCCTATGAAGAAATCCATGGAATAGGCCTGACGGTAACGGTTACACCAATTTCAATTGCACATACATCTAGATTCGTACCATTTATTTGTAGGTTACGAGTATATACATAATTGTTTCGTGTGGGATTAGAACTTGCGGCCCGCCCAGCCGCAGCTAAAGACATAACAAATTAACTATTAGTCGGTGCTGGTATCACCAAGTATTAACTGCTAAATGCCTAGTTTTCCATTACATCTAAATCTCGATTATATACTCAGTAATAGTAATGTCCTCCAGGCCGAATTTCGGTCAAGGCGGCCATTCTCAACGGAGACTAGCCATCTGCGCAGGACAGAATTATAGTGCCCAAGTGTATGCGCAAGCACAGGTGCACTTTCTATTCCCTCTATTTCTTTCTATTTCTAGTCCGATGGAACGGTAATACGACACGACAGTACAGAGATCAGAAGTAGGACGTTGGTCCTGCTTTAAGTGCTCTCCGAGGCACGGGAATGAAATAACGCCAACATTAACTCTGGCCTGCTTCTTAGAATTTCTTGACAGTAAACCCCAATAATTGATTTTGGTCAGACCCGGGATTCGAACCCGGGACCTCATGATCAGCAATCGCGTTTACGATCACTCGACCAACGATGCAGTCACTACGTAGGTACATTTCAAGTGACGTCGCACATGTACCTGCAGACATGCATCTAAAATCATTTGGTTGGTTAATGCATGTGTGCGTGAGCGCGTGTTCTTGCAATAAGTTAATCTGAAATGTACCTACGTAAAGTTCAGTTCTATATTTATTTGTTGGTCTAAGGATATTGACAATAATAATATAAATGTATTAAATGGGCTTTTCGGCCAACCACGTTTATGTTCATCGATTCGGTTAATTGAACGAGTATTTAGTGTAAGCGCGTGGGCGAACGTATAAGTTAGCCATTTCAGTAGTTTATTGTAGTGCGTGGCTTATTTCAACCCATATCATTATGCGTCGACGTCATTATTTGTAATTTTTGGTTTTCGGTCTACTAAAATTTCAAATTGAAATTCTTCCGAAAGAAACTCCTTGTGTATGTATGTATATATGTACATATGTATATATGTAATTGGGACATCTAAATTATCTGAATTTTCCCAACATATTAAGGATCCATCGGTCCTAAATATGTTATATGATGTGAAAGTCATGATATTATTGTATTATCATCAAAATACAATGACTCATGACTTTTATATGGCCACAGAACACTATTACTCTCTACCAAGTGGACATAGCATTCTCAGTAGGATCATCACACATCATAATCAATGCGTATTGTTTTCGTATTTTATGTTCTTATTTTATTATTGCCAGAAACACTCTTACAATAACTGTGCTGCCTTATAACAAAAATATTAAGATTTTCAAACCCATTGTTAACATAAGCATTTTAGCTGTTATGTGACAAAATCTAAGCATTCAAATTTCGGGAAGCATCAATGAATACCAAACCGAACAGACCATCTACTATGATAATGCCAACCTGAATTAATTTCGACTAAAATAGCAACAGTACCGCAAGTGTACTCTATTGATACAGAGGCTATTTTATTTAAAAGAGTCATGCTGTAGTGTACTCGTATAATGGCTGCAGCACGAATGGTTTAGTTTGACCGGAAAAGATTCACGCTGGCACAGAACACCTTTTTACTGGAAAAGAGGCATACCATCTTAGTCTTCACGGCTAACAACGCATCTGCATTTTGATGCTCAAACGAGGATATAATTATCTTATACGTCTATGGGTAACAGCAACAATTTACCATCAGGTGGACTGTGTGCTCGCTTGTCCTATAAAAAAATAAATACCAGCGTGAAATAATAGCATAATGCTGATGTCTTTCGTACTATGGTGCATTAGTCACCAGCCAGAGACCCTTTTTACTGGTAACCAGATATTCCATCTTAGTCCCAAAGGTAACAACGTATCTGCATTTTGATTCATAATCGAGCTATGTGGATGCCATCTACAGCATTCAATTACCGTTCTGCAGTGGAATGAGTGATTTAGATATCATTACATCGATAAAAAGACCCACTTTTTTTCCTAACGTTCTGGTTCCACAGTAACGGTTGTGTGATAAGATACCTTCGAGAATGTAGTATTAGAGATATAGCACAGCCACACTTTAAAATTGTCTATATCTAGGTCAAGCTAAATAATCAGAGTAATGTTTTTTCTTTGAAATTGCGTAATAATTTAAAAACTTCGGACGGTGACATTCCCTAACGGCCCGTCTTGCGTTCGTTTTAAGATCACGCGATGCGATTTATAATTGGCTTTTAGATTAGGTTACTGAAACAATGGGCTGATAGCACGCAATTGGCTCCCGCCGAGAAGACTTGCAAATTAAATTAAAAGCACGCTTAAGAAATTCTTGGACTAAAAGATGTTTTACCACTGTTTTATTTTTATAAGTAACGCTTTTAAATGACTTCCATATGAGGTACGCTTTTGTATAATATTCTATGTAAAAACGAGCTATCATTCAATCTGATCGTTAGTGGATACTGCAGCCTTAAAAAATTTGCATACAGTTTCAAAAAGGAAGGCCTAAGTTGAGCTGCTACTCCGAGAACTAAGATAGAATGCCCCACAACCTGTGTGCCTAAGCCCTAGGCAGAAAAATTACTCTTACCACCCAGAACAATTTTGCCAAGCTCGTCATATTTCACGATCGCTATCGAAGCATTTTCATTTAAATTAAAAAATGAACTATACCCACAGTGACCTTTTACCAGCAGACTCCTATGCAGAAAAAGAAGTCTTAACCCCCTGTCTTTTTTTAATTTTTTGCTCTCGTCGTGTTTCAGAATGCTTAATTTTTTCTAAGCAGACTTCAAAAAATAAGAGGGAGTTTCTTAATTCAAATGAATGTCTTTTCGTAAGACGTAGCTTAGATCTACAACGGTAGAGTACAACTTCATTTGTATTAAAAAAATTATTTTATTTTTTAGTTATTTAATTATTTTTTTTCACTATGAGAAGTACGTCTGGTTGGTTTCATTTAGTTCCCTATTTCGGCCCCAAACAAGCACTGCTGAATTTCAGCTAGGTAATATTTAAGAGCGTCAGAGGTGACAAGACATTCGTAATCTTCTCTTTGCTCAAAGTGGGCTTAAATGAGATCATAACATTATATTGATGTTCCATCTATAGGATACAAAAGTTATATAAAATCTAGCTATCGACTTTACGAAACAAACTGTGTTTATTTGTGTTTTACTTTATTGCAATTAATAGTAGGTATAATATAAAGTTAAAAAAGAAGTTGTTTATTTTTAATTTAAATGGAAATAGAGATAGAAGAATTCTGCAGTAGCATCATACATGTATATGTTTATATTCAGAATTCATCATCATTACTTCACAAGTTCACCTGTATCCATCGATTTCATAAGTCCACAGCTGAACACAGACTCAATGTTTCAATGCTTGGCGGATTTGTAACCGCAATTTTTTAAACTATTTTTAAAAAACACGTTAAGCCGTCGGTCCTTTTTCTGATCTCTCTCCAATCGAATCGGACTATGTAAGTGAGAGAACAACGAGTGCATCTGTACTTGCGTACATACTTGTGCACTATAGTCCTGTTTTGCGCAGATTGCTAGTTTGCGTTGAGGCTGGATGCCGTGACCTAAATTCGATCTGAACATATTATTATTATATCAATTGTTTTAAGGAAGCTCATCTCCTGCTTAAATCCCCTCTGTCGCCTCTCACGACACCCACTGAATGATATGGGGTACTGGATTTACCTAAACCGCCACTAAATGGAAAATATAACAAATACACATTATTTCTGAATCCACAATGTTTAAGAGAAATGGGGAAACCTGAAATATTTGATAGCATTGCTGCTATATCTAAAGAAATTTTTTTGTTGCTTTTAACAAAGCTTCTGCTGCGTGTCTCCTGGATTATTTCCCTGTCACCTTTTACGACATCCACAGGCTCTATAAGGTAGTGGGTATTACACGACCACGACACATTTTACTGGTATTTTAGAATTATTAAATTTCCAATAAATTAAAATTGATTTATTGTCTTGAACAACCGGCATAAACATATTTGGAGTCGTTTTCCAATTTATTGAAGCCGCATAGTTTATAACAGATATATAATTCTATGAAATATCTGATAAACTACATATTAATCTACTTTTCTCGGTCGTGTCCTTAAAAATGTAACGTCATGTTATGACTTTGATTGATGTATAATCGAAATAAGCTTAGATTATTGATAGGTGTTCATGCAATAGGTGTTCAATAATCTAAGTGATCAATTCTCTTTTGTATTAAGCAAGCTCGTGATATAAAATCATTATAAAAAATGCGACTTTTGTGATCTATTATTAAAATAGTAAAAGGACACGCTGAGACGGCTTCGAGATGCGGTGGCCTACAAATAATTTTAGGAATGAATTAAGGAATATACTTAATTGTACACTATAAAACAAATATACAAATAACATAACAAAAAGCAGATTATATGTACAATTTGGCGCTACATAGCGTTCTCTTCCAGGCAACCAAAGGTGTAAAGGAATAAAACAATGAATACTAGGTAGGTGGTGCAATATAAATATACATAATTTAATATCAATTCATGCGATTTATAGACAATATATGCAATATAATAACATAAAAAGAACTAACACATGAAAAAATATGAATTACTAATACATATATAAACGATAAAATAAAAGTTATAATATACATATATACATACATACATATAAATATATAATCAAACTTACATATCTACCCAAAATATATTATATAAATTACAAAATTCCGCAAACAATAATATAAAACTGATAAATACCATAAATACATAATTTATCCTAACGGTGTCCAAACGATTGAAACAAGTAATGCTCTTTAAGTAGTCGCTTAATGATTACAATAGTTTGTGCCTCACGTATATGCAAAGGTAGGGCGTTCCAGAGCTTAATGGACTGGACAGTAAAAGATTTATTAAAAAATGATACATTGTGAGTTGGTAAACCTTAAATATAATTTTCTTAAAGTGCGTAGACTAATTGTTCGTGGTCTGGATATTTTGTCCTTGTGCAATTTCCGTTTGTAAACTGCCTCCACGATACAGGAGAAAATCCTACTCTGGGAATGACTTTTTCTTTAATTAATAAAGACACATTCTACAGAATGTGCTTTAAACAAGAACCATAATCACAATTTTTTTGCGAAGGTCGTATTGCTATTATTACTGAGCTCGATGAAAAGCAGAATGAATTTATTAATTGCAGTGTTATTTGTTTTACAACGTGAAACATGTATGTTTAAGTAATTGTGCTGTTAGAGAGAGCAGTGATATGAATTTAGGCTATTACTTTATGTTCTTCTCTATCACTGTGAAAGCGACATATGTACATAATAATATAAGACTGACAGAACAGTCATGAGGGCCAAACTTAAAATATTACCTTCTTTAGGGCTTCGTAATAATCGAATAAAACATTAAATAATCTGTTCTATGTACCTGCACATTAGAAGAACATGCGATGTCAATCAACACGCTGTCGCCCTGCTCAGAAATAAAAAGGCCTGCTCCCAGCAGTGTCTATTTACCTTGTTACTTTATGTTCTTATATGATAGTGAAAGCAACCTACCAACATAAGACTGATCAAACAACCACTGAAACCCGATCTGTGGGCTTCGCGTAATCGATTAAAACACAGATATTTGTTCTTTGTATGCACATTTCTTCCTCGAAAATGCTGACTTATTTAAGAGCCATAGTCAGAACTTCAGCTTGTGTTATTGACCTCAATATGCTCTCGTAAATTCGCTCACAATCACGCTGATTCAGAGGGTATAAATTCTAGGTATATGGAAATTAGCCCCCCTTTGTGTGGATTTCTGTTTTATAATCTGAGGCACTGACCAAAGAGAATATAATCACTACGTTTAGCACTGACTACAGAGCCGTCAAACCAAGTACATGTCAAAGATCGAAATAAACGGTCTTTTACATGCTGAATAAAAGGATCTAATAAGTGTAAATGGTAATAAAAGTAACTAGATAATATAATTTTATTGCTCACTCTCTCTTAAACTTCTAATTTTTATTTTAGAGGATTAAGCAAAGTTGTTCAGAATGAAGTTCAATGTGTTGTACAGTTTAATAAAGTTGCGTTTAAACTTTAACGGCCACTAAGTATTGCAATTTTAATGAAAGGTAAAATTTTTAAGATTTGCACACTTGTTTCACTCTTGTTATCAAAATTTAATTATAAGTTCTCATAAAAAGTGTAACCCCGTATTATATAAACGAAATTTAAAGTAGTTCAGAAAATCAAAAAGTATACGTCTCATGAGCATTTCATTTAAATTTGATGAAAAAATTAATTATATTCTTGAGTTTTAAAATATATTATTTACGTGTATTAAATTTAGCGCTGTATTATTTTAACAGGTAGTGCCACCTACAGCGAAAGAATGATAATATATACCAAAATAAATCGATTACACAAAGTATAAAATCGATATATGCTGTATAGTACTTTTGTTCTTTATCTCTCAAGTTCTAAACATATATTATATGAAAGTATAATATAATAAAAAAATAATATTCTTTTATTTATTATATTATACTTTCATATAATATAATAAATAAAAGAATATTATTTTTTTGAACGCAATAAAACTTATAAAAGTTGAAAATCATTTTATTAACAAACTACGCGTTCTAGGTTTTTGATGAGAATTAGGGAACCAGTTGATGTAATTCTAAAGCTAATAAAAAACCGGTCTCTATACATCAATTATTTCGGGAGTTAACGCGACCACATACAAAATCAACCTCCAGACGTTCACGTAAAATTTTTTTCACACTATACATTTTATTTTCTTTCTTAAATATAATTAAATTTTCACAATATAAATATTTTTTAGAAAATATAAGATGGATTAATTATAGTGTTTTCTTGATATATGGCCACTCATACTATCGTTTAGGTGCAATATAGAGGTATATTAAGGACACCAAATAGCTTGAACTTGACGTGTCAATAGTAAAGCACTACCTTTTTTTTATAGGATAAGGGTAACAAACGAGCACACAGTCCATCTGATGGTAAGTGGTTGCTGTGGCCCATGGACATCTACATCTATCTTCGATTAAGAATCAAAATGCAGATGCGTTGTCACCCGTGGGGACTAAGATGGAATGCCTCGTTTCCAGTAAAAAGGGATCGGAGATCGGAGAGAGAATCGGAGTTCTCTACACTCACCATACGAAACACAGCAGCGTTAAGCTGCTATTTTACGCTGGTATTCTGTGAGAGCGTGGTCCATCCCCGGTCGAGCCGACCCATTCGTGCTACAACCATAATATAGCTGCAGCATGGCTCTACCACGTAAATACCTACCGAATAAAGATTCGCGTTAGGAGGCGTTCAAAAACTTTCATAAACACTATGTTACTAAATTAAAAGAATAAGCATTAAATTTTTTTTACGTGAAATATTTCTTACGTGGTAAAACTATACTTCAGCTATATTAGTAGTATACGCTCTCACAGAATACCAGCGTAAAATAGTAGCTCGACGCTACTATATTTCGTATGGCGAGTGTAGAGAACCGGAGGCCTTTTTACTGGAAACGAAGCATTCCATCTTAGCCCTCACAGGTGACAACGTATCTGCATTTTGATTCTTAATCGAGGTTGATCTGGTGTAATGTGTACTCGCATAGCACCTTTTTTCTATAAAAAAAGGAATTTGGAAAATCTCACTCTCTTCATTACTAAGCAATAAGATTCCAAACTGAAAAGTAAATTTTATCATATATCGTGAAACAATATACTCGTATAATTTTAACGTAGTATAGTCATACTATACTTCAACTTCAGCTTCAGGCGAAGAATTTAATCCTAGTCCTCAGGGGCTACAACGCATCTGCATTTTGATTCGTAATTGAGGATAGATGTAGATATCTATGGGCCAAAGCATCCAGTTACTATCAGGTGGACTGTGTTCTCGTTTATCACCCTAATTCCATAAAAAATTATGGTACTACATAAAGAGGGAAAGCAAAGCCAAACTTCACTATGTATGTGTGGTGAACACGGTTGTCGAGCCACTCGCGGAAACGAGTCTGAAGCGTTTATTACGTTATCGAAGTTTCCGAAATACTCCGGTATACATTTGATTGCTCCGCACCACTTGGAGTGTTTGCCGCTCCCAAGCTAAATACCTTGCCCGGCAGTGATTTCCTTTTTTCCTTCCTAGGCCAAAGTGGTAACCACGACGTAATATGAACTCGAAACCTTAAGATCAAGCTTTTGCCATCGTCCTCAAAAACTTCTTCCTTTCGCTCCTGAGCAAACTGAAAGACAACATAGCTTTACAAGGCTCATCGTAGCATTGGTATAATGCTTCCTGTTCTTTCAAGCTGCTCTTATTCTTTAAATCGATATACTAAAGGGAGTGGAAAAATTTTGTACCCCTTTTTAAGCGTATTTTGCGCACGGAGGAGTGTGATATTTGGCACAGTTAAATTATATATGGACAAGGAATATTAAAAGCTGTAATTTATACATGAACTCTTTCAAAGATGTCACAAAGCATGGTTCTGGACCTCTGAACATCTTACGTGGTCGTCACTCAATCTAGTGGATGGCCCGTTGTAGACTTTGTTTCCCCCTACGAACTCATACTCACGAACCTTTCTTCGCTATCAGTACATTCCACTAACTTTGGTAAGTTATGCATACTATTATACAAAATCAGAAATTTAAAATTATCCTTTATATTTTTATTTCACTCAAGTGTATAGAGTGGAGCAATGTTAAGTGTCAATTAGTCCTATACTACACTAATGCACTAAAAGCATTTTATGACGCTATTCAGTTTAAAAGCGTTAGTATGTTCGAATAAGTTTCTTTTTTTAATTTGTAGATGGAAGATAAATAAGTTTTATCCATTTAAAAATACAAGAGTTAGTCATGTTTTTAAATATCATTATTTAATTTCAAGTTGAAAATCTTTTTTTGCTACCACAAACATATAGTAAATAGGTTCACGTTCCATACTAAAAACATAATTCAACACAACATTTAAGTCGTACGATTCATAATTTAATTTGAGAAGAAGGGTGGTACGGTGTTCTCGTCCTCGTAAACTTGATTCATAATCGAGTCATTGCGGGGTGAAAGTTACACGGAAAGCTATTTATGTTAATGAGGTCACGCTCAGTGACAAGTCGCATCTATAGTTTCAATCATAAGTTATGATAACATAATAGTCCGTGCCCTTTGACATAATATGACATTTACGATCCAATTCTAGCATGCATTATGACTAATATTCTGTTGTAGAAAAATAAATCTCATTTCGGGGTTAATATTTTTATATTTACCCCCAAATATATATATATATCACAGATCTGGCTTTTTCTCATTTCTGAGGAGGTCCTCAGAAAGCCATCCAGAGTTTGGGAGTTCGGAAGTGACATCAACATCTTTTACTTTACTTTTTCCCGTACTATTCTGAAATATTTTTTTATAGGATAAGGGTGACAAACGAGCACACAGTCCACCTGATGATAAGTGGTTGCTGTGGCCCATAGACACCTACATCTACATCCTCAAATATGAATCAAAATGCAGATGCGTTGTCACCCGTGAGGACTAAGATGGAATGCCTCGTTTCCAGAAAACAGGGTCTCTGGTTCTCTACACGCACCAAACAAAACATAACAGCGTTAATATGCTATTTTACGCTGGTATTCTGTGGGAGCATGGTCCTTCCTCGGTCGAGCCGACCCATTCGTGCTACAACTATATAAGTAATATAGCTTTAGCATGGCTCTACCACGCATAAAATGGCGAATATATACAATTTCCGCCATTCATATGATCTCAAAAGGTGCCATTAAGAATTATTAGGCAGTTACAATAGAAAATGAAAGGCCGCTCTAGCTTTCTTTGAGCTGGCATTATCCATATTTCTTTTGTTTTGACGTAATAAGTATCATAATAAAAATGTTACAAAATTTTCATGAAGTAAAGTAAACTATTTTGTAACATTGAGACTTATTAGCATGTATAAGGCGACTAATTGAATATTAGGTTTGTGGTTATGCAGACAATGGGTTAGCCCATTGTTACCCCCCCCCACACCCCCTCGATATCCATAATAAATCTGTGTTAGTGATTTAAAAACCACTTATTATTTAATTTTCGCGTGGTAGCTCAGGGGCTAAGCACTCGCTGTAAATTTCACAGTACGCAATCAACCCGAGTTCAATCCTCGTCGGGATAAATGAAGTTACAATTTCAAGTACTGATTTACCACGTGCTTCGAATACATGTGAAATTTGCAGGGGCAGTGCGGCGGACATCTCCTTGCCATAAAACATTCAGAAATGGGAGGAGGCCTGTGACCAGTAGTAGGACGTATATAGGCTGTAACTTCTTAACTTTTACTCCTTACCTTCGTACTCTAATCCAAAGTACCGAAAACTTTCAGCTCGAGTTACAAAATCGTTTTCCGTACCTAGAAGACTGCAATGAAGTGGATGACATGAATGACAAGTTTGTGGAAACTGTCCATGCGGTCGGAGCTAAGTTCTGCAAGATCTGTCGCAGAAAACACAAAAACTATCCATTCACAATCTTAATATCATGGCTGTTAGACGGGAAACGAAGCTGCAGTATTAATCAAATTTGACAGTATACAGGTAACTGAACAAACATATCTCCAAATGCATGCGAAGGGTCTTATGCAACTTTAATACAGCTCGTATTAAAGAAGCAATCGAGCGGAGCCAGGGCTCCGAAGTCTTTGCCAGAGACCTGTCTCCCAAAAAGAGCTAACTGTCGAAGCTGAAGACCGAATGAGGCAGCATTGTTTCCGGGAAACCTGAAATTTTGAGTGAGATTGAGAGGTTCTATGGGCAGCTATACACGTCATTGTTCGAGCCACATGCAAGTGTGAGTAACAATCCAAGAGCATTTCCTATCCGACACTATTCCGATGATATTCTGGACATCGTACTACTCCGGAGGCGTGGAGCAGAATTGCGGTGGTATTGTTCTCCAACAATGGCGAAAACGCTCTCTTGAAGAACTACTGTAGTAGTAAGTAAGTAACTGAAATAACCTAACGGATTAGTAAGCTGAAGTGGCAATGGTCCGGCCATATAGCTCGAAGAACTGAAAACCGATGGGTAGGAAAGGTTCTCGAGTGGCAGCCTTGTACTGGCAGACGAAGTGAAGGGCATCCCCCCACTAGAAGGAGTGACGACCTGGTAAGACATGCAGGAAGTCGATGGATACAGAAGGCTCGGGACCATGCGTTGTAGCATTCCTTGGGAAAGGCCTATGTTCAGAAGTAATGAATAACAACTAACAACTAACATTCCACCTGATGGTAAGCTTCACTTGGTTTTCACTCCTCACGACTAAGCCATCCTTATAGTCCCTTGTATGGGTTCATGGTAGACGATAAAAAATTATATGATAAACGGGTTTAATGTACTGATAAATATTTTCCACAACATCTTAAATCTTGTTTAGCTACTTTCATTACAATATAAATAAAAAGTTAAAGTGATAGTTAAAGTGACGGCCTACATACGTCCCATTAATGGGCCCAGGCCTCCTGTCATTTCTGAGAGGGTTTTAGGACAAGTAAGTGCAGGGCGATGTTTTCCCATGTATAAATATGTAAGTAGTTTTTATTTACGTGTAGCTATTCAATACTTAACTAGTAAAACTGTTGAATAAAACCAATAATACGGATTTTATCACGTTTAATTTTAACCTATTTTACTTACCCTCCTTTGTATTTACGTCTTCCCAAGACTGGGTGATGAACGCATAAACCTAGGAAATTAAACATGAAGCGTATTTTCGGTGGAAAGGTGACCGCCGACTCGTTGCTGCTCCTGTTTTATAGTTTAAATAATGGTTTGATCTGGATTTTGATACTTAAAAGAGATGTGCTTTTGTGTATCAAGTTTATGTGCATATTAAATATTGGAAACTATGAAACAAGTGCCCCGATAGTGATTTATACATGTTGTTTTATCTGTTAGGCTCCTTGAAATTGTATCATCATCGACTGTCTGCTGGCTCAAGCTGACCGTCAAAATCTTACAAAAGTTCCAGATGTGACGCATCAACATATTGTGGAGAAAAAACAAATCATTATGAAAAATAACTATTTATTAATTGACTCTGGCAAAATCACAAGCATGTGAGACCATTACCAAAGAAAACAAAAGACAAAATTAAAAACAACAAAATCCGTAAAAATTAGTTTTATTTAGTGTAGTAATCGTGATCTTATTGGCAAAGGGGTCATATTTTAATTGATTGATTATAATTTGGAATCTATATGAATTTCAGTTATGTAACAATTTTATATTATTACAGAGCAACTATTTCGTTTTAATAGAAATTTAACGTTATACGGTTTAGTCGTTAGAGCTTAATAGTCAAAAGTTAGAAATAAGACTCAAAATTATTGAAAATTATTGAAACTACCCTAAAGTACAGTTGGTTTTTCTGGAGAACTTTAATGCCCGTCATCAGGACTGGCATATATAAAGCGCAAGTCCGGTCGTGCATCGAGTACTGCTGTCACATATAAGCTGGTGCTGCAAAATGCCACCTGGCAGCATTCGACTTAGTGGAGAGACGTGCTAAGAGGCTCATTGGTGACCTTGATTTGGTTGAAACCAATCTTGTCAGCTTTGGGCACAGGCGCAGAGTAACCAGTCTCTCGGTATTCTATAGCATGCATTTCGGTGAGTGTGCGCCGGAATTACACGCTTTAATTCCTGCCTCTCCTTTCTACCATTGGACAACCAGGCGGTCGGCGGTTCTTCATCCCTTTGCTGTAGATATTCCACGCATTAGAACCAAACGGTTTGCTTCGTCTGTTGTAATGCATACAGCAAAGGAGTGGAATAATTTGCCGGCATCTATCTTTCCGTCCGAATACAATCTGGGCGTCTTCAAAGCAAGAGTGAATAGGCTTTTGTTACGATAAGACAGTGTGATTTACCATCTAAGGCTGCATCAGTACTTACCACCATGTAGGATTGTTGTCAAGCACTGGCTTATAATAAGTAAAAAAAAAAACTTTAGGTTAAATACAAAAAGTCGTTACACATGACCATCGCGGTAAGCAGTTAGAAAATAAAAGATATCACCGAAGTAAATGACGTATGCAAACCACAAGCAAAAAAAAAACACACAGCGCATCACTATGCCACATAAGACTCTTTACGTCACCTTTGTTTCTACTTCAAGAACTACCACGGCAGACAGAATAACGATACCGATTAAGACTCGTAGAATAACTGATTTAAGTTAATTGCCTGCGCCGCAATTAATACTGCTCGAAAGAATGGTGGATTTAGAATTGTATCTTCAAATTCTTTTATCTCTGTATTTTATATCATAATCTATAACATTAATTCATATTCTACTCTCATACATAAGTTATAGTGTATGAAAAAATAAACATCTGCGCAACTTAATTATACAACATTATTTAATGGTCTCAAAAGACTATTAAATACAAACACAAGACAGGTTTATGGAAGTTATTGAAGATATACAAAGGACAAGGTAGGGCTAAGTAAAACAATATCGTCGTTTAAAACATTTATATAACACTAGCATTTTAGTAATTAGTTACTATAAACTTTATTAATTCCCAATAAAATGAAATAGCGAAAGAACTAAAAAATTAACGTTAGAATTTTCAAATAATTATGAATTTAATTATTTAAACATATGTAAGTTATTTACTTTATTATATTAATTTAGTAACGTTTTAAAAAAAAAGTGAAACTTAGATTGTCGGCGTAGTTCAAATTATTACACAACGGTTAAAACTAATTTTAGGCTATATTTATAAAAATATTTTTTTTAGAAAAATACAATAATCATATAAAATAGAAATTAACATCTAAAGGAAGGAAAATACTTAACCCTCCTTTTAAAAGTTTCGTAATCGGATAAAAAGTAGCATATAATTTGCCTCGGGCTCCTAACTACTTAGCCACAAAATTTAATGGAAATGAAACTACTGGTTCTGACCAGATCTTAGATTATTTTCCTGTGGCATTTGTATGTAAGGCAATATGAACATGATTACTTTACCTAGTCAGGTCATAAATTCTGTCACATGTTTAATATAAAATAATTGAAACAAGTTTATTCATTATGTAACCATTTATATATAAAAATGAACTTAACCAAACATAGATTCTTATGACACTGAAGTTTATTCAAAATGACCTCCGTGATTTTGAATACAGGCCTTCAATCTGCGCGGTCAGTCGTCTATCGCAGCACGAACGAGGTCCATGTCAATATCGGCGGCTGCCTTAATCAAGGATGTCTTGAGTGACTCCAAATTGGGATGAGGCTTTGAGCACGCCTTTTCCTCCAAGTGTTGCCATATCTTGTAATCTAACGGATTCAAATCTGGACTGGAGGAGGCCCAGTCTTCGTGCCGGATGAAGTCGATTTCACGCGCCGCCAGCCAGTCTTGTGTGCTCTTCGCTCTATGAGCTGGCGCCGAATCTTGTTGGAATACCCAGTACCTGTTATTGAACATGGTATGAGAAACAGGTTCCACAAGGTTCGTCAGGACTGTGTTTTGATACACAACTGCATTCGTTTTTGCACCTTTCTCACAAAAATGTACCTCTGTTGAGCCCCAATAAGAAACTCCGATCCATACCATGAGCGAGGATGGAAAATGACCTCGTTGGACACGCGGAATACGGTTGCTCGCTTCTTCACTACTGTGTGCGTACACCTTATCATTTTGTTTGTTGTAGCTCTCTTCTAAGGTAAAAATTTTTTCATCCGAAAAAAGAATTTCCCGATATTTTTTCCCGCGTACCGCTTCAAGAAAGCGCGGCATCTCTTCAGTCTCAGGTCCATTAGACGAGCATTTAAACGATGTCCTCTTTTTCTTCGATATGCCCGAAGCCCTAAGTCTTCATTTAACACCCTTTTCATCGTGGTTCTGCTTAACCCCATCTGAAGGGCCAACAGTTTCTGCTTACGTTTGGGATTTCTTTGAATTCGCGCCTTTACAGCTTTTATAACTGCTGGAGTCCTAACAGACCGAGGGCGACCACATCTTGACCTGTCATCGACACTATAGTCTTCATTGTATCGTTTGATGGTACGATAAACGAATCTTTTGGTTATATTCAAATTTTTCAGTATGTCAAAAATTTGAATTGGCGCGTAACCGCAACGATGCAACGCAATAACTGCAACACGGTCTTCTTTAAGCGTCCACTCCATATTTAAAAATGAGTAAAATTCTAAAAAGTATACAGTTTTATTTTCATGAACAATTCGAAATTCGAATTCAATAAACTTAAGTTACTAGTTCATATTTCATTCATTATTTGGCTTAATGATCCTCCAGGCATGCAATAATTATTTATCAGTTGCCCTTTTAAATAGTTATTTAATGATATTCTCAAATTTTTACCTATGTCTTCACTATACATAATAACTTTTTTTTTTCATTGTCTGAATTACTTCTTAGTTTTTTTTTATAATACTGTCATAGTGTAAATGAAGAAAATTAGTCAATATTGCTTGTTGTGTTATTAACACACACTGTGCCTAAAGAAACTGGCGTTGAGCGCTGATACTCATTTTGATGTTTTAATAGGGAGTTAAAACGTTCTTCTTTATAGTTACACGACTTAACCAAGTTATCCATGGATAGTATGCGTCCTTTTATTTCATTTTCTGCTGATTTATATTTATTTGACATAATTTGTAATAAGGTTTGACGAGATAAAATTTCTGACTATATATTAGTCTTATAACAATTTTTCATGTTTTCCACCTCAACTGAATACAATTTAAGTTTGTTAAATAATTCTTGCTTTTCCTTACACACTTTTATATAATTTTAGTACTAATTTTGGTTTTAATTCATTTTTGCATTCTTTAATATATTTATTAATTTTATATATTACCTTAATTTCCTTCTACTGTTCTTCTGTTCCTTTTTACTGTTCTTGATGTGACAGAATTACTACCAGTCAAATCTATTTATTTGCATTCTACGTGCTCCTCGAACAGACTCTCAGTTTGGCATGCTTGCAAGTTATCTATAAATTGTTTAAATTGCAAAATTTGCTCATTAGTCTTGTTGCATCGGCCAAACTCATCGACTGTCTCCTGGAGCTGATCCCTTTCCTTTAAAATTTCTGTATAGTCTCTATGCAATTTTACGACATCACGTTTTAATTGTGTATTATTCGAAATTATACTTATTATTTCCTTTTCATTGTCATCCCTTTCTTTAACCAACTGCTGACACTGCTCCTTGGACGCCTTCAGTTCTTGGAGCGCAATATGAAGTTGGTTCTCCATCTGGCGCATCTTGGCGTTACAAGTATTCATTTTACTATGTATTATAAATAGTAAAAGAAAACAAAGATGGAAAATCAAAGGAGCAGAGTAAGCAAATGTCTAATTGTAGGTAGGACTTTATCACAGAGCTTAAATCAAATTATCAAGAAAACAATTTAAAATAAAATCCGCAAACAACAACAAAACTTTTATTTTTCGTAAATATAAAAAGGGATAACAAGAATTACAGTAACTTTATACTTACTTTAAAACCCTAAACGAAGTTCGTTACCTGCTGTCACTTGAGTTGATACACAATACATTTATTTATTTAGATATTGATGACTTTTACAAATTACACAATACAAATTGGTCATAATTCACAACTAAAACTCAAGTTTGAGGTAGAAATTATCAAATTATAATATTTAATTTTACAAAATTATTTGGAAGCAAATCATTAAACAATTTGTCACGGGGTTAAAAAACCGCCAAGAATTGGTAGCGGTCATCCATATTTGGAACAATTTTCTGCAGCACTTCGCCTACGAATTATTTAAAATAAGAAATACCAAAGCCATCATCATTTTCTGTACAGAACGCAGCAAAGTTTTGTTCAAGGCACTATGAATAAAGCGGCTGATAAAAATGTTACATTCATAACTGTTAAAAAAATTGTTACTGTAACCAGGTTTCAAAAAATCAAATAAAATTCAAAAAATCAAAAATATTTAATCAAAAAAATGTAGATCTTTATGTCTTTACATACATATATTGATTTATGGCCGCTTAGTAACCGACGGTAACTCTAAACTCGTTAATTAAGACCAGGCAAAATCTTTCTTTTCAAATTTTCGCCGAGTTGTAAGTAGAAATCCAAATACGCCATGTGCCAATTTCATTAAATATATTTTATATGAAGTGATCTCGTGACTACCTTTCATCAATTCACCATTGATAAAAATGAGAACAGCAATTTTACAATTGTTTTTACAAGAAACATATCAGTTGCACCTTGCAGCTTGTTCATTATTTTTATTATAAATACCAATAAATGTAAATTACCAATAATTGAATTATTAAAAAATCACAATATTTATTTTTAATTTTACCCTGTCAGAAACGTTCTACTCTATAGAAAATGAGGCGTATGAAATGATTGACAATCACTAGATAATTTTATTTAGGTACAAAGATGTTTTACGTTTTCCTGGCCCTCACATAATATTTTTCTCAGCATTACATACCCTTCTGTATCTGAAACGAATACGAATATTGCATATGTATACGATACGAAAGCTAAGAAAGGCTATATAAGTTCCTCTACTAGGCACAGGAACTCTTCTTATTTCTGAGAGGGTTTTAGGGCACGGAAATGTACGTTGCACTGTCCCAATGCGTGTTAGCGAACTTCACATTTCTGCGAATTTTTTTTCTTATTCCTCAAGATGTTTTCCTTCACCGCCGAGCACGTGGGATCAAACCCGGGCGAAATTTACAGCGAGCGCTCAGACCCAGAGCTTCTAATACGACACAAATAAATACGATTCAACAAATATAATAAAAACTATTACGTACAACTTAAAACTTAAACACTTGATAGCACGTGATGCGTACCGGAAGAAGATACAGCACCACACCGTGCAATGTAATTAAGGATGCTTAACCGTGACATAAGTCTCCGTGCTGCGCAAGCATAATAGGTAGTATATCACTTATATACTTTCACCTCTGCAGAGTATTAATATTTGCTCTTTTCTAACTACTACAGAACGTAGTCGCTAGACGGTGTTGACGTCGGCTAAAATTTCTGCGGTCGCCGTTTAAGGGATCTTTACTATTTATATTTAGAATGATGCAACAGTGAGCAGGGTCTTCCAACTTAAAACATGAAATTATTAACAGGCTTTCAAGTTTATCGGTGATAATCATATTATTTATTTCTGTCCTAAAAAAATAAAAAATATAATCACTTTTGTGATGATAACAACTAATAGAACTAAAAATAACTTTTGAGTATATATGACGGGCAAGGCAGTATAAATACTCAAACGTTATTTTTAGCCTATACTTCATTTTAGGTAAATAATGCAGTGCAATAATAGGATAGGAATACGTGGACAAATGTTTTTAACAGTTGATTTTAAGTAAAGAATTAGTTGTAAATAGCATGACTACACTGATTGTGTTTGTATATAGTGTATTACAGGCATATTTTTTTGATTTGATATAAAATAAAAGAGACATATTGGTAAAAATTACATTAAAGAATATATGCTTGAAGAAAAATATTAAAAAATAATTTTTAACCAAATATATAGACATTTTTTTAATTTTAAACTTGTTTATATCACTTTCACTATTAATTTTTATAAGCGTGAAACCATTTTCTTTACGCAATAATATTTTACCGTATGAATTGCAACAGTATTTACAACTGTACAAATTCTGTTGCCAGGAAGAATAAATGCATACTTTTGGATGTGAGACTTTTCAATATATAGACAGGAGTTTTTGGACCGCTTAGATTTAAGTGATGGGTACTACTTCTGATCTTCTTTTATCTCCTCTGGTCAATTTTTCGTATCATTGTATATATATATATATATATCATATCCCTTGTTGCCTCAGCCAGTATCGGAATCCTCGGCGTCGACATATCGAGTAGCGTGCAGTTTCGTGGTCACTTGGAAGAGAAGGCCAAATTGGCCTCTAAAAAGCTTGGCGTGCTCAGCAGAGCGGGACAGTATTTCATGCAGCCCAACACCTGCAACTTTACAAGGCGCAGGTTCGGCCTCACATGGAATACTGTTCCCATCTCTGGGCTGGGGTTCCCCAGTGCCAGCTTCTTCCACTTGACCGCATCCAGCGCAGAGCGGCTCGAATCGTCGACGACCGAGTCCTTTCCGATCGGCTCGACTCATTGGTACTGCGAAGAGATGTTGCATCTCTTAGCATTTTCTTTCGCATTTACCATGGGGAGTGCTCTGAGGAATTGTTCGGATTAATCCCAGCCGCCAAATTTCACGAACGCACATCGCGGCAGAACTCCCGATACCAACCACACCATCTGGATGATTGGCGGTCCACCACTGTGCGATTTAGAAGATGTTTTCTTCCTCGCACAACTTCCTTGTGGAATAGTTTACCACCAGCGATTTTTCCGGACCGATACGACTTAGGGACCTTCAAGAAAAGAGCCTACTCCTTTTTAAAAGGCCGGCAACGCATCTGCAATTCCCCTGGTGTTGCGGTTGTTCATGGGCGGCGGTAGTCACTTACCATCAGGTGAGCCGCATGCTCGTTTGCCCCCTCTCCTATAAAAAAAAATCACCTCATCGTATTTTTCAGACATAAATTCCACAGACACCTGTAATTTAATGCTTTATGATTTGATTTCATCGATGCTTGAAGTAGGTAATAAAATGTTTGTGAATTCCCTTTTGAATTATATAAATTCTGATTGTTTTATACTCTCTTCTTTTTCCATTTTAGTTCGGCTGGTTATAGTACAAAGTTCTGGCTGATCTTGCTTTGTGCAGATATTTGGGTCAGACGCAAAGTGATCAGAGTGCGCAAGCGTCTTAGGCGGCATACGATCGACAGGCATTATTATTTATAGAACCAAGTACGCAGAAAAAAATTCTTATTATTACTTCAGTTGGAATCAATGATAACAAAATGCCATAAACTACAAAAAAATCAGTCCGGTTTCGCAAATTTGTGAGCTACGATGCGTTTTATGCGTTTTCTATATAATTATTGTTGATTTTGTTTGTTAATATTATTATATAAAATATTTGCATGGCACACATGAGTTTTTTATTAAATTTAGAATTTTTATTTACATTATCATTTGTCCGTCTATCCGAGCTGATCTTTGGAATGGCTAAACCGATTATAATAAAACTTTACGAACAAATAGGGAGTAATACCAGTAGTGATCTAGTTTAAATTTTATTCGAAAAATTTAGAAATTTTATCATATATCGATAAGATAAAATAAATGATTTTTAATGATTATCTTACGTCTAACGCTACATTAATAGACCCCACCCAGGCAAAGCCAGAGCGGGTCGCTTGTTATAAATGTTATTTTAAAATTAATGTACCTACTTGCTTATACAATTCTTTTCAAATATTTTCCCATTAATAGAAAATTTACAATTACCGTTTAACGCGGTGTAAGAATATCTACAAAAGATATCTACAAAAGTTTGTAGATATTCTTACACCGCAAAAATGCGTTCATTTGTAATGCCATGTTACGAGTTAAAAGGGTCTTCGGTTTTAGTTACTCACCATACGAAATACAGTATCATAATACGGCTATTTTACGGTGTTACTTTGTGCGAGTTTAGTCCTTCTTTAACCGACCCTTTCGTGCTGTAACCATAGTACGCGTCAACGTGACTCCACCACTTATATAATATATAGATAAGTTATAAACATAGTGGATATATAATAGGACACAATATATAGATGCCATGTGGTTACGGCGTAAAAGAAACCCTCAACTTATTCAATTTCGTGGGTGTCGTAAGAAGCGACGATGGGATATGCCTAAAGGATGTTATAGTTTCCAAGAGATGGCGATATTATATCCTTTTATTGTGTTTACACCAGAAAAAAAACAGATCGAGAACGTACAATAGGGTGAAAGGTGCGAAAAAGTACAAGACATATTGCGATCATCACGTATACGTACCAATTAAGGAAAATCCTTCCTACTACAATAAATGCCATATTTCTGTCCAGTTCTGACCAAAAGTTGACTTAATGGAGTGGTGATGACGAAAAAAAGATATATTATAGATAAATACTCTTTCAATATATTTTCTTAACACAAATATTGAGTTATTAAACAATTTAATATGGATATATATTAAAACAACATTAGTTTACTATCACAAAAAAATTAGAGTAGTATAATATAACGAGAACATAAAATAATATTCACTCAACCCAAAGTAAGGTTGTTAGTAACTGATACAATCTGTTGAGCCGGGATCCTGCCCGCTAGGCTTTGAAGTTTCATATCAAAGCAAAACAAGATCATATTGTTTTAATAACTTATAACTAACAACACAACCAATCATATTAAACAATCAGTATGTTCCAGGTGTGTCTGCATTCTAATAATACTTTATATCACGGTTTTAAGTATCCGTGTCTCAGTAGCATAAGCGAATCCTATTTCATTCCGTAGTTATCCTAAGTGGTGATTGTGGGAAATGCCATAATTTTTCCGTCGTCAAATAACAATGTTTACACTATATGTTCCGGTTTAAACGTTTTTTACTTACAGGTTATGAGGCATTCCATCTTAGTCCTCAGAAAGAACGCATCTGTAGCGGACTGCAATAGCCACTTAACACTGAGTGGACACTTAAGTTTTACAAAAAAAATATATGTGCAGTTCACACACCGTTGAAGTGAAACATTCAAATGAAATGAAATATAAATTAATAAGAATATTTTATTTCGCGTAAAATTGCTTTGTAAAAGCGCCATCTTCTTCATTCTTACGTAAAATAGATGGCCTAAACACGACTACTTTAATTTAATTTTCTATCTCGTTCTTTCGTTAAATCCTATGTATGTATATGTTTGTTTCTTTTTAGTGTCGCTTTTTCGTTTCATCAAGCTTAAAATCACAAAGATTCTAAAGAAGTTTTCACTTCAAAAATCCTAGAAAGATCATAAAATTTCCAATGATGGTCGTAAAACACATATTCCGCCCGTCCGTCGTTCGGTGACGGGGTACGAGTGTGTATATGAGAGTTATACAATGTTCTTTTTACTTATTCACTACAGCCTATCAAAATTTCACAGCTGTGCATCACATGTCACATGGATGGGATATTTCTCATAGTTGCCACACTTGGCAGGCTGATGGCAACTGCAGTTTTTTTTTTGAGATGTTATCAGGAAGATGCTGCTGCACATCTCTTGTTTCACTTTCCCTCTGTCTCCATTTACAGCTACCATGAGTTGGTGTGGGCTTGTGGATTATTTTAGGGTGCCACTTCACGGCACCCATCCAAAACTACAAAACCCAAATCCCATACAGGTTAGAGATGTGGAGGAATATCTAGTGCATGGGTGTCAGCTCTGTGCTAAAACCCGATATCCAGGATGAAATAATCTACTAGCAACCCGAGCTGGACTGTCGAACTTGAATTAATAAAGTTAATCGAGTGTCTAAGTATTCCATTGGCACGTGAAAAGTCCTCTAACATGCACTGGTTTTAGAACGGAGAAGTATTACTGCCCTTAAATAATTAAATATTATTAGATATGAGAAGATAGTATGTAACCAGCAATGGGACGTATATAAGATTTTATTTTTTGGTAGGTTTACACTGCAGCTGTAATATGGTTGCTAGTTACGGGATTTCTTATAGCAGTAGAATTCTTATTTAAGTGAATGATAAGTTCAAGTAACTGTTTTGCAACTAACGAAGCATTTGATCTTAATCCATAACGAAGAACAACGGATCTGTATTTTGATTCTAATTCGAGGGTATAAGTCTATGTGCCATAGCATAGGACTGAGCACATTTTTCAACCATACTTGTATAAATAATTTAATAGTTTGAAAAAACTTAAACAACACGCATTGTTCATGAGCTGTGATGATATTGGTAACAATTTTATTTTATTCTGGTTATCCTGATCAAGATACTAGGTTATAGTTATTAAATAATCGTATTGTCGTCGGTCCTTGATACGAGTGCAAATTTTTAAGTCGATCGGCGGTCTACAAGTCGGTAAAAATTACATTTACATATATAGATAGATGCACACGATGCAATAAGTGTTAAAAGCATAATATTTTACTTAGAACTGTATGAACACTACATTATATTTATAAGTTTTTACGGCTTTAATCAAATTGCTATTTCTACGCAGCAACATTTGCATGCAGGAGTTTCCCCTTTGGTTTCTCTTGAGAATTCGGCACGTGTTCCGCCTGTCAGGCGGTAAATAAGCTTAACAACCAGGAAGGAAGGAAGGGTTTACAAAATAATGTTATGTAAAAATTATAACAACTACAAACATTGTAGTACTATACTTAGCTCATAATATTCATAAAACCCATAAATGTAAACTCATATTTTATCTACGCCCATATTTTTATTAAGATTTAATCACACAGCGAAACTTTACTTCTGGATTTTATAAAAAGCAGCCGATATTCAACTAAAACCTATAGGCATCCCCCATAAATTATTTTCTCATAGAAGGGATATTCTTCATGGCTGCCAAGGTCGGCAGGCGGATGGCACCTGCAGCTTATTACTTTGAGCTGTTGTCAGGAAAATGCTGCTGTCCATCTCTTGTTTCAGTTTCCCTCTGTCGCCTCTTACAACACCCACGGGATGATGTGAGTTAGTGGATTATCTTACGTCGCCACAACAAAACTAATATTTACGGAACAACGAAGGGGAATTAGAATAAAAATAAAGTTAAGGAATGTTATAAAATATAAAGTTGCGAAACGAAGAAATTGATAGAAGGACTAGCGGATTGTAATTCCTGAGTTTCCACATCAAATAAATCTGAAAACACGCGGAGAAAGTATTAAGGTTTCTCGTGAAACGGTACCTTTCCTCCCTTTTACTTTCCCGTTCGTAACGACAGAAGCCGTGAAAACAAATTACTACACTAGAGAACGAACTCGAGAAATTAAATTCAAACTTAGAAATGATAAGTAGATCTAACAACGCTCATAATTTATTACTATGGTAACCTGTTCAGTCAAATTTTTAAAATATTTTATAAAATCAAAGTAAAGCTACAACCTTTATAGGTCCCATTGCTGGGCACAGGCATCACTTCTGAGAGATTTATGGAACAATTTAGCCCGCCCCACTGCTCCAGCGTCTAGTAGCTCACTTCAAAATATTTTCATTCTTTAGACATGAAGGTATCTTCACAATGTTTTCCTTAACTGCCGAGCACGTAGTAAATCAGCACTTAAATTGCAATAAACAATTTAATTAATGCCAAGGGGGATCGAACTCGGTTTGCGCGCGCACTGTGAAATTTACGGCAGGCGCTTTAGCCTCTTGCAATATTGGCAATATTTTAAAGGTATGAAGGAGTGGTAGTAGGTATATAATATATACATATATATATTTATTATATATATAGTTATTTAATACAATTTTCTTAGTAAGTAAATTGGACTGATCGGTAGCACAGTGTTTAAATTTCTGGCTGGAGAGTTGCGAGGCCGTGTGTTTAATTCACGCACGAAACAAATTATATGACCTACGAATAATTGTTCCGGGTCTTGATATTTGTGCTTGTGCAATTTATTTATTTAAAACGCATACAAAATACCTGGGAAAATCCTATTGTACTTACCATTTTTAAGCCAAAAAATAGAATAACACATATATAATCCAGTAATTGTACACACCATGATTTGTTCACTTATCTATGAATATATTTCGCCGCGTAGTGGCGGTGTAAGATAATCCACTATTTCATAATATACCTAAAGCTTTGGATGTCGCAAGAGGCAATAAAGGGAAATAAAATAGGGGGTGGATGATGCAACAGCGTATTTCTCATTACTTCTCAAAATAATAAAAACCTGTGGTAGCCAACTCATTTGTCAAGCACGGTGGCTAGTCTCAAAGGATACTAGCCGCTTTGCAGGGTTATAGTGAGTGCACAGGTGTGTACGAAAGCAAAGAAAGGTGCCTCCCCATCCCCTCGTTTTCATATTCCGATGGGACGGCAATACAACACGAACGGATAGAGATCAGACGAAGTGCATACGGCTTTACGTGCGTTCCGAGGTATAACACCGCCAACTTGCGGACCTTTTTGTACCATTATTATATTCTGTGCCGCTACTGACAATTTCTTTCTTCAAAACTACAATAACTGATTTTGGCCCGACCCGGCATTCGAATCATGTACCTCATGATCAGCAGTCGCGTTCAGAACCATTAGACCAAAGACGTGGTCAAATGTATAATATAACCATAGCTACCATTCAGTAGTCCACTGCTGAATATAGTCCTTCCCAAAGAAATGCTACATAGCACGGTCTTTTCGAGCACGGAGCCTTTCACCTGAACTATAATTATAAGCTTTGATATAATTATTATTACAATAATTTTAGAGGAGGTTATCTATACAAATAAATAAAATTGAAGTGTCTGTTTGTAATGTCAAAATTACAGTGTTTTACTAAATGCATAGGAAAGTATAAACGGCACTTATAACGAAAATATACTTTTTTAAATTTTTGTCTGTCTGTTTTCTGTTTGTTCCAGCTAATTTCCGAATCACTGGCAAATAGCTGATGTCATAAGGAGTAACTTAGGCTACTTTTATTTTAGAGAAATAATTAGGGTGCTTGGCAAAAAAATTAAAACCCTAAATTACACGCGGGTGAAGTCGCGGGGAACAGCTAGTAATATTATATAATTATTAAATGGATACCCACTTACAAAGATAACCAATGCAATTATGTTCTGCATCTGTAACCTTCTGAGTTTGAAGTTAGTTGCAGGTCTCCAAGGGCTGTAGCTAGACTAAAACTGCATTAAGGTCAACACTGGACTATTTCAAACACATCATACAAATGCAAATTCGATTACTCCGAGATATAAAAATGACGTACATTATGTATACGTACCAATTTAAAAGGGTAATTGATGGATGGCGACCATTAGCGTTTTTCAACATATCTCCAAAATCCTCGAATATTTTTAAGGCGAGAAGTGAATGTGACTAAATATATGTATAAACAAAATGATGTATTTCTGTTACCAAATACTTAAAGAGTAATCACATTTCAGAGGCAAGCTAAATAATTGAACTTTAAAATAAATAAAAATCGACTTCAATGAACTACAAGGAATATAGTCATCTCTTCGGTTGGAACTTGACCAAATTGAAAAGAAACTACCACTATGTTACCCCTTTCTAACAAAAACATGGAATTATCGTTGTAAATATATAAAAAATATGGTGTCGAATGAGTACCTCGTTTTTCATTCGGTTAGAAAGTACTTTATAGTGAAGTTTCAAGCTAATTTAAAGTTAAAATTAATTAATCTACCCCAAAGGTATTTAAGCTTACTTATTATAATATTATATATGTTATTATTTATATATAATGTATATTCAACACTCAATAGGTAAATAGCTTTATGTCCGATTTGAAGTTTTAAAATAAGTAGAATAATCTATGCGATGATGTCTGGGACATAGCTACTTATTTAAAAAAAAATTACCTGGATTTTTATAAGGTAAAAAACCAACTAGCCTAATAACTCAATATAATAAAAAACATAATATAAATTATCAACACAAAATCACGAAAACAATGTTTATTAATTTATCATTTATTTTCTGAAAGTTTCTAAAATCAAATTTGTCTTACCTAAAAGCCCCGAGAGTAATGTTAGACAATACTTGTAGGTACTTGTAAAAGGTTCCTAAAACTAATTCAACAATACACTAAGTTTATTTGAGTATATCGGAAATACAACAGGAGATCCCACTTCTGATCTCAGAAATACATCATGAGGTTAATTGTTAAAAAAATAAAAAGTTGAGAGCCGATGTTCAATTGCTCTCTTGCTTACGTAATTAATCATTATCAGCAATAAAATAGCGTACTGCACTATACATTCAGTATGGAGCAATACAGTTCAACCATATCGTAATATCTCCCCGTCACAATTAAACATTAGTGTAACATAAGATAAGGGATGTAATTACATGATAATACCAAAGTTTGCAAACCAACAGCAACACTACCCCTCTCATTGTAACACAGAGCAGCCTCTAAGCAACATCTTCCTTGCCTGCACTAGAATAATTACTAAAACTAACAGAACCAGGATACTGTCATTCTACGAGTGTTAGCAGTCATCGAATTACTTAGACGGAATCTCCCGCGCAAGTTTTCTTTGTGCCCAGAAGCAAAGTAAAGGGCTACCCTCCGGGAAGCGGGGGAGGAAGGTGGTGAATGCTGTAAGCATACCACGCAGCTGGCTGCATGGTTACGTGGGACTCACTGTGAAACTTAAGCGCCTACCCACTAAAAACTACCAGGGACTGGCTTTGGCCTGTATGGCCTTTCTGCCGAATCGGATGCGACCCCCTTTAGGGAAAGGGGGCGCAGTCCCGCGCACGGCGCCTACAGTATCTTAATCTCATGGCTGTTAGACGGGAAATGAAGCTCAGCAAATTCGAGAGTACTAAGCAAACAGATCTCCAAGTGCATACAACGGGACTTACGCAATTTTATTACAGCTCGTATTAAAGAAGCGGTCGAGCGGAACCAGGGCTCCGAAGTCTTTGTCAGAGATCTGTCTGCCAAAAAGAGCCAACTGTCGAAGCTAAAGACCGAATGTGGCAGCATTTTTTCCGGGAAACCTGATATCTTGAGTGATATTGAGAGGTTCTATGGGCAACTATAGACGTCATTGTTGGAGCCATACGCAAGTTTGAGTAACAATCCAAGAACAAATCTTATCCGACACTATTCCGATGATATCCCTGACGTAGTACTACTCCGGAGTGGTTGAGCAGAAATGCGGTGGTTTTGATCTCCAACAAAGGCGAGAACGCTCCCTTGAAGAAATACTGACCGATTCCCCTTCTCAGCCGCGTCTACCTGCAGTTTTTGACAGTCATCAATATTCGTCTCGCATGAAGCCTCCCGAATAAGCCAGTTTCCGAAAACACTTTAGCACTATACGCCACATACATTCCCTTCAGCAAATTGTACACAAGACCGTAGAGTTCAATCTGCCACTTTGTCTGGCGTATGAAAAATCCTTTGATTCCGCCTAAATTTGGGCGGTGCTGCAGTCTCTTCATCGGTGCCAAGTTGACTGTCGGTATATCGAAGTGTTGAAGTGTTTGTACAGTAGGGCTACGATGGCTATTCGAGTACAGAACCAGAGTAAGAAACCTATCCAACTGCAGAGAGGTGTAAGACTTATACTTATATCCCCGAAACTCTTTACCGCTGCATTGGAAGATGTTTTCAAGCTACTGGATTTCAAACGATACGGTTTTACAGTCAATGGCGAATACATCACTCAACTTGGATTTGCCGATGATATAGTCCTTATGGCAAGATCACTGGAAGACCTAAGCACTATGCACAATGACCCCAATAGTGTTTCCCAACGGATAAGTCTTAACACTTTCACTGTCCGGTTTCCAGAAACAATAGTAAGACAATAGCAGTGCCCTATATGTAGTGCACGGGACAGCGAAAGGGTTAAGGTGAACATGGATAAAACAAAAGTCATGTGTAACGTCCAAGTCACACCTATGCTGGAGTTGTTGGGAGCTCTAAGCTCGAAGTAGTTGACGGGTATGTTTACCTGGGACAAATAGTCCGACTAGGTAAGTCTAACTTCGACCGAGAAGTCAAGCGACGGATTCAACTCGGCCGGGCAGCGTTCGGTATCTTATAACACATACACTCACTGTCTTTTTTCATACATATACACACGCACATATGCACACACGTACACACATACACACACACGAACGACGTTCGGGCGCGTGCACTTATGCCCACATACACACACCCTGTTTCTTTTTTGTTGAATGCATTTAGTTAAGGGAGGGCGAGAACCTTCTACCACAAGTATCTTTATACTTAAAAACACTCCTCAAACTTGTACTAATTTAAAAATATGTTGGAAACAACAAACTTTCATTCATTCATTCACTTTCCTTCATCCATTCATTTATTCAGACGTCAGTAAGGACTGGACTTAAAAATTTGCTCTAGTATCAAGGGATACTAGAGCAAATTTTTAAGTCAATCGGCGGTCTACAAGTTGGTAAAAATCTCATTTACATATATAGATAGATAGATAGATAGATGCACATGATGAAATAAAAGTGTGTTAAAAGCATAAGATTTTACTTAGATCTGTATCACCACTACATTATATTTATAAGCTTTTATGGCTTTAATCAAATTGCTATTTCTACGCAGCAACATTTGCATGCAGGAGTTTCCCCTTTGGTTTCTCTTGAGAATTCGGCATGTGTTCCGCCTGTCAGGCGGTAAATAAGCTTAACAACTAGGAAGGAAGGAAGGGTTTACAAAATAATGTTATGTAAAAATTATAACAACTACAAAAATTGTAGTACTATACTTAGCTCATAATATTCATAAAACCCATAAAAGTAAACTAATACTTTATCTATGCCCATATTTTTATCATTTAAATTATTTTACTGTAAACATTAAGTACAACTATCGGACGAGAAATGACGTTGTTACTTATAATCACACAGCGAAGCTTTACTTCTGGATTTTTTAAAAAGCAGCCCATATTCAACTAAAACCTATAGGCATCTCCCATAAATTATTTTCTCATAGAAGGGATATTCTTCATGGCTGCCAAGGTCGGCAGGCGGATGGCTCCTGCAGCTTATTACTTTGAGCTGTTGTCAGGAAGATGCTGCTGTCCATCTCTTGTTTCAGTTTCCCTCTGTCGCCTCTTACAACACCCACGGGATGATGTGAGTTGGGGGATTATCTTACGCCGCCACAACAAAGATAATATTTACGGAACAACGAAGGGGAATTAGAATAAAAAGAAAGTTAAGGAATGTTATAAAATATAAAGTAGCGAAACGAAGAAATTGATAGAAGAACTAACGGATTGTAATTCCTGAGTTTCCATATCAAATAAATCGGAAAACACGCGGAGAAAGTATTAAGGTTTCTCGTCAAACGGTACATTCCGTCCCTTTTACTTTCCCGTTCGTAACGACAGAAGCCGTGAAAACAAATTACTATACTAGAGAACGAACTCGAGAAATTAAATTCTAACTTAGAAATGATAAGTAGATCTAACAACGCTCATAATTTATTACTATGGTAACCTGTTACTTCAAATTCTTTTTATTTCAGTTATTTTTTTAAATATTTTATAAAATAAAAGTAAAGCTATAACCTTTACAGGTCCCATTGCTGGGCACAGGCATCACTTCTGAGAGATTTATGGAACAATTTAAACCGCCGCCGCACTGCTCCAGGGTCTGGTAGCTCAGTTCAAAATATTTTCATTCTTCAGACATCAAGGTGTCTTCACAATGTTTTCTTTAACTGCCAAGCACGTAGTAAATCAGCACTTAAATTGCAATAAACAATTTAATTAATACCAAGGGGGATCGAACTCGGTTTGCGCCCGCACTGTGAAATTTACGGCAGACGCTTTAGCCTCTTGCAATATTGGCAATATTTTAAGGGTATTTAGGAGTGGTAGTAGGTGTATATATAATGTTATTGAATACAATATTCTTAGTAAGTAAATTGGACTGATCGGTAGCACAGTGGTTAAATTTTTGGCTGGAGCGTTGCGAGGCCGTGGGTTTAATTCACGCACGAAACAAATATTATATAACCTACGAATAATTGTTCAGAGTCTTGATATTTGTGCTTGTGCAATTTATTTTTTAAAACGGATACGCATATTAATACCTGTGAAAATCCTAGTGAACCTACCATTTATTAAGCCAAAAAATAAAACAACACATAATCTAGTTGTTACGGCGCACAGCTGCCCCTGCAAAGTTCGCCTTGGCTAGGGCCCATAGTAGCCTCCTCGACGGGCAGCCGAGGGTTTGGGCCCAAATGGCTTATGGTAAAATGACCTATTATACTACAAAATTGGGAGAAGGCTAGGAAAATAAATGGTACGTACCTGGATCCGAACCTAAGACTACCCCAAGGCTCGGTCAGGCCGTAGGTAGAACAGATGCATGTAAAGTAGTGTTTAGTGGTGTGTATATGTGGGTGACCAGGCTCAGATGAGGTGACCTGGCAGCGCGACGGTTTCCATGCTGCCCCACAATGCTGCATCTCTCCAGCAGGCGTCCACCATGGACAGTTTCTATCTTCATTGTCACTATTTCAGTCTATTAACTTTATTGTACATTTAACTAACTTCAAATTGCCTAATTCAACATTCATCGTAGAATCGAACACATGATACGCGACACAGTAATGGACAGTAGTTCAAAGTTCAACATTCATTTATCACCAAATTACAAATAGGGAACTAACGCGATCTCTTCATGTGTCACACGGTTCAGCGTTAATCACAACTAAGTTCCTTCGTTGGATAGTAAACACCACGCCGCAATAAGAATTCAAAATCAACCTAGCTGACACGTAAACTAGATACCGAGTCAACACACAAAAGGCTCTTAACGCGACGGCATGATTAAACGATGATTTGCAAACAATCAACCAGGAGACGCCCTCGAAAAGGAATTAGCGGTTCAAATTCCAGACCGTAGTATCTACTAGGCGCACGCGCGAAATTCCACGTCCCACGAGCAAGTTAAATATTATAAAATGCACTTCAACACGCAATCACTCTATAATTTGCACAATTACATTCAAAGAAATTACTTTAATCTCATCTAAAATAACGGCACGTTGCAAGACCTTATCTGCAACCAAAAATAGGCCACCCTAAGCACCCCATCAGATCTTGCAACCCTAACCACCGCCTCAAAAATACCGCCCTAATGTGGGCAAGCCGGAGGGTCAAACCACCACTGGATGCCCTTCCTGGACATCGCAGCACCTAATTAATTCCTGTTACTGGACAGAAGTCCGACGACCTCCTTCAAACACTTATCTGTTCCCCTAGGATTCGTTCCGCAATCCGACCGGATCAGGTCTGCAAACAGCGACGCCATACGAAGCGGCCCAGGGTGGCCACCTAAGCTTCAGTGCAGAGAGCACCCACAAGTTCCACATGAACGGCGTCTGTGGAGAGCCAAACGAAACGCACAGATAGTCCTTAGTATGAATTTTCAAACAAGTAGGCATAACCAAGCCATCTACCATATTATCATTTACTCAATAGGGCGGCAGCTGATTTCAATCTGATAATCTCCCAACTAGCTAGCCCTTTTCGACAAGTAGTCCTATGCTCATATTTCAACCAAATTTCAAAAGCATCAATGTTCAACTACTGAATTAATTCAAACAAATTAATTTAACGATGCGCATAGATCAAACTGACGAATTAAACAAAACGATAAACGTATGAGACAGCCCTATTTCTCTTTCCAAATAAATATCTTCGACAGTGCCAACAAAAATGTGAAAACAAAGAGAGGATTGATTTTTATTTCCTTCGGCACAAATAGGGTTATTCAATATCAATTTTCTCTTCAACAAAGCAAACATAATAATCAAATATATTTACAAAAACTTATGCACACGCATTCAAAGAGCGCATCGTTCAATTTCAATTTTCCTTTCAACAAAACAAACAAGATGATCAAATACAATTACAAAAACATATGTACAAGTATTCAAAGAGCACATTAAATTGGCCTTCTTAATCACAACCGCCACAAATATGAAACATTTTGCGGAAAACCCAAAAGCATTTTTATTTTTAATCTAAAGTATCGTTAATTAATTGCGCGACCAAAACCAAATCTAATAGTCCTTAACAGCGCGTATTCAACGCTCCCGGGGAGCCCTAGTCTTCCCAACAACCAAGCGGAGGCCACACCGTGTTGTGAACCCGAACAATTAAAGCGCGTACCGTTAAATAATCGACGCTCGTGTTGTACACCCTCACTGAGGCCGTGGGCAATAGAACAGTTTGACAAGTGAGCTGTTGACGGCTCACAGAATTAGTGGAGGCGGCCGTGGTGGGAGCTAGGGCGGCAGCTACCTAGCTGGGGCTGCCTGCATCAAAGGGGGAACTGGTACCCCAGCCGCAGCCACTCAGATGACGGGGGTGAGAAGGGTCTAGCTGACCGCTGAGTGGCAGTGAAGTCCCTTTCAACATACTGAGGGGGGGAGACGACCCCCCGCCCCTGGGGGAACAACCCCCAACAGGGGGCGCGGCCGAGCACCCCCGCCCGTGGGAGTCGAGGGGTCGGAAGAGCCCCGAGAGGAAACGCCGTTCGCACCCAGATACAAAACGGGATGGTGATTGCCCTAGCTGCGCGATGGCATCACTTCTAAATACAATTACTACGCGGCTCAAATACAAATTAATTTACAAATAACAAATACAGTTCCTATCAAATCAAGTTAAATACAAATTACACAAATACAAATTACGATTTATTAAATTAAATACAAATTACACGACAAATAAAGGTACACACCACAGTCGATCAGTAAAAATGCCTCGCTCAGACAACCGACCCTTCGACAATTAATCTACTATAATTATACGACAACGATAATTATCCAATTACGTGATAAGAATTATCTACATACACGACGCATACCTAGCCCTAACAAACTCTTGCTTGCGCAAGCTAGCGGGCGTGGGTTTTAATTCTACCTGCTACACTACTACAAACAAAGAAAAGCAAGCAACAAAGGAAATGAATTTTATTATTACGTATTACGGCCGGGCGTGATTGTAGACACAAAATTAAACCAATCTAAACCACGCTCTGCTACCAAAAATGTTACGGCCCACAGCTGCCCCTGCAAAGTTCGCCTTGGCTAGGGCCCATAGTAGCCTCCTCGACGGGCAGCCGAGTGTTCAGGCCCAAATGGCCTTATGGAAAAATGACCTATCATACTACAAACTTGGGAGAAGGCTAGGAAAATAAATGGTACGTACCTGGATCCGAACCTAAGACCACCCCAAGGCTCGGTCAGGCCGTAGGTAGAACAGATGCATGTAAAGTAGTGTTTAGTGGTGTGTATATGTGGCTGACCAGGCTCAGATGAGGTGACCTGGCAGCGCGACGGTTTCCATGCTGCCCCACAATGCTGTATCACTCCAGCAGGCGTCCACCATGGACAGTTTCTTTCTTCATTGTCACTATTTCAGTCTATTAACTTGATTGTACATTTAACTAACTTCAACTCGCTTAATTCAACATTCATCGTAGAATTGAACACGTGATACCCGACACAGTAACGGACAGTAGTTCAAAGTTCAACATTCAAAGTCCCGGATTCATTTATCACCAAATTACAAATAGGAAACTAACGCGATCTCTTCATGTGTCACACGGTTCAGCGTTAATCATAACTAAGTTCCTTCGTTCGATACTAAACACCACGCCGCAATAAGAATTCAAAATCAACCTAGCTGACACGTAAACTAGCTACCGAGTCAACACACAAAAGGCTCTCAACGCGACGGCATGATTAAACGTATGATTTTCAAACAATCAACCGGGAGACGCCCTCGAAAAGGAATTCGCGGTTCAAATTCCAGACCGTAGTATCTACTCGGCGCACGCGCGAAATTCCACGTCCCACGAGCAAGTTAAATATTGTAAAATGCACTTCAACACGCAATCACTATATAATTTGCACAATTACTTTCAAAGAAATTACTTTAATCAGTCACATACAATACAAGCCTCTTGTCACGAACTTAAAGCCTAGACAACCTAAACCGAGGCGGTTTTCACAAAACCACAATTACGTAGCGAAGTAACACGCACTAATTCCAAAAATCTAGACCATAAACCGGTCGCGCGAAACTTCGGCAGCGGCCACCGAGACACGCTAATTAACTGCACCACTGCCAGCGAGTTACTGTCGACCCGACCCAGCCGCTGGTAGCAACCAACTCCCGTTAACCGCCCACACTTCTAACCGGTTATGAACGCGCCGTATCGAGCCGAGCGCCCTCTGGCGTCAAATCTTGAAACCAGCGTTTGGGCGCAAACACCAGTAATTGCACACACCATGATTTCTTTACTTATCTATGAACATATTTCGCCACGTAGTGGCGGTATAAGATAATCCACTATTTCATAATATACCTAAACCTGTGGTTGTCGAAAGAGGCGATAGAGGGAAATGAAACACGTGATGGATGATGCAGCAGCGTTTTTCTTATTACTTCCCAAAATAATAAAAAACTGCGGTTGCAAACCCATTTGTCAAGCGCGGTGGCTAGTCTTAAAGGATACTAGCCGCTTTGCAGGGTTATAGTGAGTGCACGAGTGTGTACGAAAACAAAGAAAGGTGTCTGCCTATCCCCTCATTTTCATATTCCGATGGAACGGCAATACGACACGAACGGATAGATATCAGACGCAGTGCATACGGGTTTACGTGCTTTCCGAGGCGCCAGGGTATAACACCGCTAACTTCCAGACTCGGGACATTCTTGTACTATTATTATATATTGTCTTATTTATTCTGTACCGCCACTGAGTATTTCTTGATAGAAAAATACAATAACTACGGTTGTAAGCGACGCATTATAAAATATTTATTTATTATGTGACTATTTGTTCTTTAATGCTATTTATATATTATGCATATTGTTTGATTCTTGTGTACCGTCATGTTAGAAATAAATTAAGTAAGAAGCGCTCTCGAACAACCGCTGCACCTACAAGTACATTATCGGAGATCATTCCTTCGATGGGTAGTTGCGCACATACACTCGTTGCACGTGGTTTCATTCTATACTCTATAAAGGTAAATAAAAATACAATAAGGTGATCGCCACCATGCTGGTTCTATGAAAAATCATTTACAAATTGTATAAACGAAATTATTGTTAAGTGAAATATGTCTGAAAAAAATGTACCGCTGGGTTTCGTGCTGCTTCTTCCCAGGACATAGGTATTTTCCGAACCAGTGGTAAATAAACAATGACTTTCAATAAGAATTATGTAATAATCAATATTGAATAAAAAATTATTCTTTTCTATACTGCTCTACTGATTTTGGCCCGACCCGGCACTCAAACCCGGTACCTCATGATCAGCAGTCGCGTTTACAACCACTAGGCCAAAGACGCAGTCAAATGTATAATATAACCATAGCAGCCATTCACTAGTCCATTGCTGAATATAGGCCTCCCCATACATAGAACTGCCTTTTCGACCAAGGAGGCTTTGACCTGAATTATAATAAGCTTTGATATGATTATTATTATAATCATTTTAAAGGAGATTATAATATAATCTTTATATATCAAAATTACGTGTCACATTGTTTGTCCGCGATGAACTCCTAAACTGAACAGATTTTGTGAAATTTTGCACACTGTGTGCAGTTTAGTCCAACTTGAGAGATAGGATAGTTTTTATCCCGATAAGTGACCCTTTGTACTGAACATTTTGTATTAGGAATTTAAGGATTTTTTTATTGGAGAAAGGGTCATCTCAAGTAAGGGCAATACAACGTCTGCCTGGTCAGCTAGTATAATATAATTATTAAATGGATACCCACTTACAAAGGTAACCAATGCAATTATGTTCTGCATCTGTAACCTTTTGAGTTTGTAGTTAGTTGCAGGTCTCCAAGGGCTGTAGCCAGACTAAAACTGCATTAATCTCAAAACTGGACTATTTCAAACACAGCATACAAATGAAAATTCGATTACTCCGAGATATAAAAATGACGTACAATATGTACTACGTACCAATTTAAAAGGGTAATTGATGGATGGCGACCATTAGCGTATTCAACATATCTCCAAAATCCTCGAATATTTTTAAGGCGAAAAGTGAATGTGACTACCTATAATATGTATAAACAAAATGATGTATTTCTGTTACCAAATACTTAAAGAGAAATAACATTTCAGAGGCAAGCTAAATACTTAATTAAACTTTAAAAAAAAATAAAAATCGACTTCAATGAACTACAAGGAATATACTCGTAGTCAAGTCTTCGGTTGATTACCCTATGCCCTTTTAAATTGAAGATTGGTATGATTTTCTCATGGATCCGATTCCGATCATGAAACTTGACCAAATTTAAAAGAATACTACCACTATGTTACCCCTTTCTAACAAAAATAATGAATTATCATTGTAAATATATAAAAAAATATGGTGTCAAATGAGTACCTCGTTTTTCTTTCGGTTAGAAAGTATTTTATAGCGAAGTTTTAAGCTAATTTAAAGTTAATATCAGTTAATCTACCCCAAAGGTGTGTATATTATTATGTTATTATTTATATATATATATATATATATATATATATATATATTATTATGCTGTGTAGTGGCGGTTAAGAATATCCACTACCCCATATCTTCCTGTGAGTGTCGTAAAAGGCGACAAAGGAAAACAGGCAGGAGATGGACAGCAGGACCTTACTGATAACAACAAACTTACAAAAATGCGGTTGCCGACCCGCTCGCCAAGCGCGGCAACTATGGCAAATACCCTTCTATGTTGAGAGTAACAAAGAAACGGCCCCCAGTCCCCGGCGGCCCCGCTATTCCTGGCTACCGAAGTCCGAAGAGAGTTGGAGGACACGGTAATCCTCTAATCCGGCAACTTGCTCTATCACCGGGAGGGCGACCATCTGTCCCAAGGAGGTGTCGGATTTATCGTCCACACGTCTCTCGTTAACAACGTTGGAAAGATTGAGAGTGTGTCGACGAGGATTGCGTACCTTATACTCAGAATTACCAAACGGTATTCGCTGAAGGTCATACAGGTTTACGCACCAACCTCAGCACACCCCGATGAAGAAGTGGAGGAAATGTATGAGGATATCTCTAGAGCCACGCATTCCTCCAAAACCCAATATACGGTGTTAATGGGAGACTTCAATGTAAAACTAGGCACAAGAGAAAACGGTGAGCTGAAAGTAGGGAAATTTGAAATAGGGCAACGGAACCCAAGGGGCCGGCAGCTGGCCAACTTCATGGAGAAAGAGCGAAAATTATTATGAACTCTTTCTTCCAGAAGCGGCCCCATAGGAAGTGGACTTGTCGAGGAAGTCGAGCCCCGACGGTTCCACAATAACTGAGCATTGAATTCATTATGACGACCAGACGACAACTGTTCAGTGATATCTCCGTGATCGCGAGGGTAAAAACTGGTAACGATCACCGTATGGGTAGAGGCACATTGAACCTAAACGTTAAGTTGGAGAGATCTCGTCTAATGAAGTCAACGCTCCGTCCCCCTCGTGCTCTGTTCCAAAGTCCCGAAACCTTTCAGCTCGAGTTACAAAACCGTTTTCAGGCCTAAAAGACTGCAATGAAGTGGACGATATGAATGACAAGCTCGTGGAAACTGTCCATGCGGTCGGAGCTAAGTTTTAGACCCGCCGCAGAAGAACACAAAAATTCTCCGATCACACTCTTAATCTCATGGCTGTTAGACGGGAGATGAAGCTACATTCTTCAACAGATTTGACAGCATACAGGCAACTGAACAGACAGATCTCCAAATGCATGCGGCGGGACTTACGCAACTTCAATACAGCTTGTATTGAAGAAGCGATCGAGCGGAACCAAGGCTCCAAAGTCTTTGCCAGAGATATGTCTCCCAGAAAGAGCCAACTTTCAGAGCTGAAGACCGAGTGTGGCAGCATCGTTTCCAGAGCACCTGAGATTTTGAGTGAGATTGAGAGGTTCTATAGGCAGCTGTACACGTCATCGTTGGAGCCACACGCAAGTGTGAGTAACGATCCAAGAGTCTTCGTCTTCGACGATTCAAGAGTCGGAGTCTTATCCGACACTATTCCGAAGATATCCCGGACGTCAGTCTGAGCGAGATTAGAATGGCTCTCCAGCACCTTAAAAACGGCATCGCCCCAGGCGAGAGTGGCATTATAGCGGAGCTTCTGAAAGCGGGTAGAAGACCGGTACTTGAAGTCCCTCAGAAACTCTTTAATTCCACCCTCCAGGGTGGCATTACACCGGAGGCGTGGAGCAGAAGTGCGGTGGTCTTGTTCTTCAAGAAAGGTGACAACGCTCTCTTGAAGAACTACAGACCGATTTCCCTTCTGAGCCGCGTTTACGTGCTGTTTTCGAGAATCATTACGAATCGTCTCGCGCGCGGACTTGACGACTTCCAGCCTCCCGAACAAGCCGGTTTCCGAAAGGG